>OU744338.1:68536627-69786627 GCA_916610165.2 Gymnosoma rotundatum | reverse complement strand
ATTTTCCTGTTTTTATACCCTTCACTACAAAAAGTGGAAAAAGGATATATATACATATATGTATATCTAAGTTTGTAATTCCGGACCATAAATTATATATTGACATCAAGTTTGCCGAGGCAATATATCAGCTAAAGAAAATTTAAATACGGCAATTGATCATACATAGTTTTGAAAATTTTGCTGTTGAAAATCAGAAAAATCGGTCCATGCAAAAAACTACGCCTGCCTCTAATTTTTCCATATCATTTAAAACAATTAAGTAACTCCATTAAAAAAAACAAATATATGGGGCGATGAAGAATTAAAAAATTAGAAAAAAAGCGAGTCCAAAAATTGGCGCTCGAGTTATGGGCTTTGGAACTTTTCATAGAAAAGTACGATTGTGCACCATAATTTTTAATACATCAATATGGGCATCATTTACAAGCTTTTGAAAAGATCTTTAAGGCAATGCTAAAAAAATGATTCACCAATTTTTTGTAATATATATATATATATATATATATATATATATATATATATATATATATGCAGTACTTAATTTTTTTATTTTTTTTATTTTTGCTACCCCTATATTTGCATTTGTGGTTGGAGATTCGGTTTAAAACTATATTTTAATTTTTTAAATATTAAAAACTTATTTATTATTATTATTATTTATTTACTTAATATTAAAATTATATAAATATAAAATTAGTAATATTTAGCCCTGAATGTTAGCACTGGCTGCCAAGGCCATCGGCTGTGAAAACTTATGTTTGTTAAGTTTGTACAATATTTTCGTAAATTATAACGTTACAAATGAGTGAATATTTGACTGTAATGTCGACTACGATAACGATTAAAAGGTGAGATTGTAAGGTTATTATTTTTATTAGTTTGCAAACACATAGTCTACGGTTTAAAAAAGTTTTATGCAATTTATTATTATTGTTTATTTGCTTAAAAGATCTTTATTTGAATGTGACTTTAATTTGAGAATCTTCTTTTATTTTCTTTAATTGCGATAACAAAAAAAAACCTTAAACTGTTTTGAAATTCTTTATATAAAATAGTTATCACTATTTAATTAAACTCTACGAAATAGAATCTATTAAAATTTCATTAATTTCGTTGTCTTCAAATTTCATTAAAAAAACTTTGTTGTTTCCAAATCAAACAACGAAAACTATCACTTATTCAAACTAATGAACGATGGGTGTTTTTTTCAAGAAACTCCCATTTTTCGCACTTTTTGTCGAGGCATATAATTTGTTTGAATAGAAATATCTGATTTTATTGAACAGAATAGCTGTGTGTCATCAATGAAACTCAGGAACACATCAAAAGACATTTAACATTTTAAATGTTGTTGGCAAACAAAAGTCAAACAAATTTTATTAGCCAAGAAAGAGCTCTCCTCTTTTAACTGGATGTAATAAAGCAAAAGGAAACTATTGTTTAAATAGTTGTGCAAACACAATACAAATAGTTACAACCTTCTACTTTTTGCCTGCAACGCTTTTAATTTCCAACGCCAGTATTAAATTCTTGATGTGGTGTGTGTGGCTCTTTGTCTTTTATTTACAAGTTTAGTTTCTTTTTTGTTGTTCTTTTCTGTCCCACCTCTACAAACACAAACTATTTATCTTGATGATACATTAAAACATACACACAATCTTTTGCCAATAAACATTCATCGATAGTTTTGTACAGAATTACGATTAGAAATTGATAGAAAAAAGAGATACCGATGTTTGTAGGCGTCAATGATTTTGTGTATGTAAGGCACCTGTGTCTACAACAGCAAACAAAACATATTGAACATTTTATTTCGCAACTATCAAAGTCCCTAAATTAACAAAAACAAAAGCAATGATAAAATAAATGAAAACTACGAGGTCAATGTCAAAAAGTAAAATATATTTAGATATTTAAAAATTGATTAATTTAAATTTTGTATTTAGGTTTGTTTTTAGCACGACACACGGAATTCAATGGTTTTTTTTATTTTGTACTCTTTTTATGCCCTTCGAAAAGTGGAATTGCAGGAATAGCTCAAAAATATATATTTGCCCATAAAACTCGCAAACTTTAACTGAACAAATGTTATCCTGACAACAGAAGTGGACTTTCAATCGACTTAGATAATCTCAAGACTATTCTTTAAACAGCGACTGTTTGCTTTATTGCCTATGTTTTCTTTCGGTAAATTTATCTTTTTTGTGGCAAAGTAATTATTAAAGATTGAAACGAATGTGTATCTTGTCGATTATGTACAAAAGCGGCTCATCATCATGTCAATAGCTTTTTCATGCAAAATCGAAATCATCATGCTTTAGTCTATCAATCCCTAAAAACAATATCTCAGATTTAACGTAATACTTGGAGCAACGATCCCAGTTACATGCTTTCTGTAGAGATCATTTTTAAAGATTGTACTCTCAAATGAAATCTAATTCTTGGTACTTTTAAGAAAAGTTCCTTAAAATGCATTCTACTTTTTGTAAAACAATACCTCATTCATTTTTGCAAGTAGTCCTTAAAATTAGATATACTGAAGCAACTTAACTTGTTTTAAATTCTTCTTACTTTCGAATCATATATTAAATTACCCTCGTAAAAAGCAATAGTAAAACTACACTAAACAGAACTTAAACAAAACTATCGTTATCGAACACATAAAAATAAAAACAATAAAAAAGAAATGGGTAAAGGAAACGAACAGAAAAAAACCCAACGGGACATTACTGACAAATGATTACAATTGAATCGGATCGCTTTCTTACAAAAGTCAATAAACACACACTTCAAGTACTTGTTGTACCGAAGTGTGTGCGTGTGCGAATGTATTTGTATGCGGATTAAATCGTTTACTTTAAAGATTAACTTTATGACAGTATTGTCATTAAAAAAAAATATGTATTTTTATGACTCAAATAGGGTTGCCAGATTATACTTAAATACTACATTTTACATAAGGTCTTAAATCACACGCATGCAATGAATTTTAAGTTCGCCCATGTTGCAAATGAAGTCTTACAATATTTTTTATATTAAAATATTAGAAAATTACTTATATAACTTTTATATTTTTCGAAGATTTTTATGAAAGTTTGCAGCAATTTTAATAATATTTTCAATTCATTTATATGATATATCTATATATTATTTAATACATTCACCCTTATTCTAGTTGTCGACGTCGTCGACGTTTTAGTATCAATATCACTTCGTATCAATGTCGGCGTCAATTCAATAAAAATTTTGCATTCTATAACATTCTTGCGACAACGTTGACGGTTTATCGATTTTTATGAAATCAAAACGCACATCCCCAAGTTTTTTGTAAAATTTTATTTGTGTTTGATAATTTTATGGTAAAATGTTTTCTATAAGTGAAGAAAATTTTGATTTAATTGATTATGAAAGCTTGAAAAGCAAAAACTTGTGTTGGAAAAAAAAACTTCTTAATTTGCCGTATCTCAAATATATACATATGTTTTTCCTGCTCCTAGCTGTGCTTTCAACGACAAATTCGACTTTAGCAAGTTCCATGTCATTATAATCGTTTTTGATGTCAACCTTTTGAACTCCTTGAACTGCTCGTTCAGGATGCAAATGCTTCTGGAAGTTAAGAAGGTTTGCCATAGCTTCTTCCAGCGGACTTAGTGAAAATTGTTTTAAAATTCCGCTTTATTAGCAATCACCTTTTTTTACTCTTAATTTCACCATATTTTAAAAGTAACTTTTACAAACTTTTTTATGAATCCCTATTCAATCCTTTATTTTGTTACCTTTTACCATTCATCTGCTAATCTTCTAGGCGGACCAATAGACTTTAGAATTTTTTCAATTTCTTCACATTTTTCTTAAAAATTGTATGAAGCAGTACCTCTGAAAAAATTTTTAAACAAATTTACCTAAACATGACACTTAAGTCTTAAGGTATCATGGCATAAAAGGTTTCTTCTATTTGTTTTGTCGACCGCACGCACTTGATGTTATTGTGTTGGTTAGTGAATCCTGTTTTTATTTCTTTTTGACATATTTTTTTCTTGTCTATTGTTTTTTGTTAGCTCTTCTCAATTGTATTTAATCTGGTATTTGACAATTTATCTATTGATTACACATTTATAATAAAAGAAAAACAAAGAAACAATTAGAAGAAGAAATTGAAAGGAAGCAATAAGAATCAGAGAAAAAAGAAGTGAATAGAAGTGGATGGTCGTATTAGAATTGCATGATTCTCCTGAGATTGCTATCACAAACTCGTTAATAATAATGGTATTTATCACCTGTTACCGTTACTAAATACTCCAGTCAAGAGTAGCTCAAAGATATTAGTGTGCATGTGTGTGTGTTTGTATAGATTACTTTATTTTTTTTTTTTTTTATCAATTTGAATTGCTTTCATTTAATTTTTGTTTTTTTAATTTTGCTCTTATCTTAAATACTGACATTTAAACAGTATTAAAGACTATTTAATGATGATGCACCGTTGAGGATGTCTTCTTTGTATGAAAATTAAATAATTATATGAAATAAAATTCATTTGACATCCGTATTTTCGGTTGATGTCAGCGATAAGGTTGAGTAGTAAAACAACATGTTAGGAGTTGTTTTTTTTTTGTTTGGGAGCTATTACCTAAGGTCTTGATTTAAATCAATTTATATTGTTTTAGTGGCTGTCAAAATCATCTCGATCTTTTCGTTCTCCGCCGGGAAGGGATACTACGGGGAACATTTATTATGGAAAAATATTCGGTGCCACATCACATACAGCCAGGATAACTATGGAAAATTCGCACGACCTCTTTCCACAGCAAGTTTTTTCAAGAAATGGTGATGTTGATTGTCCTCCACGCTCGCCTGATTTCATTGCTCTGGACTTTTTTGTCAGTATAAGATCCATTCTCTTTCATTAATTCAAAAATTATGAACAAACAAAGTAGTATACCTTCCCGGCGGACACCCTGTATTTCTAGCGCTTAATTAATAAAGCAGATATCTTATACATATTTTTTAACTAATAAATAGACTACACACTTGTCTTTAATCTATCAATAAAACCTTTTAAAAAATTCATGAAATACTAAAGGAAGATAAATTCTGGGACGTGTGAAGCAATTCGAGTCAACGAACGTTTAAAATTGTTATTGTTAAATCCAAATTGCTACTGGCGAAAAAAAATCCATATGTATATGTTGTCACCTATACGACAGATTGTATCATGTACGGGACATAGTTGAACTTGTATCTATTAAAACAGAACAATAATCAATGAATGAATGCAGTTTTGTCTGCTCATACGCTATTTTTTCTACACTCACGAATTTTTCATTAGTTTTGATGAACTGGAACTTTGAAATCCCAGTTATCGTTTTGGAGTTGTCCTTTGGTGATGCAGCCACTTCTATGGAAAATTTCCAAAGATGGTTCTTTTCAGATTGGACGACAACATTTCCGTTTTGACTACTCATTTTCCCATTAACTAGTCTCCGCTGAAGATATATCTTCTTTCTCTTTATGTTTCAAGTCGAACAACTTATTTAGGAAAACAAAAAAATTAATCTTTATCATTTAAGGAAAAGATCACTATTTTGCGACAAAGTGCGCTATGATCTTCATTCTAGCATTCAGAACCAAAGGACACTGCCAAAGCTGATTGAAAGATGCGCAAACAAATGTATTTCATTATTTTTTTCGCTATTTGAACATCTGCTCTTACATCGGAATCAGGGAGTTTATTTTGGCGGACAGTACAATATATTGAGAAAATATATAATATCGTTTATTTAAAGTAAAGGGGCAACACGAATCGATTTTCATTGTAAGCAAAGCCAGTTTGTGATCCAACACTATTTATATAAAGTTGCCCTAAAAATTAGTAAGCACTTTTTTAGTTTAATCGACTCATTATATATTTTAAATAAATCTGTCATTACAGATTGTTTTTTAAGATTGCTGACATTTTACAACCCAATCAACAGCAAATTAGTCAAATCTTTATTTGTTTTTTTTTAATTTTAAAACATTCAGAACAAAATAGTGATTAGTGGTAGATATTTCTATGTGCTATAAAAACCTAAAAAAATATTTTAAGCAGATATTAGACGATCAAACTTTGCATGTGAGATCGGTTTGATGAGAGAGAATTTAAATATCAAAAAATGTTTAAATTCCTCCACACGCAGAAAAAAACATGGTTGTTATGGTCACAATAACCATATTATTTTCTTTGTAACAATGTTTAGTTGCGGAGAACCAATTATAGTTGTTTTGACCAAAACTTTAGTCACAATAAACATTTTTTGTTAACTTTTAACGATTAAATGGTTACTGTGCACAAAAAATGCAACATGGTTGGTTTTAACTTAAGAAATTTTCAACCACAACCAAAGTTTTATAACTTATTAAAAATAATATAAAGTATTTAACAATAATATATTATTGTTAATCAAAGTATGGTTAAAAGCAACAGAATAATGTTTACGCTTAAAAATATTTTATTCTATTACTTGACAGTTTAGTAATTTTTCTGGTAGCTAAAATTTGAAATTGTTTTTTATTGTTAAAGAAATTGAAAAAAATAAAAATTTGTGTGCAAAATAAATAATTAAAAATAATATGCAAAATATGATAACAAATAAAAAGGGAAACAAAACATTTAGAAAAAGTTGAAGTAAATATGTATGCATTGTAAGCATATAAACCTTTATTTTTGTGTTTGAAGCATAATTGTGAAATCGTTTATTTGTTATTTTAAGCAAATAATTGATTTTTTATGAATTTATGTTTTTAAATAATTTTTATGACAAATCGTAAATAAATAAAACAATAATTAGTTTTTTATATCAGGAAAATTTTGCACTTATGAGACTGCAAAATTTAACATGACATTTTCAGCCATATTATTATATTTTAATTTAACCATTTAATGTTTAACTTGAACATAGTTATGTTTATACTTTGGAAAAAAATATGGTTGCAAATGTAACAATACTATGTTTTGTTAGCAACCATATAATGCAACCATATTATGTTGCTTTTAGATTATGGTTACCTCAACCATATTTTTTCTTTGCGTGCACCGCCGCTGAGCTACACGTCATCAAGTCGTTCTCACATGCCAAGTTTTATCATCTAATAGCCGCTTTACAATTAACAGGAGAAATTCGATATGATTTACTTTCTTTTACATAAATAATTATATTCTGCTTGAAATAATTCAAGAAAAATAGTGTAAATACTTTTTAGCAAATTACAAATATGTATGTACTATTTGCGGTTTTTATTTATTTATACAAAATAATTTATTCGGTTAACCCTTTAATTCGAAAAGAAACGATTTAGCACAATTACTTGATCTATTCCCGATTTACAAAAAAAAAAAAAAAACAATCCACGCGTTGAACACCCCAGCTGACTATTTTTGTCAGCTTAAGATTTAGGAAGCTTTAACAAAAGTGCACTCTGTTGTTGCAAGATAATTTCTATTAAACATAAATCTAATCAGATGAAAATCTTCCACTTTTAATATAAAATATAAAATAATTTTATTCAATCATATTTTAAATAAATAAATATTTCTCACGTATATTTTCCAAACAATAGGAAATAAATAATATTTTGATTAAAACATCAGCGAAAGATTTAAAAAATGTTAACAGAAAATAGAAAAAAAAAATAAAACTGTATAATCAATTATATAAACTCAAGGGTAAAATGAAAAACTAAAAATTAAATTTTGTATTAAAGACTTTATATCAAAAACTCAATTGAATGATGATTAATCACATTTAAATATTTAAAATTTAAAATACCAACAAAGTGTACCAAGCGAACAAGGTGGCATTATACTTATGTGTTCTGGAGAAAAATATTCCCAAAGATTTCTGGATACTTGATAGAACAAAATAAAGAATAGACGCCATAGGCGTGGTGAAACAGATGAGATGAGTTTGATTTTATATCTTTAAAAAAAGAAAAAAAAACTTAATGAACGAGCAGAAAATAAAAACAGCAACAAAAAATACACACTTATGATGTTTATTTTAATGCTGGCTTTTGCTGGATAGTAATTAAAATCACACATTTTTTTTATAAACACATGAATAAACTTTTTTATTAAAAGAATTAACTCAATAAAACACACAAACACATGTGTTTATATTTGAAATCTCTTTAGCATATTAAAGCCATTTGTTATGAAATTTATTAATTTTCATAATTAACATTTGCACTCATGCTCGTACTTGTACTGACACTTACTTACACACCCATACATGCAAATCATTTTCATTATTATTATTGTCGTGACACCATAAGAGTATAATCTGAAAATTCTGTTAAAAGAAAATATAAAAAAAATTTGTTTTGCAGTCCAATGAATGAATGTATTAATTAGCGTAAAAGCACATTAAAAACTGGAGGGCCACAAAACAAAAAAAAAAAAAAAAAAAAAAAAAACTCCGAGTCCTTTAAATGTATTATAAAATAATCGAGAATCCATGATTTTTAATCTTCTCTTATTTTTTGATTTATAAATAAAGAAAAAAGCTGGCATTTTGGCTTGTAATCTTTTAAAATAAATAAATAAATAAAATGCAGACATAAAATTAATGCAAATTATTGTTGATATTTTTAAAAATGTTCAGTTCTGTATCTACTTCTATTTAAACATTAGCAAAAATATGTTAGAGGCTTTTGTTAATGGCTCAAGCCCCGACAGCTGACATATAAAAAAAGAATTAGTTACAAAAGCCACACGTGATTGTGACATGTTCACCTTGAATTTCTGAATGAGATTACCAGAAACATGGCCTTAAGTTAAAGTTGTTCTGAAAAAAGTTAAAAAGATGCGAACTGCACGACTTATAAAGGAGTCTTATAAAAAGGAAATTATGAGAGGAAAATTTTGATTAATTTCATTTGTTATGTAACAGAAATTTTAATTTGGTCTATTAACACCTGTGGACGAATGTCTTGTGGAGGGCCATCAACGTCCAGATTGTTCTTGTTAATTTAAGTTAATGAAGGACAGTACTAAGTTCAGTATTTGCCTAAATTAGGCCTTGCTGGGGCATTCCCAGTTTTGAAGCCTGAACCATCTCAGTGAAGAATAAATGATTTCTCTCAAGGCCATTATAACTTTATTCCTTCTTTTAATTCACAAATATCATTATTTTTGGGTCAAAATTGCCTTAATACTTATCAGTCCTTCTTCGTTATTTTGCCCAACCTCTTTCCTTTATCCATACACTTGTATTAAAATGACTTTTTATGAGCATAAAGGGTATCATTAGCTGCGTGTGCGTGTGTGTGTTTCATATCATAAGAGAGTGGATGTCATTAAAAAAACTTGTTTTAGAACATGGTTTCTAAACATTAAAAAAAAAAACAAGAAAAGAAATCTTAATCAACGCCACCCTCCTTTTTATCCCAGAATAAATGTAATATATGCACTTACAAGCCTGTATTTATGTACGGAAGATGTACAAGTACATAATGCATACATCGGTATGAAAAATACGTTTTAAAGTATTAAAATGTTTTATGACATTAAAAGTAAATTGGGCTGGTGTAAAAAATGTAAAAATTTTAATGGTTAAATTTTGCTAATTACAATTACCCAAATGTGTAAATTATGCTAAAATTTCATGTCTCCATTTTCATTGTTTTTTTCTTACACAGAACAATGAAAACAAGAATGAATAGATATTGACATTTTAACTGAAAAATCCTTTAATATAGAAGAAACGGTTCAATGCTTTCTATTCGATTCAATAACTTTTGAAAATTTTGCTAAGGAAATGGGCGTTTAATATAAAAAATTATTTTACTTTTGTATTTAAAATATGAATACATTAAAATACTTTTTGGGGTAAATTGCGATCCATATCGCTACTTTTTATATACAGATTTTTTTCAGTGTTAAATCAAGTTGATTAAATGAGAATTATGTTATCCTACGGGGTGAAAATATAAGCCTCAAACCTTAATTTGCAAAATTTTTCAATTCGTTTTTTTGTAAAAATTCGTTTTAAAATAATATTTTCATCTCCGAATAATTTCCTGCCTTTTGAATCATTATGTTCTTAGACCCAACTTCTCAGAATAAAAAATTAAAGAAAAGAATACAATGAGTTACAAAAATACGCTGTTTTTATGGAAACAAATAGTTATTGAAAGGAACACTATGGATGTTATTGCGTCTTTACTTTAATAATGTGTTATTTTCCTTAAATACAGTTATATTCTGTTCCGATCGTCCATAGTGCTAGCAGGTCGAATATTTGTCTGTGGTGTTTATGTTTTTCATGAAATTATAAAATATTCACTTTTCAATCACATTTCATTAGCAGTTCCTCTTTCAAGCGCTTGGAAAGGAATACAACTGTCATCTATCGGCCGATACTTCAAAGACTATTTTGTAGTTTTTCAACCCCGCAAAGGGAGCAAAGAAGTTTTTGCAACTTTGCCATTAATACAATGCAATATCATCTGATGAAATCAGCGAACTTGAACTGAATGTAAAGTCTCTCAGTTTTAGCTCACAAGGCATTTAATTACAATGCCTGTCAGTTATTCTTATCGGTTTTAATCGTAATAATACTTTAATTAAAATTTTGAAGTATTTTCACTGTATTTTTTTTTTTCTTTCAAAATAACTGCTTTGTGTAAAACAGACAGAGTACATCTCGTAAATCGCAATTACCAGTGCTTTGAAGCATTCAAAATAGCTAGATTAATATTTCAAAAAATATTCCAGTTAAATTATACTCCTACTTTCTGAAGATGCCAACCAACGGTGTGGCTAAATATTAAAATAATACAATATAAAAACAAAAACAATATTTTTATTTTAAAACTGACCTTGTGACCAATTTATTAGAAAAGTATATTTAATTTCTTTAAATATTTTCAATTAAATTGTTTTCTTTGGAAAACGTCGGGATACATTTGTAAAATAAATTTTCTTTCTAAAGAAGATTTTTAGAAATTAAAAATAAATGAACTAAAGCCAAAATAATATTAATTCATTTATATTACGAGGGCTGCTATATATATTTCTGGCCTGGCAACACTGAGTGCTGCCAAGTGCAATCTGACATTTCCATTGGAAAGTTTGTCATTTTTAAGCATAATCGTACTCAAAACGTTTTGACGTACGACCAGTATTTGTGTTGTTTACAGTGACTTGAAAAAATTAATATAGAAAAAAAATGGAATTAACTCGTGAACATTTTCGTGCCATCATTTTTCACAACTTTCGACGTGGATTATCACGACAAGAGTGCATTGATGAACTTAAATCTTAGTATGGCGATGAAGCACCATCCTTTAGCACTGTGAAAAATATAATGAATTTAATCGTGGCTGAAGCTCGCTCAAAGACGAATTCCGTAAAGGTCGTCCAAAAACGGCTGTTGTGCCAGAAAACATTGATGCAGTGCGTAAACACATAATGCAAGATCGACATGCGACATACCGAGAGATAGAGACATCCTTGGACATTTCTTCCACCAGCATACATTCGATACTGCATGAACACCTGGCCGTAAAAAAGGTTTGTTCTCGTTGGATCCCGCACAATTTGAAAGTCGCTCAAAAAAAGGCTCATGTCGATTGGTGCAAAGAAATGTTGCAAAAAGACGTTTATAAAATCGTCACAGGCGACGAATCATGGATCTATGCGTATGAGCCCGAAACGAAACAACAATCGACCGTGTGGGTCTTCAAAGACGAGCAAAATCCAACGAAAGTTGTTCGTGGAAGAAGCACTTCGAAGCAAATGGTCGCCTCTTTCTTCGGCAAAACTGGTCATGTGGCGACTGTTTCGCTTGAGTAACGTAGGCCGGTCACTTCTGAGTGGTACACTACAATTTGTTTGCCTGAAGTCATCGGAGAAATTCGAAAAACCAACAGGAGAAGACGAATCATTGTTCACCATGACAATGCGAGCTCTCACACATCGGCTCAAACCAGAGCGGTTTTGACCGGCCAAAACGTCGAATTAATGGGTCATCCGCCGTACAGCCCTGACTTGACACCTAATGACTTCTTCTTGTTTCCGCACATCAAGAAAAAAATGCGTGGTCAACGATTTTCGTCGCCAGAAGAAGCTGTTGAAGTGTTCAAAAACCATGTTTTAGAGGTGTCTCAATCGGAGTGGAAAAAGTGCTTCGACAACTGGTTTGAGCGCATGCAGAAGTGTATAAATCATGCTGGAGAATACTTTGAAAAACAATAAAACCATTTTTGATTATAAATATTCGCATTTTCACTATTAGGCCAGAAATATATAGAGCAGCCCTCGTATTCACAGTTCAAATAATAACTTAATAAAAAAAAAAATTAAATTAAATTCATAATTTCAAATGTGTTTCGTCGGTCTCATGTAGAAAGGCCCTAACTCAAATTTATATGAAATTAAGTTTTTTGTTATTCCAATACATTCTACACAAATACACAACAGCTTAATGCTTTAGTGTCAAAAATAACGATTTTACAAGCATAACATTTTTAACATCACATTGTGATAAATACAGTTTTTTTATTTTTACATTCTCCTTACCAACGATTTGTGCTTACTAACTTCCGAAGCAGTGTTATAGTTCAAAAATTCAATTTAGTCCTGGTTAACTCGAGGGTAAAGGATCTACCAAATTACATTTCATTCACTGTTGACTGCATCACACTTAAATGACTGCGTTTCTTGCTCCGTGCTTTGACATAGTTTGAACGACCGCAGCTCGTTCACTTGAATTTGCATTATTTACATTTTTCTGTATTGTCACATCTTTGCAAGATGCTACGCCAGATGCAGTAGTTTTTTTCCTACGCGCAATTTGGAAAAATCATTTTTAAAGTGTTAATTATCATTAACTCTTTGCGTTTAGGATTTATATATTGTTACGATTTGCCCCTTTCAAACATTATAAATTCTATCAGGCATGTGCAAATTCCTATCGAGTTTGCTTTATCTTCTTTAGATTGCGATCGACTTTGTATATTCATAAAAAATTCTAAATCACACTTTTAAAGTAACAAATAGGCTAAGAAAGAACACAAAAGTAAATTTAAAAACTGCAAAAAATAAAATTTGATAGAAAACCAATTCCGACGAACCACTGTTTTCTGCAGAACCTCATCGGGGCATTGAAACCACTTTTTTAGGAATTAATCTCTGTGAAATGCCTGTAAATATTTTTTATTCTGTGTTCTCGTTTAGATCCCTATGGCCACAATACATATGCTATTCACTATTGATACTTCATGTGCTAAACAGCTAGAGCTCTTTGAATTATTATAAAAACATCTTGAATCTTTAGTTAATACGATAATATTAAATAGACGCCTGTGTTCCACTAATTTATCGGGCATGGCTTCACATAGTAATTGCCTCTTCTTTCCGGTAGGTTTGTGTTGCTGATCTTACATTTATTTGGTTTATTACTCCAATTACTATTTTTCCTTTGTACGCATGTCCGATGTGGGCATAAACTCATGAACTTCCTGATCTTCTGTTTATACACACACCACTAGTGGAATTAATTTTTCACATCTGTTTTTTTACCACGCATCTACGGACAACAACAACACTGTTGTTTTCTGATATGTACTAGTTTCTAGATCTTATTTTCATAACAATATAATAATGCTATAAAACTTTTATAAGCACAGGTGTTAAAACTTTTGTTAAAACTTTTGTTATTACTATTATTCTGTTTTGATAATGGAATGGCACTTCGTAAAAATCATAAGTTCAGTCATTTGATTACGTGTATACTCGATTATTGTAGATTGTTATACGTTCACGTAAATTATACCTCAAGAAATGTAATTCAACGAAAAAAATTTTATGTTCACAGATGTAACGACTTAACGAGCCCTGTTTGAACTTTTACACAAACAGATCAAAAATGTAATGACCTCATAATTTTGAAGCGTACTAGAAAATCATTAAAGTCATGCATTAAAAAAATGCATTAATGTACCTACACTTTCTACTTTTTAGTATCTGCGAATATGTTTTAAATTCAATCATTTTACTGTTATATTTTGAACCTTATTGTTGTTTTTTGTGGTAATAAAATCGTTAAATTAAAATTAAAAACAAAAAAAAAAAATCAAAAATAATGCACATACTGTGTAGTTTTGCTGTCACATGCAATGTTTTAAAATGAATTGTTAATTACACAAATTAACGTAAATTTTCATACGTTTTTTCACAAACTCTTGCACGCACTCACACATACTGCAAGTTCAAAATTGTATTGGTAAAAAAAATGTCTATTGTTTTATTTAATGTTTGTTATTCATGCAAAATAAAAATATTCTTTTTATTTTTATTTTATTCTGATTAAATTTTAATTATTCTGCCAGTAGCTGATAGAGAATTAATAACAGATTTCATTTTCACAAAACGAAATGTGACAATTTGTTTAAAATAATGTTTTAATCATGTTTTATTATTTTTTTCCGAAACATTATTTTTGTTAAAAATAAATCATGTTTTAGTGTTAATTATACAGTGAGTGCATTTTTAATGACACATATTTCTAAGCGCACGGAATTTTTTCTTTTTAGAAACAAACACGATTTTAATTTAAAAATATTTAATTTAATTTTTTTTGTAATCAAATTTTGATTTCTAGCAGATTCAAAGAAGAAGGAGGTTCGACTAAATGTTGCTTTTTAAGTTTTTACTCGGGGCACTCAATATTTCTGAACCGATTTTTAAAGGTACTGATAACAGATTGGTCCCGTTTAAAGTTTATTTCATAATTTGAAAAACTAAGAGATGCCCCATAAAACATAAGTGTTTTTACCTGTATGATGAGAACTAAAGGGCACTCTTGTAAATTTAAAAAACAAATAGTACTACAAAAAAAAACTTAAAAGTAAAGGGCCTATCTTTTGAACTATAATAGACAAACGCTTGAAAATTGGACAGAATGTCGATTACTATTACAGTTACAAGTATAAATATTCAAATAGTTCATTTCATTTGATGTGTGGCAAAAATTTCAAACCGTTGTACACAGAAGGAACCTCTATTGCTTAGTCGACTATAAGAACAAGTATACAATTCGAAATTCAAATTGTTTGAAATTTAGGTGTTTCCAAAATTGATGTAATTTAATCTATAGAGCCCTATTGAACCGTTACACAGAGGGGTATTTTACCAATTCAGCTAGACATTAGGCCAAAAATTAATTTTGACAAAAATTAATTGATAGAAAACAAAATTCTGCATCGCGTTGGTATGTTTGGCGAATTAAAGGCGCAGCCTCTCAGGAATTACAGCATTTTTTTGTATGGATGGCTGGGTGTGTTTATTAAAACTTGTTTTCAATAGATAAGAGACGGCGACAACAAATCTAGCCAGAGTCTCAGAGTAAGAAACAGATGAAATAGAAAGTAAAAAAAACCTTAAATTAGTATTTATGCAATTTGAAGTTAGTGTTTGTTATAAAAATGATAAAAAGAATTTTCAGCCTGGGCCACCTTTTAGTAAAATGTTCTATTAGGGCAAAAGATTTTCAATCCAAAATCTAGTGTCTATTATTTTGATGATCACAGGAATTTCATTAACTTAAAATTATTTTAATCGACGTAAAGTAAAATATAATACATCAGCCAAGTTTGGATAGGAGTCACACACGAAAGGTCTTATACTGTATATGGGCCGCCATTTGATATAATATTTTATGCTTTTATTTGCTGTTGAAAATTTAAAACAGACAGACATATTTATAACATATTTAAAACTATTAACTTTTTAACAATTGGGTATGCAAACCAAAAAAGAAGATTAAGAATATTGGTTTTAAACCCAGGAACGCATAGAAAAAGTAACAATATGTTGTATTGTAACACATCAAGCAGGGGAAATACTAAATACCAATTATACATTTTTGTAATATTTTAGCCTTTTGGGTAAATCCTAGATTTTTTAAAAATTAAATTTTTTTTGATTTGTTTATTCAACGTCCACTCTGACATGATTACCCTATTTATTATTTCTATGTGACTGATTTTTTCTTCAATGTGCATTCGATATAAATAGCCTTTGAAAGATTGAAAATTTTCATAATTTTCAGGAGCATATCTAAATTAAAATAAAAAAAATTCAAAAGAACCTTTTGGTTATTTTTAAAATTTGGAGTCGTATAGCTTCACAAACGTGGTGTGGCATTGACCTTTTTGGAATGTTTATTTTCCAACTTGATTTAAAT
Source organism: Gymnosoma rotundatum (assembly GCA_916610165.2). NCBI lineage: Eukaryota > Metazoa > Arthropoda > Insecta > Diptera > Tachinidae > Gymnosoma > Gymnosoma rotundatum. The sequence goes on along the minus strand of OU744338.1, from coordinate 69,770,398 downwards.
AACAATCTTTAACTTCTTTTGTAAAACTTATTGTTCAACTTTGTAAAAACATCAACTATAAATTTTATTTTACAAATTCAGGCAATAAAAATTAATTTTACGCAAATAAACAATGACACCAACACTAAAGAAGATGCAGTCGAACTAAATAAAAATTCATATTTGAGTTAAAATGCCATGATTTTTTTGGCAATAAATACAAGCCACACAAATTGTTAAATTGAGGGTTAAATTTACACATGCAAATACACACACAGTTATCTACATAAATGCAAATATAAATACATGCAATTAAACAACAAACTCTTGATCAAATAGTTTGTTTTTCTATTCGAAATTTAAAACATATTTTGTATATTCTGAATATGAGTGCAAATAAATAAGCGTGCCAATTGTGGAAATAAAATGCATTTTGCAGTATAATACACTGACTAAAATGAAATGCAATAAACTGCAATGGCTTTTGTTTATTTGTTGGTTAAATGTATTCAGGCATTGTACCCTTTTCGGTAAGAGGGAGGAATAATGGCCTCACGGGCAGCGTACACAACCAACCAGTGCAAGAGAGGGTAACTTCTACTGGGGCATGGCCTTAGAGGGAGTTGCGGGGAAGGATGTTAGCTGGATGTTAGCATGGAAAAAAAGCAAACAAATAATAAAATTGGTTGGCATTTTATTTGGATGCGTAACATGACAACAAAATGGCCAAAACAACAAACCTCTATAATTTACCATAGTTTATGACCGCGTTGTGGCAATAAAATCGCCAACAACAGCTATAATTCATTTGGCCATGTGCAGCACACGGACACACAGTCACAGTTTTAATGAATGGCATTTAGCATACTCGTACACTGCAATGCGCTATAATGGTAAAACGCGGCAACCGAAACAGCAACAACAACAAAAAAACCAAAAACCAAAACTAGCATAAACAAGCATAAGAAACAAACAAAAACGGTCATAAAAATATAACAAAAAATCGAACAATGCAAAAATCTATATGCATACACTAGTTTAGCGGGAGTAATTTGTAACTTGATACGCCAGCTACAATTATCTCTCTTAAAATATGCGCCTACCGAATTGCAATACACTGCCTTAATTTGCGGCTAAACATTATGCTTACAATAAATAGCATCTTCGAAAGACTCAACAACAACTTAGATTAATACTGCTGCTACTGAACTGTAAAGTAAAGCTCAATAAACTGGAAAATGTTGTATTTTGAAATTTTAAGAAGTATTTAATAAAGAGCTGCACAAAATGTTTTGAAAGTTCTATGTTCTAGTGTACACTACTTCCAAACACAGAATTTCAGTGTAAATATAAATATCAAAACAAGCATAACAAAACATGGCTCTCACTAAAACAGAACAAGCACCATTCGAAAAGTTTTTCTTTACAGCTTTGTTAGTGCTTGTGTTTTAAAACAAAGTAGAACATCAAAACAAAAGGCGACAATGAAGTAAAAAAACTGTAAATCATAGTAGAAACATCGAGTGCACTAGAACATATACAAAAATGCTCACAATAATAAAGCAGTGTTGTTAAATAATGCGATTTAAGGCTGTTGAAAGAAAATACTTTTATACAAGCAATTTTTGTACGCATATGCTATTTATATATTTAAGCTATTTGAATTAGTTAAGTTTTTAAATAATAGTAACATTTTGAAATGCTCCATTTATAATTCTGTGCTAATAAATAATAATAATAATGTTAACTCGGCTTAGCTCGAAATTAAATAAAATGCTATTTGTAGCGTAAACCAAATCAATTAACCAAAAAAAAAAAACATCGGTTTTTTGCGATTAAATTTTAGTGCTTTAAAATTTTAAAGTTAACAACTATCATAGAAAAAAATTTTTGGTCTCATTTTAAAAAGTTTTAAACAGAATTTTTAAAAATAATGTGCAAAAATGATATGTAAACACACAAATTTGTTTTTTCATAACAGGCTGTTTTTTAATACGAAAATATGATACTTCTGATAAAAAATAAATTTTTAAAACATATTTTCATAAAAAGATAAATACTCCCACGTATTATTAATTTTAAATCCTTACTATCAATTGCTGAACTCTTTTTAAAAACTTTTGTATAGAACTTGAGAAAAAAATTTATCTGGTATGATCGAATACATGCAAATTTGTTGTATTTTTATTTTTGTTAAGTTTCATTACTATTCGTTTTTCTGAAAACCCCGAAATGTAAAAGACAATTTTACTATTATATTTTTAATAAAAAACTATTGAATTCGTTTTGAAAAAGTAATTCAATTAACATTTTAAATGAAACAGATATTATAATGTTTTTTTCTCCATTTTTATGCGTTTTCAAATCTTAAAGTTGACAACACTCATATTGAGAAAAACGAAAATGATTGTAGTTTCTCTTTAGCCTAATTCTGCTATCAAAAACTTCAAGCATGTTTTGAATGTTCTACTTCAGTTTTGATATTCTATTTCATTTTTGTTCTAGTTCAGTTTTGTTTTGCTTCAATGTTGTTCTAAAACACTTTTGTTCTCTTATTCTATATTTTGATAGCAAAGCAAAACATTTGTGTTTGGAAGTATGTGTTTGAAAATGAGAGTGTTCTATACACACACTACTTGAAATTTACGTGATTGCTTATAAGACATTTTTCTTATGCTTGTGCAGCCCTTTAGTATTTAACTGGCAAGGAAAATGATATCATATATGATAGATGGGTAAACTGGAATTTCTTAAACAACCTCTAACAATCAATTTGTGTTATTATTTATTTTTTTAATAAATAGGAAATCACCGAAGAGAGCCAATTGTAAAACCAGTTATCTCACGTAGTGCCGTTTTCGAGGTCGTTTTAGTTCATCCTTTTCTATGAGTTGTTCCCGTAAAGAATTTTCAAATCTACAATTTGCAATTTACTTCCCGAGCCTTTATTAAACATTTTCCATAATGCAACAAAGCTAACGATGCTTACCCACATGATCAAGGTGGCCAATTTTAATAAGCGAAAAAGCGAAAGCTCAAAAAGTCAAAAAATTGGTGGACTTTGTAGATTGTTGTATAATTACCGGCTACAAAAACGTATATCCCACATTAATGCCATCTAGTAAAAGTTGTGTACTTATGACATAACATAACGCTTCAGAAAGATTAAGAAGTAAGTTTACTTTTTTTACCTGTCCTATTTTCAAAGAAGTATGGTGCAATGATGACTTTAGTCAGAAACCAAAAAGCTACTTTGACAATTAGTAAAGCCATCAATTTGAAAATAGGCCTGTTAGCTTTTTCTATGTAAATTTTAACTGTCTGTCAAAAACGGGTTAACAGTTTGACCATATACATCAAATTGAAACTAATATTGTAACACCCTTTACTTTATAATTTTAAATGTTTATACTTTTTATTATATCAGACAAAGTTCTGAACAATCTGTCTAATTTTTAAGTTAATGTATATAACGGTTCAAGAGATAGAGCAATATAAATTAAAATACATCAATTATGAGAAACCCCTTTAATTTAAAAATTAATTTTGTATACTTGCTGTTATGCCGGATTTAGCAATACGTGTTCCGTGTAGATTTCATTCGCCTGTCTATAAGAGTTTAAAATTTCAGTTACATTCATTAAATTTCTTAAACTATTGAGAAACCCTAGAATTACCAAAGCCCAATTTTATATTCGTTGTTATAGAGGACTTAGCAATATCGGTTCATGATAAGTTTCAACCGTCCGTCTAAGACGGTTAAACAGTTTCGCAATATACATCAAATTAAATGAAATTTAATTTATAATTATTAATATCAATACTTGTTATTATAACGGTCATAGTAATTTACATTCTGGTTTTGCACATTTCATAAACTATTAAATAAATTTTGAAAAATGAACTACTGAAGTTTTAGCTAAATACCAACAATCTTCTTCTTATTTGAGATATATTGCAACCTTTTTAGTTCGGTTGCTTCGATTTTGTACGTGAGCTCTCTTCTTTTTGAATCATTTTCAACTACACAGCTTCTTCTAGCCAACTCAGTTTAATTTCATCGGAGCCGCCATACGGCTAATACGGCTAATACAGCTCATAGTTCTTAAGTTGTCGATAATTCCCAGCCACAAAAAAATATTTTATTAGAAAGAAAAAACATCAACAATTAGTATGGATTTTATTCTCAACTTGTACAATAATTTTTATTTTAAGGACTTTGGGTTTTAGTATTTTCTCAACAATTACATTTTTTAATGTGAAAACTACATAAATAATTGAAATTAATCTTTTTCTACAAATAGAGACTATTGAGACTATTTTTATCCGTAAAAAAGTCACTTGTGTAAAATTTGATTTTAAAACAAATGGAATTTATACTTTGGGTTAAAGAAAAAAATCATTTTAATTACTTAGGTATGTATGCATATATGTATGTATGTAGGTATGTCTGTATTTATGAATGTTTGTATGTATGTTCCAAGTGCAATAGTAGTTATTCAATATTGCCTAAGTATATCTGTTGGAGTTAATTTGTTTGTTACTCTTCTGCGATTCATTCATTTGTTCATTCATTCACTTACTCATTCATTTATTGATTCTTGTCTCACTGCGAGTGAAGTTGAGTCTATAATTAACAAGCTTAATGTTGACTTCATGCAAATTACAGCAGCAGCTTTAACAGACAAACGTTAATGCCTTTCACATTTCCATACATATTGATACACATATGTGTATGTGTATATTTCCAAATATGGATACAAACAATTGATTTTATACTTCATAATTAGTTGTTGTTTTTGTTCTTGTTGCTGCTGCTGTTGTAACAACAACATCAACAACATCAACAACAATTGGCTGTATGCTGCAATGCGTGCAAAACTAATTAAATTATTTATTCAAATGTTACCACAAAATGACACAAAAGTGGTCTTATATGTTGGGGAGATGGCGCGTACTTCACAACAACCAGTTTATTCATTTTATTTTTTTGTCCATAGTGCCAGGAAAAAGAAGTAGAGAGATGTATGCCACCAAAAAACGCAAAAAATACAATTTAAATTATGGCCTTTAACGGTCAGAATCAGTTAAATAAAATAAAACACAATAACAAAATTAAATTAAATCGATTCTATGGCATTAACTGGGCAAGGTTCAACATCATATTAATGGTCAATGAAGTACGCCATTATTTTATTTTTTTCTTGTTGGTTTTGTTATTTAATTTTGATATGTAAAACAGGCCTGTAACCAATAAAATTGAAAAAAATATTATTATTAGTAGTTGTAGTTGTTGCAAACAAGAAATAAATTAAAAAAGTTGAAACAACAGAAAAAAATACGAGGACGCGTGTTTCTACAACCACAAAATCTGTCTAGACATCAGCAAAAAAATGCGAAAAACGCATGCATCTATTCACCCGTGCATCCACTTTGTTTCCATTTCCTCCTGGAAAGCGCACACGACTGCAAGTTTTGAAATTCTTTTGGATCTAAAAGGAATTAGAGCTCATCTCAAATTTAATCATAAACAATCGAAGTGGTAAGTAATTGTGCTCTTCTTTATTTTATTTGTAAAATCTTTTATTTCTGTCCCTTTACATTATCGCGCTTTTTAACTGTTTGCTTAATGCAGGACATCATTTGGGGCCTAGTAAATGCATGGCTCCTGTTTGGCGTTATAACTCTTGTTTATAACACGCAAACCTTTTTAGTCAAAAGATTACTCTGCTTTAATTTCCATAATCAATTCCGTTTTCAGTTTGTTTTTCTAAAACGTTTTACTTTTTTTTTTCAAATTGGTCAATTAAGTTCATGTTTTAGGTTTTTGTTGAAGTTGTCGTTTGTGGTAAATATGGTATGTATGTGTATGTTTTTCTTTTGTGTAGAGTGTAACTCCTTTAGTGGGCTTTATCTTGATTTTTTGATCGAGCTTCGTTGTTGTCAACTTGTGAAGCTGTTGTTTGTTGAATGAACACAAGCATTAAATTAAAGAAACAGAAAAAAACTAAATCTTTTAACCGCGCTTGCCTTCTTTTTTTATATTTAATGTTTTGTTTTCTCGTATTCAACTCTAAGATTTATTATCGGAATTAGAAGGCTTCTGACCAACTATTAGGTTGATCAACTGAAGGAATGTCAAAGTACTTATCAAAAGACCCAAATTACTGCTGCTCATTTTTACATATAAGTAAATCACTTGTTAATAGGTAAGACATTAAGGGCCAATTTTTTAGTTCGTATTTAAATACGCATTTAGTTAATTTTCATTTAATTTTAAGTTGTTTTTAAATGCAGTTTAATTTTTTCAGTCCCAATTTAAGTTCTCATTTAAATATCACAAAAATATGGCAGTATTACGAAATGTCAAAATAAATCTCCATTGTTTATGAAAAACAGCTGCTAACAGACACAATGAATTGCAAATTTTGTTAATAATATTTGAAATATATAAAGAAAATTCCAGCGATACTCATGTATTCACTACCTTATCTTATTTTATTTATTAATTTAAGTTTTTGATTACTATTTTCATTACAAAATGTGTGCAAAACATCTAATATTGTTCTATCAATGGTTAAAAAGTTTGTTTACTTTTGTTTAGTTTTGCGAAAGAACAACAAAAAGTGCCATACTCATATGGTAAAACTGTATTATTTAAATGGACTTTAAATGCGAAAGACTGGTCATTTAAGTTTCCTTTCCATTGAAAAACTGAATTTTGTACTTAAATAGAACTTAAATATAAATGACATTTAAATATGAAGTCAAAAACTGGCCCTAAAAGGTCTTAAGTACATAGCAAATATTTAATTTAAACAATGCATTAATTTAATCTTCAATTTTGCAGTATTTCAAGCATTTAATATGTGATGAAAAGAAGTTAACCAATAAATCTTTTAAATAAATTATATTAGTTTTTTTTTATAATTTTTTTGAGATAGAAGACGCCTTCAGTTTTTTTTTACTGATTTTTGCAGCATTTACACTATGCAACTTTTTATGGAACTAAAAATTTTTGAAATTTTTTTATGTTTGTGAAGCAGGAGGAGTAAGCACTATGGTATTGCTTGAGTTTTGAGGGGATGTCACTGTTGCTAATGTTTTTTTAGATAACGCATAACACTAAAGCTTAAATAGAAAATTGAGAAAAAATGCGTCAAAAAATTACATAGTGTAAACATGGACTTTTTGTTTTTAGTTCTCTTTCTTTGTTTAATTAAATATCTTACATATTACTGCAGAAGCCAGAGCTTGAATAATAACAAAAGCATAAACATTCTCTTTAATTTTCAAGTGTTTTTATATAACGGTGCAAAAGATACGGCCATATAGGTCAAATAACATTAGTTTTTGGAACAACCTTTAATTTCTAAATTCAAGTTATAAACTGTTGTTTTATCGGACTTAGCAATGCAGTTCCATTGTAAGTTTCAACCGTATGTCTACAACTATTTAAATGTATGGCTATGTATATCAAAATAAATGAATATAAATATTTGTTAATATAACGATCATAGCAATTAACATTCTGTCCAATTTGTAAGTGTCGATTTGCATCACCTATGGCGACACCCTTTAATTTTAAGATTTAAGTTTTCTATTTTTTCTTTTTGCCACTGGATGCTTTTGAGGTTCGTAGTTTTTTTAATTTCAATGTGATGCCCTTTACGGTTTATAACATACGTAAAAACTTGTGGGCGAATATTCTTTAATTTTTAGGATTGTTAACTGTTTTTACAACAGGACCAATCAGTAAGCATCGCCTTTCAAATAAAAAATAAATTTTCAAAATGGGTCCAAAAATGATTGAGTTATGGAGATGCAAACATAAACAACAACATTCAGTCGAATTGAGAATCTCATTCTTTTTTTTCAAGTCGGTTAAAAAGAACTAAATCGGTCAGTGAGCTTTTTCACCCTGTGGCTCCAGAAATAAATACAAAACGACAAATTTTGACATAAATCGGTAAGTAGATCGCGAAGAACATCCACTAATATATATGATAGCTCGCTTTTCCTTTCCAATGATTCGGTATCTGAAATTTATTACACTTTTTTAATAATAATCGGATTCCATAACAATAACTGTTTTTTTATCTACCGATTAAATCCGGGCTTAAAAATAAAAATAGCATGTCAGGCTTTTAGCTTAGTATCTATCTAGGTTTCTAATATCATTAAAATCTTTTCTAAGCATTTTAATTTTGGTTACTTTGATTTCCTTTTTGGTTTACTTTTTTTATAAAATTTTAAATATACATTTTTTCGATTTGACAAATAAATTATTTTTAATCTTCTAAACGATTTTTGATCTACGTAAACTAATAATAGCTAAGTAATTAGTAGTGGGTATTGTTAATATCCAATTTGTATTTGACTCTTTGGGAAACTTAAAAGTAACACTCGATACATTCAGTATTTTATGTTATTAATTATAATTTTTAAGTAATTTTAAGGCCTAACTATCCTAACTGTAACGAAAAAACAATTCTTATTGAATCCAATGTTTTTCTTAAAAGAGATACAGAAACATATGAACGTTAAATCCCATTAAAAGAATTGAGCAGCTCCGAGTATCTCAATTTAGTAGTATCGAGTTTGTAAATGTAATCAATTTTGTTAGGAAAAACTATTAGAATGCAATTTTTCTAGAGATTAAAATAAGGATTATCTCAATTTCGAAGCATTCTGATCAAATTTAGGAAAAAATATTCATATTCTGCACGAATTAACTTCCACACTGGACGCGACAGAATAATTTGAATTATAAATATTTCTTTTCTACACACGACTCTATGAAATCCGAAGGATAAAAGACAGGCTTGAAAAAGGCTGTGATTTAAAATTTACAGGGAAACCTAAAGCTTAAACTACATAGAATTTCAAGATTAATATTTTTTCTTCTTAAAGTTTCAAAGACTTCATTTCAAAGTTTTACGGTCTAATTTATAAAAAGTTCCTATTTTCGATTAAAAGTTTGCAATAGTTATTGAACACTTTTCGTTTCATAAATTTTTTTAAAAAACACACACTATAACAGTTTGGGAGTAGAAACACAACTTAACGGTTGCGGCGACGATTCCGCATGTCAGAGAAAAAAACAAATGAAATGAGCTGCGGCGACGGATGTGGATTTTATTGTCATTTTTTTTTTGTTCACTGATTTTTTTATTCTTTTTTATTGAACTATATTTAAATTTTTTTTTAAATGTAAATAAGCAATAAACTTGGAAAAATTGAAAATTATTGTTAATTTTCAATGACTCTTTACATTTTCTTTCTCTTCTTTTTTTGTAGTCATTCACAACAAATATTAACAAATAGTATTTTTTATTAGAAGAACATTTAAGCAAAATTCAGCATGAGAAAAAGAAAAAGTTTTAATTCGATGCTTAAGAAAACCCACTCAAATTAAAATAGATTCTAATTTTATGCGGATTCATTGAACGTTTTATATAGTCAAAACTTCATATAAAAAAATAAACAACCGCATTTTAAGCAATGCAACGTTTTAACCTGGCAACTCCTGTTATCACTTTATAATTAGTACTTTTAATTACCAATTTTCACTTAACCCGAAAACCGAATATGGTTTTCTCTTTATATTTATTTTATACCTTATAGTATAGTATAGTATATTTATTTCCAAAAATTTTAATGATGTACATGTTTTCTTAAAACTAATTTTAATTAATTATTTATTTCTTACATACTAGCGTATTTTTCAAGGACTTGCCAAGATATTTTATAAAATTATTTGCAGCATGGCCGCTTATAATAAAATTAAAGTTAAGTTTACTGTAGGTACAACATTTGTTTTAAAATTTCCCCACAAAAAGGTAAATAGGGAGGCATTTGTGCTTAATTCTAATATTAAACTAAACCTTATAGTAAGGCAGGAAAGTAGAAAAAATAGCGTTATATACAAAAGAAAATAAAGTTATATACAAAAGAATAGGAATAGCCTATTGGGCGGTGTTATACACCAAATTTTCTATATCTAAGGTATTTATTCTCCTATGGTAATATAAAAGGTTTGCACTTTCATATAGGAGGCCAGCTCCGTTTATTGTCATAAGGTCTATCGGTGATAAGTAGTTAGACAATCGTATGGTCCTCAGATTGTTTGCGCTTTCAAAGCACTGTCCAAGAAGACTGTTTTCAAGGGATTGAGCCCTCTCAAGAAATTTTATAGCCGACCCTACCATATACGAGTCAATTCTATCGAAGCCTATTGCTTTGTATATTGATTTGCAAGATGGCTTGCGGTAGATGCCATCAGGCCCCTGCTTACACCGTAAGCCAAGGCAAGTGACCATAATTTTCCTCTCCCATTTCCTTAGTCTTTCCATCTGAGCAGAAGAAATTCTGGACCAGACTGGGAAGGCATAGGATATGAGAGGTCGAATTATCTGGCGATAAACAAGGAATCGAATTTTCCTATCGAGTCCTCCCCTATATCCAAGAATAGATCGATATGCGGCATATGCACGCCTGCCGCGCTCCAAGACAAGGTCTATGTGGCGATAAAACACAAAATTTTCATGGAAAATTACACCAAGGTATTTCATCCTGTCCGAAACCCTGATCAGTTCGCTGCCTATACTAAGAGTTGGTATGAAAGATCTGCTATTGGGATATAAAAATTTACGCTTGCCCTTTATCATAACTGCATCAGTCTTATCCATATTTAAGTGAAGGCGCCACTTACCAAAGTAGGGCTCCAGTCGAGTCAAGTAGTTGTTAACTCTTCCGTTTACACTACGAGCAACGGGCCCAGAAGCTGCAATGAGTATATCATCTGCATACATTAACAAAAGATCGCCGTCAGCCGGTTTAGGTATATCAGCCATAAATATATTATAAAGTACTGGGCCAAGCAAGGATCCCTGTGGTACTCCAGCACTGACAGATTTTTCAATCGATCGAGTTCTGCCTATTCTTACGCCAAAAGTCCTATCAGATAGAAAATTAGAGACGATTTTACACACACTTCAATCGAAGCCCATGTCCATCATTTTAAAAACAATGCCATCCTGCCAAGCGGTATCAAAAGCCTTGGCAAAGTCCAAGCTAACCGCAATTGTAGGATATCTTTTGTTCAGACCTTTGGAAACATAGTCTGAAAAAACCATCAATGCATGCGAGGTTGAGTGTCCTTTTTTAAATCCAAACTGACAATCTGGAAGAATATTGCAGTCTGATATTTTGTCCGTGATCTTGGAATGAATAAAGAATTCTAATAACTTTCCGAAGGGAGATAGGAGAGAAATCGGCCTATAGTTGCTGCTCTGCCTTGGGTCAGATTTGGGTTTCAATATCGGAACTATTAATGCCATTTTCCATGCTCTCGGAAAGTATCCCAAGTTTATGCAGTGGTTCATTAGAATTGCCAGAAATCCCCAGGTATCCCGACGAGTTCTCTTAAGTACTAGATCAGGAATTTCATCCCAACCACTCGATTTTTTGTTTGGTCTTCTCCTTAAGGTTTCGCCAATGGTTTCTGCTTTAATCAGCTGGCTGTTATCCGAGCCGCTACCATCTGCGGTCGTAGTCCTATCAAAAACCATCATAGGTGTCCTATCCTGTAAAGTGGAGACTCTACTTGCGACGGTTACTGCAAAAGAATCGGAACCTATTTCATACTCGTGCACGCTGTGGAAGTGGTCTGCCAGTAGATTAGCCTTCCCTAAGTCATCAGATACTATTGAGCCATCCGCAGTGATCAGATCGTGGATGACAACATTTTTACTTAAACCAGCCGCAGACTTTAAAGATCTATACGTCATATCATTCAGCCTAATGTTGCTTAATTTTCTTGTCCAGTTTTCGCGCTCGTAAACTGCAATAGCACCCTGTATTATTCTATCCAGGTTTTTTACTTCTGCTTTAAGGATAAGACGACGTCCTGGGTCCTCACATCTTTGAACTATACGGCGCAATCTCTTTTTTTCATCAATAAAATGAAGTATATTAGGTGGAAGCTTCAAAAGCCCTTTACTTCCAACTAGAACCTTAGGAGTAGAAAGTTCCATAGCATTCTTAAAGGCATATGTCATTGACTCTATACATTCGTCAATCTCCGCTTCGGACACGTTCGTATCTACTGGTAGCGTACAGTCGGCAAGTTCCCGGGATAGAATCGCATTAAATCTTGCCCTGTCCATCTTGCCAAAGTCTAACCTTGTTGGTTGTATTCTCCCAACACAATCCGCAATGCCAAAAACTGCTTCCACAGCGTTGTGATCAGACTCAAAATCAAGGGTTTTAAGCCCATTTCCCATGATTATAGGAGACATGCCAACAGAAGTTATCATTATGTCTATATATGAAGAGGAAACGGCCGTAGTTCTTGTCGGGCCATCAGTGGGATGAATTTCTAGGTTCGGATTCGCTAATAGTAAATTATGTAGCAACCGACCACTTGTGTTCTCCAGGGAATCCCCCCAATACGAAAGCCTAGCATTTAAATCTGCTCCAACTACCACTGCCCGAGTATTGGCTAGGTCAAAAACAGGCCTAATATCAGAGGCTGACATTGTCGCTGTTGGTCTACGATACATCGACACTACAGTTATAAAGGACCCGTTTATTCTGTGAATGCGCACAATCGTGTTTTCTAAAGTTCCAGTGTCAACTATAACCCTTTCACATGAAATACTATCCTTCACTAGAACGGCCGTCCCTCCTCCTTGTCCAGATTGACGGTTCTGTCTAAATATTACATATCCAGCAATGTCTAACTTGTGTCGAGGACTTAATTTATGTTCAACTATTAGAGCAACGTCGGGTTTGTGTCTGTCCAAAAATAGTTTTAAATAGTGTCTCCTATGTTTAGAGACAACTGAATTCACATTAACGAAAATTACTTTAAGTGTCCTAGACATTGCTCTGTAGCATCATTAGCATCCCAAGCAAAGCCCGAGATTTACCCTTATCATCTTTAATTGTATTATATTCACGTGCAAATCCACCGATTTTATTAATACAGTTCAACAGACCTCCTCCAAAGAATCGTTTACAGTCACTGTCAATCATCGCGAATTGAGCCATTGCGCTCTTAAGAGTTGGCGCAGCGCTGCTCGGCGCCGTTCCAAAAGAATTACATGGTGTTGAACCGCCTTTAGGAAGATTGTTTGCCACAGCAGATGCGTATGACACTCCAGGGTTAAGGCCACTACTAAAGAACCGCCAAGGTACCTGGAGCTCCACCCGAGATGCTTTTTTTGCCTCTATTTTCTTTAAAAGCCTTAGCCTTTGTGGGCATTGCTTAGAGCTGGCTACGTGCCCCTCAACTCCACAGTTAACACATTTTACCGGAAGTCCCACCTTTCTAGTAACCTGTCCAGTTACAGGATCGGTAAGCAACAATTCAGTTGTGTTATTTTCCTTCGCGGGAATACTGCATTTTCCCGGTCCATGGGATGCACCACATTTTACACATCGGTACGGCATCTGGCAATTCGAAGATGTATGCCCAAATCTCTGGCAGTTGAAACACTGGGTGACAGCACCCTTCTTTCTATATTTTTTCATGCTGACACGGCAGCGAAGAATATACCGTACCTCAAAAAAGGCCGAAATATCGGAATCTCGTGATAGCCTCAAAAGCCATCTATCATTACCTAGTTCAATAAGACCTAGTATATTAATTCCAATTTGAAGTCCAGTCAAATATTGCATGACGTCTTCAACAGTGTATGTATGCGAGAGACCCTCTATAAGAATCGAAAACGGTCTCATTCCTTTTGGCGTGTATGTATAAAAGTTTACCCCGTTGTCCTTAAGCAAAACCTTTACTTTTTCAAAGTCGCCCAGAGTGCAAACCCCTATATTATTGGCATTTTTGCCCATAATCTTAATATTATAATTAGTATGGTCAAGTGCCTTATCAATAATATTAGTTATTTCTTTTACATTAACATTATAAGTAGTAATAACTGGTATTCTTATCTTACTTACAATGTTACTTTTTCCTTTTAGTTTTTTACCGGCATCACCATTTTGAGTACGGGGAACCTCTTCTGCTTTTTCTTCATCAACTTCCTTCTTGGATGCGTCGTCATTATTGCTTGTTGGGCTAGCGTCAATAGTTGAAAAATCCATACCTTCTTCCGCATTAGCATTTATTGATTTGTCAGAATTCGTATAACTGGCCACAACAGTAACCTTCCTCTGCTTTTTTTTCTTCTTCCGAACCACCTCTACAAAAGTAGCATCTTCCTCGCTAGATGCCTTGTCATCTTTTCCTGCTAAGCCTTGCGTTGAATTCCCTTTGAATTCTTCAACCATTTTTTTTTAATTTTTTATTTTCTTCAATGATGGCATTGAGTTTGAGGCTAAGTTCCTCAATTGCCTTGTCCTTTAAGCTAAATAGCCGGCTTACTTCGTCGTGAGATGAATAATCGCCAGCCACCCTCGCTCGCTTGAGTGAATACAAGCTGTCGTCCGCCATTGTTGACAAACTCTAACTGCACCACTAGTTTGTATATCGTGGATGTTGAAAATTTTGCAACAACCCTTAAAATTCGCACAACTTTTCTTTGGTTTTCTTTTTTACTGCACACTTGTTGTAAGCACGATCACTGTCAACAGTTGAATGTTGTTTTATTTTACACCAAAAAAGGAACCTTTTTAGTAAGAATGTATGTTCTGGTACTGCACATGGACATGAAACGTAATAAAGGAATTTATAAATAATAAATATTTTTTGTTAATTTCGGTCAGAGATAAAATGAAAAGTATTCAAATAACAAGTTCCTTAACGATCTGTTTACGTTTTTTATACTTCGCTATTCAAATAAATTTATTTTTTATTTTATGGAACAAATCTGGTTTAGCCCAGTAGCTGCAAATGAAATAAAAAGTTGATCGGGGTTAAGACAAATAATTTTGAGGAGAAAATGTAATGTAATAAAACCTGCGAAACCTAATATTTTTAGAGTTACGGACGCCTAATTTCAAATATTTCATATTTGCAATATTTAAAATAATGTTAGGCGAAATGGGCCAGTATGGGTATCAGCAGCCTTATTCTGTAAGTCGCTAAAGCTAAATCGCCATCTCTAAAGAAATTTAATTTTAACAAAGCAGTTTTTTCTTACAAATTCGACATTGGAACATTAAACCCTTCACTTAACACTGTCTTATATATTGAGTTAGACTTACAGATACTGATTAATTAAAAAAAAGTGTACATGGATTAGTTCAACATTTAAGCAATTTAGCTTAAGTTTTAGCTAAGAGAATTACAGAATAAGGCCTCAGGAAAGCTTTTTAAATAAACTATGAGGATCCTTAAAACAAACAAAAAAAATTTTGAAAAATGTTAGCCCCCTTGAAAACCAGTTAGATGTTATTTAACTTTAAATTTTGCGAAAATATTCATCATGTTAAAAAAGAATTTGCTCCTTTTTTTAAAACAAAAATATTTGTTTTAACTTGCATGGCGCTTAATAGAAATTTTGATGAGATCTTTTATTATATCCATTTTTTCCCATTCGACAAAAAAGTGTTTGAAAAAGTATGGGTTATCGACGATTTTGTGGTTTACGTTTTCTTCTTAAAATTACTTTTTCTACACCAGGACAAACTTTTATTTTTAAACAAAAAATCTTAATAACAAAATGCTAAATAAAAGACTGATATTTATTAAAGGTTTATAAAAGGTTTAATAGGCAATTAAAAGTTTGTGAATACTATTTTGTTGACTTTTATTTATAAACGGTTTATAAAATTTTTAAGCACATTTACGAATTAGACTGTTATAAAATAAATATTAAAGATTTTCTTTTTTGTTTCATTTGCTCTTGGCGTTATAACATATCATTCCTAATGCAAAATGCATAAGAAACGTTTCATGATTTTGTAAAAAAAATGTAAAGAAAAATTCTTATAGTGATAATCCATGCTGAGCACATTTAGAAAAAAATATTTTAATTTTTTTTTTTTTATGTATTTCTTTTGATAAACGAAGAAACAAATATTGACTGATTGACCAAGCATAATCACTTGTCATTTTTTACGTTAAAGTGTTAAATCTTAAAGGTGTGGCCAAGACTACCAACCTCTTGCCATCCATTCATATACCAACAAACAGTCGTTACGTTGAGCAGCAATTCGGCTGACAGCATTTAAGTTTTTAATTTTTATTATTTCTTTTTGTTGCGGGTCGCTCATATTGATTTATTTTTTGTTTATGTTTCATTGTTGCCTTATGGTAAAATTTTGTTATGCGTTCTTTTTATTTTAATGTTTTTAAAATTATTTTTTAGTGCTGCAGCCATCAACTGTAATTTTTTGTTATTTTTAATTTTTGCAAGTGAACTGTCACCATTTTTTTAACCCGACCTTCGGTAATGATTAAAGTGTAGCTTAAAATGACATGATGTTATAGCGGTAATTAATCAAATTCGCTTTGTGCTTCTAAATAATTATTAGTAACAAATGACTTATAGGCGATTACACTTATGCATGATGCAAAGGTACACTCCCCTCGAGGTCTGGTTCAGAATTTCCAGCAGCATTCAAACACATTATCGTACTTTTCAGAAATAACAAATTCAAAATCTAAATTTTGCTATCGAAATCCGAGGTCGCACAGGATGACAGGGTTAAAATATTTAAGAAATTTGTGATTCACAACTTTAAAATTTTTCCCTTTTCATATTTTTCCTTTAAAAATGGCTTTAAATTCGTATAAAAAACTTATCGTGAGCAGTGCCGAACCGGTAGTGCTTTTAAAACACACCATAATCACACTCTTTCAAATCATTCTTAAGATTACAAAAAATCGTTTTTATTTCTGCGAAATTACAAGATTAATTTTTATACTAACCTTTCCTTCGGTTTTGCACTTCACTCTCTTGACAAAATACACATTTTTTTTTAATTAAAAAAATAAAATATAATTTTGCGTAACTCAAAGCTTTTTCAAATTTGTGTAAACAACACTTCTGCAAGTAAGACAAAAAATATAAATTAATAAATACTTGAAAGTCTTGTAAAGAAGTGTGAATTTGTGTAAAATTACTTGTGTATTTTATGTGTTTCTTTCCATATTAAAAACTAATAATAAATTTTAAGAAAAAATTTACTCTTATTATTATTTATTGAACCATTAAAAATATAAACAAGAAAAATTTGTTTTCGTTTTATCTTAAAAACAGGAAAAAGATTTAAATAAACGAAGAAAAACTACTTAAAGTTAAATCGTAGTGAATTTTACACTAAAGAAATCATGTTTTAAGAAGTTTTCCATTATTAAACATACATACATACATACATACATACGTACGTAGGTACATACTCACTTGAAAGAACACCTTAACTTTTCAATGTTTGTTAGAACTATTAGTTTGTTTTACAACTGAAAGGAAAACTTTAAGAAAAAACATACATATTTGCTTAATGCAGAGTAATAAAGGAATGTGTTCTTCAAAAGAAGACAAAATCCTTTTTTTAATCTTAAATATTTCCTAAGTAAATAAATAAATGTTTTTGATTATTTAATTGATTAGATTCTTTTTCAATCTGGCCATGTTTTTAGAAAATTACTATAACGGACATAAAATACATAAATATAATTTTAGTGGAAGTAGTTGTTGTATCAGTAGTAGTTAACAAACATGTTTAAATGTTCGTACGAGTTCATATGTAGTGTTGTCTAATGGTTGTTATTTGTGCTAAAAAAAAGTGTCCTTTTTATGAAAGAAAAACAAAGAAAAAACTAAGAAGAAAATGGTCAAAGTTTTTTATTTGTTTTTTTTTACATACAACAACATGTAAGTTGAAACACTTAATGGGTCTCTTTGCATACAAGTTTGTCTAAAACAGGGAACGTACATATTTTAAGAGTATAGACCAAGGCGTGGTAAAACGGCAAACCATTTCAAATACATAATTTTTAAAAAAAATGCAAAACTTGTTTTTATTGCTCTGCTATGGTTTACAGTATAGTAACAAATAAATCAGAACAAGCGATTTAAAATACAAAAATTGGAACGTTTTAATATTCTGTTGAGGTCATACCTTATTTTTGAAGGAAAAGTTCCAAATGTCCTTAACGCTTCATGAAAATTTCATTTTCACGATTCTATATCACATACTATGTTACAGTTGTGGCCTCATGTCGATTGACATTCAAAGCATTTACACTCTGAGCGCACGGAAATTTTACATGTCCAGAAATCTGTTGAACTGAAAAATTCCCTTATTATTGAACAATATTTTCAAGAAGAATTTATTGGAATTTGTATCTAAGATATTGCTGTCCGTTTGTGGGAGTGATAAAAAGAACTGAGTAAACTTTTTACTTTCGCCACTAACAAAGTGTGATTGGGAGAGTTGTCTACTTATTTATTAAGCAGAATGATTTTCCTTTAAACCAAAGCCTTACGTAAAAAGATACGCTGTTAATACGTTGATAAAACCTCCGGTTAGTTGTTTCTGTAACTAAAGTGAAGAATTTTTTACAAGAAAATATTTTAGTCAAATGGTTTTAAAGCATGCCTCCATATGGCTGCTGTAGTCTAAGTGGTAAGCACGTTGACTACAAATCTGGCTGCCCTGGGTTCAACCCTTGCGGCAGTCAAAAAATAAAAAAATGTTTTTTCTGTTTAATGGTATAAATACATATTCAGAACAACATTAAAACATGCTGCCTCCTTCGTCGGTACTTCTCCATAGCATAATTAATAAAATGGCTATATCTAACTCCTTTCACCGCCTTTCTTCTCTCTCTTCTATCCCTTTCCTTAAGAATGTAGCACGGTTATGAACTAAGTAGGTATTAAGGCCTGAAGTGCTACTTCTCTTTAAAAAAAATTGGACAGAATGTCTATTGCTATGGCCTTTATTGTAACAAGTATTAATGTTACAATTTATAAATTAAAGGGTGCGCTAACAGTTCATTAAATTTTATGTATATAGCCACACTTATAAACAGTTGTAGACAGACTCTTGAAATTTCCAACGAACTTGTATTGCTAAGTCCGCTATAACAACAGGTACAAAAAAATATGGATTTGGAAGTTAAAGGGTGTTCCAATAGTTAATGTAATTTCAAGTGTGTGGCCGTACTTTTGAACCATTATAGACAGAAAGCTGAAACTTTAAAGGGCCTTTATTTCTAATTTCGCTACATCAACGTGTTTATAATTTGAATTTAGAAACTAAAGGGTTTTCCATAATTACTGTAGATTTACTTATATAAGCCTATCTTTTGAACCGTTATAGACAACCGCTTGTAAGTTTGACGCAATGTCGATTGCTAAGGTCCTTATAGTAACAGCTGATAATATTTTAAATTATAAATTAAATCGTTCATTTAATTTGGTATATTGCCATACTTTTAAACAGTTGTAGACAGAGGATTGAAATTTACAAAGACCCTGTATTACTAACTCCTCTATAACGACAAGTATAAAATTTGGATTTGGAAATAAACGGGTGTCCGAATAGTTGATATAATATGGTGTATGTGGCCATACATTTGAGCTGTTATAGGCAGACAGATGAAATCTGTTTTGAAGTCGGTTTTTTTTATTATATTATTCTATGTCATAAAGACATTACCAACTGTAGCTCATGATATTTAAAATGGTGTGACTACAATATTTTCATGTAAAAAACTTTTGACTTTAGCTACAGAAATCAAGTACAGATTAAAAAAAAGTAAGATGGTAGTTGGGCCTGTTTAGTAAAAACAAAAATATAAAATAAGAAGAGTGTAAGACAGCCTTGACTGAAAGGTCTTTCTTATTAAAAAACAGGATGTAACAAATTTGAGTCCCGCTTAATTCACTGAATATTAGTGTTTGTATGGCTTTATTTGTATGTTGAAGCGCATGTTTGGCAAAAAGGAGGTCGAGCGAAGAAATCTAGCCAGAGTCCCCATCATGGCTCTGGTGGATAAAAACGTATTTTTTCCAGCAAAAAACAGTAAGCAGTGCGATTCTCACTAAAGTCAAAATGTCGAGGAAGGCCACGTTATCTTATAGAAGCGCATGTCCAGAAAAAAAATCGGAAGAACAAATCGAGCCCGAGCCAGAGGGTAAAAAACACAAGGTAAGAAAAAAAGTACCACTTACAGATATTTCAAATAAAACAATCTTCTATTCACGTTTGAAAAAGAAAAAGACGTAACACACGTAATATTCCTTATAACATTCTTATATTCGATATCTTCGAAATATGTAACAGAAAGTAAAAATATATTTATTTTTAACAATCACAAATACATACATATAAAACGAGCAGGCATTAATTAAATGTTGAATTTGCAACCCCTAGACTAGCAAGTTATTTCTAGCAATACCTAATCTTATGACTTTACACTGTATCCATAATGGATAAGCCTAGAACAATTTAAAAGAATACTATTCTTTTTGTAGTGCTATATTTGGTGTATGAGTTTGAAAGTTTATGGTGGACAGTGGCCTGCTTTGTAAAAAGGATCGCGTTGGAAAACATGTGTTAAATCATCATTTAACACAAACGGGAAAAACAACATGCATTAAAAAATGCATGTTCTTACATGCTTTCAACATTTATACAAAACAAGGCAAACAAAAAAAAAAAAATAAAAACTAAGAAGAAAAAATATTTCTAAAAGCAAAAAAAAAATAAAATCAAATAGAAAATGGAAATTTTGAGAAACTCACTTAGCAATAACCAGTGATTTTCTTTTATTCACTGTTACTTTTTTTATGTAGTTAAATGCTGTTGATGAAAGAATTTTAAATAAAACTTGTTCATTTGAAAATTTATACAATTATAGCTCCAGAGGATTCAAAGCTACTTAAATAAAGCTTATCGTATCCAGCGTTGCCTTGGTCTTATTTTAGGGCCTTTCTAGGAAATTTAAGATATATTAAAGCCTTCTTTACTACATTTTGTAATCAAAAGAGTATTTACGGAAAAAAACGTTTTTTAATTGTTTTTATGAAATTAATTCTTGATTTTTGTACCCTTCACGACAAAAAGTGGAAAAAGGGTGTAACTAAGTTTGTTATTCCATTTGTAATTTCTACAATATCCATTTCCGACCTCATAAAGTATATATATTCTGAGTTTTACGAATGGCGAAGTCCAATGAGTGATGTCCGTCTGTCCGTTCACCAATCGATCAGATATAGTGTCAAAAGAGGTGCTACTGAAAATCAGAAAGATCGGTCCATGTCCTTCGAGGCAGAACACCTCGCCTACCTATAATTTTTTTATATCATTTCACACAATCTGTAACCCCAATATTTTTGAATGAAGCACGCAAAACAAAAAAAAAAAAAAAACAAACAAATAATCAAAAAAACTTACAAAGAGATTTATTATATATTTAAATTAAAAAGCATTTTATTACCCGTGTTTTATTTTAATTCTTATCACGCTCAAATAAATCATCATATCTGGGAAAACCTTTCTTCCAAAACAATAGTTGTTAATTCTAAAAAATAGTAGTTGGTAATTTCTTACAACGTAATTGAAGTTATGTGTTAAATGATTATTCTCAGCCCAAATTAAAAGCAATCATTATTTAAATATTTTATCTTTCACGTTATTTGCGCTCGATTTCTTTTTTTTTTTCTACATACACAAGTGTTGCCTTTGAAAAACAGTCATATGTATTTAAAGGATTTAATAATTATTGTTGATAATAAATTAATAATATTGTTAATAATTCTTGCAAATATGCAACATATGCATGCAAAGACATCGATATGAAAATTTAATATTTGAAATAATTTTTTTTAAGAAAAACTAAAAATTTTTTCTCAATGATTACATTGTTTTTTATACGCTAAATGCGCTACTTCATCTTTAATTATGGGTGGCATAGATATTAAGGAATTAGACGCTTTTGATTTACTTGGAAAGAAGATTAAAAGCGATGTTCGGTGGAACAAGCATATTTTTCAAGGTCGCAAAAAAGCACTCCATTTGATTTCCTGGCTCTGTCAGACCTAAACTAAAATACAACTCTCATGTATGAGACGATGCTTCAAAGACTGTTTCGGAGTTACTCGACCGCGTGAAGGGAAGAACAAAGAAGCTCATTGCTGACAGTAGGGTATCCAGTTCTATTGACTTTTTGGAGCGTCAACGCAATGTTTTATCGTTACTGCAAGAGAATTTGCTCTAACGAACTTGTTCCTGAAACCCGTAATTTAGTACGCACAACACGTTCTTAATCTAAAGCACATCCATTTGTAGTCGATTGGGCAATGAATCGCACTATGCGTTACAGTTGAAGAGTTCGTATTTGGACTAAGCTCACTGCCGAGGACCTTCCTGGAACTTTCAGTGTGCAAAGATTCAAATCAAATATCTACAAGCACTTCTCACTCTATCTTCTTTCCTATAACCTAAATTCGTAGTTTTGGCACAATACTTTGCACAAGAAGGGTTCATCCCCTGACTGATGATTACGGTCAACTTTTTTACGTCCTACATTAATCTGTCAAAAAAAGTAGGAAGAGTGTACCTGTATTGGGCAAAAAATAAATCTGCTTTATTAACCATAATAAGCGACATGCAAGTCAGCAGAACTTAATAGACAACAAAATTTAATTAATTCTGTAAGCTTTAGGAATATATTACGAAAATCCAAAACGCCACTGAAATTCCCAGTACATTTAGTACTTGTATGTAGACTTCTTCGTGTCAGTGTTACCTAACATCGATCTAAAGCATTTATTTTTTTTAACAGAAAGCCACGTTCTAAAAATTAATACCACATGTAATTGATTATTTTCTTATATTTCAATAAAAATTATAAAAATAAAACTAAAGCAGTTTTTAGAAGAATTTTAAGTATTTTTTTTTTGTCCTCACAGACAATCGATGTGTCAATTTAATGAGTGTTCATGTGACGTGAATCCATCAATGACATCACTGACAATACGGCAAACGTTAAGTAATTTAATACAATCAAATTTAGTCAAAGAAAATGTAGCATCTTGTTGCGATTAACGTTTTATTGTAAATGTTTTTAAATAAAGTAAGAATGAATAACCAAGTATCACTCTGTCTGATGAAGTTCCAAAATTTGAGTGTAATTTAACTATCAGCGTTGTGAGTAATAAATAGTTGCGTTAAAAGATTTTAAAAATAAAATAATCAAATGCTGAATTTTAAATACGGCTTTTTTGATTATTTTTCTTTTTATTGAACATTATTAATTTTATTAGGATAGAAAATTTATTTTTAATTGATGTATTAATACTTAAAGAAAGCATAAAAAATTATACATTATATAATAAAAAATTAAATAAGAATAAATAAAAAATAAAGCCTGGAAAAATTTTTTCATTTGTTTATATTCCGAAATAGTTTAGCTAATAAATAAAAGTAAATTAATTGGGTTGATTCCGCCAGTATATATTAAAATGTTGTTATACTTTTCGGTAATAACCGTCGTCACTGGCTGTGTACTTTGGATATTCGGCGAGCGCTTTCGATGTGATAACATCATTTTCAAGCCACGTATTTTTTAAAACTGAAGAGATAGTGTTAAGAATAAAAGGTGGTGGGTATAGGTAATTTTTTTTTGTCGGTTTAAATGGTATTATGCAGGTAGATTGCCTGATATTTGTCCTATTTATTGGGGTAAATGGTTTAATATTTGGGTCTTTTGTTATTGGATAGGTAAGTGTGACCGTCTGTGGGTGTTTTAGTAATTTTTTACACCACTAAAATTAGTGGTGTATAACAAATAAAAGTAATTTTATTATAAAAATGTTATTATTAAAAACTTTTTTATGTGTAACTGGTCGTGGCGCATGTGACATGCCTTTGTTCGACTTGAATGCTTTTTTTTTGTAATAGAGAACTTTTACCATGTCTGTAATGAAATGAATGAGCATCGCCTTCGATCAAAGAAAAAAAAAAAACAGTTAGCCACCATTTTCGCTTAGAATAATATCCTTTGAAATGGAATATTTTTTATTCAATGGAGTGTATGACCTTGGCTGGTGCTTTAAATAGAAGTATATATCAAACAACAAAAATGTACTTTTATGTTTCCCCCCCCCGGGGGCACCAAGAGTCTGTGCTGACCTAACCTATATGCCGACGAGGGTCCTCGGCGGTATAGGGGGAACCAGTCCACCGGTGTGCAGGCACTGAAGTTGGATAGACAGTTGGGTACTGTCGAAGGATTTTACCAGGATTTAAAAAAAAACTTCAAACTATTGAGTGTAATAATGTACACGTCAAAATGCTTGAACTATATTTTTAAGTTTTAATTATTCCTTAAAAATGAAGAACCAGCCCTACTTGTACGTTGAAGTTTCTTAGTCAGTACGCAGCAGTTTACACAATCCTTTAAACTAAATTTTTTATGAAATCAGGAGTTGAACTGTGGATGTTATAAATAAATTAAAATTGATTTTTCGCGCAAGTGCATTTTTTACTTCAATTTCTAAAAAAAATTTTGAAAAAAAATTATTCACAAATGTATGTGTACGTTTTCCAAAGAAATCAAAAGACACAATTAGACACCAGCAGAATGTAATGCTGCATATTCTGGATCGGTACATTCTTAATCGGCATTCTTCGATAACTACTTTGGGTTGTGTACATTGTAAACATAAACTATTTAATCAAATTAATCTATATTAATTTGGTAAAACGAAGTCCACACACAACCCAAAGCGTTTCTTCGTTACTCTCTCTGTAAGTCAGGCTAAAGTGTCCGCAAACACGGGGTGTGTGGAATGAATTAATGAGATTTTTAGGCTGTTCATCGATCTTTTATTATGATAAAAATGTTTTTCCTTTTCCAAACTTATTCCTATTGATAACAGGTTCTTTATTTTCTTAAAAATAAAATTATATATTATTTTTGCCTTTGCTTTATTGTTTGCACAAAAATCTTTAGTTTATTTAAAATGTTTGTCAGAAGTTTCTTGAAGAGTTAAGTATACAGTAACAAAATGGCGTGCTTTGACCCTCAATAATCAATATCGGTAATTAATTTAATCGGGATAATTTAAAAAATAGCATGAAGTTTTTTATGATAATTAATTTTCTTTATATAATATGTTGCTATTGAAAAAATAAAAAATAATAAACAATATTTTTAATTTAAAAACTGAACTAAAGCTTGAAATAATTAGAAAAGAAAATTAAAAATAAAACTTTTTTTAAATTTAATAATTTAATTTTTAAACAAGAAAAATGTTTAAACATAATAAACAATTATTCTTAAATACACCAAAAAGAATTAATTGCAATTTACTAGTCTTAAGTCAAAATGACATCGAAGACAATTTGTAGTTGTGTTCAATAAGTCAACATCATCCATCTTTATGGAGCATAAATTTTAAAGACATTGTATGTTTGTATGTGTTAGCAAATGTTCACATACTTCTACAGAAGACAATGTTTATTTGTATTGCAAAGCCAAATGAAATAATTGTCTATCTTTATGTCTGGCTGAGTGGCCGTTTATCTTCTTTTAAAATAGTAAAAAAGAAAACAATCGCACACAAAGATATTAAATCAACATCTTAAAGCAGTTGTACTTTTTGTTGTTAAATAACAATAGCAATATTAACTCACACAGAGTAACGGTTGTAATAAGGAATGATTTAATGTCTTCGAAAATGAAAACAACCAACAAAATGTTGCAAGGATTGCAAATATCATTACAACAGATTTTAAGAAGAGAAGACAAATAATATAAATTATATGAGCAAATAGTTCAAGTGCAGTTTCCTTTAGTAGCTGGTAGAAAAACTTTCTTTGCATGCTGGTGGGTGAAGGGAGGTGTTGAGAGGAAAGGGAAAACATATTACGATACGACATCGTTTCTCAGCACTGCTCATTTAAGGGTACTTAAAAAAAATTTTGCAAAAAATACTTATAGAGATTTGAAATTCGCTTAAGATTTGTATTTGCTTTAAGTAAATCCCAATCATAAAACAAATCAGTAATTGATATTTAAGGATTAGTACAACTGGCAACATTACATGAGAAGACAAACGCAATCTTTGCTGAATAAGAATGAAAGTCTGGCGGCAATTATATGCTAATTTTTTTACAAAAACTATCTTTCTAGATATTTTCAGGCTTGCTGATGATACTATGCCGACGCTTAAGGAAAAGTATCGGCGATTCAGAAGAAATTATAAATTTAAACAGGCGTCGTAAAAAATGAAATCAGTTAAAAAATAAGAAGACATTTTACGTAATTAGAAAATAATAACGAAATCATTTTAACACGAATCTAATTAAACTATATTTCTTTTAACGATATATTAATTTTCATAACCCGTGCATTAAAACTATCCAGTCAAAATAAGTATATAAAAATCAAAAACTAACGATTGATTGCACGATAAGAACCACTTAAATTTCTATTTTTCGTAGTCCGTATCTGTTTCATTTTTTTAATATTTAACATATTTCAATAATGAGTGCTAGATCCAAAATAACAATAAATATGTTTTTTTTAATCAAATTACTGGAATATTAATCTAAGTTAATTTAATTTAAATTTATTCGTGGTATAATCCGGATAAAAATTATTTAATTCACAAATATTGATTGCTGACGGTGAAAGCACCGCTTATTTAGCTCTTCAGAAAACTTCTCACAAAAATTTTAATATACGAAAGATTTCTATTTAAACAGTCAAATAAAAATAAAAATCAAAGTTTAGGCAAAAACAATAATAATTAAAGAATAATTTTATTATTCTTTATTCGCTGTATGCCGCTTAATTTTGTTCGGCTCTTTATATAGTTTAAAGTTGATGAAAAATAAAAAACAAAAAGTATAATTCTGGAAAAAACATCGACTTCAAAATAGATCTGTCTGTCTGTGTATAACAGTTCAAAAGTATGGCCGCATACTCAACTTACATTGACTATTGGGACACCCTTATATATATAGCTATAGCAGACTAAGCACTACAGCTCCTTGTTAATTTAACCACCTGTCTCCCACTATTCAACAGTTTGGCAATATACATCAAACTACAGTAAATATAGGGACAACCTTTAATTTCCAAATTCAAATTCAAATAGTCGACAGCAATCAGGTTCTTAGTAAATTTCAACCGTCTATCTACAACTGTGCAAAAGTATGACTTTATGAATTAAATTAAATAAAAATTTATACTTGTTACTAAAACGGTCACAGCAATCGACATTGTGTCCAATTCTGTTATCTTTGGGGACAAATTTTTTAATTCTTTTTGCCCAATGGAAAATGGTGCAGTAATACGTAGTTTTTTTAACTTTAAAGTGGTGTCCTTTACGGTTCATAATACATGTAAAAACATGTTTGTTGTATGGGGACCCCTTTAACTTTTAAGCATCGCGATTTAATTAAGAAAAAAACATTCAGTCGAGTTGATAATCTCCTTCTTTTTTTTGAAGTTGGTTTAAAATATAACAAAACACACTATTTGTGTTTAATGTACTTACACTTGCAAATCAATAATTAAAATTAAACTATGGAAATATTTAACTAAGTTACATAAACTTATTGAGTTAAAAAGTGACTTTAAATATTGGAAAGAAATCTTAAATGTCATTATAGGAGTCCTTAGTGTCTTTATTTAGTGATTCTTATTCGCAGAAAAGTCGAATCTAAACATTTTCATAATGCTTGTCAGGAGAATTATTAAAGAACAGAAAAATTCCGGTTTGACAGAAATTCTTTTATAATTCTAGCACTGTGTACAGTACCCTTTCTTATTGCAAATTCCATTTAAAATCGCCATTCACTTTAGCAAAAGCTGATTGTTACAGAGTCTTGTAAGTTTCTCCAATAATTACTACACTTTGAAATTGTAAATCGTTTGTACCGTAATACATTAAAGCACCAGAGGGCAATACTCCACCCTTTACGCTGTGATAGCGATGTTGAAGCAGTTCCTCATTTTTCATATCAAAAAAATTGTAATTATGGCCACCTGAGCCACTAAAAATCACAGTGCGTCAATGATTTTTAAGACCTTTTAATTTATTTAATTTTCATAAAAAACTTTTTGCTATTTTTTAAATTATCCCGATTAAATTAATTGCCGATATTGATTATTGATGTTCAAAGCACGTCTTTTTACTACATAATTTCTTAGTGCATTTTTAAATGTATGGCAACATTGTAATGGACATAAACATTTTTATAGTTTTTACAAAACCCTTAGAAGATGCAATTCTAAAAAGGCGAACATATATAAATGGTACTTTTTCACTATTGATTTTTGAAATTGGTTGAAGATATGTTGGAGAAGGGTTGAAAAAATTAAGCCATATCCAAGTTTTACTGCCACTTTGGTAAACATTAGTCTTGACAGTTTATATTTGGCGGTCGTGAAGTAAACCCGTGGCAAATTTATTATGGAGAAATATTCTATAAACCAACATACTGAAAGATCGGCTAAAAAGATAGCTGCTGCTCAAAAAAGTGTCAAAACTATCGATCAGCTTCAATTTGACGCTTGCTCAGGAGTTTACTCTTCAGAAAAAAACTTTGGCCACAATTTTGCGCAAGTTGTTCCCATTTAAGATTTAGTTGACACAAGAGCTTCTTCCACAAGACAGTTTACGCCACCGCTCATATGCCAATAGGACGTTAAAGCTCGATTTCTTTGCATGACAAAATACAAATTTAAAATCGCCAGCATTAACTTTCTAAACGCATATGTAAGTATTAACAGATATAATAAGCCGATAGCCAGTGTTGCTAGTGCTTTTAGCTTTTGATTTATTGTAATTTTAATTATTTTAATTATAAAAAATTTGTAAACAAATTAATAAAATAAATTTTATTGTTTAAGCAAAAATACTTTAATAAATCTTTAATTTTTAATAAATAAAACTTGGAAAATGAACGTGGATGTGTAATTGTTTTCTCAATTACACAGAAAAAGAGCTTTGATTTTGAAACCTGCATTGGTAATTTTTGTTTTCATAAAAAACTTATATTGTTTGCATTGTATATCAAAGTGTATAAAGTATAGTGTTACCTAAACTAAAAAATCACCATTATGGGGTGTTACTTGGTGGTTACAATCCCAATTTTTTAATAGTTTCGTTGATCATCAAAAAGTAGGCATTTAAGGTTTAGAATATAATGATGTAGTTGTAAAATATCACCCGAATCTAAATGAGGGGAGATCAGTGCTTGATATAGATCAGTGCTTAATATAGTGACGACAAAAGATAATTTCCCTACAGCGTGTGAAAATATTTGGTGAAAAAAAGTTTCGAAATGGCGAGACACGAAAACATTGCAAAAAAAAGATAAAAAACCTTTCTGCTTTCTTTTAAAGGTTTAAGTTTGATTAAAAATGTATGTATTTGCTTTGACTCCTATATTTGTGCGTACCTTTTTATCTGCCTATATACACAAGTTTATTAATTTTTCAATTACATGTAAAATGGTAAAGGCCCTTAAAGCCAAAGGCAAATGCTTTCACAAAATTCGTTTTTTTTTTTTAATTTATGATATTGATTTCAGATTTCAGATGGAATTGAACACGACTGTTTAAAATGTAACTAATACTTTCTTTTTACAAAAAAGTTGTTTTCTATATTTAACAGAGTTGCTAAAAGAAATGCTTGATAGGCTTTCAGAAAACATGTCTATTTTTGAACTTTATTTTCAATTTAAAAATGCTGTAACTCTATATCTCAAACTAACTTAAGCTACAGTTCAAGAAGATTTTAAAAGATTTGGTGACCCCAATAACGCACTTGGTGTTTACGAAACAGACTAAAGAAAACTTCCTTTCATAAACTGGATTCAATATTTCAATAATAAAGTACCAAAAAACCTATGCGAGTTTTAACCTAAAGTTTACGATTATCAGGATGTTTTCACATATAATGCTTGTTTCGAATAAACTTTTGAATAAACTAACTAGAGAAATAAAATGCATTATGAACTTCTCAATTCTTTACTGGTAGTATTATCATACATGAATAAAAGTAACGTTTGTTGTAATACATTCATTCTTACGGAAGATATATGTTAAGTAGATTAATAATGATTATTTGACCCTTTTTTAATAATTATTTTCTATTTTATTAAGCTTTGGGTCCTTATATTTTTTTATTAATATTTTATTTCAATATTTCGGTACTTTCTGCGTACCTTCTTCAGGAAACAAAATTAATATATAAGCAAAATAACAAAATTAATTAACAATTGAAAAAATTTTTTTTGTCATAATGAAATTAAAAAACAATGTTTCAAAAAATTTCCAAAAAACAAAAATATAAAAAAGTGTTTTGTGTTACATACATATATTAAGAACAAAAACATTTATGTTATTTTGTGAATTAAGTGTCTGTATATATGAGCGACATTATCTGTATCTGCTTTAAAATTAATTCTTTTAGTCAATGGAGTATTTACAATGTGTAACATTTCCAAAATATACCGTCTCTTATAATTTTTTTCAATACTAAGAACTGAAGCATTTTCAAAGTTAGGATAGTGACCTAAGTCAAAACAATGAGTGGATAGTGCTGTTTTTTGTGAATTAACATATCTTAAGTCCGACTTATGTCCAGCAATTCTAGTCTTAAGTTTATTTTTTGTTGTACCAATATATACCTTATTGCAAATCTCCTGATCACTACCTTTACAAGGTATTTCATAGACTACATTAGAAATGTCAAATTTATTAATTCTATCTTTAGTCTTACTAAATATTCTATTCAGTGTATTATTTGTTTTAAAAGCCATGTTATATTTTTCCTTATTGAAGATTTTTGAATTCTTTAAACGTTCTGAAAAACCTTGTACATAAGTTAAAGACTTATAAATCTTAGGTTCCAATGTGCTTATCTTATTTGTATTTCTTTTATGTCCGTATTGTCTAATAAATTTATAAATAAGTCTTTTTGGAAAGCTATTATCCGCTAGTATATTTTTAATCTTTTCTTTATTCTTTTTATGAAATTCTTCATCACTTATAGTTAAAACTCTTTCAATTAAATTTTTAGCTGTATTAATTATTATACCTTTGTTGTGCTTTGAAAAATAGTTAATAATTCTTCCTGATGCTGTCGGTTTTTGATACCAATCCATTAATATATTATTACCTCGTCGAATCAATAAAGTATCTAAGTAAGGAAGTTTGGAATCGCATTCCTTCTCTATTGTAAACTTAATATTAACATCAAAAGAATTGAAAATCTTTAACATATCATCAATTGCACTATCAGAAATAATGCAAAATAAATCATCAACATACTTAGTAATAACTTTTGGTTTTATAATTAGTTTTTCTAAGCAAAAGTCCAATAATTTCTCTATAACAATGTCTGCAACAATTGGAGATGCCGGAGATCCCATCGGAAGACCCTGTTTCTGAACATATATTTTTTTTATCATACTGAAAATATCTATTATCCTCTATGCAAAATTGAAGAATACGTAAAAATAAATCTTTATCAATTTTAGTGTGTGGTCTAATTATATCCCACTTTTCTTTTATTGTATCAATAGCTAAATCTACTGGTATACTAGGAAATAGAGATATCACATCTAAAGAAACTAATTTTTCATTATTTCCTACTTTAAGTTTTTTTATCTTATTCTTAAAATCTAAAGAATTCTTTACGTTATATTTTGAAAACTCAGTGATTTTCTTCAAAATATCTGTCACATATTTGCATAGTTCATAAGAAGGCGAATTTACAAAAGAACAAATAGGTCTTAAAGGATATTCAGGTTTATGAATTTTTGGAAGCCCATATAACCTAGGAGCAGTAGCAAAGTTGGTCTTTAGTTTCTTCTTGTCAAAAAAATAGTTATAATTTTTCGTTTAAAAAGTTCATCTACCAAATCATTGTTAATCTTCTGCAATTTGCTAGTCGGATCTTTATTTACTAATTGATATTTAGAAATATCTTCTAAAATATTATTAATTCGAATATTATATTCATGTTTCATTAAAGCTACTGTTGTATTACCCTTGTCTGCTTTTACAATAAGCAAATTTCTATTCTTTTTCAAAAAACTCTCTGTTTTCTTACTTTATCTAAAATAAACCTATCTCTATTGGTCAATTTCATTTTATTATAATGATTGTCAATAATTAGTGACAACCTAGTTCTTGCTACTTCCTGTTCCTCTTTACTTTCTAAAGTTTGTATAAAATCTTCTCCTTCAGTTATCATATTCACAATAGGTAACTCATTTTTTCCAATGGGAAGTGCATGCTTATTACCTAACGCTAGAACAGATTGTATTTCTAATGGAATATCTAAATTAGTTTTATTAACAAACCAGTTTTTATTAAATTTAATACCTAACTTCTTTTCTTGCAAATCGCGGAGACAATCAAATTTTCTAATATGTATGTTTTTAACTTTCTTTTCAAAGGAAACTGCCTTAATATCTTCAAAATTAAGAAAAGATATCATATCCCTTTCTGTAAAATATCTATTTAAATTTCTTTTTATAAATGCTAACTCACTTTGAAAATGCTCCAATAACCTGTGGTTATTCTTGATTGACAACTTTAAAATTTTGTAATGTAGATCACTCATATAGTTATTAAGTGTATGTTGTATATCAGCATTTATAAAAAGAAATTTAAATAAAAAGAATAAAGAAAAAATTAAAAATATACTAGCGGATACTAGCTTTCCAAAAAGACTTATTTATAAATTTATTAGACAATACGGACATAAAAGAAATACAAATAAGATAAGCACATTGGAACCTAAGATTTATAAGTCTTTAACTTATGTACAAGGTTTTTCAGAACGTTTAAAGAATTCAAAAATCTTCAATAAGGAAAAATATAACATGGCTTTTAAAACAAATAATACACTGAATAGATTATTTAGTAAGACTAAAGATAGAATTAATAAATTTGACATTTCTAATGTAGTCTATGAAATACCTTGTAAAGGTAGTGATCAGGAGATTTGCAATAAGGTATATATTGGTACAACAAAAAATAAACTTAAGACTAGAATTGCTGGACATAAGTCGGACTTAAGATATGTTAATTCACAAAAAACAGCATTATCCACTCATTGTTTTGACTTAGGTCACTATCCTAACTTTGAAAATGCTTCAGTTCTTAGTATTGAAAAAAATTATAAGAGACGGTATATTTTGGAAATGTTACACATTGTAAATACTCCATTGACTAAAAGAATTAATTTTAAAGCAGATACAGATAATGTCGCTCATATATACAGACACTTAATTCACAAAATAACATAAATGTTTTTGTTCTTAATATATGTATGTAACACAAAACAATTTTTATATATTTTTGTTTTTTGGAAATTTTTTGAAACATTGTTTTTTAATTACATTATGACAAAAAAAATTTTTTCAATTGTTAATTAATTTTGTTATTTTGCTTATATATTAATTTTGTTTCCTGAAGAAGGTACGCAGAAAGTACCGAAATATTGAAATAAAATATTAATAAAAAAATATGTATAAGGACCCAAAGCTTAATAAAATAGAAAATAATTTAATATGTTAAGTAGATTTAATACAAATGAAATGTACCGAAGTAAGGATACAAAAGACAATAATAACATTGAACAAAATGTTTATAAAGGTTTGGTTTAACAATTAATGTGTGGTCTTAATTCAACTTTTTTATTTTTAACATTTATTCAAATATATTAATATACCATTATGATCTCGAGGTTTAAGCTTTAATTATAAAAAAACTGAAATCCTACACATTGATTGAACTTACTAGTTTTTAATTAAGTTATTAATTTTTATGTTATTTAAATCAGGATTTGAATTGCTTGGTTAAAAATAGCAACAGCGCAGAAATCTTTGCTTTGCTTACATGTTTTTATGCAAATAAAAAACTAAATGCCTGAGCGTTTACAGACATTTCATTATAAACGAAGCAACAGCTTATGCTGACTATGTGTTTCTTTCTGCAGCAACGCTATCAGCAAAGC
Source organism: Gymnosoma rotundatum (assembly GCA_916610165.2). Classification (NCBI taxonomy): domain Eukaryota; kingdom Metazoa; phylum Arthropoda; class Insecta; order Diptera; family Tachinidae; genus Gymnosoma; species Gymnosoma rotundatum. The sequence continues at coordinate 69,736,502 of OU744338.1, read as the reverse complement.
AATTACTTTAAAAACGTTTGATGTTGCTTAAGCAATAAGTTGATGTTTGTTTCTTCTTTTGCTGTCGCTTTTACAAAACAAAAAAAAAAAAAAAAAAAAAAAAAAAAAAACAACACCAACACCAACACACCAAAACACCAAAACAGCAACGTTTTTACATAAATACATTTTCAATAAAAAAAAAGAGACAAAAAGCGAATTACAGCAAGTAAAAGCAAGAAAAATCAATCGTAGTCAGCCAAATCAACAGCAAACATTTTCAAAGTAATTGATTTGTCTCAGTTAGAATTTGGAAGATTGTTTTTACAAAAATCACCAAAGTTTGTCTTTTAAGACTACCCAAGATGATTTAAAACTGATTAATCAGTTGTGCGTTTAAAACGAGACTCGAATATAATTCCGATAAACGCAAAGAAAGCGACTTGTTTAAAAAACAAAAAGTGTAAAAAGCAAATGAAAATTCTGAAAATTCGACTGTTTTTAGAATTATATTGGAGACATATTTAAGGCAACCTAACGATGAAAAAATGATTCAAATAATTTATTTTTATTTTTTAATTATCGTAAAAATGTGTCAATTCGTAAAATACAGACACAAAATTAAATTAAATTTTCTTTTAAATTCATTTTTTTTTTAAATTTATGTTTTAAGAATATTAGAAATAACATGCAAATAAGCAAAATGTTATTTGCCATGTTTAATTTTGAGAAAATACAATTCGAAATGTGCCTATAATATGATTCGAATACCGCTTTATATGATCAAAAAAATGACCCGAAAAAGTATAGTATTTGATTAAAAGTACGATTGAAAACAGTATCGAAAATGATTCAAAAACGCGTGTCATAAGGGACTCATTCAAAAGAGACGCGGCTAGGGTACCATTACCATACCGACAAAACAATGATTTTCGACTCTTAAACGAGTGCATAAACAATTAGTTTAATCGTGTAGAAGAGTCAAAAAAGACTCGAATATGATCAATAATTTAAAAAAATGCTAACTGGGTTGATTGCTTTGCTGCAGAAAGAAAAACACTTAGTCAGCTTAAGCAAATGCGTTTCTTCCTTTCTTTTGCATTTGATTTTTGCTTTTGCTGCACTTTCTTCCTTAGCAAGAGCAATTACAAATGCATTTAAAATAGTCAAGCATTTTCAATCACTGATTTGAATGTTACTTAAAACCAATGTGTAACTTTTACAAATAAATTATTTTTTTTTTTTTTTAATAAATAAAATAAATAAAATTGTTTTATAACTTATATTACATATTTTCATATATTGGCGTTATTTGGCTTTATATGACAGAAAAAATGGCAAGAAAGCTCAAAAAAAACTGGTAACACTGTTTGGAATAAGTCTACTGTGCAATACCGTGTCACTGACCAGATAGGCCCCCTGATAATGTGATACACCATCATTGAAGTTCTATTTATGTGGTATTTGCATGAAAATTATTTGCCGACATGTTAATGAAAAAATTTGGCACAAGAGTATGTGTCCAGTGTGCTATTCCGTAAATTTTCCTTTCTCCGTTTACTATATAATTTTTTTAACATACGTTGAGATACATATTTAATTTATTTTTGAGTAAATTTTCGATCGCTCCTATTTATTTCTATTCAGTTTTTTTCCGATTATTAGAACGATCTTATTAAACGAAACAAATCCTAAGAAAACACACATGTCCTAGATCATCTTGTAGTTTTTTTAAGCTTTAAAGGTTTGTCCAATAATTTATCATTCTAAGCCATGAAATAATCTTAAATAAAATGCAAATGTATTATTTTAAGACATTTTTTTAAATCATAAAGATCAATGATTTTGTTTTTGTAGGACAAATTTTTAATTTAAAAATAAGAGAATTTTTTTCCATTGAAATCTATCAAGATGTCGAAAATATTTGTGACTGAAATTGTTAACTGTTTGACTGATTATTTGTTTGTCTAAAAACGTGGCATAGCTAATTCCAACTGACGTTTTTGATAATTGTTGCGTGTTTTGGTGCGAGGAAATGTGAATACGACTGTGCGCATTTAATGCCTTTTTAAGTAAAAATGCCAAGAAATATTTTAAGTTTTCTAAATACATTAAATCGTGACTTAAGACGCACGCTTAGCGTACAGCGCCGATCTGCTCAAATTTTTTTAAATAACACACATTTAAATCACGCTGACATGTCAGTGTACGTTAGAGTGTGAAGATTTATGTGAAATTTTAAAAATGTGACATGGGGTTCTATTTCTCTTATTGTTTATTTTGTTTCTTAATGTTCTTGTTATTTTTTATTATTATTTCTATTTATTTCATTTGAGTAAGAGATTGATTGAACGCCTTAAAACAAAAGGTGGCACCTAAACTAATTTGAACAGACAGTAGTGAAAATAATAAAATGAAAATAAAAAAGACAACAACAAAAAAGAGAATAATGATTCAATTTTATTAATGTAACACATGTGGAAAGAAATCACTTCTGTAAAACTATTCAGCGTAAAACAATTAAATTTTTTTTTATTTTATTGTGATTTAGTTTTGCGCTAGAAATTAGATTATGCACTATAGAGTTTTAGTTATCTTTAATTTTAAACTATTTCATTGATAACTTTCATTCATTTTAAAATAGAATTTAAAAAGTAAGTAAAGATTCTTTTCTATGACCTGGTAAATATTGGCTTAATTTTTTAGTAAAATTCATACACCAATTATTTTTATACCCTTCACTACAAAAAGTGGAGAAAGGTTATATCTAAGTTTGTCATTCCGTTTGTAATTTCTACAATATCCATTTCCGACCCCATAAAGTATAGATATTCTGAGTTCTTATACATAGCGAAGTCGACTGTGCGTTGTCCGTCTGTCCGTCCGTGTTAGTGTTAAAATCAAGTTACGCCAATCGATCATACATAGCGCCGAAAGAGGTGCTATCAGCAATCAGCCAGATCGGTCCATGTCCTTAGCCGGAGTGGGCAAAACACCACGCTTACCTCTAATTTTTCAATATTATTTAGGACAAGGAAGTAACTCCAATGACAAAAGAAACAAAAATATGGGGCGATAGAGAATTAAAAAATAAGAAAAAAACATCAGGTGAAAAAATTGGCGCACCCATATTTCCCTAGTTAAGCGCCTGAAATTTTAATTTTTTTTTAAATATTAATATGGGTATCATTTTAAAGGTTTTGATGAGATGTTTAAGAAAATACTTAAAATTTAAAAAAATGCTTAAGCCATTAACAGCCGAAAACATTTTTATTTAAAATTATATATTTGTAGAACTTAACATTTTTTTATTATTTTTTAATTCTCTGACACTCCAATATTTGCTTTTTTGATTGGAGTTACTTTACATAGATAGTGAAGGGTATATTAAATTCGGTATAGCCGAATATAGCACTCTTACTTCTTTAATTTCAAAAAGCTTATTCTAAATAAGGTACTATAATTGAAGTAATACTATCCATACCCGGTTCGATTTGCTACCCGTTCCTGCAAATATAGATAAATAAAAATCTATTTGTACTTTCTTCCTTCTCCTAGGCCTCCAGGCTTTTACTTGAAAACGAAGTATATTTGCCGCTAAGCTTCCGCGCTTTTATTTCTAAACATATTTCACTCCTAGAGTAACCTACGTACATCTATCTACCTTTTGGAGTTATCGAGATGTATGTAGGTTTATTTTTTATAACTTGATACGGATATTGGCCTGTCAAAGAGAGTCACTATTCATATTCTCAAGAAGCCAACATCGAATTAAAATAAGGTCATTACAGTGGATTTACAGAAGGGTATTAATACATGAATTCTAAGGCGGTATCGTTCCCTGCCGACGATTAGAAAAAACAGATTACCCGTTCACTTTCACTACGACTTATTTATTTCTCGAGTGTATACTACAACTATTATTAATATATTCACCCCTATTCTCCGTTTCGATTCGGATCGAAATTTTCTCCGTCTAGCAACTTTGGTATTCTGCGATTCCGCTCAGTTTCTTTCGATTGTATGTATTCTGCATTACGATCGGAGCTCCGTTTTTCTCCGTTGTTTTTTTTTGTTAACGGAGGAGTTTTCTTTATTTGTATATTTTAGTTAAAAAGTTAAAAATTGAAAAAAATAGTAAATAGAAAATGAGATAAAATGTTCAGACACGATTAAAAAAACAATTTACGTTATTTTCAATTATTTTTTTTAATTAAATTAATTTTTTTTAATTGTTGATTTTTGTATTACAAGTCAAAAACAATAACACCAGAACAGTATGAAAAACTGGCAAATTTAATGGCATCTAAAGCAGACATCCCAAAATTAAAATCTTCTCCAACTCCGCTTTGGTAGCTACCTTCTGCAAAGAATCCTAAAGCGGCCACAACTCGGTCAAGCGGTGAAGAAAAAGCCAAAGAATTTGTCTGCACCTCATGAGCAAAAATGTCTAAAACATATTTGAACGCGTCTTTGTTTAAACGAAATTTCTTTTTAAATCTGTAAAATAAAATGATTTTACAATATTTTAACATATTACTTTCACAAATGGATTGCAACTGTCTCTTTTTCTTTCAATGTTTAATAACAACACTTTTAATTATATACCTTTATCTTCACAAGATTCTTTGCACTGTAATATATTTATGAACAACTAATTTTTATTTTGTTTTTACTTTTTATAATTTAATTTATTTATTTGTTTATTAAATTTCATCAAGATTTTATTTTTAATTAGGAATACAAACAACTTTTTGTATTAAATTTGACATTTGTTTACAAAAATGATAGCAAACTTGCTTATTTTGCTATTTCATTTCCACATTCCACAGTGATGTTATTAATTGTGTAAACATTGTTGTCTTCTTCTTATTCTTTCGATTCCGTTTTTCTGCAGAATACCAATTTTCGATCGCAACGGAACTGAATGCGGAGACTTAATCGAAACGCAGAATAGGGGTGATTGTAAATCTAGGTGGAGTATAGTTCTGAGACTTTTAATAACAACTTGTGGCCCGACTTCTTGCCACTGGAAACTAAATCAGAAAACACTCTTTCTGGGAAAACGTCATTCATTGATAGGAGCTATTTTTAAACAATCGGCAAAAATACAATTAAAAAATTATTATTAGAACACTCACCCATCAGTTTTCCTTTTTTATTTTTTTTAGCGACGGAAAGCGAATTTTTAAGTGAGTGAAATATCGGAGTAATTGAAAGAAGGAGAGTTCAAAGATAGTGAGAAAGACAAAAAACTCATGAAGTTAAAAACTTAAACTACAAGAATCCAGAACAACTCATTAATGACTTGGACGGATTCACACTACTGGACTCCTCATTACAAGTCGTATGTGCAAGTTGGAGGAAAAAGGATACTAACAAAGGCACTCGAAATGTATGTAAAAAACAGACATACTGCAGGTACAACCTGCTTTGACAACGAGTTAGTTATTAAAGTTGTTTTTACTTCTTTTACTAGTATTGAAACATAATAAAAATTTAATTGTTCTCAAGACAATATAGCGATTGTTTTTTAATTTGTACGGTGGATTTAAGAAGACAAAAGTCAAAAGACAACATTGACGTTCATATTGAGATATGGCGTTTCAGTATTAAAGCTAGGCGCACGCTAGACAAAATTGCATTTGGGTGCAGATTAAGGTTGGTCTGTGAAGAAGAAATGTGAAAATGTTTACCTGTCCATGTATCGAAAGGGCAATTGTTTTTTTTTAATGGCGCCCTCAATTTTAATAGTAAAAATAAAAATTGGAAATTTTTTATTGCTGTTATACATGAACCAAGATCCAAATGAGTGAGTACATGGTGTCTTAGGCTGCTAAGATTTGCATTAAAGCTATTTAAAGAACTACAAATAAATAAGCTGCATTCTATTGTTATCCTGATTGGGTGTATCCGTCTTTAAAAACACAAGTCGGTTAGCAAATTGCTTGTACGTTGCTTTTTTATATTTGTGCCTGCAGAACTCAGTCATTTCAGAACTGATTTTGAATTTTGTTTATCTTTTTTTTTTAAGTTGATATTCCCGTTTTCACAGTTTATTATCTTAAAAACTAAAGGGTGTCCCCATACAACATATATGTTTTTACTTGACTTATGAACAGTAAAGTACACCACTTTAAAATAAAAAAAATGGCAAAAAGTAATATAAAAATAACACTATGAGATAAAGAATGCCCCACATAGGTAACGTAAATTGACCTTTATTGGCCAATCTTTTGAACCATAATAGAAAAACACTTAAAAATTGGATAGAATGTCGATGACTATGACCGTTAAACAAGTAGTAAGATTTAAAATTATTAATTAAAGGGTGTTCCAATAGTTCATGTAATTTGATGTATGTGGCCGTACTTTCAAACTGTTATAGATGAAATCTGCTTTGAAGTTAATTTTTTCTTGCAAGAATTATTTCATAAAAATTCGATTGTCCAAAAATATATTTTTATCTTGCGTTGCAGCTGGACCATCTGACATAGACATTGCTAATGTATACACTTTTTATTTTATTTTTTACTTAATTTTGATAAATATGTGATAGCTTTGTGTTTTTTTTTTATGTTTTATAAAGCTTTCGATTTGTTGATATTTACAAATTTCTTTTTTAAAAAATCAGTTATTAATTAGTTATTAGTAATTGAAATTGGAAATTTTTGTTAGAATGTTGTAGAAAATGTGATACCTTTGTATTTTTTTTATTTTCCGATTTGTTAGTATTTTTAGTGGAATTTCATTTATGTTATATTTTGTTAAAAATGTAATAATTTTAGGATATTCCAATGTTTAATTTGTTGGTACTATAAGAATGCCTTACGAATATATAGTTATTAGCGCAATAAAAATAATTTATTGGGATCTGCGATTTTTTTATCTTTTTGTAAAATCTAAATTTGTTGGTGATACTTTATGAAAATGTTAAACTTTTATGAAATTTCAATTTATTTGAAAATTTTGTTTTCTGATGAATCAAATTTTGCATAAATGGTGATACCCCTTAGCGATGAAATTTCGGGGGGGTTTTAGTTTGTATGTGGCTTAGCAGTACAGATTATATTACTGTGATATCATTCAGGAACCGAAAATTTCATGAAATGGTTATCGTACTGGCCTTCACATTTCGAATATTTTTTACATCGGATTAAAGTTAAAGTTAAAAAGTAAATGCACTAAACATAAGTGACGCAATATAAATAGATATATTAGAAGCCAGAAATCGGCTTCTATTTTAAAAAACGTGTGCACAAGTCACAGCCATCTCATGCCCGAAATTTAAATGAACTATTAATTCGAATTTTTTTAAAAATTTTATGCCGTATTTTTTTTTTAGAAAATTTAATGTAATTGAAGAACATAATTTTTTTGCTGTTCCTGTTATATATTACAAAAAAAATATTTAAATCATTTATATTCGGAAATAAATTAAAATAAACACAAATTTTGTGTCAAATCAAACAAGTCATAAAACACAAAGTGCAACTTTATTAATCTTTCTAAAAACATACATACACACATACATATGTACATATTTTAAAATCTTTTCCCTAATTTAATAATTTAGTCCGGTTTCTTTTGAAACAAATCATAATATTTTTATTTTAAGAAGTAAGAAATCGCTTCTGTTCTTTTTTTGTTTTCTCTACACTCAAACAAAAAATCAACAACTTCATAAAATGTTTTTTTTTTTTTGTAATTTAAACATTTTAAACGCGATTTTTATCTGATGTTCGTGGAAGAATATTAAGAATTTTCATGTTTTTCAGTTTTTATTTCTTGTGTTTTTTATTGAGGGATTTTTTTGTCTTAATTTCTATTGTGATAAATTTATGACTAATTTTCACAATAAAAGCGGTTTTATTACATAATTATTTATTTTGGTTAATTGTTAGTTTTTTTGGGGACCGCCTTTTTTTATTTAATTTGGTTCACTTTATCATAGTCTTAAAATAGTGTTGTGTTCACCTCTAAATGTGCCATTTATCGTAGAATTTATGAGGCTTGTTAAACTAAATGGAAATGTTTGTGTCATAATTGACAACAGCAAAATTCTCCGTAGAGGGGTTAAAATATATTGAAATTTTTATCTGTAAAAGAAAGAGAAAAATGTATAATTTCTCATCAATTAAATAGTGTGTGGATTTTTGATTGATTATTTAATTTTTTATGAAAAAATTAAAAAAGCAATTTATGATATTTGAATTGAATTATTTACTTCTGCTTTACCTTAAATTAATTAGTATTAAAATACAATTTTGTAATCTTACTAACAAAAAATTGTGCAATATTTAGATAAAACTCAATTGCTTTCAAATTTGAGTCAGAACCAGCAATGAAATTAACGGTCATAAAAACCCCTGCCATACTGTCATACAAATAATTTGACACTCTGATCATAGAGAGATCTTTTATTTTGAAAATTTTTCTAAAGACCTGTCAAGGAAAGTGTGTGTGTCATATGCATACAGCATTATTATGCCTTTAAACACAGCTGCAATTTTCTAACAACTAAATATGACAGTGAATCAGGGCTTTTAGGAAAAAATTTTATAACTTACAAAAATTAAATTTTCCTTCATTTTTAATATAATATCATTAGTTCTTTAACCGAAAATTTTTTTTTCAGCTTTTACAATTAAATATCCGATTAACAAAATATCATAACTCTGAGAAATTGCTTTCTTTAAACGCATTCATTGCGTTTTTGGACTTCTGAAAATTATTAATCGAAACTACAAAACGATGTTTTATTCACTTTGCAGCATAAAAAAGAAATTATTGTCAAAATTAGCGGCAATGAGTTTAATAATTTTAATAATTTAAAACTTATTGCTACAGATCAAGAAAAGTTTGTTGCGATGAAAACCGCAGATAACAAATTTTTTTTAATATTGTTAAATTTAAAGGGGCTATGCGCTCCAATTAAGTGAATAGATATTTTGTTGTTTCTCTAGAGCAGTGATTCTCAACCACTGTGCCACGAAATTTTAAAAGTGTGCCGCGAAATTTTGAATATTTAAAATGTTTACATTAACAAATAATATGAATTTCAAAAAAACTGGGTTGTCAATACTTCTGTGGCGCCAATACTTCAAATGACTAAGACGTTGGTAATGTAAAAACGGCGGAGTAAAATATCAGCTGATGTATTCGAACAGGAGCTATGTCAGGTGTAATTTTTTTAATGTAAGTTTGTAACAATATTAGTTTTTGTACGTTACTTAGTATCACTTTGCTTTCCAAAAATCGGAATTCAATTTCAAAACACTTAGAAAAATCAAAAAATTCATTTTGTGTTAACATTAGATGCGATAATCCAATGATAGCAAAAAAAGCTTTAAACATATTAATACAGTTTAAAACATCGTATTTGTGGGAATTCTGATTTTCAGAACTAATTAACATTAAAACTAAAAAAGAGAAATATTATTAAACGTAGAAGGTGACATAAGAGTGGCATTGTCATTTTTACGACGGAACATAAATGAAATAATAAAAAAAAAATCAAGCTAAAATTTCACATTAAAAGTTTGTTTATTATTTACTTGTAGCTTATTTCTTAATAAACGTACTATTAATATTATACGTTATTTTATTAACATAAACTATTTTACGCAGTAAGTAAATAATTTTCTTTTTGTGCCGCCAAATTTTGAAATCGTTCAAAATGTGCCGTAACAAGAAAAAGGTTGAGAATCACTGCTCTAGAGAATAATTAATGCATAAATGTTTTGTGTGAACAACTCTGTCACTAATGTGCTTAACTGCGCCACGACTAGGCAGGATTCAAATAGTCACTTCATTTTTCATACATACTTTCTATATTGATATTGTCCGAGTTCGCAATAATAACCGCTTATGCATTTGAGGACTGCAAGGACTAAACCGCATGTGTAAGTTTTTTGTTTGTTATAACACAGCCAATAGCGCAGCAGTAAAAATAAGATTCTTTTGGAAATGTGAACCAAAGGAAAAAGTAAACCCTTCAGACCATTCGTTGCTAAAACCGAAACCTTCCAAATTAAAGTGTTATATTTGGCTAAACCGAATCTTTTATATCCTTCAAGATATATGTATAACCATATGTACATATAAATCGGCATAAGAAATTCTTTACTACCATTTAGTTCTTCTGATCAAAAAAGCGTAGAAAATGTTAAGTTTTGCTTACAGTTGTTGTCCCAGCTAAGTAAATGAAGAAGGTTGCTGTAACAGATCTTAGTATAATTCAGTCTTGAATAAGTAGTAAGTGGCAAAAACCTTAAGACTTCTTCTTACCTTTTTAATTAAATAATTTTTTTTATCACAAACACAACCACTTGCAGGAATACAAACGAAAATTGTAAAAAAGATATGAAAAATATAGAGGCAGGCGTGATGTTTTGCCCCCTACCTCGAGGTACATTGACCGATTTTGCTGATTTTAAAAATTTTGAAATATGTGTAATTGATTGGCGTATTTCAATTTTCTCTCGTTAATATAGTGTCCCGGCAAAGTTGATATTAATACGAACACGGACGAACAGACTGATATCACTCAATCGACTTTGCTATGCATTAGAATATATATGGGGTCGGAAATGGATATTGCAGAAACTACAATCGGATGGAAAAACTTAAGTACACTCTTTTTCTCTTTTTGTGGCGAAGGGCAGTTTGGTCAGTTATAGCGATTTCTCGCCAAATGTGGCACGAAAGATCCTTTGTGGCGATAAAAATTTTGAAATGACTGGGTTTGACTAGTAATAATAAAAAATAGCAACAAATTAAAAAACTGAAGGCGGAAATACATTTAAAACTTAATTTTTGAGTGTGTACAACATTGGTTTTGGCACAGAATTTCAAACTGAATTGAACGAGACTGTTTTAAATGTAACTGATACATTGATTTTACAAGAAAGTTATTTCCTTTATTTAGAAGAGTTGCCAAAAGAAATGATTAATAGGATTCCAGAAAACATGTCTGTTTTTTAAAGTTTATTGTCAATTTTCAATTTTAAAATGCTATAATTCTGTATCTCAAATTTAATTTTCTGCAATTTAAGAAATTTTTAAAGGATTTGGTGACCCTAATTACGCTCTTGGTATTTATGAAACAGAGTGGAGAAAACTTCCTTTCATAAACTGGATTCAATAATTGGTAATAAGGTACCAAAAATCCTATAAGAGTTCTAGCTAAAAGTTTACGATTATCAGGATGTTTTCACAAGTAATGCTCGTGTGAAATTAACTTTGGTATAAACTAAATTGAAAAATAAAATGCAATATGAACTTTTCAAATCTTTACTGGTAGTATTATCATACATAAATATACAAAGTAACGTTTGTTGTAATACATTCATTCTTACGGAAAGTATATGTTAAGCAGATTTAATACAAATGAAATGTACCGGAGTAAGGATACGAAAGGCAATAATAACATCGAGCAAAATATGTATGTGTGATTCAGTAACTGATATGCATGTTGAAATCAAGTTTGCCGATATATAGTGTCGAATAGCACCCTTATTAAAAGTAAGAATGATAGGTCCATGTCCACGCCTACCTCTAATTTTTTCATGTCATTTGGAACAATAAAGTAACTCCAATTAAGTAACTCCAAAATAAAAAAATAAAAAAAAACAACAAGTGAAAAAATTGGCACTCGCCCATACTTTCCGAGGTACGGGGCTCTGAAATTAAATTTTTTTTTTTTTATTATAAATATGGGCATTATATTAAACTTTTTGAAGAAATCTTTAAGGAAATTCTAAATCTTTTTAAAAATGCTTACCTTATTGAGAGCCGATGTCATTTTTGTTAAATTAGATACCAGTACCAGCTGTATTTATTTTTTTATATATTTTAATTCTCTGTCAATACAAAATTTGCTTTTTTGGTTGGAGTTTTTTGAATAAACTATATTTACGTTGATGGTGAAGGATATATACGATTCGGCATAGCCGTATATAGCATTCTTACTTGTTTTTAACATTTATTAAAATAAATTAATATACCATGTTTTTATAACTAATATTATACATTTTCATATATTGGCGATACTTGGAAATATCCGAGAAGCCATTTGGCGAGAAATCTCGAAAAAGAACTGGCAGCATTGGTGAAGGGTTTATAAATATGTTCATGAAAATAATCGCAACGTTAATATCGTCAACACGCATCTCATCTTACGCGATGACAGTGATTCTCCACATTAGCTTAGCTTACTTCTTCCTTTCGGCGGGTATTCTTTTTTTAATTGCAAAAAAATAATTTTGTTTTGTAAACGAGAATAAATGGCAATATTTTTTTACTACCGAGTTTTCTCAGAAACTAGCTTTTATCATTGGCGTAAGTAAACAATGCTACGGCACCCTTAGAATGAATTATGCTGCGCATCTCCGCCTGCCCTCCCATTCCATTATCTTTGTGGATGTTATAATAAAAGCCTTAGTTTTTTTTCATTAAATGAGTGTAGTTCCGTCCAGTAAAATTTTCTCATGACGTTAAGGTTGTTCTAAAATATGCGAATAACTGTTTGTAATTTGCTGTTGTTTCTTTTTTTTTACTATAAACACATTCAATTTTAACTGATAAATATTTCCAATAAATAAACTATTTTCTATAAAATTAAAAAAAAAAAAAAAAGACATTTTTCTCTAAACATCTGGCTATAAAACTTGAATTCCATCAATGCATAAATATTGAAACTAAATATAGAATTCTGTCCCCTTCTCAAACGACATGCATGCAACAAGATGTTAATTTTTTATGAGACAATTTACAAGAAAAGACACTTGAAAGAACATGTAAATATGAATGTTTGTATATGTGACTAAGTTGTGCGTATTATGAGGTGTATGTTAATTGTTTGACATATTGCTGTCAATTTTTGATCGATTTTTCAATGAGTTTTAGCAGTTGTCGTCAGAGATCAACAATGATCGCACTCGTCTTACAAAGTGATGATACAAACACATGATTGATAATTTCAATTGTAATTTCTGTGTGTTATGAGTATTTAATTTTCACAAAAAGTATAGTGCATTATTTTAAGCGTGAGATTTTCCATTTTCTTGGATTTTCTTAAAGTAGCATATGTGTATATGTATACGAGTACATTTAAATTTGATTGACATTTAAGTGCTTGAAATTTTTGTTTCGTTTCTTATAGATTTATAGCTCAACAAATTTGTTCGGATTAGAAAGCTAACAAGGGTTTAAAATTATCGTTAATATTTTATTTCTATGTTTTTATTTTTTAATATTATATATATATATATATATATTTATTTGGAAAATGTTCATAGAGACAGATAAGTTTAAATGAAGTTTAGTGCATTTAATATAAAAAATCATAAATCATGTTTGCTGTCTTAATTTTAAAAATAGTAAAAATAAAACACAAAACTCATACTTCAGGTGGGCGTAAATACATACACCAACCTCCAATCCAATACTACCAAAAAGTTAGAACTGAAAAACAAATAAAATAAAGAAAAAATTATATTCAACTTAACTCCTTGGTTCCTTTGGCTGTAGATATTCGTGGATTTGGTTTTTCTCTGGTCATAATTAAAATTTTTAATCAATTGAAGTTGTCGTCTGTGGCATTCATTCGCAGCAGCAGTTACAGGCTAAACATCAGCAACATCAGTAGAGGCCCCCTTCTGTTTTCGTTAAGCAACTGAAATAAATCCATTCATTTATACAAACATGCTCAATGTTTTTGTTTTCTTTTCTTCTTTCGTAAATTGTTGTTGTTGTTTGCGTCTTTAGAGAAACAACCAATACCTAACATAACTAACATAGTAGAACATACTGGTCTATGTTTTAATCGCGATCTCAGCTTGTGATTTGCATGCACTTGATGAGACAAGTTGCTTCAAGTAGAACCACTGTAAGAGAATGAGTGTGAGTATTCCAAAGCCATCCTCACTGCAGAAGTAATTCTATACCATTCTAACAAACGTTTTCCTGTAGACACTTATTTGCAGAGTTTTAAAATATTAGTTTCATTGTGATCTTTTAGAAATTAGCATCTTTTTTAATGTTTTACTAATTTATTAATGTGGTGACTATTACAGTTTCAGAGTTTACGTACATTTTGATAATTTTTGATGGGTCATCAATTACTTTTCCTCTAAAAATATCGAAAAATTAGATTTTTAAATGCACCTTTTGATTAACTCAAATCAATATCGTGTGATAAAAATATACAAAAAATACATTCATACATGTGTCCATATTTTATTAATAAATAGCTCTTGATTTAGATACCAAGCCACTGTTTTAATTTTTACCATCAACAATTTTGCAACAAATTATGCTTTATTCATTTTACTTTAATAGTTCGCACTATAGAGTTTAATAACTTTATGCCTGTATTACCAGTTTAGCGTTTTTCAAGGCTAAATTCTTATTTTACACTGTAGTATTTTTAAAAGTTGTAATACGTAAATCTTGGTTAAAATTCATTCACAAACGATTATTACTGCCATATTCATAAAATTAAAATAAAAAGTTAAAATTTTTCATACAAATTTGTCCTAAAATATATTTCAAATCTATTTGATTTTCTATAAATACGATAGTTAGTATTTAAAACGATTAAAACAATTTAACAAGAAATTATTAAAGTCTATGGTTGAACATTTTTGTTAGAACCAAATGATTATTGTAAATGGACCTATCCCGCTGTTTGAAAATATAAATACCCTATTTTACCATCGTTTAACCGTAATAAACGAATGGACAAAAAAACAAAACAAAAAAACTTTGATTTCAGAGCTAATAACATTAAAGGATTATGGGATGGCAGAGATTAGTATATCCCCACAATAAAGAAGAGCCGCGTTAATTTGCTTGCACAACAATTTTTTGATTTTTTATACTTTATAATAAATCACTTTTAGAACTGGGAGATCAGTTGAGAAATGACCATCGATGCTTTCACTTACAATAATTAATATAAAATCAAGTTTAGAACGCTTTTATTTAATTAACGTTAAATAAATATTTTCATTAAATTAGCTTTAAGTGTAGTGTACGCTTGCTTGCTTGTCAGCATTAAACTTGTAGCCCGTTCCTGAGATCATAATCACAAAAAATTGATGTGGGCAATAACATCCCAGCGCACTTTTGCGCGATTTTACCGCCTACAGAATTTTCAGCACATTTTTGGGAAACTATCTTTCAATATGGTACTAAAAGAGTTTAGGATCTTTAAGTTTTCTTTCTAATTTATCATAAAAATGACAGTGGGAAGAAACAAACTATTTTGGAAATAAATCATTCATTACCAAACAACTGACACTGCCATAACAGAAGAGGGAGTACTTGAGCTTAACTTTTTATTTTTGTTTAAGACTTGACAATATCCGTTTAATGTTATTTAATTAAATTACATAGTTTTAGGACATAAAACTCTAAAATGTCAATAAATTTCCACAATTGCCAAAACACAGATTAAAAATTCCAAATTAATCACAGAACTTAGTCCAGGGTAGATAAAATATTTTTAGAAATAACTGGCAGTATCTATCGCTTATTTACTTCAGGATCATCATAACTCAATTTTAGAGTTAATCATATAGAATTCTTCGCCATTTCATGCTTTTTATTGTGTATACGTTTCATCTTTATATCTTTTTTACTTTCCACGTTTTAAGAGAATTAGTCGTTATTTCATTTCATGTTTGGAAATCTTGTTTGTCAATAGGAATGACATATTTTAAGTTGTGGAGTAAACTTCATAACGTTAAGATAATATCGCTTTCTAAAACATTGTCATTATCTCAAAATGGCGTTCTTGAAGTACATGACCAATATAATCTCAGTATTTGATTTAAGATAATATGAATTATATACATATGTATCAGAGAACTGCAAGAGTGTCTGTTTTTAATACTCTAAGTATACTCATCTTAAATGCGGTTGCGGTGTGATCGCTACCGCATTTCTTAAGTGCGAGTATTTACTATACCCATTCCATTTGAGTATAAGTGTCTACCATACTCAAGTAAAATGTTTGCGATGCTGGCTTTACTTTATTCGTACTCATACTCACAACAAACACCAAGAGAGAGGTTTTAACGTGTGTAGTGAGAGGAAAACGGAGTTATCAGATCAGAATTATTAAATAAACACAATATCAAAAGTCGCCAATATCTAAATTAGCTAACATACATACTTCTTTGAAATTATGAAAGTTTATTTAATATGTAACAGAAAATAAATTAAATAGAACCCGTAAAATTCGCCATATTTTCATTTATTAAAAACACAACAAAAGTTTACTAATAACTCAAGAATAGTGCTTTCTTTATTATATTACGTTTTTGTTAGGGTTTTTTTTTTAAGTCACACAGGATAGATATTTAAAAATTCTATTCGTTAAGCAATAGATTTTTAAAATTAATAAATAGGTATAAAAGCAATAATTATATTTAACAAAATAAAATATATAAACTAAAAACTTTATTTTATTTATTATTATTTATGAGGAATTAATATATTACATCAGCGTATATACAGTTTTGTTAAAACTAAAAAATTAAGTAATTTTCCTTTTATTCAGGATTCATTTTATCATTTTGTTTTCCGAAATACCGTTAGTACGAGTAGCACGTTTATGACAACAAGGCGCATAAACTAAAAATAATTGTTCATAAAAAACAGCAACAAAATAAATAAATATACCTGCTTTAAATAGTGTACAAAAGCTGTGCCTTTAAGCGTTTTTTATTGCATTTTATTCATTAAATATGTGTTGTATTTCATACCTATGAAAACGGTTGTTGTCTGTTTTTCTGCTTATAATGTTTAAGCAATAGATTTGATCAAATTTTGTTTTTTTTTTATTGTTTATAAATAGATCTGCATACAATGCAGTATTTCATAAAACGGCAGTAAAAAACTTTAATAGGGTAAAAATGTGGCAACCTTGCTTGCAAATAAAGAGAATTAAAAAATTCTCGCGTACGAGTATAAAAAATACTTAAAATTCTGATTGCGATATTTTTGATACTCGTTTTTGCAGGAATGGGTAAAATAAACACCGCAACTTTTTATTGCGGTGTTAAAATACTCGAGTATGAAAAGTATAGAGTAAGTATAGAGTAAGTATGCGGTGTACTCATGAGTTGCGGTGTACTCGTGCAGTTCTCTGATATGTATAAATTAAATTAAAAAGTGAAAATATAATGTATTTCTTAAATTTGCATGTTAAAAATTCCCCCCAACGTCCTGCTAAGATAGTGTGCTCTTTGGCAAAATTTAAGCTAAAAAATACTCTCCAGCTTTACCCATGTTAACTTTTATTTACACAGGGCCAACGATTTGGTTGTGGATGATTTATTTCTTTTCATTTTTATGTCGTTAGGAAGCGGTTATTTAAAAAAAATTCATGAATTCCAATTAGCATTGAAAAAATTTTGATTTTTCTTGAAAAAGTAGTATTTTTATTTGCCATCTTTTTGGAGGTTAAATTAAATACTGAATAGTTTTTTATGCTTTTAAAGATAAATAAATGATCCCAGTCATTATACCCATCACCACAAAAAGTGGAAAAAGGATATATCTAAATTTGTCATTCCATGTGTAATTTCTACAATATCCATTTCCGACCTCATAAAGTATATATTCTGACTTCTGAAAAAGTTTTACGAGCCTGACTTTAAGTGCCCTATATTTATGCGATATGCCACGCACACTTGAAATATTAAGAAAGTATTTATCGTCTGTTATTATTTTTCGACAGTTTGGAAAAAACTGCAAAGGCTTTAGGTAGATCGCTGCACTGTCGTAGATGTTATTCAGACTCTTCTGTAAAATATATATTTGCGCCTAGCAAATATAGTAAAATTAAGGCCCATAATAAACATTTAATATTTTGGGTTCTGCTGAAAGCCCTAAAACAAATAACCGAAGTTATAAAAACATTAAAAGCTTATTCTCCATTCGCCTACTGAGTATGCAGTCGTCAAATAATTACGAATTGCAAAGCAGGTATGAATGTGGTGTCTGAAAAAAATGGAAAGTATTTAATTGAGTACTAAACATATATTTCTATTTAAATACGACTTTTAAGGTTTTTTTAACAGAGACATACCTAACACTGGAAGCAAAATCAATATTTTACCAAGCATCTGGTTATATATATAAGTTACCTAGGCTCCTAAGCAGTTTATACCTTTTTTGTTAATGTGATCCTCCGTTTAGTGGAACGTCATAGTGTCGAAGGACACAATTTCGTTTTAAGTATGAACAAAGTGTCACTAATGAAAGTGTCATAATGTCCAGACTTAAAACAACAACGGCTTCGCTTACCAAAGATTGTCTGCATAGCCTGCCTTCCAACCGGCGCAAGGGTTTTCTCCTCTATGATACATCAAACACCAGCTTCGCTTACTAGAGATTTTTTGCATAGTGCAAGCATTTCAGGCCCATTATCTATTATTTCTGTTAAGATGTTTATATTTGTTTTTCAGGCGACTGTTCTATTAAATGGTGATTTTTTAAGCCCGAGATAATTTTAAATTGTAAAAAATAACACAAAAAATTAAATTGTAATGAAGAAATTTTTTTAAACAAAAGACCAGAATATAGCAGTAATACTTAAAAATTATAACCTCCGCGGCTGCTCATGACGAAGCGCATTCTGGACGTTCAATTTTGGGTGACTTTTTCAATTACTGCTGGCCGTATGTCACGAAAAACGCGAACAATGTTGGCCTCCAAAGCGTCAACTTATCGCTAAATTTTTATTTCAATAACTCGATAGTTACGGTCGCCGTATGGCACGTTGCTACATTCTGTTGAAACCACATTTCGTCCGGACCAATGTCATCCATATTTTCAAATAAAAAATCATTTATCATGGTGCGGTAACGATCTTCATTGACCGTAACGCAGATCCGGCCTCATATTTCAAGAAATAAGGTCCGATGATGCTACCGACGTGTAAAGCACACAAAACGGTGCATTTTTCTGGCTGCAGTGGGGTCAGTAGAGTATGCTTATTTTGCTTATTAACAAAACCGTTAAGCCAAAAATGAGCCTCATCGCTGAACACAATTTGACCATAAAACAACGGATCAGTTACTAACTGGTCTAGAGCCCAATTGGGCTTTAATTCCTGCACTAACTGGATCTGGACAGAGACCCAATTCCTGCGACCGACGACGAGTCGATAAGTTTAGATCTTCTTGCATGCGTTTGTTTACGGCAGCGATAATCTCTACAGTACGAACTTTTCTTCGACGCGTTGGTGCTATTGCATCTTCTAGAGAGTATTTGGTACGAAATCTTTCACCAGTTCGACAGGTGGCTTGTTCAGACGGACTATTATGTGGACCATAAACATCACGAAATCGTCTATAGGTTGCTCGAGTTTCGCAATCATTTTCCAGATTTTACTGAAATTAATAAGAAAAAAATATTTCATCAAAATTAAATTTTTAGTGTTATTTTTTATAATTTTATTTCTATCATGCTTAAAAAAAACACCTTTTAGTTAAAATGAAAACGTTCTTTTCCATTTGCAACTTTGACATCAACAATAGGATGAACTAAATATGACTATTTATTAAAACTATAAAAATGGAGAATGAATCATTTCCTTTATAATCTGGTTAAATGCAGACTCTTTCATTATTCTTCACGAGATCATCTTATTAGTTGTTTGCATACAGGTAAAGAAAGGAACAAGTAACTCTTTTAAAATCATGTTTTGTAGACTGTTGTTTTAAACTTTACCTCCTCGTGATGTTGGGTTGCATTTCCATCACTACCAAAAACCTAACCACCACGCATCTCCATAAACATTTTCAGGTTCTGTTTTCTTCAACTACTTTTTTTCCAAAAAATTTTTGTAGTTTTTTTTTTTCGTTCAATATCCCGCTATGAATATGACTGAGCATAAGTCAGGTTAATTTTAAGTTGATTTATTTTGATGTTCGATCAGATCAAAAAACGAAACCAACGTTATAAACGACAAAAACACTAAACATAGATTGGAGAGGGAAAAAAAGCCTAAAACAGAGTTAAAGCCAAAGGTTGTATGTTGTTCGAAGCCCTTATCGTGGCATGGGGTATTAAAGACTAAACAACATATTTTGCAGGACAACTATAGTTATGAGTTTAAAATGTGTTTGTAGCAAAAGAGCGATGAATCTTTCTAAACAGTTGCAGCACATAAAGTTCAACTGTTTGAGGTTTGCTGGCTGCTGCTGTTGTTGATTATTTTTGGTGTGTCAGAGGTGTTGACGTCTGCTTAACACATTATTTTGTCATATATATTCATTCGATTATCTGCTTTTGTTTTCTGTATTTTTTGTTCTCTCTTAAAATTATAAATTATAGTTAAATCTGATTGAATTAGATTTATGTCCGGTAATCATGTTATATTCAGAAATGTTTGAATACAAATGGCGCCAAATTAAACAAGACTTTTAAAATGGCTAAAGAACTCAAGAAACATGAAATGCAAATAAAATAATGTTTTCCATAAATAAAAGCTTTAAGCTTAACTATTGTTACTTAAATATATAAGTAATTCAGTTAATTATTTAATTGGAAAATTGTGCACAAACTTTTCAATTAAAAATTTATTTAAATTACATTCTAGAAATAAATAAAATCTCTAGATGTTCAGCCGTTTTGGTAAAATGACTATGAGAATCTTTGGATGAAATCGAACCCTATAAGTACCAAGTTGCTAGATTATTACGTTACCAACCAGGCTGTTTATGTAAAGCTGAAAGTCCATAGCATGCGTTTAATGCGTACACGCTTTATACGCGATTGTTAAGAAAGTGGAATCAATGTAATATAATATGTGACAAGTTACACAGCACAAAGCGTAGAAAGCATGAACGCGTAGAACGCAAGATGCTCGTTTTCTTTCTATTTTTCTACGCAAGCGTCATAAAAAATATCAGCTGTTTTTGATACCTAAGGATGGTAAATTGTATTTTATTATCAATGATATCGATAAATATTGTTCTGTTAATGATTACCTTTTTCTGTTTTTTGTTTGTTTTTTTTGTTTTAAAAAGCCTTCTTAATAAACAACCTCTTTCATCAACAAAACTAGTATTTTTGCTATCGATTACTTTTACGTACTGAGTTTCATCCCTAATGTGTTTATTTATTATATAAAATTTTTAATACAAAAGCAAAACCCATTCCCTTTTCGTCTGAAGATTTTCATAGGTCCTTCTTCAAAAAATATTATGTGCATAAACTCAATATAAGCTCTAAATTCCTTTAACGTTCAACTTTCCATTTTTCCAAAAATGATTTCTTTAGATAAAAATGTTTACACTACAGTTTATCAAAATAAAAACTTGGCACATAAAAAGCATTGCATGCAACTTGACGTTTAAGAAGTGTAGAAACCGTAAACAGTATGAAAATCGTAAATAGCGTGTAAGCATAGAATGTGTTCCAAGGACTTTCAGCTTAAGAAATTATGTGACTTTTTTCGATACTTTTTTAAATGCAAATAATTTTGCGTCCTTTTATTTTGTTGGAACTTTCTCCCTTTTAATGAGTTTACCCACTAAAACAAATCTTTTTATCTTGTTTTTTGACAAAAAAAAAAAAATCGTCGATATGACGAATATCGATCTGTGCTGGCAACGTTGTGATAAAATAAAAAACAGTCAAGATTTATTTTTTGTTTGGCAATATATTTATAGGTTTTGTTTCAAAATTGGCATGAAAATTTAATTAGATATCTCTCAGAAAAGTTTCTTCAAATAAATGATTCAAAAATTTCAATAATTTTAGCAATTAATCTTTGAATTTGTGTTGATAATTCATCAACAATAAGAAAAGCTAAAAATTAAAATAAAAATAAAACTATTAAATTATAAAATAAGGCTGTTCTTCCAAGAAATGTACTATTTCGCGGTATTATTCAAAATATTGGGAACTCAGGTATAAAAGGCAACTCAAGTATTAAGCAAGACAAAGATACAAATGACTATTTTTTACAACTCGACTTTTATAAAACGACTTTCTTGTGCCTGCAACAATTTAAGAACATCCCTCACAAATCCAATTACTTTTCTAAATAATAATTATATTCTTGTATGTGTTGGAAGGTTTAAGCCATTGACTCAAGTTGGGGCAAACTTCATTTACCTTCTATTTAAAAAAAGTGAATAAGAATAACAGAAGTAGGCTACACCAAGGTGACCAATGCAGTATTTTTTAATTATTTAATATCTTAGTTGGTTTAATGGTTATTTTCGGTCTTATTTAAATTACACCTGATATAATCACAATTATGATGAAACATAGAACAAAAAATAATTCGTTGTATTCGTACTGTTTACCCTCTCTTAATATAAAACATACAAACTGTCATCAGAGAGATGTTAGTAAAATTAAATTTATCATGTGATTCTGCATCAACACGTATGACTAGAATAAAAGCATTCAAAAGTAAAAAAAAAATTAATTGAGTTATTTTAATAGATGCTTGTGGTGTGCAGTAGCCGAGACAACATTGTGTGATGTCAGAAATTAAATTAAAATTAGAAAAATAGTGCGCCGTTATAAAGATAATGCACTGGAAAATAGAGACTTATTGCAAATACGAGGACAGGTAAAAATTCACACTGAACTGAGACAGAAAATTAAAAGCCATTGTTCCAAACAGGGAATCTTAAACAAACGGGGCACCTACTGTGATCATTTGCAGTCAGCTTTGTTATACTGATGAGTCCAAAACAGACAACTAAAATTGTGCAATATTATTTTTTATCAAAAGAAGGATTATTGTACCAACGGAAAAATTGCACACTGACTCTCATATCTTTCTCTGCAGATAGCCAATCGACCTTAAAGTCTTTGTCATCATGGACATTCATATTTGGGTTAGTTTTATATTGTTTTTACACGCATTACGGACTTTTGAAAGGGATGAGGCAAGCGTCTGAGCGAAATGCAAAGCAGACGAATTGGCAGAACTTTCCTTGGTCTCAGCTTTGTCTGTATCCTAACTGTTCTGCTAAATGAAACTAAACTTTCTTATTAGGCAGACAAAATTATACAAAAAAAAAAAAAAAACATTTAGACAAACTCTTCAATTCAATCCTTCTCTTACAGGAATATTTCAAACATCAACAAGAGTAACTTACGAGTACTCATATGCAGCATCGGGCTGAAGTAATAGCTTCTAAGTCAATTCTGAAAAAAGAAACTGTCATAATATACGGTAAAGTTTACGCCGCATGGAAATAATGACTTGTGATTTAAGAATGTCTGCATCAGTTTTACAATTGCATTGCGTCCTAGGTTTCGTCGTTTTTGTTGGTAATTGCTTTTTGTGCTATTTCAAAATATACTACTGTATCAAGCAATTTCAAATTCATTTATTTACTTTCAGTTTGCGTTTTCGTCATTCAAAAAGGATATAAACAAATATAGCACACTTGAATTTTATCAAACTCATACTGCTGCAATCCGGAGCCTGTTTAAAATATAAAGTTTACTAAAAACAGAGTAATAACCAACAGAAAACTAATAACGACAACATTTTGGCCCAAAAAGAAAAAAAATCACCGCATGCAGCTTACATCAGTAGATGTTGCCTAAATAATGGAACGTTTTATGAACATTTACACACTATCGGAGATATAAATGAATAAAACAAAAAAGTAATAAGTGACTGAATGAATGAGTGAAATAAATGGTTGACAAGTTTTAAGTTTTTTTGTTTTCAAGTTGTTGCTGCTGCAAATGGTGCTGCTGATATTGTTGCTGTTGTTGTTCATATATGTACATATGTATGCATGAGTGTTTAACAAATGTACACATGTATAATTTAATTGCCAAAAATTTTGACAAAATGTTATGTTTCATAAACTTTTGTTAACACAATCATAATTTTTACAACGAATACGAAGAAGGATGAATAAATAAAAAATTAATGCATTGAGTTGTAAAAAGATACGAAAGCAGTAGCAAAGATAAACACAAATTCTAGTTAAGATCGCAAAATTAACAACAAAAAAGCAACAAAGAAAATATACTCTGAGTTATTTCATTCATTAATTCAAAGAAACACCTCCGGCTAAGATCCGAGTCTTTAATTAATTTTAATGAATTTTAACAACTTATTTAGAAAATTTTAAAGTTTTATTTTGTAGAAATTATTATTTCTTATGATTTCTTAAAAAAATCACCGATCATGATATTTATATATACGATGTGCCTTTTATAATTGAAGCTTCGGTTTACAATTTGCATGCCAAGGTTAAAGAGAAAAATCCCAAACCATTCGAATTTTGCCGACAGTGTATTATTATGTGTTTAAAATGACTGAATTAACTGGTTCTCCCAACCATTTAAAAATAATTCAAAAGTCAATATGAAATGTCGCTGTAAATTAGATGAAACAACTTAAAATTTTCAGTATACTTTTATTTAAAATGAAATTACATGATTCCAACCACAAGTCCTGCTTTAGCACTTTATCTTCCTATTTCCTAAAGACTTCTGGTTTTTCTTTAGTTACTTTCATTTTCCATTCCAATAAGAAGTACAACATATTAAGGAAATACGAGATGAAAAACAAACGTTGGAAAATTATTTTCACTGGCATATATTTTATTGTTTAAGGTATTTTACTATTTACAATTTGCTGAAATAATTTCGTTAACAGTATGAGTTTTTGTAAACATAACGATCGGCCATTTAAAGTTTTTTAAGAGTTGTGACGTCTAACCTATTGTACTCTATTTTTCTGTGTGTAGTTTTATTCTTTGGCTACATTGGCTGAGGTACTGGTCTGATAACGACGAGCATATCGAAAGTTTAACACCCTTATGTTATTTAAAATATCTAAAAAATTAAATCTTTAAATAATAGGATTATTTATAGTAGGGATTTTTAGGGATAGTTGATAATATATTTTGGAGAATTGTGGAGATAAAATTTATCTAAGAGGGGATACGAATCCAAAAATCGAAAAATCTGGGAAGCCCGATCTTATTATTTAGTGAGAGTTTGTCTCACATACAAAGGATTACGTACCATGTATGTGTCACCCTTTAATTTTTAAACTTGTTACAGCGGACATAGTAAAATTTTCTTTAAGAAAATTTAAACCAAGGTCTTGTGAAAGCAACGTTAATATCTATTGGCACACCTTTTAATTTAAAATTTTTATACTTGCTTTTATAGCAAACTAGCAATAAATACTCAGTCTCAGCCAATTACGGTTAAAAAAAATAATGCCATATATGTGAAAATTATATACCTAACAGGATATCATTCATTTTATTTTTGGTACTTTTTGTTATAACAAAAATAGCAGTGCATACTCTGATGAAATTTTAAGCGTCTGCAGCTTAAAAGATAAGGCAATATTCGTCAAATACACGATTTTTTTGAAACACCCTTTAATTTCCTACTTTATTGCTTGCAATTTGAGGCAGCTGTAGTCAAGGTGGTTAGCACGTTGATTACAAATCGGCTGCTCTGGGTTCAACCCTTGCGAGAGTCAAAAAATAAAAATGTTTTTTTCTGTTTAATGGTATATATACATATTCAGATTAAAATTAAAACAGGCAGCCCCCTTCGTCAGTACTTCTTCATAGCATATTCGCCGGCTAAGTAAAATAATTAATAATTAATGGCTATATCTATCTCCTTTCACCACCTGTCTTCTCTCTCCCATTCCTAAAGAATGTAGCACGGTTACAAACTAAAGGCCGGGGCACATAGATTCCGTCATACGTTAAACTTCAACGTATCGAACTGACAACTCAGTAAAAATACATGTTTTCTTATAAGTGTTGTCACAATCAGTACGTCTCCGTCAACGCAAAGTATGAAAGTTGGTCAACTTTTAACTTTTGACGTATGTACATTGAATACTTTGACAGCTATTAAATGCTTCTTCTTCTTTGTTGTCTTGCTGTGCCCTTTACTCTCTCTTTGCATGTACTCTTTTTTTACATATACTTAAAAAGCAGCATTGCCTTTTAGTTACAATTTTAACATTTTTGTAACTTTTGAAAATTTATGTATTTATTGTAAAATTCGTTATATTCGGTCAAATTTTCGTCAACTTTGATACAAATACGAAATAATAACACTGTACAACACACCAAAAAATTACAAGGTCCGGGCTTTAAATTCTGATAGAGGAGACAAAAAAAAGATATACGTGTATCGGCGTTTTGAAAGTTTACATCTGGATTTCATTTGAGAGGGGGTTAAAGTTTCCCAGCTCTGGCACATTCTTATTGTTAAACGGCATAAGAAACCATGTGACCCTTACATTTTAGGTAAAAAATGTGTTCAGCAAATTTATGTAAAATGTTACGGAGAACATTTTTGTAGAAATGTTAACCCTCTAACTCCTCAAGATATGGGTCTTTTTTGTCCTTCTTTTAAAAAATAGCAAAAAACACCATTAAAACAGGGTTTTAGAGGGTTAAAATGTTCCACAAAAATGTTACCCGTTAAATTTTACTATAAGTCCCTGAATACACCAAAAAGGAAAATTCAACCATAAAGTCAGAAATAAGACGCAACAAAAGAGAGCTTAGGGTTAATTTCGCATTTATTAAGAATTTTGTTTTAAAGCAAATTTGGATAGCATTAATTACATTTTTTTTAGCTCTAGGCAATTCCACTTCATTATCATACAATGTCCAGCATATTTCAGCGATAAGCGAATGAATGCTTTCACCTTTATCTTACGAAAATTGTTTTTACTTACTGCCCTTTTATATACCTTTTATTACGAGTGAAAAGGGATAATAATTGTGGTTTTAAAAAATCTGCTTTAGAAAAAACCAATTCGAGAATGTCCATAGACCAAAAAAAAACAGGTAAATAAATATAAAAAAAATTTCAATTGAAAATTAAAAGGAAAATGTTTCATTTAGAATAACAAATTTGAAAAAGCAATTAAATTTTATTTTATGATAAATCAGGGGTGGAATCGTTACATCCGTGTTCGTATCGACAATCGTACGAAAAAAAATTACGTGATACGTTAATCGTATGAACTAAATGGCATTATGACATACGATTGTAAACGGATCGTAATTTTTAAATGAGTCACAATAGTTTTGAAATTAAAATATTCTAAATCTAAAGAAAGAGTATTCAAGCTGGTCAGTTTATCAAATTTTGTTGTTTCCAAAGGTCAAAACCGATTTTTTGCCTATAGCGCTCGATTCAAGGACTGCTGCTTCAATTAACACTTCTTCACTTGGCACCAGCAGCTTTTCTTCATAAAGGCTTCCTTCATTCTGGTTTTTCAATTAAAGAAAAAGCTTTTTTCTTTGCTTGATACCTATTTTTGATCAGCCAAAATTATAAATATAAATATTTTCTTGCAAAAATATAAATTGCGAATTTCCTATTTTAAAATTATAACATCATTAACTGGTGGTACTAGTGCGTCCATACATTTGGAAAGCTCATCCCATAGTCTGTTAGCATTAGATTTTAATATGCCCAATTAGGAAGCATGTTTTTTGCCAAATTTTTGTGTTCATTCATGAATCTTAGATTTAACTTATTGTAATAATAACTTTATCATAAACTAAAATTAAATTTGTTTAATTCGCACTTTTTTTTAGCGAATTTGTTGCATTTTTCATCTTATTCGAACTAAGTTTTGTTAACGTATGACAGTTCGTAAAAAATGTACGTTCATGTATACGATAACGTATGTTATAATCTGCGTTATTGTTAATTACCATCCGTTAACGTATGTCATAATCCGAAAAACGTATTTTTACGATACGTGTTGTACGTTCACGGATGTAACGATTCCACCCCAGGTCAATTTGGATGTACAAAATAATGTAATTCATATTTTAAATACTTGAAAAAAGCTTTAAAATATTTTCTATAAATTATTTTAGTGTTCCATCAACGGGGCCATTCCTTCCATGATTGGCAACTAGAACGATTAACGATGGTGTTAACCATATTATGCAAAGGCTTATTTTACTAACAGATTAGTAATGATAATTTCTACATACAATTTACATTTAAAACAAAAACCAAAAAAATTTGTTTTCTGTTCCCGTTTTGGATATAAATTATGTGAAGAATACTTAATTATATGAAGTAGTGGTCCTAGGAATTTATTATATGTATTTTTTATAATCGTAAAATAATTGTTTTCAGCCAGAATAATAATAAAACAACACCTTATTGGGCCATAAATACATTTTCAATTATTATATGTATTTTTTATAATCGTAAAATAATTGTTTTCAGCCAGAATAATAATAAAACAACACCTTATTGAGGCCATAAATACATTTTCAATTACTTCCCAAAATTATTTCACCCCTTAAAGATTGTAAATAACAAGTAAGAGCGCTATATTCGGATATGCCGAATCTTATATACCCTTCATTGTATAGTAAATGTAAATCTAGTTCAGAGAAGTAATTCCAATAAAAAAGCAAAAATTGGGGTGACAGAGATTTAAAAAAAAATTGGTACTGCATATATATTATTTTACATAAAAATTTCATCAGCTCTTAATGCTATTTCCTTAAAGATCTTTTCAAAAGCTTTAAAATGATATCGATATTGATATTTCAAAAAATTGGAAAATTTCTAAGCTCCGTACCTCGGAAGATATGGGCGAGCTCCAATTTTTTCACTTGATGTTTTTTTTCTTATTTTTAAAAAATGCAGTTTGGTATTCCTTTGCAGTGGTTAGATCCAGGTGAACATAATGACGCTACGTGCTACGTGTGCCAAAATATTTCCATATTAAAATTAATTAGATATAGGCGAAAGAGTTTTGTATACAAAACTGTGCCATCAGCCATGCTGTCATTTCCGCATTCTGACGAACTCCCAGTACCTGTGCTACAACTTCGAAGTCCTAGTCATTATGTTGATGGAACCATCGCTGAAACAGGAACCTTTTATTGCGTTCATATATCAACAAAAATTCATTGTTTAAATTCCCATATGGATTACTTTGAGAACCAGTTTTCAACAGAATCTGATGAGCATGGTGAAAAATTTCATCAGACATGCGCACCCATTGAAGAACGTTATAAAGGTAAAAGCATTCATTCGCTTATCGCTGAAATATGCTGGACATTGTATGATAATGAAGTGGAATTGCCTAGAGCTAAAAAAAATGTAATTAATGCTATCCAAATTTGCTTTAAAACAAAATTCTTAATAAATGCGAAATTAACCCTAAGCTCTCTTTTGTTGCGTCTTATTTCTGACTTTATGGTTGAATTTTCCTTTTTGGTGTATTCAGGGACTTATAGTAAAATTTAACGGGTAACATTTTTGTGGAACATTTTAACCCTCTAAAACCCTGTTTTAATGGTGTTTTTTGCTATTTTTTAAAAGAAGGACAAAAAAGACCCATATCTTGAGGAGTTAGAGGGTTAACATTTCTACAAAAATGTTCTCCGTAACATTCTACATAAATTTGCTGAACACATTTTTTACCTAAAATGTAAGGGTCACATGGTTTCTTATGCCGTTTAACAATAAGAATGTGCCAGAGCTGGGAAACTTTAACCCCCTTTCAAATGAAATCCAGATGTAAACTTTCAAAACGCCGATACACGTATATCTTTTTTTTTGTCTCCTCTATCAGAATTTATAGCCCGGACCTTGTAATTTTTGAAAAAATTTGATTTTGTTGTACAGTGTAATAAGAGTGCTTGTTTAACTTGTTGATGTAAAAATCTCACTTATCATATCAACCTTTCTTAACATATCAATTCGGTTTTAATGACAAAGGTTACCTGCAAATGCCATCAAAATCCCATATAAAAATGAGTTTGAAATAAAGAAAAAATAACATTGTTTAAGTCTCACTCTCTTGTATTAGTGAAAAATCACGAAATGTTTATTGTTTCAAGTTTAGAAACAACAAAATGTTTAACGCAACAATGTTTTTCCAACTGGGAAATAATATGAGATGCATTTCGTGCGTTCTGTTCAAACTTGAGAAAAAAATTGTCCTTTAATTTCCTTCACGAAGTGCCGGATTATGTTACAGAAAATTGTCAGTAATTTTGTGTTGAAGTTTTAAGCAAATAAGTCTCAAATATATTTTTAATAACGGTATTTTTCAAATTATTAGCGTAGTAAATTTCATGAAAGCTCAATATTAAAAAAAATTGTACTTTAAATAATTTTATTAAACGGTGAGAGCATGCGCTTTTCCATGGCGAAGTATTAGTATTGGGTACTAATTTAAATCAGCATGAGTATTATCCAAGGCGAATTAACAACAGGTGGCTTTAACAGCCCAGGTGACTATTGTGATTTTTACTTCTTTGAGTGTCAAAAGTTATAATCTCCTTTGCTTTTGACAGCCGAAAATCGAATCGCAGTGTTGTATTTATTTTCGCCGTTAAAATATAAAATTTGTTTCATACGTAATTCTTTTTTTGTTTTCGTTTTTTTGTTCAGTAAATGAATTTGTTGCCTTGTTATTTTGCCTGACATATGGAATAAAACTTTTTACCATATTTTATACCAAGGCGAATTAATTTACAGGTGGTCTTAATAGCGCAGCTAATTTTTGTTTATGCTCGACGTTGATGTCAAAATTTTCAAATAATTTAGAAATTAACAAATTTTCAAATACTTTTAAAAATTTTATAAAACTAGATTTCAAAACCAAAAAGTAAAATACGAAATGAAATATGAAATATTGCTGCATATGCAGGAGAAAGAAATAACTTTATTTAAAGTATCGAATGATGATAAAAAAATAAATTAAATTGGGCTTCCTTCTGTTCAGCCAACTACTTTTGACATCAACTTGGTGCTCTGCAACAACAAAACTACATTAGGTTTTTGTTTTTGTAGCCGTACGGCAACCTTATATTTAATTCGCCTTGATTTTATGCAAATTACATAAAATTGCAATTTTTTTAAAGAAAAATTTCAAAATGGAACATTTAATGTAAAAATTCATGTTTTCCAGTCTTTCCCTGGCAACAGTAATGAAAAGATTAACAGCTGATTTAAAATCCGTCATCAAAGTACTCATGTGCCAACCTTATCCGTCGTTATTTTGACTTCAGGCGAATATGTCAAAGTACAGCGTATCACGGATTCTATGTGTCCCGGTCTTAAGTAGGTATTAATGGCTGAAGTGCTACTTCTCTTAAAAAATTGTTTTTATAACGGATTTATTTGTTTATACTCTGTGTAAATTATATATGCCTACCTAACGGTTAAAAAACTAATTCCACGGCATATTGGGACACCCTTTAATTTGAAGTTTTAGTTTTTCTACTTGTTGCTATAGCGCATAGAATTCAAAATATAACAATTGCATATGAATTACAACACTTCAAGATTCAACCAATTACAGTTCCGTACATACTATGCGTAGGACACCTCTAAAATCAATAACACAAATATGAAGCTAAGAAAATTAAGAAATTGATTTTATAACATTTTTGGTACCTTGTTATGCCTTTCTACTTAATGACCTTCATTTTGAATTGATAGAATTACTTATGTAAATCTGACCATTATTATGAAAAGATTGCACAGTGCACCGAAAGAAATAGTTTTTCGTATAACAGCAGAATTTTATTCCAACAAAAGATTCAATAACAAGAAACATGAATTATACCGCTGGTTAATTTGTCTCCAAGTCTAATGGAAAAGATTCCAGCAAAATAAACCTTATGAGATGTTTTACAAAATTGCTTTAGGTGACTTTAATAAGCAAATAAATAAATAAAATATAGGATTGTTTTTGCTATATTCCACCAATAAACCAATAACGGAAGAAATTTATTTGCATAAAATTATTTGATACTAAATTGTTTTGTTTTGTTATATTTTCTTAATATAAATAATTTTAATTGTATTTAAAAAATAAATTTTTATTTTGCGGATTTTTTTTTTGCAATTTATTTAAAGCCAATAAAGCCGATTTTTTTAAATGTTCAGATTTTTTTAATCAATCTTATCTGGCAACCCTGCTTATATTAGCCTTAAGAGCGAATCGTCTTAACAAAAATCGGTGCATTCACCTGCTATCAATTCGCTTTGATTACGATCTATAAACAAACTTTGCAGCCAGAAACACTCTTGACTGATTTGCTTAAAATCGATAGTTGGGCTTAATCAGCTTCTTAAAGTGAATGCTCTTTTCAGCTTAGCTCATTAGAACGAACTAGTTTGTTCATTAGTTCTAGTCTCTTAGTGAGCTTAAACAATTAAGCGCATCCAGTTGATCTGATTCTCATTAATTCTCATTAATTTTCTAAATTTGCTTTTTTAATTAGTGTTGCTTCCCTAAACTAGATTTACATATATGGTGAAAGGCATATAAGATTCGGCATAGCCGAATATAGCACTTTTACTTGCTTTTTATTTTTTTGGATGATTAATATTCGCTTACATGAATTTATAAATGTTTTGGCATTATAAAAGAAAAACTTAATATGCAGATTTTTGCATTCAGATAGTTGTTTTCTTTTTATTAAAGATTACCCTTTTGACATTGTTTCCTGTGCAGAAACATAAAAAAGCAACATTTCAACATTTTAGCTGTAAAAAACAATTTGTAGTTCCGAAATCATGTTTTTTATTGCCAAATTTATGTTTTACTACCAATAAAAAGCTCCTCTTATGCAAAAAATATTAACGAGTTGTTAATTATAGTCGTGCATAATTTAACTTTGTTTTAACGTCTGCTTTTTAATGTCTCAAACAGTAATAATGATTATGAATGAAAACTTGAACATGAATGGATGCAGTTCTTGGAAAAAGTTATCAAACAGACTTAACACTAGAATCTAAGTTGTATGATTAAAATTATGTTAATGATATATTGCACTTCGGCATAAATTTATTTTCAAAGCTGTACTAAAGTTATCTTGACTTTTTTGAATATTTTGCAAATTAGCGCAAATTATACCAAACCTCTGCAGACGTGTAAATATAATATGTGAAACGGGTTAAATATTATGACCAACTTTTTCCACCTGATTTAATTGTTATAGATATATTTTAAACACACACATATTCTATTAGTCTATTAATCTGAACCTTACTGTGTAGTCATCGTTTTACTGATGCATGATTTTGTTAGCTTATAAATTTCCGGCAAAAAGTATTTTTGTCATTTATGTCAACTTTTTGCGACTTTGCAAAAAAGTATTTAAGTTTACATACAGTTTGTAAAAAAAATGTTTTCAAAGCTAGAAAATTTTAGGAATTTCTATTTAAATAATGAACAACAACAACAAAATCATTTTCTTTGAAATACACAATGCCAGGAAAACGACTGAGCAAAGATATTACACAGCTAGTGTATTTCAATTACTATAAAGAAAAGACTCACAAAGAAATTGCGGAAATGTTCTCCCTTAATCTAAGGACAGTATATAATGTTATAAACCGTGCAGAAAAAGAAGGAAGACTTGAACCACAACCAATACCAGGCAGACCAAGAAAAGTAGATCGGCGCATTGAACGAAAAATTTTGAAAATTGTTGACGACAATCCACATTCCAGCACTAGGGGAATTGCACTTCAGATCAATCGTGAATGTGATATAAGTATATCCCATCAGACGGTTCGAAACGTTCTGCAGAGCCATAAATACTCTTCAAGAGTCGCCAGGAAAAAACCTCTGCTTTCCGCGCTAAATATTGAAAAACGATATAAATTTGCCATTGAGCATATTTCTTTTCCTCCGGAGTACTGGGATGATGTAATTTTTTGCGACGAGACTAAAATGATGCTTCACTATCATGATGGACCTCAAAAAGTTTGGCGCAAACCCCTGGCGGCTTTAGAAAACAAAAATATAATACCCACGGTAAAATTTGGTAAATTATCTGTAACGGTGTGGGGTTGCATTTCATCCAAGGGTGTTGGCGAACTAAAGATTTTAGAAGATGTGATGACGAAGGAAGTCTATCTGGACATTTTAAGAAAAGAGTTGACTGCCAGTGCTCAAAAATTCGGCTTTGTTGATCCAGAAAATCCCGCAAAATTAAAATATAAATTTTACCAAGATAATGACCCAAAACATAAATCGTACGTTTGCAGATCCTGGTTGCAGGAAAGTAATTGATACCCCGGCACAAAGCCCCGACCTAAACCCAATAGAAAATTTGTGGGTCCACCTAAAGAAAAAAGTCGGAAAAAGGTCCCCGAAAAACAAAGCAGAATTAATAAGATTTATAAAAGAAGAGTGGGAAAAAATACCCGATGATTACGACATACCAAAACTGATCCATTCAATGTGTAAACGATTAGGAGCTGTAATTGATGCTAAAGGAGGACATACAAAGTATTAGCAGCAAAAAATCTTTTTTTTAGGCATATAGAAACAATTTTTTTATTTAAGATATAATTTTGAAAACATTTATTTTACAGCGTGCAAAGTGAAGTATTTTTTTTAGTTACAATTTTTTTTTTTTGTTATTGAAATAAATTTAGTTTTTTCTTGTGAAATGTGTTTAGAAACATCTAAAACAATGTAAATAAAAAAAAACCAATAATAAATGTTATATATTTTACCTAAAAACAAAGGTTTATCTTAAAGATTTTAATTTTCTTTAGTTTTGAAAACACTTTTTTTACAAACTGTATATCGTCGTCATGTACGAAAATTGCCTTGGAATTTTTTTATTTTTTATACAAAAACACACAATCGTACACATACCTAATTACATACAAACGTATACTTAATAAAAGTGAAATACCCTGTATTTTTCAGCTTTTCGACGCAGATGCAGCGTTTCCTTATAGAGAAGTTGTGTGAATTTCGTTTAACCAACGTAATAGTTTGCATTCTATTATATTTCTTTAAATTGAGTCACTAAAGCATGGTAGCCTTGTGGGATGTAAAAAACTCCTACAATCGAATATCCCAAAACCTGTATATTGGTATCAGAAAAATGAAATAATAATCCAACTTCTCGACACAGGAGCTAATGTAAACTTCGACCAAATATTTTTTATTGCCAAAATTGTGTCAATATGGGGCAACAAATGTTGACTGTGCGTAATATTTTAAATACTTTTTAATTTTTTAATTGTTATGCTGACTTTGTTACCAAAAGTTAGAAGTAATAAGCGTTTTTGAAGTCCAGATGTTTCCAGAAAAAAAACATTATTGCAATTAACAAAACCAACCCAATATAAACAAGTAAGAGTGCTATATTCGGTTATGCCCAATCTTATATTTCCTTTATATATGTAAATCTAGTTTAGTGAAGTTACTCCAATAAAAAAAAAGAACGAAAAAAGCAAAAAAGAATTAAAAAATAAGAAAAAATCAATGTGCGGTTTCTATATTGTAAGCGGGCGACTCGTTTAGAAAATTTGTAAAGGAATCACTTACAAAATTTAGTGCTTTTCATAAAAATTTTCTAGACGAGTCGCTCACTTCTAATACAGAAACCGCACATAAGTACACAAAATGTCATCTAGTGCCTTGGCAAAGGTGATTTGAATGCGAGCACGGACGGACATCACTTAAATTGACTTTGCCATGCATAAGAATTCAGGATATACATTAGGGTGTCCCTTATTTTTGGACGTCATTTTTTTTTGCGCATACCCGCTAAAAAGTTTCTAAATAATCTAAGAAGCCACCAGAAAAAATTTTACATTGATACAAGAATGGTAAACCGTGGCGACTTGCGATTTAATTTAGTGTCATAAGTATATGCAGTTAGCAGTAAGCTTTCATATATATTTGTTTATCTAAAAAGGTGATTCCCCTTTTTGCTCAACTGTCAAATTAATGTATTGTTTGCGGTGGCAATTTTCAATTTCAATAGTGTGTTTTATAAAGTTCGGTGCCTTAACTAAAAAAATGTCCGTCGAATTACGAAGTGGAAAACAAAAAATTTTTCTCATCGGAATGCCTTGTCATCAAATTAATGGTGCTAAACTACCATCTAATAGACAAGTTCTCGCTGTGCTTTTTTACAATATGCGCGAAGTCAAGCACGATCTTAGAGAAAGTGCAAATCAGAGAACTGCAAGAGTGTCTGTTTTTAATACTCTAAGTATACTCATCTAAAATGCGGTTGCGGTGTGATCGCCACCGCATTTCTTAAGTGCGAGTATTTACTATACCCATTCCATTTGAGTATGAGTGTCTACCATACTCAAGTAAAATGTTTGCGATGCTGGCTTTACTTTATTCGTACTCATACTCACAACAAACACTAAGAGAGAGATTTTAACGTGTGTAGTGAGAGGAAAACAGAGTTATCAGATCAGAATTTTTAAATCAAACACAATATCAAAAGTCGCCAATGTCTAAATTAGCTAACATACATACTTCTTTGAAATTATGAAAGTTTATTTAATATATAACAGAAAATAAATTTAATAGAACCCGTAAAATTCGCCATATTTTCATTTGTTAAAAACACAACAAAAGTTTACTGATAACTCAAGAATAGTTCATTGTTTATTATATTACGTTTTTGTTAG
The DNA here is from genome assembly GCA_916610165.2 of Gymnosoma rotundatum. Classification (NCBI taxonomy): domain Eukaryota; kingdom Metazoa; phylum Arthropoda; class Insecta; order Diptera; family Tachinidae; genus Gymnosoma; species Gymnosoma rotundatum. Next base: position 69,700,058 of record OU744338.1, on the reverse strand, counting down.
GGTTTTTTTTTTAAAGTTACACAGGATAGAAATTTAAAAATTCTATTCGTTAAGCAAATAGATTTTTAAAATGAACAAATAGTTATAAAAGCAATAATTAAATTTAACAAAATAAAATATGTAAACTAAAAACTTTATTTTATTTATTATTATTTATGAGGTCTATGTCTATTCAGTTAAAACTAAAAAATTAAGTAATTTTCCTTATATTCACGGATTTATTTTATCATTTTGTTTTCCTAAATACCGTTAGTAGCACGTTTATGACAACAAGGCGTATAAACTGAAAATATTTGTACATAAAAAGCAGCAATAAAATAAGTATACCTGCTTTAAATAGTGTACAAAAGCTGTGCCTTTCAGCGGTTTTTATTGCATTTTATTCATTAAATATGTGTTGTATTTCATACCTATGAAAACGGTTGTTCTCTGTTTTTCTGCTTAGAATGTTTAAGCAATAGATTTGATCAAATTTTGTTTTTTTTTATTGTTTGTAAATAGATCTGCATACAATGCAGTATTTCATAAAACGGCAGTAAAAAACTTTAATACGGTAAAAATGTGGCAACGTTGCTTACAAATAAAGAGAATTAAAAAATTCTGGCGTACGAGTATAAAAAATACTTAAAATTCTGATTGCGATATTTTTGATACTCGTTTTTACAAGAATGGGTAAAATAAACACCACTTTTTATTGCGGTGTTTATAATACTCGAGTATGAAAAGTATAGAGTATGTATAGAGTAAGTATGCGGTGTACTCATGAGTTGCGGTGTACTCGTGCAGTTCTCTGGTGCAAATCTAGTAATTAGAGAATGTGTAATTTTTTGGGAGAAGGTAAGAATTCCTACAAAGGCAATTCCGAACTGTGTCAAGAAGCTTTTAGATAAATATACACTTTGGAAAAAGTTGCAAAAAAATTGTAAGAAAAGTCTCGATATTTATAGGACCCGTGAAAGTAATTTTGAAAGTGATCTTGATAACCTATTTGATATTGCTCATGCTGATGCCCTTCAAATTATCAAAATAGAAGAGGATAAAGCATTTTTGAAGCTACAGAGAGAGCCGGGTAGTTTGCTGGCATAGATAAAAACTTGGCAGACAAGGAGGAAAGATCTAGAAAAAGGTTACTACTCGAAGAAACAAGAAAATTGAGGCAACAAGAATTTTCGGAAGTTGCATCGACTTCTACATCATATGCTGAATGCAGACAAGTTTTAGACGTGGAAGAAATATTAAATTCTGATACCGAAGATTCACAATATTCCCACGACGACGAAATCCAGCCAGAGGCAAGCACAAGTTTGCAGAGCGACAGTTCAAAAAGAGGAAGAAAAAATCTGATAACACCAAAGGTAGTCGCAGTTTAGACAGGTGCCAGCTAAGTATAAGAGATTCTGTCTATATTATTCAGGCTATCCTAGAGGCACTGGATCTGAAATGCGACGATTTTGCAATAAATAAATCTTCCATTCAGCGAATTCGTACACAAATGAGAAAATCACGTGCAGAAACTATAAAAAGTGACTTTAAGAACAACGTACCTGATATCATAACCGTCCATTGGGATGGCAAACTTTTACCCGGCTTAGACGTTAGAAGCTCCAAAGAGGAGAGGTTGCCAATTATAATTTCTTATAGCGACAAGGAACAACTTCTTGCAGTACCAAAATTGGAGAGTTCGTCTGGTAAACACCAAGAAACAGCTATTATAACAGCTCTATATGACTGGAATCTCATTGACAAGGTGCAAATAATCTGTTGTGATACAACATCAACGAACACTGGCCGTTTTAATGGCGCTTGTGCTCTTTTGGAGAAAAGTTTGGGCAGAGACCTGGTGCTTTTCGGTTGTCGTCATCATATTTATGAGTTAGTGCTTAAAAGTGTATTTGAAGCCAAAATTAAACAAAATGTTCGATCTCCAGAAATACCACTTTTTAAAAAAACTAGAGACAATTGGAAAAATTATAGATTCTAATAAGATTGAACCATGCATCGATTTCGTTAGAAAGCACATTCCTGATGAACAAATTTTATCCATCTTAAGGTATTACAAAGCGGCATTGGAAAAAACTTTTATAAGAGAAGATTATCGTGAATTAGTAGAACTCTGCGTTGTGTTTTTGAATGGCGATCCAGAAAAGAAAATAAAAATCAAGCCCCCCGGAGCCTTACACCAAGCACGATGGATGGCCAGAGCCATTTATTCATTAAAAATATGTTTGCTCCAGTCCCAGATCAACATAGATGCAAATGATAAAAGTGCTCTGCAGGACATTTGCTTATTTGTTGCGATAATTTACGTAAAGCCATGGCTCGAGTGTACAGAAGCTGTAAAAGCACCTAATCATCATTTGGGTTTTTTGAAAGCTGTCAAAGGCTATAATGAAATAGACGAAACAATTTCGAATGCTGCTCTAAGTAAGTTTTGTAAGCACTTATGGTATTTAAGTGAAGAGCCAGTCATTTTATCACTTTTTGATGACGAAGTGGATGACAAAACAAAAACAAATATGGTTGTTAACTTAAACAGGGAGGAAATATCGGATTTTAACAAACGATATATTCCAAACAGCGATGAAAGGTCAGAATCGTTGTTTGGTGAGTCAAATTTATTTTTTTTTAATGTTATCTTTGTGTTAAATCATATTTTGTGAAAAATTAGTACTGAATGCTTTTATAACAACTTTTATTACAACCTTTCTTTATTTCAGCTAATCACTTGATTGCTTTGTATCAGGTAAAAGCAAAGTATTTCTTGCAAGATTACAGATCGATGATAGTTTTCTTCGCACAAATGTGGCGTCTTGGATAAACAACGCTGCATTTCTGGAAGCCAAATGAAAAGTAAGTCTTTTACGAGTGGTAAACGATGCTGCTGAAAGAGCAGTCAAACTTGTGGAAGATTTTCACGGACTTATTACTGCTGATGAAGAGCAAAAACAGTTTTTGTTGCGCTGCGTTGAGGAACACAGAAACCTGTATCCAGACTGCAGAAAAAACACTTTAAAAAGAAGTTATCCCATATAATTTGGAATATTAAAATATTCTTAATAAAATATTCTTAATGCATCTTTTCATTTTTTCATTGTTCTCATTTACTGTATTATGTAAAACTTCTTGCCTTAGTCGCCACGGGTTACAATCATGATAGAAGAGTAAAATTTCATATTTAGGTATAATTTTCTATATATAAAAAAATTATAGGGTATGCGTTTCGAAATTCGAAAAAAAAATTTTTTTGTCTTATAAGGGACACCCTAATATACATACATACTTTATGGGGTCGGAAATGGAAATTGTAGAAATTACAAACGGAATGACAAACTTAGTTATAACCTTTTTTGACTTTTTGTGGTGAAGGGTATAAAAAGTTACAAATAAAATAAAATAATAATTTAAGTCAATTTAATTCAAAAAACATAAAAGTTTGCATTAAAATATTTAATTGTTCCAAATACTAATGTTTGTGCTATTTTTATAAGTAATACCTATTTGGATGGTAGACATTTTTTTTTTAAAGCTGCTGTCGTAAGCAATAAAGTATTTTTATAATCAATCTAAATATATGATTCATTATGATCTCATGGATATTTTATTGTTGTATGTTTGCAACCAAAAACCTCCACTTTTCTACTATTTCCATTGAAAATGATTTTTATCTTAAATTATAAATCACAGCAGTAGCAGGCTCTTAATGATCTTCATTATAAAGTAATTAATAAACCATGACATCTTTTATTTATAAAAGTTTTAATTCCCTGAAAGCGAATCATTCTCTTTAAACCAACAGCCGAAATATGAAATTTACTTCGTCACAGCAGGTTTTTTTTGTTATTGGAAAATAAGATAAACTGTTTGAGTAGCTGTTAAAAAAACAAATACAGGCAATTTATTAATCGAAATTCTAAAGAAATCATAACATTATTAGACCAGTTAATAGATATCACAGCTATTCTAGCCAAAAAGAGTCTGTGTGTATGTGTTTGATAACAAGGCTGGGAAATTAAAAAGTTTAGCCTTTATTTTATACAACACAGATTCAAGTGTATGTACCCGTACGTATCTCTTTTTGTGCGATAAAATAACAATTAACCTTTTTTTAAGAATTGATAAGAAGTAAAAAAAGAAGAAAAATTTATAACAGAAAAATGCCACACATAATAAACCATCTAAATTAAAATTGACTTAATTTTCCGTTGCTATGTATGTTGTTGCTTTTGTTGTAGTTTTTTCTTTACTAAGAAATAATAATTTTAAATAAAAAAATCTAAAAACCCTTAACAAAAACTCATAAAATAAACCAGATCACAAAAGAAAAACAAATATACGAAAAACTACACACGTTCCCTTTTTGTTTAACACAAAAAAGAGGAGTGTTTGTTGGTTCTCGTATTGTCGTTTTAGGAAAATTATATTCGTAAGAAAACAAGGCAACATTAAAGAAAACTGACCACTTCAAAAGTACATAGACCGACTTACAAAAACCAGTAGCCAACACATATGACAGTTAAAATATGACAACTTATAATCTTTTTATCTTTCAAGGAAGCCGAAGTGGAAATAGTAACAGTCTGCTCACTCACTATTAAGTACTCAAAATAATATATTTTTTACAGACATTTCTTACAGTAGCGTAATTGAAAATTGCTTTAAATTAATAATTGAATATACTAAAGCAAAATTCTGGTTTCTTATGGAAAGAAAAATTTATGTTTGCAGATCTACATCAAACCCAAAAAATCGAAATTTAAAAAAGCAATTTTTAAATTTTGAGGAAAAACCAAAAAATTCTCGAAAAGAGGCTAAACATAATTTATTTTAGTACACTATGGCCTATGCATTATTTGTATAACCCGACTTTACTCATGTGGTTACCCCAGCTAGCTTCGTATTTCTTATTCTGTCTGTCCAATTTTGCAAGATCTGTTGATAGTTTCTTGTTCCATCTCACGAATAGCTCAAACTATATTAACCTTAAGAATGTGAATATGGATTATTTGCATAGTCTAAAGTAGTAAAAGTAATTTTTACACTAAATGCTATTTTAAATTTGAGTCTCTGCAAGGATAAAACTGAGAAGCCGAGATCTTTGTACAAAACTCCATATAAATCTGGTGCGTACTAAGTTGCTGTGATATATTGCGAACCGACTTTTTGTATTGAGTTGCAAACTTTCGGCTACAGCAGCCATATTGTCGACAATTCACAGAGTACGACGGCGGGGACCATGAGTGTTGTCTAACGAACTTTTTGCACAAACCTGCATACATCACTCCTAGTAAATGCATTATTTTAGCCAAAACGCACAGTTTAGGCAACCCTGCATTTACTTCGGGAATATGTTTGCAGTATTTCCTCTAGTTGTCCAAGCGTAAAGGTAACCATTGTCATCGGCTGATTGGTAATCAATATTATTAAAAAAAATATTTATTTTGTAACTTATTGGCAACATTATGTCGCCTAAAGTAAATAATTTTTTTACAAACGTACACAAGAAAGCTATAGCTGACAACGTCTATAACTCCATGTATCACTCGAATGAATTTGTCATATGATTATTATCTTATCTTCTTCTTGTTTGACACAACAGTATGTTGTTACAGAGAACATAATGCTGATCTCTAGACCATCTTTTTAATGCGTGTGGATTTTTGAGGAGTATGTGGTACATTAACTTTTTGATATAAATCTTGGGATGGAGGCATTAATGGAATATATATTTTGCAAACAAGGCTGTACGCGACATTACAAGAAGTGCATGTGTCGCAGCAAAGCCGTGGAGGCAGTATACAGCTCCATCTCTGGACATATATTTTAAGTTTAGTAAGTTAGCAATGGCAAGGTATTGATAAGTGGATATCGAGTACCGAATATATATACTTTTTCCTGAATGCTTAATACTCAAAGCTACTACCCGAAGCTTTCAGTGCTGTAGTTTTTATTTAATTATATGGAAGACTTTACGGCTCAAACGAAGCTCTACCAGAAACTCAACTTTATTTGTGTATTAAAAAACTTCGCAGCCACATGTAAGTATAGAAATATACGTCTATTTTACCTTCTAAGAACCTGTTAAAAAGATCGCGTATTACCGATTAATCAAATTAAATGTATTTAGTTGTAGCGAGTAGTCAATTTTGCTAGCACTGCAGCAGGTTTAAGATAATGCGATAATTAATTTTCATGATAAGCGAAAATTATATCTAAAATATATTCGTCTAGTTTAAATAAAGAAAACTAAGAAATATTATCAGGAAAATATTTGCATTTGTACTAACTTTTAAATTTATGCTCGGTTATAAAAAAAAAACATGACGCTCACTTTTTTAACATTTACTTCTCAGGGATACAGTTAAATTATAAAACATTTTTTGCGTTCATGTCATTGAAATTAAAACCAAAAAATCCAAAAGGATGTTATCCCATGGTCGGAATCTCTCAAAACAACACATACAAGCAAATCTGATTCTACATTTATAAAATGGAATCTTAAATGTACAAGATCACATAACATATCCTTAGCAGAGCTTCATCATTGTAACGCAAACTCCTAAGGAAATCTTTAAAGAAATCAAAAAAGGTCTTCTTTGTGAGATCTTACATAATTTTTCTTAAAGGCTTAAGAAATACAAAAAAAAAATTAAAATAAAAACAATTTTAGGAAGAATCATTTTTTATATTCTTTCTTTCATTCTTTTTTGATTTGATTTTAAATCCACCTGATGATCATTGAAAAAATTACTATCATTAATAATTCAGGCAGTCATTCAATGAACCAGTGAGTTGAGCCAGATATCCTACCGTGGTCATAAACCACTCATGTGATTTTTTATGTTTATTTCGTTTATTCGTTAAATATGTGTCTGTGTGTGTATGTGCTTTAACATTTCACTATACATCACCCCCTTTTTATACTGAATGTTTTTTTTTCCTTCTTATTGCCTTCGTCTTTATTCAACAGCATATTAATGATTTTCAATTAATTTAAACCTTTAAGAAGAAAAGGAAAAACTGTCACAAAATTTTTTAAAATGTTTTAAAATTGTCCGTATCATGATTCATTGAAAATGTCAACATTGTACCTGACAATATGTTGTGACATAAGAGGCAAAATGATACACACAATCACAAACACACATTCTCTGCTTAATAAAAAAAAAGGATTATCCTTGATATAATAGAAATGTATTGAAAATTTGTCAAACTACTGCTCCGAATTCTCAGAAACTATTAAATATAATTTATCCTTAAATAGGCACTTGAAAGATATCTGATTTTAATTGATTAATTTCTTCTGCCTTTATTATTTTGACTTTGAGAGACTTTTAAAATTATAATATTTGTTTCGGGTTTTTACAGCCCTAAAATGTGATTTTCTAAGTTTTATACAGGATCCTGTATCTTTATTTGTAGATTTGTTTGCTATTACATAACCAAACAATAGCGTTTGTGAGTTTTTACTTCAACTATTTTGAGTTATGTCTGTATTTTTAAAACAATGATTTCAATATTCCGTAACAATTTTTAAGGATCGGAGATTTACCAACAGGAAATTCACTGTACTTAGTGAAATCTGGAGGATATTTGATATCATGCCGTGTTAAAATGTAAACAGGAAAATGATCGTCGTCGTCTTAATGTTCAACGAAATACTTTTTTTGAAGAACATCCAATAAGAAGTTCTATTTCACCCGCTCAGTAGCACAGATATTGCACTGATTGTCTACTATTTATATTAAGCGATGCACCACAAACTGACTAAAAACCCCTTTAGTCGAATGCACCAAAAATTTGCTTAGTTATTTCATACCTCAAAATGTGAGTAGTAATTTTGGCACGACAACTCGACAAGTTTATATGAAACTAATTGCATTTTTCTTTTTACCAAAATTTGTATTTTGCTGCAAGTGCAATTGAGCTGCTATAGTCACGGTGGTAAGCACCTTGACTACTAATCTGGTTAGTCAGGGTTCAACCCCTTCAACAATCAAAAAATAAAATATTTTTTCTATTTAATGGTAAAAATACAAATTCAGAATTAGCATTACATTCAGTGTTACCAGGGAAAGACAGGAAAATGTTACGTTTTACATTGAAAAAAGTTAAATTTTTTCATTAAAAGTTACATATTGAAAATTTTCTTTAACTAGACAGTAATTCAATGCAAATAGTAAAAAGTTTCATTCAATATTTCAGGGAAAATAAGGTAGGAAATTTGTATTCAATGAGTATTCAAAATAGGACTTAATACTAATATTCCGGGATGGAAAAGTGCATGCTCTTACCATTAAATTAGTTAAAGTAGCGTGTTTTAATAGATCCGATTGACTGTTTCTTTGAAAGATTGATCTTCGATAGAATTTTCTACTTTAAAAATTTTAAAAATACCGTTATGAAAGACAAATTTGAATCTTATTTGCTTAAAACTTTATTATTAAATAACCAAAATTTTTCCGTAATATAATCCGACCCTTCTACAAAAAAATTAAAAGGCAACTTTCTTCTAAATCGAAGTGTTGATCCGGTCGGTTGGGAAAAATTGTTCACAGAAACATTTTCCTTATTTAGAAAACATGAAGCAAGAAACATTTTGTGATTTCTTACTAATAAAATTAAAAGTTTAGCAACGTTATTTTTTGTTTACTCCAAACTTATTTTATATGTGGAATTTTGATAGCATTTGCAAGTAATTTTTGTAATAAAAATCGAATTGACATGTTAAGAAAGGCGGATATATTAAGAAAGGTTCTTATCTCTAATAATGCAACAAGTACTTTCTCAGTGATATTACTTAATTTCGTGTCTGTACCAAAAGTTACGAAAATTCGGCCAAATATAACAAAGCTACAAAAAATGTAAAAATGTAACCAAACGGCAATACTGATTACATCATGCAGCCTCCTTCATCGATACTTCTTCATAGCAAATTCGCCGGCGAAGTTAAATAGCTAATAAAATGGCTATATCTATCACCTTTCACCACCTATCTAATCTCTCATCTATCCCTTTTGTAAAGAATGTAGCACGGTCACAAAGTAAATAGGTATTATTGCCTGAAATATTACTTCTCTTAAAAAAAAAAAACTACTCTGCAGCATGTCCGAACTATTTCAGAAAAAAAGAAAAAAGGTTTGCTAAAAGAGAAGGATGTATTTGAAACCAAAAGTTTAGATTATGAAGAAAACAAAGCACTGTGGACACAATATAAAATATAAAAAATAATATTGTATTTCGTTTTTTAATGTCGCTTGTTAGGTGTATGACAAATTAAAGCAAAACATAAACAAAAACTTATATAAACTGCTACGGCTAGTTTGGACTTAGCATTTCGCTCAAAAAACGGACTTTTTAAATTTGCTTCAACCAAATGAACCCGGTGTATCCCTTGTTATAATATTCGAACCCATGTTGTACTTCTTGTGTTCATCGAATAAACCAACTAGCAATCTAATGATCGGTTTCTATATCTAAGGTTATAAGCCTTTTATATGAAAATAATATGACCACAATATTTCCGTGTGAAAAGTTTTCACTCTTGTTACAAAAAGACGTAAAGTGCCGCAGTATGGGCATTTGCTGACGAGACAACTTTTATTATCATTCACGAAAGTCATTCTGATATTACGAAGACTATAAATAAAATGAGACAATGCGAATGGGACAATTGCAAATGAGCCAAAGTAGAAAATAAAACAAAGTATTAAACATAATGTTCGACGTTTAGGTTGAAAAACGAATAAATTAACTCATTGGTTAAAAAACTAGACTTTAGAGACGGCAAAGTTTGTAAAATACGACTTTTTTGGTACAATTTGAGCGAGTAATTTACCATAGTATACTAACGAATCATTTAATACAATTAAAAAATCGACGTTTCTTACTGTATAAAACTTAATTGTTCAAATTAACAAGAGAATAATTTTAATACACATATTAAAGTTGTCAGGTTCGCACGTGGCCTTATTCTAACTGTAAGAGTGTCAAGGTTATTTAGTGTGAAGATCCGTTATGTCAAGCTCCAGAGTGTATTAAAGAGGAAAGAAGGAGTTGTTGAGAGTATGTGAAGAGGTTATCCTCTGAGCACCCTAATATAATTTTGCGCGATATTGGTTCGAACGTTCATGAATTTTCTCACGTAATTTCAGTCTCACGGAAAAAACTTTTCTCAAGAATGAATTCCGTTGGAACAAATAAATAAATTTGCCTATTTACATATTTCATAATTTATAATACCTCCTTCTTTCCCACGAATTTTTTTCACGTTTCACAGTCAAGAAAAACGGGAACAGATTAATAACAGGAGAATCAAGATGTGTGAAAACACTCACATGGAATTTTTGTTTATGAATGAATATAAAATATCTATAGCTTATAAAAATTACTCTTAAATACCATTTAAATAGTAGTAGAATTCGAAAATACTTCTCATCCAGTCCTTGGAGTTTATTCACTTAATAAAATATTTCAGATTTTTTTAAATTCATATAGAGGTTATTTCATGAATTGGCTTGAGTGGCCAATGAAATGAATATAGATTCCAGCTTGACAACTAGAAATAAATTAAAAAAAAAACTATACAAAACCGTTTTAATTTACTGGCCTTAAAAATTTATTTTTAACCGACTTCAAGGAAAGCAGGAGTTAAATGTTGCTTTTACTGATGTTTGTGCCTGCAGAACTCAATCATTTCTGAACAGATTTTAAAAATTTCTTGCTTACATATCTGCTCAGTTTATAATCTTCCCATAAAACATACATATTTTTTACATGTAGTATGAACTGTGAAAGCACTTTTTCTTACTATAGCTCCCAATAACAGAAACTAAAACAAAAACAAAAACAAGTAAGAGTGCTATATTCGGCTATGCCAAATCTTATATACTCTACATCATTTATGTAAATCTATTTTAAGAAAGTAACTCCAATATAAAAAGCAAATGTATGGGTTACAGAGATGTAATAAAAAGAAATTTGGTACTGCATAAAAATGTTTACATAAAAATGTTATCAGCTCTTAATGGGTTCAGCATTTTTAAAAAATTTTAGTATTTTCTTAAAGATCTCTTCAAAAGCTTTAAAACAATACCCATATTGATATTTTTAAAAATTTTTAAATTTCAGAGAAACGTAACTCGGAAAATATGGGCGTGCGCCAATTTTTGCACTTGATGTTTTTTTATTTTTTAATTCTCTATAGCCCCATATATTTATTTTTTGATTGGAGTAACTTAATTGTTCCAAATGGCATGAAAAAATTAGAGGTAGGCGTGATGTTTTGCCTACTGCCTCAAAGGATATGAACCAATCATGCTGATTTCCAATAGCACCTCTTTCTATGTCTGCTCGATTGACATATTTATTTTTTTTTTAACTAACTCGGACGAAGAGACGAACAGACTGACCTCACTTATGCATAAGAAGTCAGAATATATATACTTTGTGAGGTCGGGAATGGATATTGTAGAAATTACACACGGAATGACAAACTTGTATATAACCTCATTCCGCTTTTTGTGGAAGGAGGTTGTATACAAAGGGTGTCCCCATAGGTGGCGTAAATTGACCTATATATCTTTGGAACCGCTATAGACAAACACTTAATAATTGAACAGAATGCCGATTACTACGAACGTTCTAATAATTGCCCTATTCACAAGCCCCCTAGTACGTGCTAAGTGCTAACAAAATACAACGGTGCTAGCTGTGTTGTTGGTAATTTTCACTTAGTACTTTTTTTCATATGTTTCTCAAACGTTGTATTTGTTTAAATGTTTTATGTTTAAATGAATTATTATTTTTGTGTTCATGTGTGAATTATATTTAATTAAATTGAATTAAAAGATATTTTTATTAGTTTTATTTATTTAATTTATTGATTTGACTGACTTATTAGAAAGTGAAATAAGTATATATAGTATATAGTAAGAGTGGGTATATTGGAAACATATCTTAAAGTTTGATCTCTGCCAATATAAAAACTGTTCTTTAAGATTTAATATTGCTTTAAAGACTCGATTTCTAATATTTTGTATGGTACCGCCATCACCTATACAAAAAAGAGATGCTACCTTACGAACACAAGCACCATTTCCTGAAGATCCCAAGCAGTAAAGTACAATTTTAAGCTGCAAATCAATGCGTAGTTGGAGCCTTTCGCCACTTGTGTGAAAAAAATCGTCATTTTTTAAAGGTTGAATATATAGGCAAATTCCTCTGGCCGTAGTCGTATCAAATGAAGAAATCTGTTTTCATCAAAATATCTTAAAACCCGATTATGCCATAATGATCATTTTGGTAACCCTAAATATATACTTCTGCGACTGGAGAGCAAGTACATTAGGTTCATCCTAAAACTGTCTTGAATTTCATTCTCATCTTCTTCGTCACCTGTATTAATTCTTTTCATTTAAAATATGTAAACAAAATAAGGAAAACGGTTATAACTTACTTGAGTCAACCATTAATATATCGAAACTATATTTTTCACACAAAAAACTTATTATTTTACTTTTTTCTGTTTTCTCCCCCAATTGGCTTATAAATAACAAATGATGAATAGCACTTTTCTTCTTCTTATTTAGTTTTTGACGTATGAAGTACAATGTACAATGGCACATTGATACAATGGTTGTTCACAAAGAAGTAAACAAGAGGTAGTATGCAATACTACCTACACCTTAGCAGAGCTTGTGAATAGGGCAAATAAGTACTAACTTCCCAATAGTCAATGTTATTTGATATAAGTGTCCAAACTTTTGAACCGTTATAGACAGACAGCTTAAATTTACAAGTAACCTGTATTGATAGCTCCGCAAAAATAACAGGTGTAAAATTGGGATTTAGGGGTAAAAGGGTGTTCCCATTATTGATGGAAATTTACTTATATGGGCTATATTTTGAACCGTTATAGACAAATGCTTGCAAATTGGACAGAATGTCGATTGCTATAAACGTTATACATAGTAACAAGTATTAATTTTTCAAATAAAAGGGTGCCCAATAGTTCATTTACTTGGATGTATATGGCCGAACCTTACAAATAGTTGTAGATAGACGCTTGAAATTTACAAAGAACCTGAACTGCTAACTCCGCTATAGCAAAAAGTATGAAGTTATAGACAGACAGCTGAAATTTACAACGGACCTGTATAGTAAGTCCGCAATAACAGCAAGCTTAATATCTGAATTCAGATATTAAAGGATGTCCCAAAAATAAATGTTATTCGACCTATATGGCCGTATCTTTTGAACCGTCATAAACAAACACCTGAAAATTATACAGAATGTCCACTACTTTGTTTGGTGTAATAAGAAATATTAATTTTTTTAATTGTAAATTAGAGGGTTTTACATTATTTGATGTTAAAGTATACAAATAACCTGATTTCTAAGTCTACTGCAGCATTAAGTATATAGTTTGAATTTGGAAATTAAAGGGTGATCCTATAGTTGCTATAATTTAATGTATATTGCCAAACTGTTGAGCAGTTGAACAATTATAAAGTTTGGAGTTGGAATAAAAGGGGGTGCCAATAGTTTATGTAATTTGATGTATGTGGCCATACTCTTAAATCGAGAGATGAAATCTGTTTTATAGTAAGTTTTTTTTTTCAAAACTTATATATAAACTACACACCTTTGTATTAAATAAGGCTTTTAAAGGGCTAAATATTTGACACATGAGTCATTTTTAATATGGGAGTTTCTACGATCGCGTAAGTTTTTCAAATGTTATTTCTAACAGAAAAACATGAATTAATTTGTTTACTATTCTTAGTCGAAATTTTTGCTACATTTTACATTACGATATCTCTAAAATATCTATGTACATTGTTTTTATCTTTCTTGAAACCTGAGATAATTTAAGGACTCTTATTTTTTCAAAAATTCTGATTTATTTTATTCATAACAGTAACAAAACAGTTTTTCTGAAGGACGCTTTAGTCTGTTAATAAATAGGGAAAAAATTTCGTAAGAAGAAAAAAATTCTAGAGAAGGGGGCTTAAATTTTTACTGGATGCCAACAAATAAAACTCACAGAATTGTTTAAATATATTTTTTTGCTTTAATTTTATATACAATTTTATTTAAATGTTATTTTTGTTGTTGTCGTGTAAAATAGTTATGATTAATAATTCTTTACATATTGCATACAGGTTATTAACTAAATGATTTATATAAGTATTCAATCTTGTTATTTTTTTTTTTTATTATTTTTGTTTTTTTGTTTTTGTTTATTTAATGATTAATGAGCAACTAACAATAAAAAATTACATACGAGTACGTACATAAATATTATTAAATTTTATCTATAGAGATACTCGTACATTTAAATATACGTACATAAAAAAGTATAAGTTTATTTTATTATCACAGTTTTTATTTATAATTTTTAATGGGGATTTTAACTTAATATTTTAATCTTAATTTAAGTGATAGAATAAAAAAAAAAAACTGAAGTAAAATTCACATGTGTTTAAAATGACTAATTTTTGTTTTTATATCTTTAAATTAGTTAAATACTTTTATAAAATTTAATTTATTATACGCCAAGTGCATCATTTTTTTACTTTTAATTTTAATGTGAACTTTTTATTGCAAGAAGTAAAAAATAAAGTGAACAAGTTGAACATTTTTATTATTGCATGGAAAAAAATTAATGGTTTTTTAAGTTGATTTTTTTATGTTCGCAATTATAATTCATACAAAGTGATATATTAGTCAAGAGTTATATTTATGTATATGAGTACGCTTTTACGCTTTTTTTTTAATGAAAAGATTTGTGTTTAAAAATATAACAATTTGGTAATTTTAAGTGTTTCAGTTTAAGTAGTACAACTCAGGAGTAGTAAAACGCAGGAGTTAAGTAGTGCAATTCAGGACTTCAGCAAATTATTTTTTTTCCAGGAGATACTGCTATGACTTTTTTTAAATAAATATGCAATAATACAGATTTTTTATATCTGCTACCGTTATGTCTCAAAGAATCTTTTCTACTACAGCAGACTTAAACAGAATTATTTGTTTATTTTATTACACTCTCCACTAGTCACATTAATGGATCTAACCGTTCAATAATACAGTTAATAATTAAGAATGCATTATAACACCATCCACCTGCAGACATTTTTTGGAAATGTATTTTCGAAAAAAAAACACATTTTTTTGTTTTTGCTTGTAGTGTGAATGAAATTCGCAAAAACCTTTTAAATATGTATGTATAACTAGAATAAGAAATTCTTGCCGGTAAAAATGTCTTTATGACTCTGAAAAAATGTTAAAATTAAGTCATTAAAATTTATTTTAACTATTTTCCTAATATTACTCTGCTGCAGTTTCGTCGTAGATATAAAATATTTGTCAGTTTGTGAAAAGTAATTAATTAAATATGCAATGCTAAAAAATAAAATAAAACAAATTGAAATAAAAAAACAACAACAGAAAAACACATGTTTAAGCATGTGCTGGCATGAGTGTTTTTGTCTCTCTATTTGTATTTGTTCCACTTTTTTTTAGTTTTTTTTTTTTATTAAGTATTAAAAATTATAAATAGTCATAAACTTAAAGTTTATTAGCAATGAAAAATTGTTTTTGCCACAACATGTTACAGGTAGTTATATGGGAATTTTTCTTTTTTCTTCATAAAACTCGCACTAATCCGTCTTAACAGGGGCATTAAAAAATAATAAAACAAATAATCATGAGTTTATGTAGTTAAGATTGTTTTAATGGAGCTTTGGTTTATGGTGTTTTAATAGAGCTGGCATTTGATGTAAATTGAATTGAAATACAACAGACTTTAGATACTAAATAATAAGTGATTTCGTTTTGTAGTAATTTGTTTAGAAAAGTGCAGCGGAAAGTGTTGCCAATTAAAATAAAAGAAAATTTTGTTTTTAAAGTTGAATGTTAACGCAATGAAAAATTAACTATTGGTACTCGTAGAACCGTTTTTTGCCGTGTATCTAGCCAAACTCAAAACGTTAGTTGGTGTGACTTTAAGCACAATGCTACCTGACTTGGCGTTTAAAAGCGACACTTCCACACATGGCATTGTGAAATACGACTTCATTACGAAGGAAAAGTTAGAAAATTAGTAGCTAATTTATTTAGGAGATATTTAAGTAAAAGGATTTCGCTCTCATCCAAGAGATAAGCTAGAACAGATATAATATTAATTTTCAGTTTTGGCTTCTGGTCGTTCTTAATTGTGAAAAATTGTAAAGAGAACAATGAAACTTTAATACTAGCAGACTGAAATTCGCTTTTTGGTTCACTACAACCTTCCTCAGCATTCTAATTATCTATCTACAAGGTAAGAAAAAATTGGATATTATAAATTTTATTTTATTTTTTTCATATTGATTTTAAAACATTCCTTGTTGACAACAAATTATTTACATGCACTACCAACAACTAACCTATACTACCAAAATTTTTTAATATTTTTTTTATTAGTAGTAGTTAGGTATTAGAATACTGCGCTGCTGATTTAAGTAGTCAAAAGATACTTTGCGGTCCTATCAGCACAAATGATATTAAACATTCAGGTTGTCCACAATGTTACTAATATTATAGGCATCTGAATAGTTTAATCACTGATCCGCATGATTATTTCACAAAAAATATTTGATGGTATTGAACCTCAATAAGAGGGATATTTTTTGTTTCGACTTATAAATACAGAGAAAACGGAAACATCATAACACAAATCAGTAGACTAAATGCGTAAAGGGTGCATCGCCCAACAAACTCATGGAGAGAGTTTACGTGGTGATCCGATTGCTTTTCGTTTTAAAACTGTTTTTAATATTTTCTGTCTCCAAGCATGAAGCGGGAATAAAGAGGTGATGAGAAAAACCAAAGATTCTTTTGAGGGTCTTCACAAAATTTATTATTAAGAAAGAATAGAAATAATAAGAAATCGAGCTAAAAGAACACTAGTTTGAGATAAAGAACACGTTTTGTGGAAAAAAACAACTGCCACATTTTTGTATTTACTTTATGTCGACTAAGCCCCGCACAAAACGTATGTAAGCTTAAATTAGAAAAATTTTTTAAATCATAAAAACATAACTCTTGACTAAGTGAATTTCTTTCTCTCATCAAATTTGAAAGATTGTATTATTTTACAACTCTGCTTTTTTCTTCCTAAATTAATAGAGATTTATTTATAATTAGTTTTACAGTTGCACTAAACCCTTTAGGAATTTTATTGTGTGAATGAAAATCTTTTTAGATTTTTTTTTAATTATTGCATTTCCAAACCTGAGCGGCTGGTATGTGATGAACCATTACTGCTATAGGAGGTATTTAAACCATTTGAATTTCCCGCATATGCCAACGTATTGGATGAGGATGTATTGGCCATTAAACTGTGCATAGCATTTGTATGTTTCATATTTGGGGGTGTTTGGGGTGGTGTATCAGGTTGGATTTCAGGAAACCCCAAGCGACCTTGCTGCTGTTGCTGCAATTGCTGTGTGTTGTTGTGTAAATTTTGTGTAACATATTGTTGGCTCATATGCATCATATTTGCTGGAACATTTGCACTATTATTCATTTGTCCCGCTGCAGCTGCGGAATTACTGGCATAAGCGTAACCCGTCGTGGCCAGACGTGAATATGGAGAGGCCCCATTAACATAACTACTCATCATTGACAGGGGTGAATTGTTAGCCAAATGATTATTTATTTGCAAGTTATTGGCATAATACGATTGGGCAGCCAACTGTTGTTGTTGGCTATTACTCATATAGGCCGCTTGGCTAGGAGGTGGTGTTTTGTTGGCCACTGTATCGGCCACACTCCAAATTTTTGGTTTTGTGGCTGGTATAGGTATGCCACACTCATTTCTAACATTTGAGGTAGCGTTGGCCAAATAACCTTGCTGCTGCTGTTGCTGTTGATAATAAAGACTTTGTGTATGATGCTGTTGGTGTTGTTGTTGTTGCTGTTGCTGTTGCTGTACTGACTGCTGTTGACTTTGATATGGATGATAGGAATTAGTGTTATGGCCGCTTGATGTACCATATAATGCGGCTGTATTGTAATTTTCCAGTTGTCTGTTGGCTGTTAAATTTTCTGGTTTACGGTCTTCATCGTCATCCTTTAAATCGTGTTTAACATTGTGGTGATTATTTTTAAGTTGGTCATGTTCTAAAAATGTCACAGTAAATTGAAAAGTTAAAAAAATTACAATTTAAGTTTTTGATTTATTTTAATTGAAACATTAAATCTTTTATTTCTTAAATTATAAATGCCCAGCCTCCTCTTACTTTGATAAAATTTAATGGATTTATTTTGCACAAAGTATTTATTTCTCTTTTGTTATTTCTTATCCTTAAGTCAAGTCAAGTGCTGTCAACTTCCGGTTTATATTTGAACGTAGCATTAAGTGTTCTTGTAAAGCCCTTTAACAATGTTCGTTAATATGGTGGGTTGGCAAAGGAAAAAAAACTTATTTTCTCTTAAAAAAAGCCAAAAAAAACTTAAGTTTTGGATACTTTATAGAAAATGTCTTTAAAGAAATTTAAATGAAGGAAAACTTTTGAAAAATACCTAATTTTAATTGAAGCTAATTTTAAAGCTTTTAAACTAATTTAATAAATTTCGTCATGGTTTTACTAGACAATGATTACCTTTATGGATCTGTTGGCCATAAATATTGCCTGCTACCACACCTGCTCCACTGCCTTGGAGCTTTTGCATATCATTTTTGTCCACATCCTTTTCATCATCCGACAACATGGCATCATCATCATCATCATCTTCGGTACGATTCTTTGGTTCCCAGGTCATTTTGTTCTCCTTCTTTAAACGTCGTCGAGCATTGGCAAACCATGTTGATACCTGAGTTAAAGTCATTTTCGTTATAATTGCCAACATGATTTTTTCACCTTTAGTGGGATAAGGATTCTTTTTGTGCTCATTTAGCCAGGCCTTTAATGTGGCAGTAGATTCACGTGTCGCATTTTTACGTCTGGCTGACAAATCGTAAGAAGCTCCATAACTGAAATGGTTAGAAAAAGAACAAAAGAACTTCTTAAATATTTATTTGTGGATTTTCTTATTTTATAAAAATAGAAAGTTAAATTGAAAATGCTTTTAACGTTAAGTGGATTAAATATTTTATATTTGTGTTCAGGCAACTTATAATATTTTTCTATCCGTGAAAACCTCAGCATATGCTAAACTTTATTCATGAGTTTTTTATTGTGTTTCTTTATCTAAGATTTTTATGAGGCACTTGTTGAATGTTAAAAACAAAAAAAAAGTTAAAAAGAAATACAGTAGGTGGACAACAAAATGTAGACATTTGTTAGGATTAACTTAATGATGAATAGTTTTTTTGTGAATAAAAAAATTTATACAAACTTTTACTTCTTTCTAAACTTAAACGCTGCTGAATTGAATGCTTTGAAGACTAGTGGTCAGGTGACTTTTTCTTCAGTTAGGTAAAAGTTCTTTTTTGTATCTTACAGAAAGCCTTTACTGCCCTTTCACATGATGGAATTTTCAATTACTTAAAATATTCTTAAAATATTAGTCAACAGTCGACAGCAGATTTACCTTAAAATTATTGTGATTTGGCAAACTATTATTATAATATCATGGCCCAGTAGGCAAAACCTATTTTGTAAGACTTCACTCAGGCAATCTCTTCGATTAAAAGGGTTTTAAAACTGATAAGAATTTGCAGGCTTAAAAATACAAAAATGTACATTCAAAAAAATTCTTCATAAGGTGGGTGCTCTTGTTAGCTATGAATTCATTTGTTGATACGTCTCTAACAATTTGGCGCTCAGATTTTACACAAAAGCATAAAGATAACCTATATTGTTTTCTAAGCACTTTTTACATGCCCTGCACAGTCTAAAAAAATAAACCAAAATTGGATACATCTAAAATCTAGCAAGCAGTCTGAATGGCTGAGATATAAAATAGCTGTAAATTGAAAAGGTCCACAATTATATGGCCAACTTCTTCTAAACTAAGTAGACAATGTAACTACTTTGCAATAGACCAACACAATTTATATTTTTTATTTAGCAAAGGGGATAAGAAAGTATATTTTTACTGGTAGAATTGAGAAAAAAAAACGATTTTTTTCTACACACGTTTTTATGGCTTGTGCTTATGTAGACATTTCGACATACAAACAGACATGAGCCCGAGGGAACCAAAGCAATTTTATTCAATAATATTTAATCTACAAATATTTCCTTAAGATCATTATTGTAAAAAATACTTGAATAAAATAGAAAAAATAAAATTATTTAAACCATTTTTTTTTTCAATATAAAATAAATGTTTTTTTTTTAGCTGCAGAATGTTTCGGCTTGTCTGTGTGTGAGCTGCCTGTACTGATAACATAAAAAGAAAAACAATTTCATTAATATTCAATTTTATATAATTTATTAAGTGTTAAAAGATTTGTCGAATTTTATATTTATTATGATAAGATTTTACTTAAATGTTGCCTTTTTTATATACTTTTTTATATGTTTAAATAAAGATAATTCAAATGTGCTTTCTACAAAGTAATAAATCACTGAAGTTGCTTTGTGTGTTTGTCTAATTACCTTGTGACTGGAATTTAAAATACATAAATCCATAAAAAAGTTAAACTGCATGTGTATTTTAATTAAAACTTACCCGTAAGCGAACGTTGGATCGTATGAATAATAACCAGTTGTTGGCTGTAAACCGGCTGTTGACCAAGCGGACATATCAGAGCCGGTTGTAGAATCTTTAAGGCCATAAGGATTACTCTGAAAATATAAGAAATAAATTAAATAAATTTTTTAAGCAAAACTGCATACTATGATTTTCTGTGTAAGTTGAAAAAAATACAAAAAAAAATATATAGCATGTCTGTACAGGTTTTTTATGAATTTAGATTGAAGATAAGATGTTTAGTTAATTGAATTAGTAAATAAGTTAATTATTTATTTAACTAATAATCGCATAAGCGATTAAATATTTAATTGACTTACTTGATAACTTAACTAGAAAATCATTTTCTTAATTAAATCTATAATTGTATCAATTAAAAAATTTGATTTAATTTCAATTAGAATCGCAATTAAAGCTCGAATAATTGCAAAAACTATTTTCTGTGTATTTGATTGTAGATTGTATGTTGTATCAAATACAACAAGTGTAGTAGTTAACTTGCTTTCGTAAGTTTATGTTGTTCAACTTCTAAGAAAGTCAAATTTATAAATTAAAACAGAAAATATCAACATAAAAACAAGTAAAAAACATATAAATCTTTGACATTCTGTCACCATCTGACAATGTTTGCACAATTGTTGTAAAACCTTTCGACTTATCAGCTTTTTTTCCTAAGAGGCAAATAATTCGTTTTTTTGAGAACAGCAACAGAAACTCAAAACAATTCTAGTATTCATCTTTCATTGATGTATGAAATTTCACTACCAAGTAATATTTAAATAAAAGCTTATTATTAGCTTTATAATTAGCTTTTAACCTTGGCATAGATAGCCCTATCTGTGAAGGACTACAACGCTCTACAACAAATTTCGCTGAACTCCCACAATTTTTTAACAGAGTTTTAAACACAATTTTGGAAAACATAGGTACATATATGACGATTATGCTAACAAACAAAAACGTCGAAACCTATGATGTAGCTGGGGTTAAAAACATATTTTACGTAAAGATTTATTATCAAACACGGCCAACTGCCTAGAAAACACACACACAAAGATTCAAACTGAAGAATTTAACTTTGCAGCTTATTTGAAATGTTATTATGTATATTTTAAAAAATAAATAAACACACTAAGTTTGAGTTTGACCCACAAACAAAGGGTTCCCTATCATGTATGGCAAATCCTTAAATTTTTAATTTTATGTATTAAACTTGTTATAGCGGTCTAGGAAAACCTACTTTAGTAAAAATTACGTTTCTATTCAGACTTCTTTTATTATGCTTATTTATTTGTCTTGATTGTGTAAAATAAAAATAAAGCCATACATGTGATAAAACGTTACTATCGGGATTGCCTTAATTTTATTTTAAACGTCAGCCTACTACGGTTGCAAAACTAAAGCCATATAAGTAAAAATTAAGTCAATATTGGGATACCCTTTAATTAAAAGTTTAATTTTTTTCTACTTGTTGCTATAGCGCACATACTGACTTACTTTTAGGAAAATTACTTCACTTTTGGAACACCCTTTAATTTTAAGTACTTATTGTTATAGCGGTTATTGTTATACTTCTTCTGTGTCTACCTGTTACGATTCTTGAGATAGAGGGCTGTGAAAGACAGACAGACAGAAGGATATTGTGACATTTTTACACTTTGTGTACGAAACCCTCAAACTAAAATATAATTTATTTATTGAATTCATAGACAACACAGGCTGGGCTCATCATGCCCAAAACAAGATATTATTGATAATAAAAGAACAAAAGTTTGTAATTGAAAATAGTTTTTTATAGCTTTTTTTTGCCAAGAACACCTACAACAATCGTTTTAATTTTTAGTTTTTTTTAACACATTTATAAATAAATTTATATCTTTTGTAGTCTGAGGTTTTAGGGGCTGGGCTTTTTTTATTTTTTTTTTTTGCAACAAGAAATATTTTTATTGAAAATGAAGGAAAAATCAAAACGAAATAATATATATAAATACACAAATGTCTACTTGATATTTAATAAAAAAAAACATTGTAGTATATGTTGACACAGCGACACTAATTCTATCCCTCTAAACATTTAAACAGATTCGGGTTTATGCCTCTCCTGGACAATAGTTGGAAGATATTTCGAAGTTTTCAAATTGTTCTATTGTTATCGTCTCAGTCAAATATTTTAAATCTCATCTGGTTTAAAAATAGGAAGTAAGTAAGTATTTTGGAAAAAGTGGAAAAATACTCTTATTACGAGTACTTTATTATCATCTAGAAGAGTCTAAAATGAGAAAAGATACTTGTAAGAGGAATGTAACCATTTTCCTCTTACATGTTAATGATTTTTTTTTTAATATTAGTCGACTGCAACCGATCGTTTGCTAAATTTTATTTTATTTCTCTAAATCAGAGATTTTCCAATAGAGTAGTGTTGGATAAAATACTTTAAACAAAGAATAGAGGACCAGAGTTTAATTGTAACTATGAGCGTTTATTTAAAAGCTCATCTTATGTTTTGATAGATGTCTTTTCAAAAGGCTGTCGTCATAAAAATTGTGGCGAATTAAGTTAAGGTCCACACAAAGCAGTTTTCTTAAGTGGAATTTGGCATTTGTAGAGGTAAACCTTATTACTTATTTCACTTTGCATGGACCCCATTTTTTAATAGAAAATGCTTGCTAGTATGATACCCACGACGTGTGTGAGTATCACTGTGTCGTCTGATTTCATATGCGTGTTTATTAATGGCAAATATTTAGCGGCACTTTAAACAATGAAATGAATGTTTTTAAAATTAAATTCTAAAAAATTTATTTATAAAATATAATTGTTCATAAATCAAAAGAAAAGTATAACAAAAAACAAATAATTGTTTTTAAAATTAAATAAAATATTTATATAGTTTTTATATATGGGGGCGGGCAGTGGGTACATTTTTATTGCTAGTTGCTGTTAAACGAGCGTTATTGGTTTAGGGGTTGAGTGTGTGTGCGTTTGTAACTGTATATGTATTAAGGGTTGCTGTCTACTGTGTTTTCATTGATAATATTGATGGTAATATTTCTCTTGTTGTTATTGTTATAGTTATTTTTTATTTTTTTTTTGTAATCCCTAATGACAATATTTTCTTATTGTTATTGTGTTTGCATATGTGTCTGTACGCTTTTCTTTTTTTATATTAAAAATAAAGATGGTATTATTACTTTTATTGACATGTTTCTACATGTGTTTAACATTGACAATATTATTAAGAGGACTTAACTGAGTTATAAAATTTGTATGGCGCCCAGTGGATGGAATTGTGCAAACAATTTCCAATAAACATTTTCTTTAATCTCTTAATTGACAATAGGAAAATACTGTTGTTGGAAGTCAAAAAGAACGACCTTGGCTTGTAGATAGTTTTAATTATACTAAATTATACTTTTATATACAACTTTAAATAACGTTTTTTATATGCGGATATTTTATTTGTTAAACATTTACTATATTCGAAGTTGTAAGAAACTGTTTCAATTTATACTTGTTTTAAAGTTTTGTGCCGTTATACTTATGGCTTAAAATTAAAAGTTTAGGATACAATTGAGATAAATTGCAACAGTTAAGATTTTTTTTATTTATTAGCCGACATCTAAACATCAAGCAGTTACTTTTTACATATAAAATGAGCAAAAAATTATGAGGAAGCGAGGTTTGGGAAGCTCTTATAGCTTAAACATATGGTCGATACACATGTTAGTGGTATCAATGGAAAGCTCATGACTTAAGATTAATAAGGTTATAATGAAATAACGTTGAGGTGGTTTATTGAGAAATAAAATATGGAACTAAAGTTGTAACAAAAGCAAACATCACTTATCAAGAGTAAGAACTACTAAACAAAATTGTAGCATACTTACCCTTACATAAAATTGAGGGTAAAATATGTAACATATCTTACAGTTTTTGGTGCAAGATATTTTCTAAAGAACATACTTTTAATTTACACTATCGAACATTTTTTATAAAAGAACACAAATGTGTAAAAAGTGTTAAATATATGCAACATTTTTACCAAAAAAGGAAACGCCATAAATCAAAACGCAGCATCAAAATATTCCCAGAAAATTTTGAAATTATATACATAAATAAAAGAGCTTTTAATCGGATGGTGACATAAAATTAAAATTTTTTTACATTAATATATGAATTCCTGGAACTGGGAAAAATGTTCCAAGCAGTTAGCTCTTTTTTTTTTTGTAAAAGTTACAGTCATGCCTTTATTACTCACGGGACCTTTAAATCCTTTTCGGAGTATGTAGCCAACAATTGGGGATTTAAGTGCATGGCACTTCTAAGAACTTTACATTAATTTATAAATTTTGTTTTTAAATTGGTTATGGTTGAATAGAGCGAAAGAGGAACCGTAATGATATTTGACCTTATTTTTCTTTTATCTGCATTTGCTATAGGTTATCTTTAAAAGGTATAAAAATATTTGCTAGTACCGAACATTTTTCGGGAATCTATCGTTTTTAACGGTACTTTTTACGTTTTCTCAATTTAAAACCATGTAACTTTTTAACGAAAAGCGCTATTGGTACAATACTTTAAACATACCTATTCTAAGTTTTATTAAATATATATCAAATGTCTTAAAGTAATAATCCGATCATTAGTAAGTGCACTACGCCAAAAATACTAACTTAAAGTCAGTCAAAATTCAAACAAAATGTAAGCCAATTTCCACCCAAATTAAAGGAGAAAACCTACACATGTAGGAACATTTATGGATATTTCCAAGGTCTGGCCTATTTAAAAAATCTTAGCATTTGAGTTGAGAATAAACTTTTTATGACATTTTCAACACCAAGACGCCCCCTTCACCCTACAGACCCGAACCTTTACAGGTGTGCTGAGAACCATCTCTGCTTTGACCTTGTAAAATTTCATTAAGATATACATATTAAGTGGTTCATGCGATATCGAATTTCTCCCAAAATAAATCCGTTTTCCAACCACCGTGGGACCCCATAAAGTATCTATTTCCTGAGTTCTTTTACATAGCGAAGTCGGTTAAGCGATGCCCATCCATGTCTGTGTTACAATCAACTTTGCCTAGGCACGAGAAAAGCTAAACCAATTTAATTACGCCAATCGATCAGACACACCTTTGAAAACTTTGCGATTGAAAATCAACAAGATCATGTCATTAGAGGTAGACAGCAAAACACCACGCCTGCTTCTACTTTTTTCATATCTTTTTTTTTCAACTTTTGTTTGTATTCGTGCAGTTGGTTACCTTTATTATAAAAAAGTAATGCAAAGGTAAGAAAAATTGTTGAGATTTTTGCCACTTACTACTTATTCATAGAATTATACTAGGATCTGATGCAGTTACCTTTTTTATTTGCAAAGCTGGCCAACAAGCCTAAGCAATATAATTTTCGAAAATAGAGCTTTACTGAACAGAAAACTTTTTTATGCCGATTTTACTTTAAAGTAATCAATGGGAAATCTGCAGTATGATACAAGTTGTTAGAGCCATATGGTGAATTGGATACGGCATAGCCGAATATAGCTTTATTTTTATCAGTAGCATATTGAACAAGTAATATTGTTTTTTACACGAACATCATTAAAATAGTTTGTAGGAATCAAGTACAAATAAATTAAATAAAGTTAAATAATGCAGAATCAAATACCGTTTTGAATGTGACCAGGATTTTCTTTTATACTTCAATTGTTCTTAGACAATAGTTTGTACAAACCAAAAAGTACATAAAAGTGAAATATTCAGTATCACAACTTTTATAATAATTTTGTCTCCTTTTTTCCATTTTCCTCTAATCACTTTTACAAATAGACTCGTACTATTTTAAATGTATGTAACTACTTAATCTGATTTTTGACTTGGAATAATTTGATTTTCTTTAAAACATGATTTCATATCTAAGCAAGCTGTCGATTAAAATTAAGGAAATGCTTTAAAAGAAAATACTTACATTTTTTTAAAGAAAAAACAGCAATAAAAACTAACAAAACAAAACGCTGCAATACTAACAATACCATAAACGTTGAATGACAAAAGCCAACCAGCAGCAGCCAAATCAATAATAGCAACAACATAAGCAGGAGGCATGTTGTATTGTAATGCCACAATTGATGTGAATAACTAAACAAAACTAATCCAATTAACAATTTGACATTTACATGGTAATTAAAATCGATATGTGCGTAGAGGTAAAATAAAATTTACATAAATGAAAACAGAAGCAAGCAAAACTAAAGCATCCTTTCATTTTTTATTTTTTATTTTATTTGTGCTAATTCAATTTCCTTTTGTTTTTGTTACAACTTACCAAAGGGGTATAAAATGCTGAACTATCCACACCAATACTAGGATAAGGATTCTGTTCTGTTGAGGGATACGCTGTACTATAAACGCCTACACCTCCGGTCGGCATACGTGAATAATTGGATAAAGCTAAACGTGCTGAATCGTATTGGCAAGAGCATACGGTTTGACCAGAAACAGGATCTGTCATAATGGGACGACCGTTTTCACAACAACCACCTCCAGAACCGCCTGACGAATGATTTGAAATGGCACCACCAGCTGCTGCTGCAGCCAACACTGAAGATGCAGTTGACGTTGTGGCTTCTGGGCCATTAGCCAAAGAATTGGCAAGCGTTGCATTTACTGCATTTGGTGGTACACTACCAGCATTGTTTGTTGATGTTTGTGACATTGCACCTGGACTTAAGGGACCATTTGTTGTGCCGCCGCCGCTTGATGAGACGGATGATGTTGACGACGCCGATGAGTTGCCAGTTGGACTGAGAGAATTTTCATTTATACCCGATAAGGGAGATGGAGCATTATGCGACGACAGCAGAGCAGATGATGGTTGAATCGTATTACCGCCAAGTAACTAAAAACGAAAAAGTATAATAAGGACAAGTAAGAAGAAGCTCATGAAAATAAAATACAATATAAATAAAATAATAAAGTAGGTAAAATATGTGTTTGTGTGTGCGCGTGTTTATAAAAGCAAAAATAAACGAAATTGAATATAAGTCGGAATTTTTCAAACAGGTATTTTTTTGCCTGAATTTGTTATTGTTGTTATTTTTTTTTAGGTTTGTACATTTTTTTATGAATTAACTTGGTCAGAGACGAGTCTTTTGTTGTATGTGTGTATGTTCTCCTTTTTAGTAACAATTCATGACGTACATACTTTTGCATATGGATCATTTAAAAAAGTTCTACACCGTTTCCTAAAACAAAAACCATTTACGATCTTGCAACATGCGGCGAACACTAGTATCAAGATTGCAGCAACTGCATTCACAGTTACACCATGAAACAAATAAAAGAGTTTTTGAAAAATAAATATGTTGGAAGTATGGGTTCGCTTCTACTACCAAAGGGCTTAGCGAGTTTGGTGACTAGTTTTTTAAGTGCATATATTGTTAAAAAAAAACAGTGGGCCCCTTTGAAAAAGGTTTCATCAGTTTTTTTCTAACAACTACTTTAGAAATGGCAAAACTACTTAACTATACTTAACAATAATTTAGCTAAGACTCTGTGTCACAAACTTTGTTGACATTTTGTGCCAAAAAAAATAATAATTACCCCTATCATTAATATCTTTTCCCTCGAAATGTTTCCCCTTTTCACCAAATTGCAATCTTGAATAATTCACGTGCACAATGTTAAACGTAAACAAAAAATTCCCTGTTTTAATATGAATATTTAAATTAATGACATATTTTTTCTAATCCAAAATCAGTTACTGCACTGCAGACTGACATAATGCTCGACAAGAAGCAAAACAAAGAGATCTATTTATTGCTTTTAAATTTATTTTTTTTTTTTATAAAAAATTGCATCAATTGAAAAATGGAGATATAAAAATTTAATACAAAATTTATGACATTGAAATGGGTCAGTAGCAAAGTATCGGATACCTGCAGGGGGTTGTAAACGTCCTGCACATTACCTTTCAATGAAAAAATTTTTTATTCGTATCATAAAATTTTGTTTAAATGGAATAAAATTTATTTAGACTCAAGTTAATTTTTTTTAATTTCTAAAAACCTTTTTTAAAAAGAAAATTATTTTACAAATATTTGCGGACTATTTCCAAAGAAAACAAGACAAATTAGAGACCAACAGAACGTAATGCGACATTTTCCGTATCGCTATATCCTTCATTAGCATTCTTCGCATCTATCCACCTTAGGTTGTGTACATTGTAAATATCATCTATTTAACGAACTAACTTTGTAAATAAGAATACGAGAAGTATTCATATCAATATTAATTTTGGTTAGACGAAGTCCACACACAAACCAGTATTTCTTCACGGTTCTCTCTGTAGCTCATAATATGTTGTTGTAAGCAAACAAGTCAGAATGATTAAAAATAAAATTGTATTTGTGAAAAAGCAAAAATAAATGTACAAAAAAAAAATTATATAAATTTTATTTTATTTTTAAACATCAATTTAACAATTGCCACAAAGCTTATTCTTCTTACTTACATTCAATATGCAGCTGTTTAATGAAGAGAACAAATCTTTTATGGGAAATCGATTAACCAATTTTTACTTCGAGGGAAATGAAAATTTTATTCCTGAAAGTGGTGAATGTTTTGCTCCTTTTTTTCTTTTTGTGAAAACAATACAATTTCTTCTTTTTTCAGCTTTTTTCACTTACAGAGACTCACATGGCTTCTTGTTCTCTACTGTCAGTATAATTACTAAATATTGTGAGTGAAGTATAACGACGATGTGACGATGAAAAAGAAAAATATAGAAACTATATTTTTTAAAAGAAGAGCAGGAAAACATTTCTTTTTGGCATGAAACGTCGATAAAATTTATAAATGAATAAATACAGGGTAGAATCGAAATTATTATATCAAGTCCATGTTGTTATGAAGCTTAATGTGTAAATGTACAGTTATTTCTGCGAAGCTTTCTGAAGTACTTCTGTGGCATAAATCGCTAATCAATGTAGAGACAGCAATTAACAAGACATCAATAAAATTCATTTTTCATCCGTTAAACACAAACTAAAACTGGTTTTGTTAATTCAATCCCTGAATTTTTCTTAAGTGGAAACAGTGTCGAGTAAAAAACCGTTTTACAACAAAATTAAATTTTTTTATTCTCTTACCTAAACCGACCAGCCCTCTTTGTTTCATTAAGTGTATGTGTGTATGTACGTGTATCATTGTATACTCGCATTTATTTTCAAAAAGTCATTGAAGCAGATTAAGACGATAACTCCAAATGTCAAAATATTTTATTGGCTTGGCGCAATTTGCGATCCGTTCCATCTATTTTCACTTCATTAATTTTCAATTTATCACTCGTACAGATTTCAGATTGTGAAGGTTTTGTCTGTCGTTTTTTTTTCGTTTAAACGGACAATAAAGACAAAATATACTTACGAGTACGAGAACAGTTTATATAAAATCAACAGTTTTATGCTTTGTTGCTGTTGTTGGCTTCATATTTGTCTACCGCTTTGTGTACGGGTATGTTTGCGTTTAAATATCTGATATTTTTACTTGGAAAAAGGGTATAGTTTTTAAGAAACAACAACAAAATATAACTTCAAGAGCCAAAGACCACAGAAAAAAAGGTCAAATTGTATATAAGGTACGCATGCGCTTATAAACCGACAACCGCAACGAATCTTTTTTATGTTGTATTTCTTTATTTGGGACAGCATAGAAAAGAAACATTCTTAAAGCTTCAGACCATATAATTTCTAACAAACTAAGCAAGCGCTATAGCTTTTTTAAAATTTATTTGAACCTAAATATAGTGATACGAATTTATATTTATTTTTAAGGAATTTGTGTCAACAAAATGAATATTTCTTTGCACTAATTTTAATGATATTTTTGCATAAAGTGTTTACTACTTGAAGCAATTATATTTGCTCTAGTTACTCAATCCAAAATTGTTTCAGAAATTTACAAACACTTTTTTATTAAGACTTTAATAGTTAAAAAATAATAAACGCAGTGTGTCACCACAAAGTTGCCAATTAGAAATGACTGTCTGGTTTGTATAGTCTAGTCATTAGGTTAAACTAGTAATTTTTGCAACTATTCAATAAAATTTAAAACTTATAAGAAATTACTTTATATAAAGCGGAAAGTGTTTTGACGAATTTTTAAAGAGTCAAAACAAATTCAAATTGTAGTCAAGACAAAAACTATATTTTCAAACGTGGCCAGCTTCTTACACAGAGAAAAGAAATTTGTTATAAGAACCGAATTTGTTGCCAATCGAATTTTGTCGGTTGTGTGTATTATCTTGAATTCGGTTGTAATAACTGAATAAATAAGCACTCACAACTATTTTAAAAAATTATTTTTGGGTGAATAAAAAATATTATTATGAATTAAATAAAACAATAAAATATTTTAATATTTACTTTTATTTTAAAGTAAATTATAGGAATAAGATTACAAATTACATTTCATGTCTCGAGCCATCGATTTCAGCCTACTCCTTCCTTTACATCATGATTCTTCTTTTCCTGATAGTTTCTTTAAATATCCATTCCATACCGCACGTCTTGCTGTAGCGAACTATATTAAACATTTAAGAGTTTTTTTAATTTACAAATGTCTTTGTGAGGTTGTTTTTGGACTTACCTTTCAACAATATTGGAGAACTTTTTTATTCTAAAATATTGATTATTTTTTGTGTAATTTGTACAAATTCCTTTTTATTATGTAAAATATTTTTCGATTTTAGGCGACATAATCGATTTTTATGATTCTAACTACCAAAATTTGGTTTAAGTTTAGTTGCATGTTCTATTTAATAGAATAGATTTTAGTAAACATACAAATCGGTCAGGTTAACTTTTTTAAGAGGTGTTACAACCAACATTTGGAGAAAAATATCATTTGTTGGCTTTTAATGTAAAAAATAAATCAAAATGATTAATTATTAATATTAAAAAGCAAATTATTATATTAGTAATTAAATTTAGAACATACCAATCGAATTTATACCTATCTGTTTTCTGTGTGTATTTTGAAAAGCTAAAAAAACGTGCTACAACTTATAGAGGAGGGTTTAAAAAGCAATTACGTCTGGTCTATTGTTACTATTGAAACTGTAATTATAAAAAACCAAAAATAATAAACTTAAAAGGCCATTTTCAAGAGTTGATGCACGAAGTATTTTGAAAAGTTTAATAGTGGCATATCTGTAAGTAATCCGAATCATAATGGGAAATTTTTACCAATTTGTTGCAAATATTATTAAAAGAAATAATTGGTAATCATAAGTATAACACAGTTTTTTTTATGAGAATTAAAAATTAATTTCTTTGCCAGATTGGTAATCAAACAAATTGTGATTTGGGCTTTTCTCCCTAAATTTACAATAGTGGAATTTTAGAAATTATGTAGGAACATTAACTAGGTTTTTCTTTTTGTGGAGAGAAATTCAGTTTCCTGGAAAAGGTGATAGCATTACTGAAATAATAGTACGGGCTTAACACACAAGCTTAATGTGTATTAACTATGATCTAAGATGTAAAATTGCAGATTTTTGTTTTTTTCGTTAGACTAAAAAAAATTGCTTTATTAATATTTATTTTGTAAACATTTCGAAAAGTTAAAGCATTGCTACATTTAATAGAACTGTAATGGTAAATGAATCTGATATAGTTTCAAAGGCTAGTGAGATTACGCAGAGTCGAGAGAGTCTTTTTAAAGGAATTAAGTAAAACTGATGATCCAGGAAGTAGTGAATGATTTTATAATAATGACAAATATGATATAATTATGTAATGGATTTTTGAAAGATTAATGGTAATTAAAGAAAAATTTCAAGATGCTCAAAGAACACATTACATACAGATTATGAATTATTACATTTCCGAAGTAATATTCTCCATTATTTATTTTAGGTAACAGTACAAATTCCTATTATTGCTAAGTGTTTTTTTTGTAGTTTTAGATTGAAATTTTATTTGTATACCCTTCATCGCAAACTAAGTTTGTCATTACGTGTATTATTTCTACAATATACATTTCCGACCCCATAAAGTATATGTATATATTCTGACTTCTTGTGCATCGACTGAGCGATATACGTCTGTCCGTCCGTGTTAGTTTTGAAATCAAGTTTGCTTCGACACAAAAAAAAAAACCAATATGTCAATTGATCAGATATAGTGTCGAAAGAGGTGCTATAGGAAATCAACATGTCCTTAGGGGCAGCAGGTAAAACACCACGCCAGGAAGCAGGCAAAACACATGTTATTTAGAACAATAAAGTAACTCCAATCAAAAAAATAATTATATGGGAAGATAGAGAATTCAAAAATAAGAATAAAAACATAGAGAAAAAAATGGCGCTCGCCCATATTTTCCGAGTTACGGGGCTCTAAAGCTTTTGAAGAGATCTTTGAGGAAATAATAAAATTTTTTAAAACTGCTTAACCTATTAAATGGCAATGTCATTTTTATGTAAAATTATATGTATGCCGTACCAGATATTTTTTAATTCCCTATCACCACAATATTTGCTTTTTTGATTGGACTTATTTCACTAAACTAGATTAACATAGATGGTGAAGGGTTTATAAGATTCGGCATAGCCGAATATAGCACTCTGACTTGTTAATAATCGAATTAAAAAGTCTAAGTTAAATTACAATAACAAAACCAAAAGAACTTTTTTCACAATTTGACATTGTAACTGGTGGTGAAGTTGTTAAATTTTAAAATATTTTTCAATATATATATTCTGTTTTCTCATTATGTTTCCTGCATTGTAATAATCCAAAAAAAAAATAATTATTTCTTAAAACTTTTGTTATCTGATTCTTAAAATTTTAACAAATTACAAAAAAGTAAAATTTAAACTAATTTTAAATTAAAAACTCATTTGAACATAAATAACTTAAACGCACTTAAAGTGTCTTTGGTGTTTGTTTTTGTTTTTTTTTCTTTTTCTTTTTTTTTTGGAGCTGCTATAAAAATAAACTTCAATGACAAACTTTTCATTGATCATTAAGCAGAGTGCAGAAATAAATATGCATATCTGTCTCTCTATTCCTCTTGTGTCTTTCAATAAACTAACAAAGTCGTGCCATTTAAAGAAGATCTTAAAGCCACGATTAAAACGTATGAAAAAAAAAAAAGACAGAGATGAAAATACGCAAATATGCAAATAATACGGTGATGACATTTAAAAACCATGAGTTTCATTTTTTTTGTATTTTCAAATGTGTAGACGTACAGAAAAAAGCAACAGCAACAATAATAATACACATATCAAATTACACACTCTTAAATGATGGCTTAAACAGATTTAGCCAACAAGGAACAAGCAACAAGCTACAAAATATAAAATAAAAAATAAAAACAAACAACAAAAGTTTATGACCAGCCATGGTCAATATCTTCTGCTTAAGAGTTTTACTTAAGACAGGAAGTCAATGTTACTTGTTGTTGGTGTTAGTGTTAGTGTTGTTGTTGTTTATTTTTATTTTTAGTCATATTTTACCTATTAAACAGTCTTATGTTTGGCTTGGTCTCAGCTTTCGGGCAAATTGTTAAGATTTATATAAATCTAATCTTTAATTACTTTTGTATGGCAATAAAAAGCTTAATGATTCTCAGCATAAAATTATCTTAAATAACAAACAATTTGGGACAGTCTTTGTTGTGTTTTCGTAGCCAATTCAATACAATTAGCCAGTTAGCCAAGCAGGTCATAACTATAATTTTTCAAATCATTATTGAGTGCACAACCAGGGTATTAAACAGAGATTTCAAAGAAATCCAACAAACTCTACCTTTGCAGCATTCAAAAAATGTTTGAAAGTGTGGATGGTGTTTCTTCAAGATTTTTTGTTTTTGCCTCCTAATCGCAACTGCCATAATTTCTTATTAAAGTCAATATTGCTGAGCGTATTTTTAAAAATAAAACAAAACCAGAAACAAAAGCCACAGCATTAAAAGGCACGAGTCACCAGACAAGGACTCCAAAAAAATAAACAAATTAAAAGGCACATATGGAAATGCTTTTTATAAAAAAAATCCATTAAAAAACGCCAAGAAATATATTTTATTTTAAATTTGTAAATGTATATGAAAGTGTTGTGGACGTTAAAATGTGAAATACTTAAATTCAAGTTGCGTGCTGATAATAACCAGCAGTAGTTGTTTTCCGACTACAATGAGTAGTGGTAGGAAAAGACGTTTATGCCATTAAAAAAAGCAGCTTTTTGGACGATTTTATACAGCTGTTAAACTGTTTAAAATAATGTGTGCTAACTAAGTTCTGTTTCGCTTTTACACTTGATCCAAAAACAACCGATTTGATAGCTTTACACTTTACAAGTTTTTATATGTCCAAAGTAAATAACCGGATTAAAAAAAATGTACATACGTATTAAAAAGAGTTTTTTTTTTTTTTAATGAGACAGGGCACACAATTTAATAGGTATTTGATCGCTTTGGTATTTGAAAACTTAGAAGCGTTAAAATTGAATTGAAAAATAATTAAATATCAGGATGAGTCCACAATTATGTAACGTTTGAGAATCTTGAAAGACACAAGGGATACAAAGCTTTACCAAATGGGTAAAAATATTAAAAATAAATACTTTAGGACAAAATTCTGTTAGGCCGTTTATTGTTCCCATAATTGATGTGATTTGACCTATAAAAAGTGTCTACTAGTTGGTCTAGTATTATAAGAAGTATAAATATTTAAAATTATAAATTAAGGGTTGTTATATTAGTTGATGTAGTTTGATTCATATGGTCAAACTGTTAAACACTTGTACACGGACGGTTGCAATTTACAAAGAAATTATATTGCTAAGTCCGCTATAACAACAAGTTTAATATTTGGATTTGGAAATTAAAGGATGTCCCAATAGTTAATATAATTGATGCACGTTACTAAGCTTTTTGCAAGAATTATAGAACACAATTGCGGCGTTGCTGGTGTTAACAAGTCGAATTAAAGCTTCAGAAGGCAGCATTTCAATGATTTGGACTAAGGCGGCACAGGAGGGAGCTGTGATATATACTAATATAAAAATCTTAATACCTATCAGAAAAATTGATTTCATTGGAATAGACAGAGGCTGAGATATACGAGCTCATTAGTCAACGTTCTTCGTTGCGACAAACGCATCGCTTGTTTATGTAAATGTATACACCTCACATAGGATTACCCACGGAATTTAATACATCTAAAAAGTTTTAAAATGAAAACGGAAAAAGGTGTGAACTTTAAAAAAATAAAAAATTATTATAATTCAAGTATTTTAAAATTATTTATAGCAAAATTGTAATCACTTCTTTAGGAAATGGTGTCCTTTTTTTAAACAACTTTTTGTCTTTGTGTTCTGATAATTTGCATTTGTGTGCATATGATTTGGTAGATGCACACACATATTTTTATTCTTCTTGCTTTTTTTGTTATTATTGAAACCATTCTATCTAAATTGCTGTTGTCTTGTTGTTGCAATAAAAATAAAATATTTATTTATTCTGCCACTTGTTGATTATTCGCATTTATTTATCCACTGATTTCATTTACCAATATTTATTGATTGTGTCTCCCCTTCATTTTATATTTTTTTTTATTATTTGTACGTTTTGAGGGATTTTAACTGGAGGATATAAATATTGGTTTTTTATTGTCTTTATTTACTTTTGTTGCTGCTACTTTTTTCTGTTGCCAGATTATTGTATAATTCCTGTTATTTAGAGGTGTTGATTCTGCCACTCCTTTATCAAGACACAACCAATGTTATATAATGTATTTAATTTTGATTATATGTTTATAAAGTTGATAAGCGTTAAATACTGTTGTTTTGAATTGTTGGTGGATATTTTATGATATATTATTGAAAATAGTGGGTATTTATTTGTTGCATGATATTTTAATAATTTTATTAAGGTTTTGTTTAAATTGCTACGGTTGTCAATAACATGCAAATAAATTTTGTGTGTATGCGTGTCTTGTTACTGAGCTACCAAATAATAACAATAGATAGTGAATACAAAAAATAATTTAGAAAAAACATTTTAACAAACTTTCGCTTTAAGGTGTGGAGATTTGCATTAAAGGAACTCGAATACAACACTTGTAATAAAAGAAGGCAAGCTCTGAGCATTTACATTTTTAATAAAAATTTTGATTTATCTGTAACATTTAATTGATTCACTGAAGAACATAAGGGAATCATCTTATTGTAGATATTCATATGTATTTACTTTACCACCTGACATTAATTAGTATTCACTATTGTGCTTGCTAAAATTATAAGGATATTGAATTTTTAAAGGAAACTTTTTCCTACTAAAAATATGAAACTGTACAGATTCTAAAACTTTTCTGTCATTCATACTCACTCATCTTTCAGCTGTTTATTAATTTTGTTGCAATTATAAATATTAATAATAAATATTTGTGCAAATTCAATAAACACCCAAACAACTGTGTTGCATACATATTTTCAATGGAAATTTGTAACAAAAAAAAAAATGCTTTTAAAAAAAGGCATATCTCAACATCCCCAGCGTATGTTTCACGCATTGCATAGTAAGCGAAATATTTAACATTCTCCCATAAAACTTTAAATTGCAAGAGATTCTCAAACATCAACAGCAACACGTATTTACTCTCACACTTACTCATTCATACACTCAAGTCAGAGATGGTTTGTTAATTGCTTTGGCTAAAATAAGTACAAGTTTTTAGTCCGGTTAAATTATATAAAAAATTCTTAACAATGAACCGCCTGGTAAAAAAGGTACTAAACATGTAACAGCATTAAAAAGAAAGTACCAAAACAGTAATATTCTCAAAAAATTTACGATTTTGGCAAGAATTATTTTTTGTTTGTTTTTTTTTTATAACGAAAAATGTTACTTCACGCAAAAATAGCCATTAAGTTATTAATAGGAAAAAAAGGGTTTCAAGAGGTGAAAGAAGAAGGATAGAGAAAAGCTTAACTTTTTTAACAACGGCTATTGTCGTTAATGCAGTGGGCAGTGATGAATGCCAGGTGTCGCCTTTGAGGCAAATAGCCCATTTACGAGTTATTTTACTTTAAGTGTCTTATGTTTGCAAATAGAAAAAAATATATATATTTTAGTCTTTGCTGCCTCTGACTGTAGTCAAAATGCTTGTACGTTGTACTATTGTACGGTAGCAGCCAATGACAAAGATTAAAAATTTATGACCCAAAAAGCTAGTTCATATTAAGAGTAGGTACTTACTATTTTATATACTATACTAAACTATATAAACAGTAAGTTTATTGCTTTTTGGCATAAGTCCCTAAAAATACTTAAAGTACTTCTTACAAAAATTACTTTTATTGGAAATTTTTTGGTTTTTGCCTTTAATAGGATCAAATACATAAATTATTTATTATTTTGAGAGACAGCCAATAGTACTATAACAAATTTACTTTTAACAAAAGTACTTTTAAAGTAAATTTTTTATGGGAGGAAGTACAGAATTG
Organism: Gymnosoma rotundatum; assembly: GCA_916610165.2. Taxonomy (NCBI): domain Eukaryota; kingdom Metazoa; phylum Arthropoda; class Insecta; order Diptera; family Tachinidae; genus Gymnosoma; species Gymnosoma rotundatum. The sequence continues at coordinate 69,661,859 of OU744338.1, read as the reverse complement.
TTAATATTTGCTAAGCAAAACTATAAATAAAATGCTTAATTAAATTAAATTAAAAAAAGATGCACTTAAGAAAACTGGAAGCACAAATAAAATATTAAATATAAAATTATTAAAGAAAACTTAGTGGAGGTAGAATGTTATCAAAAACTCAACACGCTCTAAATTGTTTATGCCTGATAAAAGTCACAACCAGGCATGCGAAAAATAAAGCTGTTGTACATTTTTCATTTTAAACAAGGCCAGACGCCAGAGCCACCAATGAATGATGCAAGTTTGTAAACTTTTTTTTTTGTTCTTTCAATATTTTCCTTATTAAAAAATCCTTTTGCACAATGAAATGACGCCAACTCTAAAAAACAAAAACAAACGCGCTTACACATAAAAAAAAAAACAAAACCAACAAACAATTTAGCTAAGACAAGCCTAAGAACACACACTACTCATATAAACTATTAAAAAAATTGTTCATTGCCATATAAGAGCATATAAAAGGACAGACGGACTGGCTATAAGTAAAGAAGCCAAGAAAAAAGAAAAGAAAAAAACGAAACATACCAAACAAAACTAATAATATTTTCATGCACACATTCCATAATTGATTTATGAATTTTTAATGCAAAACTTTTGTAATTTTTTCCACCAACATTATTGAATAAGTTGGCTGGTTGAATGTCTGGTAGACTTAAGGAAAAAGTCTGGCTGCACCAGAACGCATCATACAAATGTACAAACGTGCAGTACAATTTTCAACAAAAAACAATGATCAATACAACAATTATAAACAATGACATGTATGGCACAACAACAATAAAAATAAATATAAAAAAAAACTATCAACTTCTGTTGCTGCAGCACCAGCTTCTTCAGACTTGGTGAATTTAATGTGCAACGTATACACGGACCACTCGAGTTAGTTCAGTTATCATTAAATACAATGTGAGAATATGTGTGTTATTCATAATAATACTGTCACTTTCATACTACTGTGTTTTTCTTCCTCTGATTTCGGCAGGAATTTTTACGCATGCAAAAACAACTGAAAGAAAATTTGGCTGTTTTTTTCTTTTTTTTTTTTTTGGCAAGTAACCTATTCAACAAAAAAATTTGGTAGATTTTTATGGAATTTTTATTATGATTGGAGTACTTTTTGTGTTTTATTATTTTTGTTTTGTTTTTAAAGTCGTTTAATATTTATGCCATTAAATTTTTAGTTCAATAAAGGGAACGTCGACCGCTTAAGCAGCAGCAGAAGAATAAGAAATATAAAGATCTGCTAACACACACTTTTCAACCGGTGTTTTGCCAATAACTAGTTAACGATACATTAAAGGCTTCTGCTGTTCTTTTAACAACTTAAGAGTGACCAGTTGAAAACTGAAAATACAGCATAATTATTTCGTGTAAAAATACTGAAATAATATTCTAGACGAATTAAAAAATTGCAAATTATATCGAAGAAAGATCCTGGTATTGAAGACAGCAGTAATAAAAAATTTTAGAGCTGCTGTAGTAGTAATTACTCGTTTTATTTTTAATGCCGACCTGCAGCTTGAATACTACACTAAAGAATAGAAGATTTCTTTAGCTAACACCAATCAAAACCAGTAAAAGAGTCATATGGACAAATCAGCATCTTATCAATGTGCAAAAACTATTTAAAAAAAATATTAATTAGTAAGCTTCAACTTTTTCACAGCACAGGACGGTGGAACCAATATACAGATTACATAAGGATTTTTAAAAATATTTAAGCTATAAACACGCTAATTATCGCTGGCCTAAAGTTCATATTCTTGACGCTTAAGATTTTGTAGTTCTCCTTATCCTATATTATACTTGTATAAAACTGATATGGGAACTATTATTTATATCTGATTAATGATGAATGTAGCCACTCTGAAAACTAACTGCCATATTCATAAAAACAAAAACAAGTTTCAAATGTGTTTTATGACAAAATTTCCATACAAATTTGTCCCAAAACTCATTTCAAATCTATTTTAATAATCTATGAATACGGCAGTGAGTGTTTTGTTTTTTGTCTAGTACTGTTAGGAGTTAAGTGTAATTGTTAGATTTAAGATATGAAAACTAATTTTTCGTTCATTTATATTTGAAGATACAACAAATAAATTGGGAAAAAATCTGGCCACCTTTATGTTCAACATGTTTTTTCGTTGTTGCCAAAACCATGAAAAATATAAAAACTACTAAAGAGCCAAGCAACAATACTTTTTTGTTTTTGCGCGCGCGATTTCGTGCTCTGCAATATAAATCATAAAATTAATAACCGTAAAGTGACAGCTTCGGGAGTTTTTGATTGTGCGTTCGTGTTGTTGTTTTATTGCTGCAGCAGTTGTTTAAAGTTATCAGCCATACTACTGCTGCAATTATTATGCACGTAAAAAAAATCTTAACAATTGTAATTCTTTAGAGAGCGGGCGAACTAAAATCATAATGTTCTGATAAACTGATAAAAGCAAATAAAAACTTCAGCGAAGATTTCACAGCAAAACAAAAAAACTACAGAAATCACTGATGATCATCAACGATGATGATTTCTGTAGAGCAGTTTGATAAACATCTTAAGAATTGTTGAACAATAATTGGCTTTCATAACCTGATAACAAATAGAAAATAACCCAGCTGGAAATTTTGCTACAAGGACATGTTGTTTGGCAAGTTGCAAATTGTCAAGTTATAACGCTAATTATTTGAAATTATAAATGTAGGGAAGAACGACGCATTGAAACAGCCAAACATCGCTTAAGTTTCTATCAATTACAAGAGCCTTGGCTTTAAATTATAAAAATACAATATATTTAATTATTTAGGATAAAGACACGGTTTGCATTTTAATGAAAATTTGACAAAATTTCTCAGTTTTCGTGTTACTTCTAAAAGTTTCTGATTTTGTGATATTTATACTTAAAGAATAGATAAGAAAGATATTTAGACTTATAGAAAAAAATATATAGAAGTGCAAAAATTAAACGAATATTATTTGCTGTACAACAAGAGGTTATTGTATTTCGTAAAATAATGTTGTTATCTTACAATATTTTACGGCGTCTCATTACTAATCATCTTTAATCTATTTACAAATTTCCAACAGGGTAAGCATTTAGTTCCTAAGTAACGAAAATAAAGACCGCGTTTTATTTGAATAAATATTATTTTAGCTGGGATTTTCTTGTCTTGTTGTAGTTTTTTTGCTAAATAAATTTAGTAATAGTTTTTTTTTTGTAGTTTAAGTTAATATTGTTTTCCCATTAAATTTAGTTTTGCTTCATAAATATTTACTCATAGTGGAGCAATTTCCTTAAATGTTATAATTTGGAAAGTGTTTTGTACTAATTGGCCTTTGATCTTTTAGCGCTTAAGTAAATCCGCAAAGAAAAATACATGCCAAGTCAAGTAAAATGCGTTTCTTAACGCCAACATTTACACACTGATTAAGCGAAAAAAATTCTTAGAATTTTTTTTATTTATATTAAGTTTTACTTCTGCTACAAAGCGAATTGCATAAATAAAAAAACACACACACGCTATTGAAAAATTAGGTGAAATAAAATTGAAAAAGATTTGGTTTAAGATGTAAAGGAGTTGTTTAGTTGTAACATTAAAATACTTAAACATAACTAAGGGACGACCGTTTGACTGTTTTTCAATTCTTTAATTTAAAGTCATCATTGTAAAATCAGGAAACAGCGAAGAAATGGTTACTTGTTGAATGATGGCTTAAACAAACTGTAATATGTTTAATTTAAATAGAGACTTTTTTTCTGTTAAAGCTTAAAAACTATTTTCCCTGAGGCTTGAATATTCAATATTTTATAATGAAAATCTATAACAATCATCCATTTTAATCTATAAATTATGTATATAAAGGAAATGTTTCTTAATTTAGGTTATTAAGTGTAAGAAATACTCATACTATAATTATACCAAAAAGCCTGCTATACTAAAATTTCTGTTTTTTTTTGCATTTTAATATGCCTTCAGTTTGCATTTATAGCAATTTAACATGTGTATAAGAAGTTCTTGTGTGTGTGAATGTGCAATTTATTCTAACAATATCCTTTGGTGACCATGTTTTGTAAAATGTCTGCTATTGAAACTGATTTTAAATATAATTACACTTGGGTACAACAAACCTTAAACTTATGGTAGAGCTAAGCAGAGTATTTAAAGAATGCAGTCTTACATCTTTTTATTTGAGACAAGAATTTTTAAAATTTTTTTATTAATAGTTTTAAAAAGCAGAAAGAGTTTTAACTATTTTTTGACACAGGCGTAGATTTTAGTTTTTGTTTAAGAACTTTTTTTTTGCTTTCAATGCTGGCCGACTTATTAATATTAATGAAACGATAGTTTATTCTTATTTATTCATTTCTATTTTAAACCTAATTAATATTTCGATTGCAAAGTTATGTTCTAGAAATATGTATATAATTAACTCAAGATGAATAAATACAATCACTGTTAGACAAAAATTAAGAAATTAAATTTGAGGCATAAAATCTTTTTAACAATCACCATAAATAAATTAAAATAAAAGATAAGGACTGAATTAATGTAATGTACGAATAAACTATTTTTAATAATGTTATATAGTAACCTAACACGTTTTATAATAAACATGGAATTTAATTGTTGGTTGAAAATCGCGCATCCACAGTTATTTCGTTGGTCTCTTACGCATAACTATTTGATTTTAAGTATAGAAACTTCTAAAACAACATTAGGCCAAGGCCAATGTAAGAGGCAAGCGGGAAATAATAATACCCATTTGAAATAAAATTTGTTTGTTAATAAAAATAATTTTTGCTTCTCCCTTTTTGTAACTGCCTCTTACTCCTGTAAGAAGCATAAAATGATGTCATCTTATTGTAAATAAAATCAAAAGTTATACACCGATTAATTTGAAACATATTGTAATGTATTCAGAAAAAATGATTTTTTGTCGTTTCCTTATTGAAAAATTTTATTAGAATAGTCGATAACAGTTTAAAATAAAAATGCAATTTATTTGTTGGTTGGTAATTTCGCTGATTGCTTAAGCCAGATCATCAGGTAACATTTATCCGAAGCTAATAATATTTAGATTTAAGTACAGAAACCTCATAAACAACATGGGACCAACCGTCCCTGGAAGTGATTGATACTCTCGCAAAACTACCGTCAATTTTAATATAACGGTTCACCACGAAAACTAGAATCAATTAAAAGTAGAAATGCAGAATTGAGTTGTTTGTCTCAAATTGCATAAGAAATACTATTTTATTTCGCTATTCTGAATCGGTAGTGTAAGACGATATTAAAAGTAAAATTCAATACAGATAACACCGGAAGAGCACGATTAATTGGTATCGTATTCCTTGAAAGCGAGTTAAAAAAGAAGTTTATCGTTTCAAAAATATAAAGTCATAATTCCTATTTATTTTTGAACAATTTCATTAAACAAATGAAATATAAAATATACCTAATATGTATGCTTTTTATACTTTTTAAAAAGAATAACTCAAAACGTATATTTTTAAGCAAGTATCCCGTTCTTTGGTTGTTACTTGTAATAATTTAAGGCGAAAGATTAACTGATTCAAAAATATAAATATATTTTTCAAAAAAATGTATATGTATATTAAGTGTAGATTTGTAATGTTTTTATTTCATTTCCTTCAGAATTTACCTTCGCTTAAGACTAAACAAAATTATTAAGTTTATAAGGCCCGTTATTTTTCCTTTAACGTTATAGTTAGGAAAAGCTGACTTTAGCTGAAGTGAGCAATAAAGTGACCTTTAAATATTGTTCTTTATTACAGCATCCTGGCAAAACAATATTAACCTTTTTTTGGACAGATTAAGTTAATTCTTAAAAAATATAGTGACAGCGAGCGATACACTTTTATTAAATTTTTTTGTTTACTTGCACAAAACTTCATTCACCAAATCAAGATAAAAAAAAGGAAAAACAAATTATCTGTCCAATTGGTCATTTATACTTAAGGGCCTTGCTCATATCAAATATTAGAATGAAGAATATAATATAAATCAAGTAAGAGTGTTATATTCGGCCACTTCAAATCTTATATATCCTTCATTATTTATCTAATTTAGTGAAGTAACTCCAATTAAGAAAACAAATATTGGCGTGACAGAGAATTAAAAAATAAGAAAAAATAACATCACTTAATTGGCTCTTAATGGGTTAAGTATTTAAAAAAAATTAATATTTTTAAAGATCTCTTCAAAAGCTTCTTTAAAAATATGGTGCACAATCGTTCTTTCCTATTAAAAGTTTAAGAGCCCATAACTCAAAAATATAAGCGAACGCCAATTTTCTCACTTGATATTTGTTTTTTCACTGGAGTTACTCAATTGGAGGCAGGCAATGTGTTTTGCCCCTGCCTTAAAGGACATGGACCGAACTAAAACTATGTCTACTCGATTGGCGTATTTAAATTTTCTAGCTGATGTTGTACTTTAACAAACTTGATTTCAACACTAACTCGGACGGGCAGACAGACAGAAATTACAAACGGAATGAAAAACTTAAATATTCCCTTTTCTACTTTTTGTCGTGAAGGGCTTAAAAAGAAAAAATACTTCATGTCTGATATATTTTATTTTTTAATAAAATCATTTTATTCTTTAAACTCTATGTTTTCGTTATATATTCATAAACATTTAAAATATCTTTATACGGTTGGGCAAATGTTCAAAACTATAACTCAAGTAACAAAAGACGTTTAAAATAGTGTAACATATAAATAAATTCGCACATAACTACACAGACTATATTTTGTACATAACAACAAAAGAGCATATTATATTCTTGTATATACTACTCATACATATCGTCACCTTAAATGCCAAGAAGAAAATAATAAATAAAAATAGTTAAAAAAATAAAACTTATAAAAAGTTTTGCAGTATGTTATTAATTATATTTTTTTTAAAAGAGATCCAAACACTATACGGCTGTTTGCTTTCTGGGTGGCGATATGCGAACATATACACACAGTTTTGCAAACAACGGTACATACAGTTTGAGTGTGTTTAAGTGCATTTGTGAAGAAAACATTTATCAAATTTCTAAGCAGCCTTTTTGTTAAATTATAATTTAGATGTTAAATAGGCTCCCCATATGAACGACGCAAAATTTAATGCTTTAAATTGCAATTTATGTGTAATTTAAGCACAAATACACACATACATATGCATTATAATGAAAAGCACACGCAGCAACGAAACTACAGTAAAATCTTGATTGAAACTTTAATTTTGTATAACTAATTTAACATCCTAATTTGTTCAACAATATTTCGCCAATTTCTTAAGAGAAATATAGGCTTATCTAACGCCCTGCATTAAGTTTTATATGCAGATATTGGTTTTTTTAAGGTCGCTATAATTCATAGACAGGTTGTGATTCACTTTTAAAATATTTTGTTAGTTTTAGATAAATTAAAAAGCCTAATCGATGATTTTTATAGTTCCCTAAAACGTTATTGATGATGTTTAAAATTCTAATTCCAGAATAAGGCTTGGAAATACGTATTTCTTTATTATTTAGTCCCAATTTTCACTAGGCAATTCTCATCGGCTTATCCCTTTTGCTTGATGGTTAGGGCGACAAGGGGAAAAGAAACTAGTACACAAGCTGATGTACTCGTTCAATTCGTTTTGCTTTCTTATTCGTAATTTTTAGCTGATTAAATTTTATATTTTTTTGTATACAAACTGAAATTTACTGCACAAAAGAAGAAGAACCGCTAAAACAAGCTAGTAAGCTAAGACTTGTGAAAAGGACAAGGCAAGTTCAAAGAAGAATAAGTGATAAGTTTATTAATAAGAATTGCTTCGTGAAAATTGAGACTTAATAAAAAATTTGTACATTTTTTTTCTTTTCTCTTGCAATTTTTTAAAATATTATTTTGTGTAAGAAATTACGTATTTAAATAATAACAAATGAATTAAATTAATTTCGGCTTAAGTTCATTATTTTTTTTTTTTTATTTCTAAAAATTTGTAGAAAGAAAAATTTTTCACATATGTACCTATATATTCATATGTTTTCCAAAGTAAACAGAAAAAATTATACTTCAGAAGAATGTAATGCAGTTCAACTAACGATTTTATAAAAAAATTACTTTAATTATAAGTATCAGTTTAGACGTATTTTAATGAGACCGATTATGACCTAAATATTATGTTTTTATTTTATATTTTATTTATTTTATATTTTAACACAACTGTATTATGTGCTTGAAGTTTTATATGGATCAGCTTGTCAATACCAGTGCTATAAAAGGCTGCAATCAATTAATATTAAAATCAAAGTGGCTTTAATCCAATTTATTTCAGTCTTTGATTTCAGAATGATTTTAGATTAAAAAAAGAAATGTTGTCAAATTTCCAGAATTTTGTAATATAGTTTTTTATTTGACCTTTTAGTTAATTATATTTTAATTTATTTTTCACGCACAATTTCTTTTTATTTTTATTTTTTCACTAATTCGCTACTTGTGTAGAGCATCATCAAGAAAATAAATAAATAATAAATATTTGTTTTTCAATCTTTGCATTAACTGTCTCTTCACTATAAGTGGAAAAGGGTATATAGAGCGATGTCCGTCTGTCTGTCTGTCTACGTTCGTCTTGAACTCAACTTTGCCAAGGCACTAGATGAGCTAGAGAAAATTTAAATATACCAATCGATCACAGCATATCCTTCGATGCAGCGGGCAAACCGCTAAGCGCCTCTCATTTTTCCATATTTTTTTCAAACTTTTGTTTGTATTCCTGTGGGTGGTTGTGTTGTTGATAAAAAATTAATAAAAAAAATTTAATATAAATAGGTGAACTTTTTACCACTTATTACTTATTCACCACTGAAGCTGGGCAAAAACCCTAAACAAATTACAATTTTCGAAAAAAAAAAAATCTTTTTTGAACAGAAAATCTTAATGGTGAGAAAAAAATTCTTATGCCGATTTTCTTGAAACTATTTAATAGAAAATCTGCAGTATGATAACTGTGGTTGCATATAAATGGTGAAGAGTATTAACATTCGGCATAGCCGAATATAGCACTCTTACTTGTTATTTCTTAGTTTTTGGTTATAAAATATTCACGTATAGTTAAAACCAAACTGGAGCGAGAAATAAGGCAGTGTATCCAATTCCCTTTTTCTAACAAACTCTTTTAATTAATGTTAGGTATAAATAAAACAACCAACTTCGGATTGCAGAGTGTGGTCTAAAATAAATAAACGGAGGCAGCAACATGGATCGGGTTGTTCTAACTTTATTGAATAGCTTTAAAACTTTTTAATTTAATTTGAAACTAATTTACATGACTCAACCGCGTTTCTTTTTAATCAAAATTCTTATAATAATGGAAATGACTTTTTCCACAAAAATTATGATTTTAAAAACTTTTAGAGCTCCTCGTACAAAATTAAAAGAGTTTCAAAATTTCTTAAAATGCAAAATGACTTATTAAATTTGTTTTTAATTATGTAGGTATGCAATTAACAAAAAAGATAACAATTAATCATGATCAACAACTATAACAACTTACCTGGTTAGCCGACGGATGAGAGCCATATCCAAATTGTGTACTATAAGCGGCCATATTTTATGAATTTGTTAAAGACAACAGTTTCAAAAAATAATAACGCCTTTATTTATATTCAGACAAAATAAATAAATCCTTCTGTATTTACCACTACATTTACAAGCTCATAATTGTGTAACTACAAAAGCGATGTGCGATAATTGTCAACAAAAGCTTTTAGGATTTGTGATTTTATTATTTTTTATTATTTTTATGTTTTTTTTTGTCTTTTATTTTTTTATGTTTGTGGGGTTTTGTTTTATTTTATTTATTTGCACACTCACAACTCAGTCAGACACACACCAAGAAAACGTGTTAAAAAAAGAATCCTTTTAGATTATCTTTCCTACTGCTTGTTGTGGAAGCTCTTTGCCATTATTTTTTTCCTTTTTTTTCTTTTGTCAATTGCTCTTTTGGTAACGGAAATTTAACACAGTAGCATATTTTTATAAATACATAGGTATGTGTGTAAGTCGCTAGCAATAATAATATCAACAACACTAGAGTTAAAAAAAGGAACAATGTTTATGGCAAAAAAAAACCGAGACGAAAAAAAGGAAACTGTATAGAAAAAATTGAGTCAACGACAATTGTTTACGTTTCCGTATTTTGTAGCGATTTGTTGGCTTTTGAGAGTGTTCGTATGAATGTATGTATGACTGTTGTTGACAACAATGACAATGATGACACTCTTATAATGTGAACGTTGTTTGTTGGTTTCAGAAAGCAAGCAATTTGTTGAAAAAAAAAAAATTAAAAAGAAGAGAGGAACTGGGTTAAGACAACAATTTATTAGTTCAATAGCTTTATAACAAAACCAGCAGGATATTGGATATATTTAATACTTTGTTTTAAAATTATTAATTTATTACAATACAAAGTATGTGCTAATTTTGATATCTTTTTTTAAGAAATTATGTATTTATATAATTTGGATTATTTAAATATTTGTATTTCAAAACCAGTGTTTTATTTTTTGTTTAAATACGTTTTTTAAAACCCGTTTTCTTCTTACATAAACGTCACACAATTAAAAATAGTCCATTAAATTTGTATTCTACAATACCCCGACGCGTACTTATTCACGTTCGAACACAAACTAGTTGCAGACGGCTGAATTAACCAAAAATTTGTTGTTTGAATATAATATTTTGTATTTCTTCTTTTTTAGTTTTATTTTTTTATTTTTTTTTGTTTCACAATCACACAATCGCACAATCAGCAGTTAACACCAAAGAAATATTTACCTATTCAACGCCATATGTAAGACTGAGGCATAAGATATAATGACAGAAAAAATAATGAGATAAGTATTTGCCCACAATACATTACTTGAAAGAGAGAAGCATATATGAGAGAGTACGAATAAAACTCGTTAGTTTTTATTGTTTTCTTATTCCGATGGTGGTTGCTTTTCTAAATAAATAACGCCTCTCGATGTTAAGTGTTAGAAATGTAAAAAATTTACTCGTTAGTTTTAACCAAAAATTAAAAAATTAAACCTTTTATTATTCTTCCCATTGCACTTCAATTTCCCCTTTACGTAAAAAAGACTGAACACTGGAAAATGAATCGTTTGAGGAAAAAATTATTACATTGGAAATCTCTTAATGGCTTTACTTTTTTCAATATGCCTTTGCAGATGTTGTTGTTGTTTCTTTTATAACCATCCCTCTGAAATATTTACTAAGGTGTTTAAAATTTGTGTTCTTGTATTTTTCTCCCTCTCACTGTTTTGTATTGATAATTTTTTTTAACACCAGCACCAGGATTTTTTGGTTTTTTTTTGTTTTGGTTAAACGAAAGAATACAACAAAACCTAAATACAATTTCAGGTGTGGTTTCATTTTGTTATTATTTTAGCTATAAACACGCCTTCCTACACTTTTCTTTATACTATTTTCTCTGGTATAGGTATTTCTACTTTCAAAGAAGTTTTGTTTAAATCTTTATAGGTACCTATAGTATATTTTTTCTCACATGTAACTATTTTTTTTCCTTTTTTTTTCAACAAAAAATCATCTTGATGATCTTGCATTTTTTAATTCAATTTTTTGTTTAATTCTTAATTTTTTAATTGGATTTTTCGTAGTTTAACATGTTGTTAAAATGAGTTTGAGATTTCAAAATTACTTAGTCTTAAATAAAAAAAATAATAATAATGATAGGTATTAAGCATGTGAATATGTACTTTTTCTATTTATTTGAATACTTAATTTTAAGGCCTTAAATCAACTTCTATATGAGAAAACATTTTCTTACATAATATCCAAGATTCGGTCTGATAGGTTCCTATCTCCCTGTAATAATAAATTTTATTTCTTTATATGTAGGTATATCCGTGAGTACTTATTGAAATGTTAGTTAATAATGTCTATAATAATAATTTTAATATCCTTGTTTAAACCTATAAAAACAACTACCTACCTATAATGCATAAAATCAAACTTATAATCCTCATGTCAATCGTTTGAGTTTGCTAAGTCTGTTTTTAAGCTATAGGTACAAATAATTTAAAAAAGAGGTATTAGGGCTTTTGATTTTATCTGGCTTAAAATTGATTTTTTACAAAAAATGTTTGCTTATTTTGGGATCCATAGTAGATCGAGAATAAATTAAAATGTTGAATTTATTTTTTAGATAATACCTATATTATTGCATAAAAATAGCTTTCACAGCAGAATAAACATGTTATACCTACTTTTAATTATAACTTTAATAAATAACTAATACAAAACTCGATTTTCTTTGTAAATTCAAAATTTATTTTTCTATAGCTTTTAACCCAGAAAAAAAATCGGTTAACATTTTCGAACTAAAAACATTGCTGTCAATAAAAAAAAAATCAGAAAAATCGGAATGATTTAGCCTCTGCAGAAGTTAACCATTTTAAGGTTAAAAGCAGAATATCTCCAAAACTGGAAAAGATATAGCACATGACTTGGTTTTTAGAAAGATTGACAAAAGCTATCGTCTAAAATAAAAATTTCCAAAAGCCATGGAAAAATAATAATATGGTAATTTTTCTTACACAAGAGGTAGCTGGTATTAAGTTTGAACTGGCTCTGAGAGCAGCATAATATTAAACTTAAGCTCCCCTACACCTTGTCTATAGTCGAGAGATGTTTCGATACCATCGGACTAGCCGTTTAGAAACTATAGAATTATTTCCGTTTTTGGTTTCCAAATTCACTATTGTGAGTCATTAGAAGCACTTAGAAATCTTGTTAAAAATTAATGAAGCAGAAAAAATGAACTTGTGTGACTCACGCATAATATGCATATTGTGTAGAACGTCACCCCCTTTTGTACTGAGTTCTTTTACAGGACATCCTATCACATGGCGTCTTCTAAAAACCAGAATCTGAACCCAAATATTTTAATATGTATTTCACTCACATGATTTTATATATGTACTTACAGATAGAGATTTGATTTACTCCGTACCTAATTAGTTGTAATGTGATCTGCAGGCTAAGCATAGATATTGTTGCATGATTGATTTCTTGTGAATATAATTCTGAGGAATAGTCAGTCATGGTCTGAATCAAAATTTATAAAAATAGCTTGCTGAAGAGGGACATGGCTGGCATATTCGACGCTTTATTGCAACTTGAACGCATTACTAATTTTTTTGGTATTCACTATTTACTTTAATCAGGTGGAATCATAATTAAAGAAAATTTGTTTGCATTTTTAAAAAACTAATGAAATTTAGCATGGTTTTTTTTCGACAACTAAAAGAAGTTACTTTAGGGGATTTTCCTCCTCTAAATTTGGCATTTTATATCTATTACATGTGGCAACTTTGGTTAAATAATTTTAGGTAAACGTAAAATCTCGTACATAAGTATGTATGTACATATATGTGTATTTATGTGTTATGATCAGAGCAGGCAAATTAATCGCCTGAGATGCCGTATTGTTTGTCTTGTTAGCGACTTCCCCGTATACTCTTTAATTCCTGCTTCAAATAAATCGTGAAACAATTGCCTTTTGAAATATATAAATTATGAGTCCTAAAATTATGCTACAAAATTTAAGTGATTTTTGAGAGTTTTATGCTGTTATTTTTATACCCTTCGCCACAAAAAGTGGATAAGGGTGTATCTAAGTTTGTTATTCCGTGTGTAATTTCTACAATATCCATTTCCGACCCCATAAAGTATATATATTCTGACTTCTTATGCATAGCGAAGTCGATTGAGCGATGTCTGTCAAGCCGTGAAATCAAGTTTTTCTCGGCAAACTTGATTTCACAAAAAAAAAAAATATGTCAATCGTTCAGATATAGTGTCGAAAGAGGTGCTATTGGAAATCAGCTTAATCGATCCACGTCCTTCGAGGCAGCATTCAAAACACCACGCCTACATCTAATTTTTTTACGTGATTTGGAACAATAAAGTAACTCTAATCAACAAAATAAATATACCTATGTGGCGATAGACAATTAAAAAATATTAAAAAAACTTAAGTAAAAATATTGGCGCTCGCCCATACTTTCCGAGTTACGGTGCTCTAAAATTTTAAAATTTTCTTGTACAATCGCTAGGACGATTGAAAAAAAGAATCGTGAAATGATCTCGCTCGTCAATAAAACTAACAAACGATGGTTATGTGAATAATTATATGAAAAAAATTTAACTTTTACTAATAACAATTAGTCATGAAATTTTTTTTCTTATTTTCTTTTTTAACATTTTTTTTATCTCTTGATGTGCTATTATAATAAAAATAAAAAAACATCAAAAAATCTATTTTTATTTTCCCTAATGTAACATAATTTGCAATAATTTTTTCCACAGACACTTTCCAATTTTGGAAATTAATTTTCTTAAAATTTAATTAAATGTACTAAACATTAATCAACCTAAAAGTAATACAGTTAATTGTTAAAGGTAAAATCTAATTTCTAAGGACATTTTTAAAATAAAGAGATCCTTTCAGTATGTTTTGAAAAAATATTGTTGAATTAAAAAAAATAATCTGTATTGTGGTAAACACTTAATTTTAAGGAACACATGTTATTTTTGTATCCAACGTACAACAAACATTCTAATCTACAATAGTGCTAATTGCAAATGATGAGATCATGTGCTTGAGACGTACATGATCAAGATCGCATTACTATTCCATTCACTTGCCACTTTTTGTGTATACTCCAACTATAAACCAGCTTAGTGATTTATTGTAATTCAATACCAGTTGTATTTATTGTAAAATAAATGGACTTTCCAAAAAAAAAATTCCCTGGAATTTAAGAAAAGTGAGATTTTTTAGAATTAATTTCATACATTTCAGGCAAGTGGGTGTTAACCTTAAATACATTTACAATTATTCTTGTTACTTTTAAACATTTCAAAGGACACTTACTTAAATGACAGACATAACGTGAAGTAGAGGCCATATATCGCTACAGAACACTTGTTGGCGCCTTTCCAAAATTCAAATTAAATTAAATTTTCAAACAAACGAGTTAGTTTTTGTAACTAAAAAACTAAAAACCCTTCAAATTTATTTTCAAATAAGCATTTTCATCTCGAATATATTTGTCAAGACTTTTTTTATGAAAAAATATCTCATTCACAGATGGAGAATTTAAATTTAAATATTAGATTGCGTACAAGTGCAAACGCATTTAAGGTTCTGTAAATTAAATCGGTAAGTAAATGAGTATATGATGTATTGGTTGTATGTATGTATGTATTTAAGGCTGTGTGTAAATAAGTGTTGGGAATTGTTACACATGTTGTCAAGTATCTTAATAATACTATTCCTATTAATAAACTACTGCATACTTACTTTTAGCTCTTTATAAATTATCTTGCATGCATACAAATATATTTACAAATGTACATATAAGTGCATATGTATGTATTTGAATAGCAATAAAAGCAAAAACAATCAAAGGAAACAAGGTGTTTCAATATCAGCAATCATAAGGATGCTGATGATGTTCAAGTGAATGAATGCTCTATTTTAAATAAGAAATCATGTAATTTTCGTCGTCATCTTGTAGTATATTTGTATGTGTATTTGTATGTAGTCCTTTAAGGGTTTTATAAATGCATCCTGGAAAAAGATTTTAAAAGGGTGTATGTGTACTGCTTAAAGGGGTTTCTTTTGTCAAGTGTTTGTTGAAGAGTGAGCAAATGACAGTGACAGGTTTACAAACATGGATTCTTCTGTCATATGACAACAATTGTTTCAATTAAATCTCGAATTTTTTATGCTTAAATTATGTTTTATTTTGGAATAGTATTTTATCATATTGCAATCCTTTTTGTATATATTTAAATTGTAAATAAATGTTGAATTTTAATATCTATTGCGTATGCAAATATGTATGAAAACTCATATTCAATGCACATATATATACATACTAACGCAAGAGTATATACATACATACTTACAAATCTTTATGTTTTAAATTAACTTAAGAAACATTCTGTCATACGAAATATTTGTTATTAAACGTAGGTCATTGCTCTTAAGAAAGAAACTTTAAAAACAAATTTTTGCTTAAATTTTAAAAGCTTATAAGGAAAAATGATTATTCATCTCACCACAGGTGGAAAAGGGTGTAACTGAGTCTGTCATTCCTTGTGTAATTTCTACAATATCCATTTCTGATAATATAAAGTATGTTATATTCTGAGTTCTTATGCATAGCGAAGTCGATTGAGCCAAGTCTGTCTGTTCGTCCTTGTTCGTGGAAAACCACGCTTGCCTCTAATTTTTCCATATCATTTGGAACAAATCTAGTTTAGTGAACTTACTCCTAACAACAAAAAAAAAAAAAAACGAATGTATGATGCAATAGAAAATTATGAAATAAGAAAAATATGTACGCTCGATATTTTTCGAGTTATGGGTCTCTGAACTTTTGATAGAAAAGTACGATTGTGCACCATACCCTTTAAGATATTAATATGGGTATAATTTAAAAGCTTTTGAATAGATCTTTCGGAAAATGCTAAAATTTTTGTTTAATGTTTAATCCATTAAGAGCCGATGTCATCTTTTCCAAAAATTAAGATAAACTTCATAAAATAATAGACTCTATATGATCTCAGTTGCACATGGAATTGCAACTTTCTTAATAATGTAGCAATAAAGCACATGTTTTCGTGGGATTATCTTAGTAAGAGAGAGTTTCATCAGATGTTCTTGTAAATAACTTGTACGATTGCTGAGGATAGTTAATCGTGGCCTTAAATTAATAAAGCCTCAATCAAATCCACCGGTTAACCGTATAAAGAAATCCGAAACCGTTTTTAAGTAAAACTTGTAGAAGTGCTATATTCAGCTATTCAGCGAGTCTTATACTCGTATACCTTTCACCTTCTAGTTAAGTGAAGTAACTTCAATCAAAAAGGCAAATATTGGGGTGAAAGAGACTTAAAAAATAAAAAAATTTGCTACATAATTTAACAAATTTTTAAATTTCAGATCCCCGTAACTCGGAAAATGTGGGTGAGGGCCAAATTTTTCATTTGATGTTTTTTTTTCGTATTTTTCAATTCTCTCTCGCCCTATTTAATTATTTTTTTTTATTGAAGTTACTTTATTGTTTTAAATGACATGAAAAAATTAGAGCTGGGCGTGGGGTTTTGCCTGGTGTCTCAAAGAACATGGACCAATCATGCCGATTTCTAATAGCACCTTTTTTGACACTATATCTGATCGATTGACATATTTATTTTTTTGTGAAATCAAGTTTGCCGAGGCTAACACACACGGAGAGACGGACATCGCTCAATCGAACTCGCTCTGCATAAGAAGTCAGAATATATATACTTTATGGGGTCGGTAATGGATACTGTAGAAATCCCACACACGGAATGTTAAACTTAGATATACCTTTTTTCCACTTTTTGCGGTGAAGGGTATAAAAAGGGAAAACAACATGGAACAAGTTTAGATTTTTAATACTCAGTAAAAGAAGTTACATATGGTCTTAATATATAATAACGATGCCATTAGGTAGCAGCTTCTAACGTCAATGCTCAAAAAGTGGCAATGACATTAATAAGTTCCGTGCAATAATTACATTCGCTTTGGTCTAACAATATCGTAAAAAAGAACGCAAAACTCTAGTATTTAACATTAAGTGTAAAGTGACAGCCATTTTCAATCTACATAATTCTGTCCATCATCCAGTTTAACTTGTTCCCTTCTTTAGACATATATCATATCATTTTATATTGTGCCATAAGTAACTTATTCGCTTTTCTATCCGCTTGTCTTTCCTCTTATTCTGGCGTTTTAGGTACAAATTCTTGGCAATTTTCCTATTGCCCGTAATTGACACATCAAGTTTTAGAATATCTTCAACATTACTTTTTAGTTGTAAAGCGGTGGAAACGACTGGTCAGACTTACCGTAGCATTTTTTCTTAAAGGTAATTTCTAAAACCCATTTTTCATCTTTAGTCACATTTTCATAATCGAGTAACTGCTCGCAGGTGATAAATGTTTATGAATCAGTCCCATTGGTAATTGTCTTGCATCCAATATTATATTACTCTCTATGATTGTAGAAGATCCTGTATTTCGTTTTGAGGATTTTTCAATGTCCAATATATTGACAATATCCAAATAGAGTTTTAAATTTTTTGCGAAAAAATGTTAATTTTCGATCTATTTCTATTTATTTTTTTTTAGCTCACAGTGCATTTCTTTAAAACGTACAGCATCTAACGATTGCTTAATTTAGGGTTTGTTAGGATATGTGTCTTTTGGCTAAAACAAGTACTTTATGAACAGCTTAAGTGTTGTTTCATGTCACCTGGAAAGCATTTTGGACTCAGAATTATCTATTACAATGTTCCTTTTTTTTGTTTTTTCTTGCATTTTGTTTTTTTTTTCTTTCATTCGCATATCCATCTAGGCAAATTTTTAGAATTTTCGTATATTGAAATCTTTCTTTAAAGTTTACGAATAGTAAAGATAACATCATGTGTGTACGATATTCGTTTAATGCTTTTTCCTAACTATCACAACGAACTGCTTAGTTTTTTCCAAGTGTTAGTGTTGCAACAACAACCAGCACACAAACTTCAACATTTGTTCATATCGATTTCACCTTGTAAAACCAAATTTTCCTAAAATTAAAAACTTTTCTTCGGTATAAATTTTAAGCATCAATTCACTTGAATGTAATAAAAATCCTTTGAAGCGTAACTTTCTCTCTAACAAAACTGGTATTAAAAGGATAAAGAATTTAATGCAAATTATTTTGTAAAGAAATTTGTATTTATTAAAAACATTATTGTTGTTTAGGGAATATAATCTTTTGTTAGCATTTTGAATCTCTTATTAAACTTTTTTCATTGGTAAAGTTGTTGAAACTTGTTTAGCAAAATAAGAAGGAAGCGGAACATTTTATAAATATTTGTAAAATTTTCAGTTAATTTTCAAAGGATGCAAGCAGTCATGAGGTTTAAAATTGATAAATGTTTTAATTTGTTTACTAGTCTATCCATAGCAATTTAAGCAAATGTATGATCGATCCCCAGCAAAAATTTTCGAAAAGGTAGTCGAGTGTGAAATTATTTATTTTTGGCGAAATGATAGATAGATTACCAACCTAATGATTTTAACAAGGCGTAAGACTTTTATAATCAATTTCTGAGAATCGATTAAATTGATTATTGCTGGAAATTATGACGGTCATTGGTACATATTTTAAGGTATTCTCTTTTAACTTAGTTCAATTAATAGTTCCTTTCGAATAACATAATATGGCAATCAGAAAAGTAATTCATTATATGGCAAGTACTGTTTTAGATAATGTCTTATTTTTTGCAAAAAACAAAAAAAAAAAAAACGAACAACAGCCGTTTTCATAGGTTTTCATAGGCTTAAAGGCAATAACATTTATAATAATTGTTGCGAAAAAACCCGACTTCAAAACGGATTTCATCGGTCCGCCTATAACAGCTCAAGTGTATGGCCACATAAATTAGGTTACATTAACTATTGGGACACATTTATATCTCCAAACTCTATACTTTTTCAACTGTTCAATAGTTTGGCAATATACATCAACTATAGGGTCACTCTTTAATTGCCAAATTCAAATTATATACTTGCTGTTCCAGTAAATATAGCAAGCGGACTTAGCAAAACATGTTCCTTGTAAATTTCAGCTGTCTGTCTATAACAGTTCAAAAGTCCGGCCACATACACCATATTATATCAACAATTGGGACACCCGTTTATTTCCAAATCCAAATTTTAAACTTGTTGTTATAGGGAGTTAGTAATACAGGTTCTTTGTAAATTTCAATCGTCTGTTTAAAACTACACACGTTAATGTCTCTCTCTTGGTGTTTGCTGTGAGTATGGGTACGAATAAAGTAAAGCCAGCATCGCAAACATTTTACTTGAGTATGCTAGA
This sequence comes from Gymnosoma rotundatum, assembly GCA_916610165.2. Classification (NCBI taxonomy): domain Eukaryota; kingdom Metazoa; phylum Arthropoda; class Insecta; order Diptera; family Tachinidae; genus Gymnosoma; species Gymnosoma rotundatum. The sequence goes on along the minus strand of OU744338.1, from coordinate 69,641,831 downwards.
GACTCAAACTCATCAATACTCAAATGGAATGGGTATAGTAAATACTCGCACAAAAGAAATGCGGTGGTGATCACACCGCAACCGCATTTAAGATGAGTATACTTAGAGTATTAAAAAAATCACTCTTGCAGTTCTCTCTTCCTGATTGCTTGTGTATTTGAGGTCATGGGTTCAAAACCTAACGACTTAAGTAGAGGGAAAGATGTTTTTTTTTTTGACCGGACGCTTTTTATGAAAATATCAAAAGCTAATAATTGGAAAGTAGCATTCCCAACCTGTTGGTGTCTCGACTTAAAACGGAAAGCATTTGTTGCGTAGCAGCAGTAGATGTGTTACTGAAGGCATCTGTTTCAATAAAATAGCAATTGAGAAGTTTAAAAAGTTTTAGCGGAGCATAACTTAGAGAGAAGAGTAACAACATAATAAAAATGTATAGAAATCGTATTTACTCGTAACATGGTTAAAAAGGCCTGGTGGCTAAAAAGGGAAATCTTGAGTTCAAATTTCGCTAACAAGAGTTCGATGCTCGTCGAAATCACAGAAACTTACATGGAAGGCATGCTAAGTAAGTTAAAGTATTTTGAGTACAAATTTAGCCGGAGCTACAGAGCTACAAACCCAGAACGGATAATAGAAGAATAAAAAAGGAAAAAAGTAACAATTTATCTTTATAATTTTTATCGCATACAACTGCACTTATTTTTCTGGTTTAAGGTACAATATGCTTTAAAATTTTACTACTATAGTGTAAAAAAGTAGTGTAAAAAAAAAGTGAATCGGGCAAATGGCTTCTACGACAATGCTGTAACAAATTAATATATATTAAATATAGGTATTTTCCGTTGCTTTCAAAAATTTCAAAAACAACGACTTCGAAACAGATAAATTAAAATCATTTCATTGAGACAAATTGCATTAATTATAGGAACACCCTTTAATTTCTAAAGTAAAATTGTTTACATAATTTAATAGCTTAGAAAGCGGTCTTGTAAATTTTAGTTGTCTGTCTATAACAGGGAAAAAATTTGGCTACATACATCAGATTACAGCAACTGCATATTGGGACATCCTCTAATTTTCACTTTATTCTTGTTGTTATAGCGGACTTAGCAAAACAGGTTCTCTGTAACTTTCCACCGTTTGTCTTCAATTGTTCAAAGTATGGCAAAATACATTAAATTAAATAAACTTTGAAGCACCCTTAAATTTATAATTTTGAATATTTGTACTTGTTTTTAAGTAATCGACTTTGTGCCCAATTTTCAAGCGTTTGTCTATAACGGCTTAAAAGATATGGCCATATATGTAGGTCAAATTACGTCATCCTTTAATTTTTAGATTTATTTTTGTCTTACTTTATGCTATTGGGAGCTTTAGTGATACGTAGTGGTGCCGGTAAGAAACATGTATCTTGTATAGAGGCACTTTGAAATTTTAAAAATTTGAACTGGGTTTAGAACAGGACTAATCTGTAACCCTAACCATTCAAGTAAAGAAAAAAAGTTCAAAACCGGTGCAGAAATGTCAGTAAGTAAGAAAGCAAATTCATACGAATTGATAATTTTCTCCTTTTTTGAAGTCGTTTAAAAATCAAAGAATTTTTTTTAAGTAGAATAAAATTCTTGAATTTAATTACAAACAAGGTTTAGTTAATATAAATATTTAGAATTCAGGGGCTTTACGTGTTCAAGTTTTGCGCTTGATTTAAAAGAATCTGCACTTACACTGGTCACCCATTTAAATGAAAATATAACCAATATCAATTGAACCAATTTATTTTAGCAACAACCTCTGGTTCGTTTAAAACACTTTTACATTTTTTAATTCTTTTTAACATGATTTTTTACACTTCCTTTAAAATAAATTTGAAAAAGCAGAACACGTATGATGGCATGCGTTTTGTTCGCTTAAAAGTTTTAATTTAAATGTTGAACATGCTTAGAAAATGTAATGATTTTAATTCGTAATGAATGTTGAGCAAACACCAAGTAAATATTATTAAATTAAAGAAAAATAGATCTACTATGGTTGCAGATACCCTTTGAAGACTCCGCACAATTCAAGTAGCAAAAAAACAATTTAAAATACAAACTGTGTAATAAAGGGTGTATTGAAGTTGTTTGAAATTGGTATAAAACTATTCAGTTTGTTAAAGTTTCGTGCAAACTAGTCGTTGGGCAAACATTGTAGATGCTCTAGTTTTGTGTTTTTCCTAAGGGCTTCTTATAACTTGTTCTCAAAACCTCTTTTAAGCTCACTGCAAAGGAACACTGCTTTTGGTGTATTCTTCTTAATTTAAAATTAATTGGCTTAATAATACTGAATGATAATATCTACTTATTTTTTTCTTTATAGCCAATAAAGAAAATTTCGTGGGCATTTGAAGGCCTGCTCCCACAAACCACAGTTTACAACAATTTCCTTGAATAAATTTTAATCGCATATAAACTTGTCCTTCAAGAGCATAAATATGTAAATACAAGGAGCGATTGTAAGACTGAAATATAAATAAATTCCTCATTTGAAACACCCTTTAGTAACGAATTAAACACAACTAGTTTAGAATAATTAAAGTTTTAGAAATTATTTATGTGCTATTGTTTTCAAACAAGTTAAATAAATACATTTTAACAGGCAGAGGAAATAAATAAATTGAAAATGGTTTAAATATTTACATGATTTTCTAACGAATATTTGTAGTGAAACAATTAATTTTCAATACACGATCACTTGCTGTGCCGACAGCGAAATGTGATAGAAAACATAAGTGCAATAGTAACAACAACAGAACTAAAACCAAAGAAAAAAGTCCGTGCCGCACGCACTAAAATGGCAGCAAAAAACCATACGATCCGCCGCATACAAAGTACTTGTTAATCATGTAACTCTCTAAGTGGTATTTGTTTTCATATTCTTTATTTATTATTTATTATTTATTATTTGTTTTATTGTTTGTGGCTTTTCTTCAAAGAAAATAATAACAATTATAATTATGAAAGGATGAAAAAAAAAACAAAAAGTCAAAATAAAAACAACTTTCCATTTAAGAAATGTTTGTTTTGAATTCATTTTCTTTCAATTAATAAACGCGTTGTTGTCATGCTTACCGATTGTTCATTTATAATTATAAAAATTGATATTGTTACCATTGCGCCTTTGATTCTTATCTTATTGGAATTTAAATTATTGCTTTTTAATATAAGTTTTTGTTAAATTTCAAGTGGTTTTCGATAACATTGATTGGGTTTCTTGTTAAAATTGTTTTCATACACTTTAGATACTCTAAAATCTATCACTCTAAATTGTATGTTCGGCACTTTTACGCTGATGTATCAATCTTATAAAGCCGAAAATTGTTGTACAGTGGGAAAGTTTAAAATAAAATAAAAAACTCAACGTCAAGACTAATTTTTATTACACTTTACATGGATAATGCAGCGAGATAGCTAAATTTGTCATGAGTCAGATCTTATATTGCTTGTGGAAATTTCTTATTTTTGCACAAAAGTAGTTCGCATTGGGTGCATTCGATTTAAAAAAAATGTAAGTTTGTGAATTAGTTTTTCGGATATCTCATTTAGTTTAGAAGTTGTTCAATTTTTTATTGATAAGAACAAGAGTAATCTCGATGTATTTTTTGAGTTATTTTATTATTAAATCAATAGAAGAATTACATTTAAACACACGATCAAATATTCCAAGAAACATATTTTTATCCTTTAGAACCCATAATAACTCTTCTTTAATTTTTAGAATTTTAGATTTCGTACTTTCTTTCTTTCAGAAGTGAATGTAATTCTCATTTAGTCTATTAAATTTTGGGACAAAATAGTAGAGCATAAGTGAAAAGGTCAGGTGGATATTCCTTCAGCTCAGTAATCGATTTTATTGCTTGTTAGTACGAAAGTATCAGGAAATATGAGATAAAATAATGATTGTATTAATTTTCAAGCTTATCTGTCGTATTCATAAAAAAAAATAAAATAACTTTGATAAGTGTTTTATGACAAATTTTTCATACAAATTTGTCCTAAAATATATTTCAAATCCATCTTGATTTTCTATGAATACGGCAGTATGAATTTAAGTATTTCATAGACTCAAGATTAAATAAATTTTGTTACGAAGCAAAAAAGTTTTATTTTTCTTATTTTTAATTTTTAAGGAGATGCCAACCCGTTTCTTTTCAGATACTTTCCGAAATGCTTAAATAAACACGTTTTTATGACTTAAAATCATTAATTATATTTCTTCTAATGACTCTTAAGGATTCTGTAACGTAGAAATTTTATAATGAAAACCAGGTCTCGCCAGTCTCAGCTCTTGACTTCTTCATCTACTGCGTCTAATAATTTATTGATGAATTTATGAAACTCACATCTATATGAGGTGTGAATATAAAAAATGAGAACTTTCTTATTAATCAAAGACTACACATAATTCAGCTACGAGAACTGGTGCATCTGTGATCTCTGCCAGATTAGTAGCGAGGACCCTTTGAGAAAGTAGCGTGTTAGATGTAATTAAAGTTATATCGTGTGAAAAGGCCAAAGACAACAAATGCTCAAAGGAATTTTAAAGTCAACTTTTATGACTTCTAAAATATTTTAAATATTTACGTCCAAATAAGCTTTCTATTATTTCTTTGATTAAGTAAATTATTTTTTTTTGTTTTTTATTTCTATTACGTTCAATTAGTTATCATTTTTTTTTTACGAAAGAATGTCCAATTATTAGTCAAAGAAAAGCAAATTCAGTGCGGCTTCAACAAAGGAACAACAACTATGTAGATAAATATTTGCATTGGTTTTTAAAAAGAATTTCCAAACAAACAAATAGTTATCGCGCCGAAAACAAATATAAAAATTGATCTTAAATTTCTACTTGAATTTCAACAAATAACTTTAATAAATAATCTATATTTCCTTTAAAAATATTTTTTAAAATTGTTATTTCGTCTTACATGTTAATAATATTAATTGGCTTTAAGTTTGTGTATTTTTTTTTTTTGTCTTTGTTGTAGCATGTCAGACTTCATCTAATAAGCCCTCATGTTGTGCAAGTTTTAACAAATGTTTTTTATACCCTTCAACTTCCTAGAGAAAAACTTTAACAAAAAAAAAAAAAAAAAAAGAATTCTTATGTAGAATAAACTTTTTTATTCTCGATTGTATTATTATACAACTTTGCTACTTTTCTGTTTTTTGTCCTGAGTTCTGTTATTGCGAGAATATAAATGAGCATACGTCTACCTGTTGTTGAATGAATTTCTGTTCCAGTAGGTTTGAATGTAATATTTTACATTAAAAACAAAAAAAAAAGTTTCTATTGAGTTGTATCAACCTTTTTGCTTCGGGCGGTTTATGTTAAAAAAAATATTAAATTTTGTTATTTCTATGTTTTTCTCTAATAAGTTGCAAAAGTACATTCATAACCTTTATGTTTGTTAGCGCAAAAAATAATAGAAGCCCCAGAGATAAATTTGAAGGGTTACTGAATGCGTTTGAATTTTTATAAACAAAAAACTTTACAAATGGAAATAATAGTGAAGGTGATTTTATTAGTTTCTTTTCATACAAAGTTTAAATATGTTGGCAATTGGTTTTAAGGATGATTAAAATTAAAGTTTTAAAGTACTTTCAATACACTACATTTAGCTTTTTTAAACTCCCCACATTCAAATACTTCGGAAGATGCAGAAAATATTATTTGATGCACTCTTGATGGAAATTTATTTTTTAAATAAAATTAAACCATGGGAACCTTTTATTAAATTAATTAATTTTCAAAAAGATATGGTGCTATTTTTTGTTTTACACCGAAAATTATTAAATCACCGATATTGATTATTGAGGGTGAAAGCACGTCTCGATGGCCATTTAGCTACCGCTTACTTAGCTCTTCAGGAAACTTCTCACATTTTAAATAAACTAAAGGATTTCATCTCAACAATAAACTAAAGACAAAAATCAAAGTTTAAGCAAAATATCAATATCGGTGATTTATTTAATCAGAATAATAAAAAATAAAACGTTATGTTTTGAAAATGTTTTTTTTGTTCTTATTGGAATGAACTTTGCGTTTAATCGCTTCTATTTATATATAGTATTAATGAAAAAATAAATCCTTTTTCGCTTCTTTGGAAAACCAAAAAAAAAAAAAAACAGAAATATTTTACTTAATAAGATTTCGTTTTTGAGGCTGTGGTTAGGCAGCTCTAAAATAATTTTTCGATTATCAATCAAATCAATTTTTTTTGTAATATTTAACCAAAAGTGGCTCTTAATTTTGAGATTTATATCACATCAGCATTTTCAGACATTGTGATAATAACACTAGTATATCCCATAAAACTTATAGTTTAAAAATTAAGTGTAAGTACATTTTTATCTTCTCTTATAATATTTGAAAAACATAAAATTTGACTTAAAAACGGTTTAACACATATTTTATATTATTTATTTTTCAAATGTATCGTAAACTCAAAAGTCATAATCAAAGCCATAGTAAAATCGTCTTACGAAAAAAAAAAAAAAAAAAAAAACAAAAAAAAACGATGTACATATTACCCCTTATATAGGGTGTTCATCAATTTACATACGTTTTAGCCACCATCACACAATGTTAAAAATGACACCAAATAACGCGTGTTCATAGTTGTAGAAACAAGGGATATTTATTTTTCAAGAAAAGTTGTTGAAAAAATTGTTTGGTATTAACACTACCCCGATAAGGCTATTTAAAACTTTTTTACTTAAGTACTTTCTGCATCAATCAAACAATATTTATGAGGAGAATATATAGTTTTAACAACAGACTGTAGCATGTTATGCAGCTTTTGAAACAATTTTATTTTCTAATTGGACATAGTTTTCTTGATCAGATCTTGTGATTTCTTGGTGCACAATCGTACTTTTCTGAGGAAAGTTCAGAGGGCCATAACTGGGAAAATATCTGCGAGCGCCAATTTTTTCACTGGTGGTTTTTTCTTTTATTTAATTCTGTATCGCCCCAAATATTTGTGTTTTTGAGTGGAGTAACTTTGTAGTTCCAAATTATATGGAAAAACTAGAAGCAATAATAACACCTTTTTCAACACTTTGCCCGATCGATTGGCGTATTTTAATTTTCTCTAGCTCATGTTGTGCCTTTGTTAAGTTAATTTCAACACGAACACGGACGGACAGGTCGACATCGTTCAATCGACTTCGCTATGCATACATAATTAGAATATATACTTTATGGAGTCGGAAATGGATATTATAGAAATTACAAATGGAATGACAAACTTATATATAATCTATTAATTTTTTAATTATGTATAACGTCAATATTTGATTGGAGTTATATCAATAAAATAGATTTACATATATAGTGAAGGGTATATACGATTTGGCATAGCTGAGTATAGCACTCTTTTTTATTTTTAATTAAAGTCTCGCAAATGTTTTGGGACACCTTTAAAAAAACGTTTTGTGGTTTTTCACCGGCAACGAAATATTTATAAATGACAGTATCTAATTAAGAAAAAAGTGCAAATATTCATAAATTTTAGGATCATATGTGCCTGTGCATTAATACCATTTCAGTATTGAGAAAATTATCTAATTAAAAGGTGATAAATTATTCTGTTTTGAAAGAAGGGTGGTTTATTTGCCATAAAATTAAAGTGTCCTTGTAATTAAGCCTTCAAATATAATTATTTGGTTTATGTGGTGTTTAAAGCAATGTTATAAAAATGCAGCACTTATGTTTTGTATGTTTGTTTTTCTACATTTAACTTTTGACAAAAAATAAACGCACATGAAAATGAAATTATACAAATAGACTGATGGTTTCTCAGTCACAACTGAAACCCATAAAAATAAAGAAAATATGCAATGATCTCATTAACGCTTAACGCATTTACATCACATCTGTTAAAATTGCACACACGTTTTATTAATTCTAGGGATGTTAAAGGGATGCATTTGCTTGGTACTTTATGATCAAATATTTAAGGCTTTCTCATTTTAAAGGAAATTAAATAGGGATAATAATTTACTGCTTAAAACAGTTCTTTAATGTATATGTTTTTTAAATGTATAAGTTTTATTTGTATTGAAGGTTTTTGTGATTACGAAAATATATTTTGTTCGAAAGTTAACGCTATCAGTACAAGAACAATTTATGTGAAATACATTTTGCACATATTTTAGAAGAAGAACTCCTTACGTCCGGTCAAAAGCCGGTAATATAATGACAACTTTAAAAAGACAAAGCCAATTTGTTAAATACCCTAGAGGGGAAGTTTAGATGAAGCTCGGTAATACAGAGATCTTGAAAAAGCGAAGCCTGCCTTTGGCATACCGTAAATAGAAAACGCCTAGAAAATCGTCTGCAGTACATACATTTATACATTGAATAAGCAAATGCGGTTTCGGAAAGTACATATAAGAAAAAATCCTTGCCACCAGCTTAATCAGGCTATGTCAATTTCTTGGAGGAAAATAAAAAATATTTTTCCGTTAGAGGAAAATAAAAAATATTTTTCCGTTGGTACTTTTGAAAACGTACCAAAAGTTAATGAGAGTTTTGTTTTTTTACTTTTTTTTCTCCGTCACCCCAATATTTGCTCTTTTGATTGGAGTAACTTCACTAAACTAGATACACATAGATAGTGAAGTGTATATAAGATTTGGCATAGCTGAATATGGCACTCTTACTTGTTTTGTTTCTTATTTTTGGCTTGAGAAATTTTTGCATATTTTTCATTTTATTTTAGATACATTTTATTAGAAGAGAATTGTTTGATTTATCCACTATTCTATACCTCAGTAAGTATTACTAATTCCCATCTCGAGCTACCTGATAATATCTAAGCTTATCAGACTTTTTTACTGTACGTTGTTTTCCAAAAATTTTCGAGTACTGGGAGCACCTAATTGAAGTGAACTTTTCCTTGTTTATCTGCAAGAGTAAATTTTTGAGGGTTTTTTAACTTAGTATGTAATAACTTTTTGGCAAAGGTTGCAATAATCGACAATGATTGCAATGATTTTGGCGTTCTAAATTAAAGCGATAGAAACTGAAGCTTTATTTAAATTAACTTTAGACAATTCTTCAACTATGGTTATATTTCGGAGCTTGCAAAAATTTTTAGCATCGAAGTAAGGCATTTCATAAATTATTTAAAATATAAAAAAATAATTAAACATTTTTTAATGACCACAAGATGTGGAAAAGGGAGCGGTAACTAATACAGTCTATTAGGATGGTAAGAGAATTACTAAAGTTTAGAAGAAGTATATCTCGAAAAAATACCTAAAAGGCCTCAACCGGACCCCACAATTAGATTATTAATTATGGCGAGCAAGAGGACATTGTAAAAATCTGTCATATGACGGAGTATCCTTCATGTGGACAATAAATAATAAAAAAAACACTGAAGAAGTCAATTTAGTTGTTGAATTTTTAAAAATGGTTTGTTTCCGAACACATTGACTGATTATATTAGCAGCTATATTTGTTGAAGTATCAGGTTATTTCTTCGAAATATTGATAAGTTTATTAGAGACTTGAACTCTAAGAAAGGTGTTGTTGTAGGCACATTGAAGGTCGAGTCATATATGTAGAACTATAAGACTTTTACCAAACATGTCAAGACTCCTTAACCTATCGTTTTAAACTAAAAGGAGTTATTAGGAATGATATTGCGAAGTGATATGTTAAATGATATAATTGAGAGAATATATAATTTGCAGTTCTGATAGCATATTACAAAAAATTTTTTAAAGAAAAGCGGTCGCGAAAAGACGCTGATATTAGAAATGGAAATAATACGTGAAAAAACAATTTTTTGGAAATTTTTTTCTGAGAATTGTGGGATTATCTAGGTATGATTCCAAAAATAAATAAAAAACAAATGAATTAAAAAAGTAAAATTTAGAGAGCAGTTTGTTAGTTCAACAGTTTACATACCATCTCTGATCCTGAGATTTGAGAGTCATATAAATTAAGGTGATAATTCAATTCTGACATTGTGTTTCATAAAATATGTCACAGTATATTTCGTACTCATAAAAAACACAGAAACTAAACCAAAAAAGCAACAACAAAATTTACATGTGTGTAAGTTGAGTACTTCTTCAATAAATTAAAGAGTCGTGGCGGAAATTCTCCTTTATATTCATTAGTGTATGTGTGTTGTTGGTTTATTTAAAAGAAAATGTTTTATATCTGTATCATTTGCCACTGTGGGTGGTCGTTGTTGGTTTTAGTGATTTTTGTTTTTTTATGGTGACTATTTAGATTTTTTTTGTTCATTTATATTTTTATGGTTTAATTTTTTATGATTATGTTGGAAGCATTTTAATTTACTAACAAGTGTTGCTGTAAACTTTATCAAGATTATAAAATATGAAATACACAATTATTGGCTCTTTGCTGTTGCCTGAATGTTTGTGTGTACGCTTTTAAAGCACTTTCCGCTTTATTACACATAAATATAAACATATTTACGAAAAAAATACGTTTGTTTATTTTTATTACTTTTTTATAATGTTTACCGCTCTCATTTTTCTCTTAGAAAATGTAGTAAAAAATTTATTATTTTTACGATTTTCGGAAGGTGACAACAGGAAAGGATAAGTTTTCCAAGTAATTTAAGCATTTTTATATTTTTTCATTTCAGGTCTTACTTAATACAAAAAAAAAACAAGAGGAAATTGATCTTTTTAATAGTAGTAAAATAGTTTTTCTGAATGACTTTCCAAATAGTAAAAAGTTGTGCGATTTATAAAATATAATTTAGCGCAGCTTTTCGCAGTAATAGCCATACTTTATTATTTTTTTAAGAGATGTAGTAGCACTTCGGGCATAACAAATTTAGTTATTTTCCTTAACCGTGCTATATTCTTCTGGAAAGGGATAGATAAGTGATAGGACAGGTGGTGGAAGGAGAAAGATAAAGCCATTTTCTTAATTATTTTACTTCGCCGGCGAATATGCTGTGAAGAAGTACGGACGAAAGAGGCTGCATGTTGGAAAGTTAATTCTGAATACGTATTTATACTATTAAACAGAAAAAAATATTTTTATTAAATTAGTGCTGCCAAATTTCACATGTATGAAGCATCACTAAATAGCACGGCGTCAACGCTTAGCAATTGGAAAAACCAATTTTGACAGTGCGTTGGGAAGTGAAGTTAGCTGCTTGTTAGTTTGTTTTGTTATGGTTAAAAAGTAATGCCAATTTAGTTATTTTCAAGGTAACCTAGCGGTTTTATCTCTTTTTTATTCGTATAGAGCGGGTTTTTTAAAATAAAATGAGTTAGCATTACTGTTAAAGACACAAAGTTGACGTTCTTATTTAGGGATGATATTACAGCGCAAAAGCTATAAGTCACATTGCTTTGCGTCTTACGCGCTAATTTAGGGATGGCAGTTAGGTTTGCTTCGTACGTTTTAAGTATGAGCATATACGAATGGCTGTTTTTAATCAGGACAGTGGACTGAATCATATTGAAACAAATTTGTTTTAAGGCGTGTGCAAAATCTATTACGCATTATGCGGTCACTAATGCCAAATCTCTGAGTTAAAAGGCTAAAGACAGTGTTTCGCTATAAAATTTATTCCTTAGATCTCTTGTGTGTACAAGAAATATGGCAGCTAGATTTAAAAGTGGCAGGTACCAGAATTTTATAAAGGTTCATTTTAGCAGTTGCGAAGGAAAAAATTTTAATATTTTATTTAGAGAGGTTCAACTTATCCAACCATACTCAACAAAAAATCAAAATTTTATTGTCTTTAGATTACAAAATACTGAAAAATTACACTTTACACTTTTATATTAATATACCTTTATTATATATATTATATTAATTGACCTTTATTTCCGGTTGCTTTAATTATAAATCATCAAATACATCAAAACAAAAACTCAACAAAAAAGGGATAATAAATATTTGTTATATTTAAATAATTCCCATGACAAACACTTTTGGAGCTAAATTGTGATTTTACTGGCAGTGATTTTATACACTTGATTACCCTCTATCTGGAGAACTGCATCACCTAAAGTAAAAAAGTTAAAAGTAACTGGTCCAAATATATTCTTTCGAGCACGTTCAGGTAAAAAGGTTTTAGTGGATCCCTGGTATAGATGGGAACCAGCACTGGTCTTGAGTGCTCCTTGACGTTGGTAAATTCTCATCATGTTGGAAGGTTGTAATCTAACAAAAATACCCATAAGCGGAGATGCTAGCAGCTCTAGAAAATACCGTCCAATTGCAATTTGCTCTGCACTTTAATAAGCCATAAAAATGATATTTAATTTCCTTTTTGTAAAAATAATATGATTAAATCAGGTCACCAAAATCCAATCCATTAAACTGTAACAGAATCATTTCTGAACATGAAATATTTTCGAAAATTTTGTTGTTGGTGTAGACAGTAATCGATATGGGATACAAAAAACCTTTTGAATTCTTGTCTGTCTGTCCGTTTGTACGTCTGTCTGTCTATGTTCGCATTATGTTAAAACTGCTGGATGGATTTGAATAATATTTTAATAACTTAAATATTTAAGACTGCGTGAATATGGTTTAATGTAAGAAACAATAAAAGGAACATAAGTATTAAATATTAGAGAATAATGTTATAGATGAAAATTAAATAATTCTTATAGATTCAATGCTAACGCTATAATGATGATTTCAAGGTGTATTTTATTTATATTGGGCTGTATAAATCAAGATCTAGAAAAAAAGTCTGGTTTTAAAATACCTCCTTTACATTTTAATTTCTTAATTTTTTTATATATTACGAGGCCTGCTATATATATTTCTGGCCTGGCGTTACTGAGTGCTGCCAAGTGCAATCTGACATTTCCATTGGAAAGTTTGTCATTTTTAAGCATAATCGTACTCAAAACGTTTTGACGTACGACCATTATTTGTGTTGTTTACAGTGACTTGAAAAATTAATATAGAAAAAAATGGAATTAACTCGTGAACATTTTCATACCATCATTTTTCACAACTTTCGACGTGGATTATCGCGTTGATGAACCTAAATCTTTGTATGGCGATGAAGCACTATCCAATAGCACTGTGAAAAATTGGTATAATGAATTTAATCGTGGCCGAAGCTCGCTCAAAGACGAATTCCGTGAAGGTCGTCCAAAAACGGCTGTTGTGCCAGAGAACATTGATGCCATGCGTGAACTCATAATGCAAGATCGACATGCGACATACCGAGAGATAGAGACATCCTTGGACATTTCTTCCACCAGCATACATTCGATACTGCATGAACACCTGGACGTAAAAAAGGTTTGTTCTCGTTGGATCCCGCACAATTTTAAAGTCGTTAAAAAAAAGGCTCGTGTTGATTGGTGCAAAGAAATGTTGCAAAAATATGATTGCGGTGCTTCAAAAGACGTTTGAAAAATCGTCACAGGTGACGAATCATGTATGTATGCGTATGAGCCCGAAACGAAAAAACAATCGACCGTGTGGGTCTTCAAAGACGAGCAAGATCCAACGAAAGTTGTTCGTGGAAGAAGTACTTCGAAGCAAATGGTCGTCTGTTTCTTCGGCAAAACTGGTCATGTGGCTTGAGCAACGTAGGACGGTCACTTCTGAGTGGTACACTACAATTTGTTTGCCTGAAGTCATCGGAGAAATTCGAAAAACCAACAAGAGAAGACGAATCATTGTTCACCATGACAATGCTAGCTCTCACACATCGGCTCAAACCAGAGCGTTTTTGACCGGCCAAAACGTCGAATTAATGGGTCATCTGCCGTACAGCCCTGACTTGGCACCTAATGATTTCTTCTTGTTTCCGCACAACAAGAAAAAAAATGCGTGTTCAACGATTTTCGTCGCCAGAAGAAGCTGTTGAAGTGTTCAAAAACCATATTTTAGAGGTGTCTCAATCGAAGTGGAAAAAGTGCTTCGGCAACTGGTTTGAGCGCATGCAAAAGTGTATAAATCATGCTGGAGAATACTTTGAAAAACAATAGAACCATTTTTGATTATAAATATTCGCATTTTCACTATTAGGCCTGAAATATATAGAGCAGCCCTCGTATTTACTAAAGAAATATTTTATTTTAAGTCGAAACAAGTGTAATGACAGCATACAGACCGTTTTAGTTTTATTTGACTTCTATCAATCATACTTGATTACACGCGCTTTATTCTAAGATATTAATAATTATTTTAATTTGGTTGTAAAAAAAAGTACTAACTTTTTTTGTGTAATCAACCTGTTTTATTTTTATTTCATTTTATAGATTGATAATTAGATTTAACAAAAACGGAGAACTGGTACAATCAAACAAGAAACAAGTCTGTAGTTACCGTCCAAAGAGAATATAGGCGCACATTTGGCGGCTCTTCTCCTAGCAAATGGACTCTAATGAGGCTCGTAAATACTTTTGGCAGCCGTGACACAATCGCCAGAAAACCTTATCATTGAGATCCCTCAGTTCGGACGCAGGAAACTATCGCTGCTGTAGCTGCTGCCATACAATCCAATCCTAGAATTTCGATAAGGAGCTTATCTATTCAAATGGGTGTCAACAGCAAGTCACAACAGATAATTTATTTTATAATATAAGATTAAATTAACAAGCAAACTAAATACAGCAGGCTTCCCGATTCGATTGAAATTTAATGGCAGAGAATGAAAACATCTTTTATGTCTAACGAGTCACATTTTGATCTAAACGGCAATGTCAACAAACAAAAATAATTAAATATAGAGTAGTTCTAACCCACAGATACTCCATAATATGCAATTGCATCCACATTGCGTAAGAGTGTCGTGTGCAGTTTCATCAATGTATGTCTTTTCGTTAAGATGTCGTACAAGTTTCACCGAGGGTGGAGGCTATTTAAAATTGTTGTAAATTATAAAATAATAAATTACATAAACTTTAAAAAAAGTTGTTTGGGTTTTTTATTGTAGGGAATTTCATCAGCCACCCGTTACTACAATATGTTTAAATAGTAAGTAAGCTTTAGTTTTGTTCTGCATCATTGCAAAATGTATATTGATAAACTCACCCATAACGCAGCTTTTTTTCGCATGATCACTAAATGTTTAGGTTAAACCATAAATTGTTTTTCGCGACAAAAGCTATAAAACAAATATAATTTTTTCGACACAACAATATATTGCTACAAAAAACAAAATGTTGTTCCCATGACTACAGTGTAACCATATCTGCGTAATTCTAACCCCTAAAATTCATCCTGTTACGCTCCTATTATTTGATATCATGCATCTAAAGAATTATTATAGGCAGGATCCTGAACTTTAGTGTAAAAAGTTATAGTTGATTGCATAATTTACACAATTTTTTCTCAGTTGTATACAAATTTGGCGAAATTTGCACTGCGAATCTCACATAAAAAATATGTAAAACCAATGGAATGTAAAGAGAAGAGTTCTCTCTTCTCATTGATATTATATGCGATTCACTTTGTTGGTTATTTTCCTTTTTTGAAGAGAACATTGGATGAGTTTTAGAAAGTCTCAAATTTAAATCAGATAACAAAAAATACTCTAAGTAATTCCAATCGGATACCTAGTGCTTCATTGTGATTCCCTACCAGTTTTGCATACACGAACACCCTTAGATTTATTCCATAGGTAAATTAAATAATCTAACATTAAGATACCGATCTTCCTTAATGAGTCTTAGAATACCGTAAAGCCTATATCTCTTCCAATATTACGTGAATTGTAAAATCATTCGGCAGGCCACAGGAATCGTTATCCCGTTGTTTTAGTCAATCTGTATCTCTCCAGAACTGATAAATTCTACCTATTTTTTATCTTTTATTCTTAAGGTTAAAAAAAATGTTTATGTGCTATTTTTTGTTTTTTTTTTTTGTTAATTGAAGGATGTTTCAATCGAATTAAGGACGTAGAATGCTTGGTTACATGAAATCTATAAAAACATTTCACTCCCCATAAAACATGAATTGAAATTTGCTTAAGATTTGCATTAAATTATAAAAATTGCAATGATTATGATGTTCCATACGTGTTCAAACAAATTTCTTAGAAATTTGTAATGGGAGAATTAAAAACAACAACAAGCAAAAACAAAATTAATTAGATAATTGTGGTGCAAACTACACATGTTGATACACCAGGGTGTGTAAGCAGCGAAAAGTTGTGTTGTACACTAATTACTTTGCATCCTTGTTTAACTAAAACTAAAATAAAAAGAAATTGCTACTAAAATAAAAAAAATCTTAAACAAATACATGACGAGCTATACAAGGTAAAATATTTTTATTTTTTTAAATCAGTTTTACACCACAAAAATGTGCAAACTAATCTGCAATTTATAATGCATTTTTGTTGGCTCTTTTAACTGTGTGTTTCTGCATACTTGTGTAAAGTTGTCAGGTAGATTTGTGGGCAAACATGGTCTGAAATTGTGGTTTTAATAAAAATAAATATAATAACATTGATTTACTCTTGCAAAAAATACGATGTGTAGGTGGTCATTTCATTTTTAGCGTAGTGAATTCATAATTAAACTTGTTTAAGATAAAAGCACCAGAAGAGAATAATTTTAATGATGAATTTTGTAAAATATTTCCTTTACTACTTTATTATGGTTATATAGGAGAATTTATAAATTAACGATCATCAAGTTAATTTAAATTAGTTTTAAAGAAAAACGCAGCAACATTTTATTTGTTTATTTACTCAGTGGCTCCGATAACTTGAGTTCACTATATCTTCTTTAATAAATGTGTGCTTCATTCAACGAAGTGCTGCTATTCACTATAATCTGTGGTTACAGTGAGATTCGAACTGAATGTATCTTTTTTGTTTATCAACGGCACTTTAAAAAGTCACGACTGCCTACACTGTATCTATTTTAAGTAGACGCATAACCATCGATGAGTCTTGAACACACGACCTGTTGTTGTTTATCAAGAAAGCGCAAAAGTCAACTCACCAATCAAAGCTGAAAAACATTAGCTTTCTCCATACTCAAGGCTCCGTTTTAAGTTCCTCTTTGCTATTCTGGTGTCGCGGCTTTTCTAATCTATATATTCAAGTCAAATCCAAATAATACTATTGAGAGGTTCTATGTCAATCCTTGTCAGATCCTCGCGGTTGATTTTATTTTAAATCACGGTCGACAGGTATCTAGACTACATCGCTCGACTTATTTTGACAGCTTTGTAACAGAGGCAGCATGTTACTAGAAGCCTTTTATAGGCTGCCATCGGGAGAATGTATAAGTCAGCAGAAGATCCATTAATATGAGTTGCAATTTGGCACTTATTAAGAGCCGAGGTATTACGGATATGTGAAGCTTCAAATCTTATTTTCATAACAATGTTAACAGAAAATAGTTTTATTTGTTTTAGATTGATATTTGTTTAAATCCTTAATTCACTCAATTTATTAATTAATAAGAAAAATTTAGTATTTACTTTTTTATTTAATTATATAATTGAGTCTTAATTACATTTCAATATGAAAACAAATAAACCCTCTAGGAAAAGTTTTTGGAAATTTTTCTTCTTATCTCTTTATATGAAATGCATTAAGGCCATGCAGATGAGCAAGAAAACATAACCCTTGAAAACGTTTTCAAGTTCGTTTGGCTAATTAACGGTGTCATGTCATAGTGTCGAAGCATATATTGTCACACTCAAATGTAACATAATGCCTATTTACATACGGTCGCTTTGAAAAACTTCGTAATGTCCATGGACATTCTGTCGTTTTCAGTATGGACATAGTTACACTTGTGAAAGTGGCATAATATCTGCACTTAAAACACGGCTTCGCTTACTAAACATAAGTTCCATTATGACATTCCACCTAATTAACATTGAGTTACTCTAGCATAACTTAATAAATATTATTTCCACCAAATATTTATTGCTACTGCGGAATATGAATTAAAGAGGGCGCTTTGCTAAATACTATGTATTTAGTTTTAATGGAAATAAAAAAGAATATCATATAACTATTCCTATTTTCGTTTAGGATGGGAAGCATTGCTGCCAGATGATTTCATAAGAAATCGGCATAATAGCAAAAAAATCGGCTTTATCGGCAACTTAATATTAAAAGATCGGCAAACTAAAAATACCCATAATAAGTACAATTAAAAATAATTCTTTTTTAATTAACAAAACAGAAAAAACAATTAAGTATTAAATAATCTTTACAACATATAAAATAACACAAAATAGAAAGTAAACGTTTTACAAGAAATTGCCACGGTTATTAATCGTGTATAGTGGAAATAAACCGATATTTCCATATAATTTTGGTCGTTAAAGTCACTTTAGGCAATTTTATAAAATATCCCTTAAGGTTTATTTTTTTTAATCTTTATCATTATATTTGGAGCCGGGACACAGATTCACTCATCTTGTTATTAAATCTTTTGTTGGAATAAAATTTTGCTCCGACATTCGTTTTACGAAAAAATATCAATTAATATTATACTTTTTTCATTTTCATTTCTATAAACTCAAAATCCCGATCATTTGTTGATTTCATATATAAACGTTTTCTGATCTATGATTTCAATATTATTTAACCATTTTTAACAACTTATAGTCAATTTTGCAATATTCTTAGCATAATGCATTTTTATAAATGGTTCATTTTTAACAAGATCATGACTTTTTTATTTTAAAGCAAAGTGCTCTGAAGGAAAGGATCAACGCATTATTTTATTTTGTCTTCTATCATTTTTATTATTAAGGATACAATTTTCCCGGGGAACAATGACAACGTATCATTCTAGTGATCAACATAAGTAAAATTTAATGCTAAAACATGGCAAGCCTGATGGGAATGTAAAATCTACAATTATCAAGATTTTTTAAGAACCATCTCATTCTGCCTACTTGATCGACCAATAGCTTGTTTCATCCGATGTTCATGTTTTTTCGATGTAGCAGTTGTATTACGCATGTAGGATGACATATTTTTGAGCCAAGCAAGCCATCATGTGTTCAAGCAACTTAGTTGTCTGTCTGTCTGTCATTAGCAGTTTTGCATAAGTGCGTTCTTTATTTTACTTGCAACGTAAATAATTCTGTACTCTAAGGAAAAATGTCAACCAAGTTGAGTTGCATCAAAATGAAAATAAGCAAAATAAATAGAGGATAACTGCAGAAAAACATTGCCACTCATCAAAATGATTTATATTTGATAAATCGTTTTGCTATGCTGCATTTGCTGTGCAAATGTTTTTGAAATAGACATGCGACACGTAATTTTCATTTAATGAAATAAAAAATCACAAAAACAAAAATCTTAAATTAAATCGATGCCACAAATATAAAAAGTGAATTAAAATGAAAAATCTTGTTCACTTTGGGTGGTAAACATGAAAATTGCACTTACAACACTATAAAAACAAATGTAACAACAACACCAACATTGTAAGAGTATTTACACTCTATTCTCACAACATCATAAATATAATTTGCAAGAAATTCACACAAACCCAAATATAAATAGTAGTGCTCGTACTCACATTTTATTTTGATTGCCATAATCTACTGTTCACATTACTCCTGGACCTCGAAAGGAGGAAGACGAAGGAACCTTATCCATTTAGAAGAATTTTCCTATACAAAATATTACAATATTTTTCTGTTCCTTTTTTTTGTATTTTTTTTCTTATATAACGAAAATAAGAATGAAACTGTTTGTGTCACTGTATGACATTTAGCAATGTTGCATTTTGCATGCAAGTATTTTGTATAAATAAATTGTATTTATGTTTGTGTCTTACTGTGTTCTGCCGTGATCTGGGGGCTGTGCTTGCTCTGCTTTTGCCACATCCAACATTTGTTGTCACAATCATCTCGTATTTATATGCATATGTACGTGTGTGTGTTTGTGTTCGTTTGTAAGGAAATTATTAATTATGGTGGCACATCTTATCCGGAGCATTAAGCATGTGTTAAACTTGTAAATGGAAATGTTTAAATGCGCTGAAGAACTTGTCACATTAATTTTATTATGTGAATTATTGTTATTTTGTCTTTGTGCATTATTTTTGTTGTTGTTTTCTTTAGTGTGGTTTTCTTCTAAGTAACAATAAATAGTACAATTTAAAAAAATATATTGCAGAACGCACAATAACATATTTATCGGTTTAACTGCAGGTCATCAATCTTAAGTTGGCTGCGTAAATATCTGCATATGGAGAAAGTAATTATTGTAATTTTGATATATTTATATATGTTCTTGTGTAAATAGAACAAGATTTAAATTAAATAATTAATTTTATCTTTATATACTCTCTCAAAGAGACCTTTGTGTTTGAACTTTACTCTGTAGTGGACCGTTTGCTATTAGAAGCCGCATGCATAACAAATACTAAGTATAATATGGTCGTATCCAAACAAGAATCGAATTTTAGTTGGTGTTTTCCGAAATTTTAAATAAAATTACAAAGAAAAATCGTTTGGCTGTGATATCTGCTTCTTCTTATTATATTCCTCACCCCAAAATGTGGAAAAACAATATAACTAACTTTGTCATTCCGTTTGCAATTTCTACAATATACATTTTCGACTTCATAAAGAATATAGCTTCTGAGTTTTTATGCATAGCTAAGTCGATTGATCGATGTCCGTCTGCCTTGTTAGTGTTGAAATTAATTTTTGCTAAGGTACTAGATTACCTGAGAAAATTTTAATACGCCAATGGATCAGACATGGTGTAGAAACAGATGCTACTGGAAATCAGCAAAATCCGTCCTGGCAGTGGGCAAAACACCACGCCTTTTAATTTTGCATATAATTTGGAACAGTGAACTAACTCCAGTCAAAAAAAAAAAACACATACATAGATCGATAGAGCATTACAAAATAAAAACAAAACATCAAGTGAAAAAATTGACGCTCGCCCATATTTTCGAAATTACGGTCTTCTGAAATTTTTTAATTTTTGAAAGTATCAATATGTATATCATTTGAAAGCTTTTGAAGAGATCTACAAGAAAATACTAAAATTTTTTAAAAATGCTTTACCCATTAAGAGCCTATGACATTTTCATGTAAAATAATATATATGCAGTACCAATTTTTTTTTTTAATTTTCTGTCACCCCAATAGTTGCTTTTTTGATTAGAGTTACTAGACTTACATATATCGTGAAGGGTGTATAAAATTCGGTATAGCCGAATATAGCACTTTTGCTATTTTTTAAATGGCACTGTATGAGTATTTAAAATTTTCTATCAACTAAATTGGTTATGACAATAGAGTCCTCAAGGGGTAGCGAAACTTTAGATATACTAGCAGTATTATCCGGACACTGGTTGCAAAATACAGGGTCTCTGCCAAAGGAGAACGGATTTTATATTGATAAACGTTTGTTTAATGTCAGCAATTATATATGGAGTACATTATCAGATAAATGTTCGTTTCTGTTAGCATAACAAATGCGAGCACTTTAGAGCACATTTTTCATTGCATTCTTACATATTTTACGCGGTATTTAGTTACTTTCATCTCGAATATTTTTAGTGGCTTGTTTGCATAAACCTTGCTTTTCACATATTCCCCCAAAAAGAAGTCCGGAGCAGTGAAATCTGGCGACCATGGAGAACAATCAACATCACCATTTCCTGAAATAAATTGTTGTGGAAAGAATTCTCGCACGCACCGCCTTTTTAATACTACATGTTAAACAAAGCCAAAGCATGCAGTTGTGGCATTAAAAAGTTTTCAATCATATCACGATATCGGTCAGCATTCACAGTTAGCGTTACCCCGTTTTCATTTTCAAAGAAATAAGGTCCAATGATTTCTCCTGACCAAATTGCACACCAGTTTATCCATGCTTGGGCCTATCATCTACAGTACTTTTTTCTTCGAACAGTGCGTTTTGCTGGCACGTTGTTTCTTCGAAAAATTTCACGTTTTAACGTTTAACATTCTCATCGTCACAGTACTGATTGATTGATTGATTTTGATAAAATATTTTAACGAATAATACACTTTGGTCTATTGAATATTTTTCCATAATAATTTTTGCACCACAGACTCAAGTTTCCACACCATACGCAGGTCGCGCTTTAATTTCCAATTTTATGTTTATTTATTTTAATTTTAATTTTGTTTGTTTGTTGTTTTTTTTTTTTTTTTTTTGTTGAAAATGTTAAGCGTTTGCCTATTACAATACAATAGATGAGATATAAAGCTTAAAGACTTATATGGGAAAACCCTTTTTTTAATTTTTTTTTGGGTTCAATATAAAAAGTGTAAAAACTAAGAACCTGATTCCATTTGTCACAGCCCTATATCTATGGAACCATAATAGTTAGACTTTTGACCTTTTTACAGAAGATATTCTACTA
The DNA here is from genome assembly GCA_916610165.2 of Gymnosoma rotundatum. NCBI lineage: Eukaryota > Metazoa > Arthropoda > Insecta > Diptera > Tachinidae > Gymnosoma > Gymnosoma rotundatum. The sequence continues at coordinate 69,619,461 of OU744338.1, read as the reverse complement.
AAAATTGGTACTACTAAAATATAACGCTAAAAATTAAGGGTATGCCCAAAGTGACAAGATATTTACAAAAATATTATTATTTTTTGAACTGTGATAGCCAGACACATCAAATTTGCACAGTGTCAGTAAAATTATGTATCCTAAAGCAACAAGTTATCAATCGTATTAGGCAGGCACTAAGAATTCACACACAGAATGTACAAATATGACCACTATAAAAATAAATTGTAAACAATAAATTTTGAAAATAAAGTGTGTTTCCCGAAGACCATAAATTTGACGAATATGTTGCTTTAGCTTTTAAACTGTTATAGCAGACACCTGAAATTTGTACAAAGAATGTACTGATATATCTGCTACAAGAATAATTATAATTAATTATAGTAACGTGTCCTTTTTTTGAACCGTAACTGGCTGAGGCTATAAAATGACGAAGGGTATGAATTGCTAAGTATCTATAAAAACAAATATAAATAATTAAAATGAACCTAGTTTCCACAGGGACTTACTTTAGATTTATCCAAACGATGTTTTACTATTTTCACTGCAAAGTTAAAAAAAAAACTTGGCGATTTTTTTTTATATTTTTAATTTTATGCAAAATTCAAACTACTTTCTATAAGGACCATACAAGCGAAATAAAGTTTCTATGCGGACCCATTTAATTTTGACCCCGTTTAGTTTTTGCTGTAGCGGCCTCAATAGTACAACTTACATGAAAATTTCAAGTATGTAGCTAATATAATACCTCTGAAACCATATACCAGGCGTGTGACTGATGGACGGATATTGTAGCTCTTGGGTAAAAAGAACTCTAGAAATGAGAAGAAGAACGTAAAATATTTATGTTTAAATGTTTTGAATTGGCAACGAAATATGGAATATATTGTCTTAGAGGATCTTTTTAAAATGATTTTCTATAGGGAAAAGTACCTTGCATATAATTTGTATTTTTTGAATTTATTTGGACTGCAAGAATAATTTTTTAATTGACCTTTTAATTAATTATATTTCAATTTATTTTTCAAGCACAAGGTCTTTTTAATTTCTATTTTTTCAATATTTCGCTACTCCTTTCTGTAGCATCATCAGGAAGAACAAATATATATTTGAACATAAAATAAAGCCACAACAAAAAATTTATAAAAAATTTGTTAAAACTAACATAAAACAAAAAATTATTTTGCCATATAAAAAAATTTTTGAAACAAATATAAAGTACAATATTATTTCTTATTAATCAAGTGTCTATAAATCTGTGTTTGCCTTAAAATTAATTCTGTGTACTATTGGTGTATTATTTATATGTAACATTTCTAACATATAATGCCGTTTATAATTGTTTTCTGTGTTTATTACTGAAACATTTTCAAAATAAGGATAGTGATTTAATCTGGCACAATGAGATGATAATGCAGCTTTTTGTGAATTAATATTTCTATATCTTTGATCAGATTTATGGCCAGCAATTCTAGCTTTTAGTTTATTTTTTGTTGTTCCCATATATACTTTATTACAAATCTCGTTATCATTTCCGCTACAAGGAATTTTATAGACTAAATTTGATAATTTTAGATTCGGTATTCTATCTATAGTTTTACTAAATTGTCTTTTTAATGTATGGTGTGTTTTGTATGCCATTCTATGTTTATTGCAGTCAAAAATTTTTGATTTCTCTAACCGTTCTGATATTTCAGGTATATAAATCAAAGACTTATAAATTTTTGGTTCAATCATATTTTTTGTATTTAAATTATTCTTATTTATATATTGCCTAATTAATATAGTTGTAAGTTGAATTGGAAAATTATTATTATTCAATATATTTATAATATTTTCCTTATTCCGTTTAATGAAACTCAATATCACTTATCATAAGTATCCTTTCTATCAAATTTTTAGCTGCATTTATTATAACACTTTTACTGTGTTTAGAATAGTAATTAATGATTCTGCTAGAAGCCGTTGGTTTTTGATACCAATCTATTAATAAATTATTTAAACTCCTAATAAGTAAAGTATCTAAATATGGAAGTTTTGAATTACATTCTAGTAACTTCTCCATAACAATATCAGCCACAATTGGAGAGGCAGGAGATCCCATCGGTAATCCTTTCTGTTGTCTATAAAATTTACCATTCTATTGAAAATAACTATTATCTTCTATACAAAATTTAACAATACGGAGAAACAAGCTCTTTTCTATTTAGTATGTCGCTCTATAATATTCTATTTTTCTTCTATTGCGCTTATTGCTAAATCAACAGTTACGCTTGGAAATAAAGACTCTACTTTAAGGAAACCAATTTTTCATCATCTTTTACTTTTATTTTTTAATTCTGCAGAATTTTTATGTTATATATAGAACGTTCAGTTATCTTTTTTAGAATATTAGTTATATATTTACATAGTTCATGAGATGGGAAATTTACACATGAACAAATTGGTCTTTATGAAAAACTATCTTTGTGAATTTTGTGTAAACCGTACAATCTAGAGACATTCGTTTTTAGGGTATTTTTCTCTAAAAAAGTTATAATCTCTAATCTAAAAAGTTCCTCAAAAAAATCATTATTAATTTTTTTTTAATTTATTTATAGGATCTTTATTCAGTAGTTTATAATTTATATTATCTTCAACAATATGGTTAATACGTGTGTCATTATCCTGCCTAGTTATAGCTACAGTTGCGTTACATTTATCTGCCTTTAGTATGAGTATATCCTACACACTCCTTTTATGGACACTGCATCGAGTAATCTTGCGCACTTTCAGTATAGGGCGTTTGTGTGACTGGAGAAACAACATCGTAATGTCGGACAGTAGGAATCTCCTCAAACGTTTGATTAGGTAGCAGATGTTACGCTTGTTATATTTTCTTAAATTAAAGACTAAGGAAAAAGTTTATTAAAACTCTGCCATTTTTTTAAGGTGCAGCAGCGGAGTATCGAACAAATAAAATTTGGATAAATTTAGATTAAGCCGCCACATGGGATAAAAGTTCAGAGCCAAGTTTAAATACTGATTAATTTTTTGATGCCAGCTGAAAGAGATGAAGGTGATTACAGCAATGAAAACATTGTACTAAGACTGTTTGGGCATTAACTCGATTTAATATTTGGATACATAAATTTATTCACATTAAGGCAAGAATAATGTAAACAAATAATACATCTTAGTTACTAAAGAAAATTAAAAAACACGCTCACTAGTAGATGAAAATTCCTGCTTCATTTGTTTAATATTTTGCACACAATAAATGAATTAAAAAAACTTTATAATTTACCAAAAATTTAATCAACTTTTAAAAACAATTTCATTGACTTCCTGCAATTTCATTTACATCTAAAAGCAGAAAAATAAAATAAAACTGTTTTGTAACAACTTCGTTTTATTGGCCAAAATGTTATTTATGTTTATTTCTTGTTGCATTTTTAATGCACTTTGCAATTGTAAGTTTAAAAGTCTATAACCACTTGACCCTTTTTTGAACTCCTCTTTTGAATTTGGCTATAAATTTCTTTTTATTCGAAATGCCAATTGCACAATTTTAAGTTTAATTGTGAAAAAAAACAAAGTGCATCACATGTGTGTAAAATTGCGTAAATGAGTTAAAAAAAGGGATGTGCAATGAATTCACTTCACATTGAAAAATTTCCAATTCAGTTTTTGTTAAAACATAAAAACAAAACTGCAACGAATTTAAATTAATTAAGCCAATACTACAGACGTATAAATGATGTTGCAACTACTAAAATACTGCATAAAAGTATGCAGAGTATTACTCTGTGTGTGTGTGTGTGTGTGTGTGTGTTGCAGCAATAACTGAACAGTTTGAAAAATTGATGATACTTCCGAATATTTAAACAAAAATTCGAAACAATACAAATGACCAGAGTAAGATAAACTAAAAATCTGATGTAAAACAAGGCAAGCAAACAAATGCATCCATGCATTTATATTAATTTTTGTCCATTTAGACTCACACGATTCTTTGTTGGTTTTTTTACTGTTTTGCTTAAAACAAGAGCATTCCAATTTTTGAGCATTTTCGATTGCAGTTGTTATTTTTTTCTTTCAGTCAAACACTTTTAAAGGTGATAATGCATTCAAATGCAATCTATATCGATTGCAAAAACGAATGGTAAGATGATAGCATGATGCGCTACATATAAAATAACTATCAAGGCAAATGGAGAAAGAGTATAGCTCAGATTAAAAAAAAATACACTCTACATCAATTAAACTGATTAACACCGACAAATACGGAACTTTGCTTTTTAGGCTTTTACATGTTTGATACAATCTCGAATAAATAAAGGAAACTTTAAAGGATAATTTGTTTCTAAGAACATTATTTTTTAAAGGTTAACCTCACACTGAGTCCAAAGGTATTTTAAAAAGGGTCTGATAAGACGGTTTGAATTTAATATCAAAACAAATTTCCTCAACCCTGCACTGAAAAAAGTCTGTTGTCATAAAATTTGAGTATAAAAAGTATGTAATAGCTTCTAGGAGGGCCAAAAAAATTAATTGTGTGTTCTTCGCCGGTGTCGATATAAATCGCCAATTATTAATTTAAAAAAATGAGGTTTTCTAAAAGGAAAGTTTTAACCGATTAAAAAAGATTTTTTTTAAATGATCAACTACAGCAGCTTCTATTACAAAGCTGAGCTGGAATGAGAAGTATTATTTGTAATATTGTTACCAAGCAAAAAATTTTAAAACCTCATAAACTATAGATCAGAATTACATAAGAGGGAAAATTAAAATATTGTTGAACGTTCTTTCATTTCTGTTTTAAGAAGCCAGATACTGACAAAATATTGTGATTTCCGATTATAGAAATCAGGTTACTTTTTTAGAAAAACAGAAGTAGCACTAGGCAATAACACCTATTTATTTATTTTTGTAATCGTGCTACATTCTTTAGGAAAGGGATAGAAGAGACAGAAGACAGATGGTGACAGAAAAAAAATATATTGCCATTTTATTAGTTATTTTACTTAACAGGCGAATATGCTATGAAGAAGTAATGACAAAGAAGGGTGCATGCTGTAATGTTTATTCTGAATATGTTTTTATACCATTAAACAGAAAAAACAATTTTAATTTTTTTTTTTTTTTGTTTGCTACAGGTATTGAGCCCTGGCCAACCAGATTTGTAGTCAACGTGGTTATTCACAGTCCTTGACTGTAGAGTCAAACCTTTTAATCGAAAACTATATATTAAAAACTGCTTTACAATCAGTTCGTTATTAAATGTAATTAATTTTAAAGCAGACAGTTAGACATCAGAAGAAATAGAATACGAAAAATTTTACATTTGATCAATTTGAACAATTTTATCAGAGCAACAAAATTGTGACACGGTAGCCCTATTCATTTCTTATTGAATTTTAGTTTATAAGCTTTATCTTTAACCTTTCTTTGATCTTGCATTCTTCTAATTGGCCCAGTAATTTTAGAGTCCATCATTATCTCCGCTCCTTTCCGTAAGTATTCAAAGTATATGATTTAATGTACATCAAAAAAAATGTAGACATAATCGTCTATACTGCAAGTGTGTCAAGTATTTTTTAATATTTTAATAACTTATGTGGACGCAACATCTTAATTTTGTAGATTTTGTCTCCTTATTAATCTTAAAATACTTTAACGTATTAATCGATAACATGCAAAGTATCCTTGTGCGAGGTTAACAAAATGATTAAAATTAATTTACTCATCAATTGTTTATATTTTTAAACTCTGGCTCGAATGTGCCATAAACACTTTGTAGCTGATTTTTCGATTTCATTTAGTTTAAAAATTCTGCAACAGATATTGTAATCCATGAATATTTAGAAAAAGTAAATGACGGGTTTTCACAAAATTTTGTCGGTCATCTTGTTAAGCTTTACTTTTGTTAAAAAATGCTTTTGTTTTGATTTCTTGAATATAGTTTTTTTATTTTTTTGGGGTAATATATATTTCGGGTATTGTCTGTAACTGCATGTCCATTACCAAATATTTTTGATGTTTTGTACGAGGTCTGATCAGTAAATAGCAGATATTTTCAATTTTTTTAAAAGTATGAATTATGCATCAATAACTATATTGTCCCCTTCAAGGTAATCCCCCTCAGATATAATACACTTATGCCAGCATTTTTTCCAATCCTCGAAACACTTCTAAAACGCGCTTTTTGATATCGCCGAGCTATTTTTCGATTCTTCTTTTATCTTCTCAATCGTAGCAAAAGGCTTTTCTTTCATGGGTGTCTTCACTTTTGGAAGGCATGATAACGGTTTTTTTTTTTTGGCCAAAAACTCACACACAAGCGTCGATGTGTAAGCTGATGCGTTATTATGGTGCAAAATCCATAATTAGTTTTCCACAATTCTGTGCGTTTACTGACGACTTGCTTCGCGCAAACGGCGCATAGCTTCAAAGTAGAATTCCTCTTTGACCGCACGACCTTGTGGCAAGAATTCATAATTGACAGATCTTGACGTATTTTTTTTTTTTTTTGGTCTTGGCTCTTCTGGACATTACCATTTGGATAATTGGGCTTTGGTTTCAGCAACCTCTCTGATAGTGATATGATGATTATCCAAAATCATTTTCTTCACTGCTTCAATGTTTTCATCGGTTGTTGACGTGCCCGGGCGATCAGGACGAGCGTTGTCATTGACATCTTCTCGACCTTTCTTAAAACGGTTATACCACAATTGAATATGCGTTCTGCTCATGGCAGACTTACCAAACGCCACAGTTAACATTTGAAATGTCCTTGCACATTTAATTTCATTTTTTAAACAAAACTTAATACAGTTTCTTCGATCCCTTTTTTCGAACAGTAAAAAATCGAAGAGTACACCAAAACACGACTAACCGTTTTGTCTATCAAAAACAAACTGACGATCCAAAATGGCTGATATTGCCAACATATAAAACAGATATATGTACTAACATAACAGAAAAAAAAGTTGTGAAAATCGAACATACGTAACTCACGAAATTTGAAAATAACAATTATTTTTTGAACAGACCTCGTATTTTACATTTTTATGTTTTTCTATATAAAAACACGATATCAAAACAAGTGTAAAATTTGAAAATATATCACCATCGAGTGAATATAGAGTCAGAGTATGTATTTGAAATTTTTAGTTTTCTAATTTTTGCTAAAAAATAGCAAACATATGAAATAACCTAAAATAATTATTAAAATTTTAGGGTGAAAGGAACAATCGATTCGTTATCAACTATATCTGCATACGAAAGAAGAAAAAACAAACAATAAAAGGAAAATCCTACAAAAACTCACAACCTTTATTTAAGCCACTTAACCAGAAACAGTATTTAAGTGCGTCCAATAAACAGTGGGCAAAAATAATTTTTACAAAATAGTAATGTTACTTTTTACCCTAAAAATTTGTGTATCATATCGAATAGCCATATAAATATACAACTAGAGAACAATTTTTTAATTGCATAAAATTAAATAAAAGACTTTTGGATGGAAGGAGTTTTCTTAAAAATGTTCACCGCCATCTGTGTTCGAATTTGAATAAACTAGAAAACTAAACTACACAAATTCATAACTTGTATTTTAGCTTTTTAAATCTTTTAAGAAAATTGAATAAAATGCTTAAATTCATACATTTTAAAACACTAGTCTTATGCAATAAATTCCAAAATTAATTTCCTTCTCCGGAACATAGTGCATGCAAATAGGCCGACATCAATTGCAAAAAACACGAATTCGGTTTTTGTTCATTTATTTTGCCACCAATAAATGCAAATAATTATTTATTGAATTTATGGTCATTTTTTTTTTTGTACTGTCGCTATTGTGTCATGTGTTGTTGTTGTTGAGTATCCAGGGCCATCCAAATGAGATGGTGTGAGTGTTTGCGTATTCAAAGTGCGTGCACAAGTGATTGTGTCTGTGCCACTTCAGTCTACGCATTCAGAAATGTTGTTTAACACCAGATATAGTTCGTTTTTGTTAAAAGTTTTTCCTGTTGACCAGATAGATCCATTTATATAATTGTGTGTTTAATTTTTAAGTGCGTTCGTTTGCGTGTAAGTTTTCCATGTGTGTTCAATACACAATAAAAGTGGGCATGCGTTTAATTGTCATTTAGCTGACATTTGAAATGGCAAATTGGTGTGAAGTATTTACATTAAATTACGGCTTAAAAAGAATTGTATTGTTATCGGCAACGGCAACGGCACTACTACTTCATTTTCAACTCATTTAAATAATGAGTGAAAACACCATTGCTTATCTGTCGTCTCTTTGAATTTTTTTTTTTTTTTTTGTTCATTTAAACGCTTTGTTTTGTTAAGTCAATTTTTCTTTTAATATTTATAAACTTTCAAAAAATAATATTTTTCATTGAAAATAGCGATTAAATAAACAGTTAACTTTATTTCAGTACCATCTGCATATTTGGAACTGTTAGCGTCCACATGCAAAAGTAAACCAAAGGATATCTAAATTACAGTTGTCGCCCATTAAAAAGATATTTTATTTAATTACTTTTGTTTTATAAAGTAAAATTTGTTGACTACTGATTATTAAAGACCATCCAAAAGGTATTTCTTATTTAATATGTAAAATTTTATGAACGCGAACACAATAACAAAACTTACCAGAGGTTTTTTCTGCAATGCATTCTTAAAGAATAAAGTCTTATATTATGGTACCTTGTTTCTTTTGAAGTAATCTTGGTTTGAATTTTTTTAAAGTAAATTAAGTGCTTTAAGAAGAGATTACATTGCAGATCAAATAGACAATTTCCAAGAACAACGTGTACGAACTAAAAGAAGTTAAATCAAAAAGATTTGACATATTTTGGATTCGGATGTGATCGCTTATGTTGCTCAGATTAGTTTCCCTAAAGTTAGGAAACGAGATACTTTCAATATCCTAAACTAACAACACTAACCCAAAAAGTAAAAGCAAATATTATAAGATTTTATACTCATATATTGTATATTTATATATTGTAGCATTCAGTGTTCGTAGGCGCAGATTTCACTTTGTAGCGAAGTAATTCCAATTACCAGCAAGAAGGTTTCAATTTCTTTGCGTTTTGTAAAAAGGAACACAGAGATGCCATGTGCCTGTAAATAAAGCTAACGTCACAAGTATTTGTGCTACAAGCATTTTATCAATCTTACTTTTATACCAAAGATTGTAAATTGCTGGTAGTTTCTTGTTGAAAGTGGTACAAAAGTTAATTCTTGATCTTTAAGATACTGCCGATCTATAAGATTGCTGTTACTCTCAAAAAATACTGACACTATGTAAGTAGAAACTTGCGACTCTCATCAAATGAAACTTGCAGTTAATCAAATTTTTGTTATGACAATGGAGAATGGAAAAATCTGCACTGTTGCAGCTGACATAAGATCAACCAATTGGGTATTCAAAAAAAAAAATCACATCTGAATAATAGAGTTGGGGCTGTCAATTTACGAATACGTTGCTTACATATTACAAAATAATGGAAAGAAAAAAACCGAGATTGAGAAAGATTTGGTAACGGAAAGCATATTGGAAATCAAGGATATGGTATGCAAAGTCTAATTTTGAGACAGTACATAAAATGTTTGTTTATGGTGTAGTTTAAATAAAAAACCATTGCAAGCTGTAAAAAAGAATCTTTTCAAAGACCTCACAGAACCTTAAAATTAACTTTCTAAAAGAGTATCTCAGAAACTTCTAGAAAAAAAATATCAACAGATCTTTTTTTAAGCTTTTACCATAAAAAGTAGCAAAAGGGTATAACTAAGTTTGTCATTCCGTTTGTAAATTCTACTTTATCCATTTCCGACCTCTTAAAGTATTTATATTCTAACTTCTTATATATAGCGAAGTCGGTTGTCAAGTTTGCCGAGGAAAATTTCTAAAATGCTTTGACTTTACCTTGCAAGATATTGTTGCCCTGATGAATTCTCCGATGCCGTTAAAGAAAAAGTTGTTGACATGTGTTACGTAAGTGAAAGAGTATATTACATATAGAGATAATTTGTGTACGACCTGTAGCGTGCCATACGAAAAGAATTTAAAAAATCCAAAATGTTTCTTAAAAGCAGGTGCATACAGAAGCTGTTAACTTATCCAGTTGTCTTGTTTTTGTACATGCTGCGTTGTAGTAGAGTCTTAAGAACTCCCTACTTATTCCTTGAACGATAATTTTCCCTATATCTTAACAATTTATATTTAAAAGTTGCCTGCTCTTCAGTCAAAATAAATAAAATAAATAACGCTTTCATTTTAATAGTTGCAGACTTAAATTGATGTTAAAAATTAGTATCTAATGTTGATAGTTACAAAAATGAGTCATGCCGTTCGAGGACTCTCTAGTGTGTGATGAATATCTAATGTAATCATACTCGAGCATTGGTAGTTTTATTTTTAGTCGCGCTGTTTTTATGCTGACACACATGAATAATTTGTAGTCATTCAAACTGATACAACATTTTCAAATAAATTGTTTATAATTGTTTAAAACATTCAAATTTATGTTAAATATGAAGACAGTCTATGAAGTGCTTTTGCGATTATTATGTTATTTAGATTGGAGGTTGCATGTTTATCATTTAAATTTAATATTGTCATTTTAATATTTAGGTGACAAAAAACCTGATTTGAAGTAAATAAAAAACATTGGTTCACTTTGTATCGTGTAAAGTTTATTTGTTTAAAACACAACCACCTATTTCATAAACGCTGTGAGTAGTTTACATATATATTATTATTTGATACAAAGCTTACAATATTTTTTTATATGTTTACTCAAGAAAATGAACTTATTTGTGTAAAACATATTCATATTTTGCAATTTTTATTTAAATTTTCTTGTTTCAGAAATTGAAGAATACGGGGCTACAAGAGTGTGTCCACTGGTTGCATGATTGCATTCAATTTTATTTTATGATCTGAAACTAAATCAAACATGGAAAGTTTAAACTGATAACTTTATAAAATATATATCAATTAGATAAAATGTTTACACAGTATAAAGCTTCACTTAAAATTGGATAAGTATTTAACTTAACCGAATGGAATCAAGTAAAATTCTTATGCCGATGACTTTTAAGTTAATTTTATAAATAATTTCCTAGTTGTAACAGTTAAATATCGCTGAAGAAATAATCACCACTCGATTGATGTTTTACTTTGTACAGGACATTTACAGCTTACCCTCGTATCTGCAGTCAACTATCACCAGCACTTGCACATTTCGACTAAACTTTTGTACATTCATACAGATCAACTTTTAAACATTTGTATTAAATGTTTTATTAATGATTGCTTTTAAATTGCGTTGACAAGCGACACTTAGTTTAATTTTTTTTTACTTTGTCGTACTTTTTTTTGTTTGTTTTGTTTGATTACATTATTCAGTCAATATGTGTATGTTTGTTTGTATTTTTTTCTGAGTGTATTATGAACTAATTTTTCAGACATGTTTACAGTTGTTCGCAATTTGTTTCACATGCTTTACATTACTACACAAATACATTCACACATAAATTTTCATTTGTATTAACACAATTCACATCAACATAGAGACTTACTAATTTATATAAAAGCATACAAGAATACAACAATACAAATAAGTACGAGTATGTTTAACAACATTTTTAACAAAAATTTCAAGTATTATATGTTTAAAATATGTTTTAATTTGTTGTCTGCCTGTTTGTTTTATCTTGTCTTCTTCAGTGTGTCCTTATTTTTCTTTATGTTTTTTTATGTATTTCGGATGTCAAATTTAAAAATTTTTATTTAAGATTTCTTTACATCGGTTGATTTAAATATTTTATTCTAATTTCGCCGTTTAATTAGTAATTCTACATAAGAGTTTTCTTTTATCAAATAAAAACAAAATGACTTGTCAGCAAGTTTTTTCTCAATTAGGAGGGTGAATGTTAAGAAAATTTTCAATAGAAATCATTACTCTTCAAAAGAAGAGAGTTTGTTTAGAAAACAGCAGCGATAAAAAATATCTGTAAAAATAAAACTCTTTTACCAATGGTAGTTTTTAACTCTTCACCACAGGTGGAAAAGGGTATATTGAAGTTTGTTATTCCGTTGGTAATTTCCATATTATCCATTATCGTATAATAAAGTATACACGCAAAGAAAAAATATGGTTGAGGTAACCATAATCTAAGAGCAACATACTATGGTTGCGTTATATGGTTGCTAACAAAACATAGTATTGTTACATTTGCAACCATATTGTTGTCCAAAGTATAAGTTTTAATATGAATTAAATTCATTAATTATTTTCAAATTTAAACATTAAATGCTGTAAGCATACATACATACATAAATGCATATTTACTTCAACTTTTTTAAAATGTTGAAGTTCCCTTTTTTTTGTTTTCATTTTTGATTATTAATTTTTTATATAAACTTTTATTTTTTTTCACTTTCTTCAACAATAAAAAACAATTTCAAATTTTAGCTTCCAGAAAAATGACTAAGCTGTCAAGTATTAGAACAAAATATTTTTTAGCGCAAACATTATTCTGTTGCTTTTAACCATACTTTGATTAATTATAATATATTATGGTTATATATTTTATATTATTTTTAATAAGTTATAAAGCTTTGGTTGTGGTTGGAATTTTTTTTAAATAAAACCAACCATGTTGTATTTTTGGTGCACAGTAACCATATAATCGTTAAAAGTTAACAAAAAATGTTTATCGTGACTAAACTTTTGTTGAAAACAACTATAATTTGTTCTCCACAACCATACATTGTTACATAGAACATAATATGGTTATTGTGACAATATCACTACCATGTTTTTTTTCTGCGTGTATATATTATAAGACCTTATGCATAGCGAAGCCGATTGAGCGATGTCCGTCTGTCCGTTCGTGTTAGTGATGAAATCAAATTGGCCAAGCCACTGGATAAGCTATAGATATTTAAATACGAAAATCATTCAGAAAATTTTGCAAATGAAAATCAGCAAGATCGGTCTATATTTTTTCGAGGCAACTGCAAAACTACAACGCCTTTCCCTCTTTTTTTTTATATTATTTGGAACAAATCTAGTTTAGTAAAGTAATTTCAATACAAAAAAAAACACAAATATATGGGGCGATACACGCAAAGAAAAAATATGATTGAGGTAACCATAATCTAAGAGCAACATACTATGGTTGCATTATATGGCTGCTAACAAAACATAGTATTGTTACATTTGCAACCATATTGTTGTCCAACGCATAAATATAATTATGTTCAAATATACCCAATAAATGGTTAAATTAAAATATAAAAATATGGCTGAAAAAGTCATGTTACATAATTGAATTATAATATAGTCTCGTAAGTGCAAAAATTTCATTAACTTTGTCGTAAATTTATAAAAAAATCAATTATTTACTTAAAATGGTGCTTAGATCATAGGCTACTGGAATCAGTTATATAAAAATATAGTCTATAAACTCAAATGATTTTATAATTATACTTCAAATACAAAAATGAAGATTTATATGCTTACAATACATACATATTTACTTCAACTTTTTTTAAATGTTTTGATTTCCTTTTCATTAGTTTTCATATTTTGCATATTATTTTTGATTATTTATTTTGTACATAAATTTTTATTTTTTTCAAATTCTTTAACAATAAAAAACAATTTGAAATTTTAGCTACCAGAAAAATTACTAAACTGTCAAGTACAAGAACAAAATATTTTTTAGCGCAAACATTATTCTGTTGTTTTTAACCATAATTTGATTAATATTAATATATTATGGTTAAATATATTATATTATTTTTAATAAGTTACAAAATTTGGTTGTGGTTGAAATTTTTTTAAGTTAAAACCAACCATGTTGCATTTTTTGTGCACAGTGACCATATAATCGTTAAAAGTTAACAAAAAATGTTATTCGTGACTAAAATTTTGGTGAAAACAACTATAATTGGTTCTCCGCAACCATACATTGTTACAAAGAACATAATATGGTTATTGTGACCATATCACAACCATGTTTTTTTTCTGCGTGTATAGAATAAAAAATAAGAAATAAAAAAAATATCAAGTGAAGAAACTGGCGCTCGCCTATATTTTCCGAGTTAGGGGTTGCTGAACCTTTAATAGCGATGTACGATTGGGCACCATATTTTTAAGATATCAAAATTCAAGATTCAGGAAATGCAAAAATTAAAAAAAAAATGATTAACTCATTAAGAGCCCATGATATTTTCATGTAAAATTATATACAGTATGTACTTAATTTTTCTTCTTATTTTTCTCTGTCATGCCAATATTTGTTTTTTTTTTATTGGAGTTACTTCACTAAACCAAATATACATATATGGTAAAGGGTATATAAGATAAGGCATAACCGAATATTGCACTCTTACTTGTTTTAAATTAATTTTGTTAAATATACCATTATATTTTGTGAAGTAGCCCTTCTACGCCATAAAAGCGGCGCAATGACCTGGTCAGTAAAAGATATGCACCTAGCCAAAGGGAACTTTCAACAAGGTGACTTTACAGATGCGCATAACGCAATGGGGTTCAGATCTTGATGCTGAAACAGCCATTATAATACGTATATTACTTTTATATCGAAAAAAAGCCATTTAACATAACATTACCGCTCTTAAAATATCTGCATACATTAAGGTGTTGGCTATTGTTTGAAAAGCATACCCAGACTTTGATTTTGGCTTCACCATGCTTAACAGTTTTTAAGACATACATATTTTGAATCATATTCTTTGCTTTTTGATCTTCTTGCGAGTAGAAATGTCTAACGTGGAGAATATTGCGTCATTTACATTGAGGCCAATCAGAATGAAGTCCGGCGAACTTAAGTCGATTACACATTTGTCTAGGGTAAGGCAATGGAAAGAAATTTGGTTATGTTATGATATTGCAACGAAGCGAATTAAGTTGCATGTGGCGGCGCATAAACACACAGGCTTGTAAATCTGGGAAAAAAGTTTGTGAGGAAAAAATATTGTTGAGCGCTCTTCCCCAACGACTCTTTAGCTTTTGATAAGGTGAACTATAGCAATATATAAAACGTTTTAAGCTTGAAAGCTTGTACTAAAAGAAGGGAATCCTAAGCTACCTTCAGACCAAGGCGAATTGATAACAGTTATACACACGGCGAAAATTAATACAACACTGCAAAAAATTTATATGTACATTTTGTTTTTGTACTTTTAACACTCGAAGAAGGAAAAGTTACAATAGCCACCTCTTATTAATTCGCCTTGCTCCAGACAATTGAAGACGGTGCCAAATAGAGTTTCCGTATATACAGCCACAATTGCTGACGATACAGTTTTTTGTACGCATTGACGAAAGCGTCCAAATAGCAATGCGATATTTGCACGATCATTCACTTGACCTGGAGGAGTGGCTAATGAAATTTTAAATTTGAGTTAATGAGAAAAATGTATCCATATAATATTTATGCTGCGTAAAGTCTCTTTTCTTATATTAGAATAAAGAAACAAAATAAAACTTCAACTTACGTTCGTCAAATACCTCGGTCGGATCTATAGAAGTAAAATTGATGCAGATGTAACTAAAAATAATACAATTGAACCGACTGATTCATTGAAATCCTATGCTGAAAGAAGACTGCTTGGGGCATGCCCTCGTATCAAATTTGAAAAAATTGAAAGCCGCCAAAATAAAATAATACGAGTGATTATAGCAGCCCTTTGGTATATGAAAATATCAAACGCTAAAAAAGACTTTAAAATGTCCTTAGTTAAGGCATGAGTGTCGAGATGTGCAATTATTTATTTGGAAAAGAGAGAAACACATCAAAAATCGCTAGGCCGCAATATCTAAAACGATCATGGTTACATCGCAATAGGAAGGAGAGATATCGTTTCCTTGATCGAACATTAGAAAATGTAACAAATATTAACAGCAGATATGAACAAGTAGTTTTTCTCTAGCACTAGTTGAACTTCAGATATTTGTTAGCTGTAAAATTCAAACATTTGCTGTTGGTGAAATTATGTTGAAGAAGAATGAGAAAAATTAAAAAAAATTATATTGTCTCAAATAATTTTAATTGCTGTAAAATGAAAAATTTATTATTCGGAATCTTATAAAATTTAATTAATTTACTTTATTCGTGCTTGATTCCTTCAAATATAAATATTTCATGATATTCTCGTGTACAATTTATTATTTTAAACTAAACTAAAAAATGAAATGTATTACTGCGGGGAAAGCATATCCATATGGCCATTTCACTACTGCTCAAATAGCTCATCAGTGGATTTTACCCAAATTTTGTTCTACACAACATTTTTGAGTTGTTATTGTCTTCTGTCTTATTGATTCAATGGAGTTCTCATTTAATCAATTCGGCTTTTGATATAAGACTTTCTGTTTTTCTATACAAAATTTGGGTAAAATCTACTGATGAGCTATTTGAGCAGTAGTGAAATGGCCATATGGATATGCTTTCCCCGCAGTAATACATTTCATTTTTTAGTTTAGTTTAAAATAATAAATAGTTCATGAGAATATCATGAAATATTTATATTTGAAGGAATCAAGCACGAATAAAGTAAATTAATTGTTGTAAAATTTTTGAAACGGTCTCTAGACTGTTGCTTAACTAACTAAACAAGAATCATTCTTTGATTTCAAAGATTCTAAAACACTCTACCAGCAGCGGTTTTAATCTATTTGGTATATGAGAAGATATATTACAACTTTTTCAGTTTCTAATTCGGAATTTTGTTTTTTTCCTATTAATAATGCGTTTCTTGCTTCCCACATTCCTACTTATTTTATTATGTAAAATGGTGTTTGTATAAACACATTTAGAAAAAATAGATCCCTTTAGTTGGTTTCTCTTAATTCTTTTTATCTTGTAACCGATTTTTTTAATACATTCTACAGAGATTATGCATTTTGTCAGTTGATTGAAGTTATCTTTACTGCGTTATTGTCGTTTATTATTTTTTTATTGCTTTTGAATACCTTTGCACAAGATGTTATTAGTTTTTTACCTTTAGTGGGTTCGGTTTTAAACTTTTATTTTTCTTTTTAAGCCCATAAAAATGTGAGTCGAAAGTCGTTTTTGTTTTTAGTTTATAGTGGCCATTTAATATGGAGACACCATGTCTACCCAGGTTCAAGACTATTTCTCATGCTTAATGGAATATTCATGTTTTTTGGTTTTTTATATAAAAATTATGTATTTTTAGTTTTGTTAAAAAAAAGGTTAAGTCAATCCTTACACTCAGTTTATGCTGTTGCGTTTAGCTGTGTATTGTTTTTAGTGTTATTTCTTAGTGGTATGTTCTTTTTTTTTTTTTTAGAAGGTTTTGGTTCTTTAGATTTTTCTCTTGTTCTTATTGGTTGGCAATGATGGTGATGATTTTAAAATTGTAAGCATATGTTTGATCATGATATAACATGCATTGGAATGATAACGAAATGTGTTAAATGATCAAGTTTGTTGTAATACTTGTTGTAATGTTTTTCTCATTTCTTAGTTTTCTGTAAAAGAAACATTTAGTTTTTTTTTGGTAAACATGAAATAAATCATTTTTATGTTTAGAACAAGAAGCAATTAATGTTAAATTATAAACAAAATCACTTGGAAAGTCTTGAAATAATATTAACTGAGACGATAACAAACTAAAACTCCCTGCAATAAAATAAAGATTTTTTATCGCCTTGTTTTTATGAAGTAATTAATTTATTATATATTATTCAATTTCATTGTCACTACAACCAAAATAAATTTAATATTTTTGAAACCGGTAAAAAACTGAAAATAAGCTGAAATGTTTTTGTTTCGGTTTGTTAAGAGGAGCTTAACCTTGTAAGAAAAGCTGTATTTATTAAACATTTTCCAAATCTTTGACCAAAATGTTTTAATTTTTTTGACTATAAATCAAAGCTCATTCACACTATTATACAAGTCTTAGGATTTGTATTAAATTCTGCTAAGCGATTATTGCGACTGGTTAAAAATGGATGAGCTATCAAGTTGCATGCGAAATTCAGGAAACACGATTACTGATTTGTTTGAAGAAAATAATTTTTTTACCAACAATTATACAAAACAATACCATATTACACATTAGTTTTAAACATCTTATTTTTGGGATTCAGAATAATAGATACCCATTTTGCATTTAAAATGTGAGTATAAATAATATAAATGAATAAATATGTATGCAATTTTTTATTGGTCATTGTTTCAGTCTTTTAAAACTCTTTTTCTGAATATTGTTTAACATTTATTTTTTACTTACAGTATAAAATTATATTTAAAGAAAAAAATCTATGAAGGCCAGTTCTGAAAATAATGTGATTGGGATGATGTGACGAAAAATTTAGTGCTGTTCTGCATATCACGCAATTCTAAGTATTTTCTGCGAGGTTTATCTTTCCGAAAAGCCTAGAAAACTATGCTCTTTCAAGTTCACTCCACTTTTTCGTAATTTGAAAGAGGTAACCTGCACTTGTAAGCTACTTTTTTTATAGATATTCTAGTCACTTTACTTATTTAAAAAATTAACAAAATAGTTATAATATAAAAAGTTTGCTCCTGGCCGCTAAATTTATGAGCTTGTTCTCAAGCACCATTATCCCACTTGACAATCCTTCTTTTTAAGCCGACTCGAAAAAAGCTATGTAAACGTTTTTAAGATATCGTTAAGACCTCTAACGGGTGTTTTCCTAATCGGAAATGCACTAGGTTTGACGATAAATAAAACCACTCATGCATATAAAACAAAATCATTTTCGTTGATAGATTTTGACCAAATCTGTAGTAATTAGCGATGCAACTATGATGCTTTTACCAAATTATAACAAAGTAATTCATGTAAGAAAAACCGACTTCAAAACAGATTTTATCTTTTTGTCTATAACGCTTGATAAGTTTGGCCACATACATCAAATTACATCAACTATTGAGACAACCTTTAATTTCCAAATCAAAATTTTAAAATTGCTGTTGTAGCGGACTCAGCAATACAGTTTCTTTGTAAATTTTAAACGCCTGCCCACAACTGTTTAAAAGTATGGCCTTATATCCCAAATTGAATTAACTATTGGAGCACCCTCTTATTTTACAATTTTTAATATTTCAATTTACGTCACCTCTGGGGACACCCTTAAGTATTTAGACTTAATTTTGTTCTACTATTGGGAACGTAGCTTTCATAAATTTTAAAGACGTGCCCTATATGCTTCATAATACGTGTATGTTGTAAAGGGACACCCCTTTAATTTTTAAAATTATAAGATGTTTTTTAATTTTAAATAAAGAAAAAATTTTTAAAATTGGTTCAGATTGATTGAGTTTTGCGGGCACGTACGTAAAGAGTAACATTTAGACGATTAAAAAAATACACGGTAGAACGCGCTATTAAGAAAGATTTCGAATAAAATCGATAATATTTTGATTTAATGTAAAGCACTATAACTGGAAATATTTTCTCAAATGTAACTCCCACATTAATATGTTACGCTTTTCCTTGAATTATGTTGAAAATATAAGACGTTAAATCCATTAAGAAAATTAAAAAAAGAGTTATAAAACAAGATAAGAAAATTTGCTGTGGACAAAATGAATTGCATAAAGTTAATTTTTTTTTGTTTGTAAAAATATATTTGAATAAAAATATAAACCCATCTGGACAAATGCAGACAAATATGTTAATATATGAACATGCATAATATGCGGGTTAATGATCTGTCGCATCTTGAAGATCTGTAAATTTCTGGATAGATAAGTTATCAACGAGAAATAATCTACTAGATTTTCAAAATAACAAATCTTTATGCTGAACAATTAACAGCATTCTTTGTATTGTCAAATATATATTTTAGTTTTTATTTTAGGTCTCTTTTATTCGTTGCATATAAATGTCAGTAAAATAATAAAATTAGCTGCCTTTAATGATGATCGCAAGATCAGATCAAGTTAAAATTCATTTGTTTCTTCAATACTATTTGAGAATGTTTAAAGTTTAAAAAAAAAATACCAATCTATTTTATCTGTATCATGGATTTGTTTTCAATTGTTTGTCCGTCTGGCCATTCTGTTGTTTTGTCTGTCCGTCCTTTGATCAATAAGTTAAACCATGTAAACTGGTACAAATAAATGTCGTAAATATTGCTGATCGTTTGGTTTACTTTAGTTGGTTCAAATTGTTGGCTGAACGTGTTGATTGGAGAGCTCTTTATTCTTCCATATTCATTTGATTCTTCTCTCCTTTTGTTTTAGTAATTTTCAGTTTTTATTCTCATTCATGGTGGACGTTGGTGTTTTTAATAAATTTTCAATTTGACATTTCTTTGTTATGTTAATTACGCCGCTTTTAGGATTTTTGTTGGTTTATTTTTGGTTGACATTTCTTTATTTTATTCATTTTTTTTTCTTTTTGTATGTTTTATTTATTTGATTTTATTGCCACATTCTTCTTTACGAGTTAAAGGAAATTTGATCATACTTCTAAAAACAATTTTCGGTGATATCCGACATGGACTTTTTTTTTATCAATTGAGTGTGTGTGTGTTTGTATGTAAGTATGTTTTGAAAATCCAGGGTTTTTTTAATGGCCTTAGACCATAAAATTTCAGTTTAATTAGACGATCGTTGGGTTTTCTTAGTTGAAATGTTTGTTATATTGATTTTAGTTATGTTGTGCATTTGGTTTGTTGTTTCAGGTAGACTGCTTGGGGACTGTGCATTTGTTGAAGGCAGTGAAGTCTTTCATTTAATAAAATAAAATAATGTTATTTTTTTTTTGTTAATTAGGAAAGTTTTTTTTATTTATTTTAAAAAAGGTTTAATTTCATTTAAATTTTTAATTAAATAAAGGAATTTTTCCGCTGAAGATACTTCTTATAAGGCTTGTTGTACTTCTTTGATATATATTATATAATTTTGTATAATGTTTCTTATTTATTTCTTTTTTTATAAAAAGTCGAAGAAATTTAAAAAAGTACAATTGAGTTAAAAACATTTTTTGATTTTAAAATAATTTTTTAATCTGCATAATGTTTTTTAAAAAAACTTCTTCATCGGTTTTTTTGTTGTAGTGTGGTAAAATTAAATCATTGTTTGTATAAAATTTATATTATTAACATATTTTTATTATTATAAAATTAATACTAGAAGTGACGTGCTTGCAGGTGCATTCTCCAATAAATTATAGCAAAGAAATTTCAAAAGTCTTGAACAACCATTCAAGTTCGAATAATAAGCAAAACTAAGCATTTGCATCTTACCCAAATGCATTGGAGTTTGATATGACACCATAACATGTTTGGAAAACGCAACTAATGACTGCAGTGATCAAATACAAACCTACTATTATTAAGTACGTTAAATTTTAAATTTATTTTTTATATTTTTGCATAGAATTAACTTCTTATTTATTAAACTGCCTAAAAGAATTATGTGGTAATTTTAACTCAACTAATAAAACAGAAGAGAGCGAAATCGAAAACTGGTATTACCATACAAAAACTTTAAATTAAAGGGTATACCAATATTGCCGTGATTTACGCTTATGTAGGTGGCTTTAGTTTTTAACCGTAGTAGGCAGTTATTTAGAATTAACATAGGGTCCACACTAGAAATAAATTGTGAATAATAAATTTAGAAACTAACGGTGTATTTGACAGATATGGCCTTATCTCTTAACCCTTTCGGGACTACTGGGATAATACGTCCCAGCAATTTTCAAACTGTCTTTTTTCTTTATTTTCAACGCAATCGCCAGGGAGGTAGAACTCCCAAACGTCCAAAAACGGAAAGCATCAATAATGGAGGCCACTTGCCAGTAAAGCAAGAGAAGCGTTGTCGCTGTGTCCGCTGTTCTTCACTTGGCATAGAAAAGCGAAGAAAGATGATATGCTCAGGTTGTAACAACGCCTTATGTTACAAGTGTTTTGGGCCATTCCACAAATAAATACCTAATTGCATTCCTAAAATGTTAAAAATAAATGTAAAATTTTATCTAAATCTAATAATATTTATATTTTAGTTATCTTTTTAATTTCGAATCGCTCCTCGAGAACACTGATTGGGATTTTATGCCCAATGAAAATACTTGTTGGGATTATATGTCCCAGGATAAAAGGACGAATTTAAAATTTTTAAGTATGGAGAACATAATACTTTTATCATACCTTTTAGAATATGAAAAAAATTTTACCATACATAATTTGGTTTGCAAACTAAAACTCCGTCCCGAAAGGGTTAAACCGTTATACACAGACGCTTTAAATTTGTAGAGATGATATACTGCTATTTCTGCTATAAACTCTGAAATAAAGTTTATCCCGATAGTTATTCAATTTTTACATTTACATTTTTTCAACCGTAATTAACGCAATATAAGTATTGATAAGTTGCTGTAAAAGCAATTATAGAAAACCAAAATTAAAAGGCGTACCTATATTTGCGCGGTTTTCACAGGACCTTATTTTAAATTTACCCGAAATACTTTTTTACTATGTTCGCTGTAACAAAGTTAGAAATAAAACTTGAAATTAAAGGGTGGCCCATACATGGTAAATAACGCTTCGTGTGAGTCAATCCCACAATTTTAGAATTTATTAAATCATATTTTATCGGAAATACTTTAATAAATAAATTATTAGTTTTCAGTTTGTCTTAAGTCCGTTATAAATTAAGACTACAAACAAGGCAGTTATCAATTGTAAATTTTTCTATTTACACAACTACTTAGAAGTACATAGACCAATACCCCGATTTGCGTCGCTTCAATTTGCGTCGCTTCGAAGTTGCGTCTTTTTTTAAGTTTCTGTAATTTCAATGCTGCGTTGTTTTTGTTTCGGTTTGCGTCGCATGCCTTCGAAGTTGCGTCGTAAATGCTTCGATTTGCGTCGTTGATATGAAAATGTTTTTACAAAGCTAAAGCAGAAAAAGGCGATTTCTCGTTTAGTAGAAAGCAAATTTGCAGGTGTGCGTTGTTTACATGTTAAGCATTGTTATTAGTTTCGAATTACATATATGTCGTCGAGTGAAGTTCAGTCTGAAAGTTAAAAAAATGAGCCAAAAAAGAAAGCAAATAACTTTAGACTAGCCCCTTCTACACTTAATTGTTATTTTTTTATTTTAATAAAATCTGTTATTCAAAAAATAATAAGAAAATATTTTGTTTTAAAAACCCTTTTTCTAAGCTAAAATGTTTAAATCCTGTATTTAATAAACAAAAATCAAATACATACGTAAACGATTGAAAATTCTGCTTCAGTTTGCGTCGTTTCGGCTTGCGTCTCATTTTTTCAGTCCCAATTAACGACGCAAACCGGGGTATTGGTGTATTAGAATACGAAAAATTCTAATTTTTAATTTCGTAATATTTAGACATTTATTTCTCTTTCTTGTACAAATATGTACACGAGATTTATTTAGCAATGAAATAATTACCAAACTGAACGATCTATTGATTTTGTCATTGAACATTATTCTTGAATCCTTTTCTGCGATGCCTTATTGCGTCTGAAAGTCAATTATTTTGGTTTGTAATGAAAGTTTATTAGAGGAGCTAAAGGACTAATTTCATATTATGAAAATAATGTCATTACTTCCTGTTATTAAAAAAAATCCTACTTTTCTACAAGATTAAACCGAAATTGTATCACACTACTGAAATCTGAATTTCTGTGTAAGCAAATTTGAGCCTTGATATTTTATTTATAATAAAATTTATTAATGGTCTTTTGAAAAATGTTAAATCATTAAAAAGTTAATTCAATCAATCATTCAACCACAAAATTATATAAAACATTGATTTATAAAACATCGATACATTAAATCATTTCATAAAACAATACAACAAACAAGGAACAAATTGTCAAAAAAAAAGAAACAAAATTAATTAGACAGAGTTAAGAAAAAAGGTAAAACAAAACAATTAAACAAATAACGGTGACAAACGCCTACCGATTGCATTAGGCCACCATGAGAGAAATTCATAGAAAACCACAAAATCAACATTAAGCAATTTCCATTCACTATTAGACATTAAACATTTTAAAGGTAAATTTTTTTGACGTGCAACGTTTGATAACATTGAATAAAAATAATTGCAGCCATTAGTTTTGAAAAAGTTAAGCAGGAAGGTTACCCAAACGCTTTACATACATACACTTTTAAAAATACATATATTCTAAGGCATACGAGACTAGTCTGAACAGTCTCCTTTGAAATTAATATATGCTCTAGTTGTGTCATTTTTGCAAAGTTTATGTATGGACTCACAAAGTATATTCTTCAATGTCAGAAAAAAAGATGAACGTTTAATATCATCAAATTATCCAAATCCTGGCTGAGAGAAGAAAGACAGGAACAACGGTGGTATTTATATTTGAAACGGTAAAAGTAAATCTGCCATCTGGATGTCTATTTCCTGAGCTTTTTGTTGCGGAACAGCTTTAGTGGTCCACAGAACACAAAGAAGTTATTACACAGAAAGGTATGTGAATTTGCCTTTCTTAATACATCCTTGATACTGGAGACCATAGAGGATACGGGGAATATATTGCATGGTAAAGATATAATACGTCGTCTCTGATTTTACGAAGAAAAAGGCAATACCCACTCCTATTGAACATATTGAACAATGTCATAAATAAAATCATTCTAAAGGTAAGCATAAGAAAGTAAAGGTGGTCAGCAAATAATGTTTGGACTCTTATTAGGAAAAATTTCCATTTGTGCTAAGACAACTCATGGAAATAGTAATGAGCCGACTAGTTGTGTAAGCTAAGGAGATATTTCGTGGAGTAAGCCCTGAGGATTGAAAATTGGTCGTCTGTATCAAGAACTGTAAAACTCTGATGTTGGGGTGCCAAATATGGACAGCATTATTCTGGAATTTCGAAAGAAACCGTGGAAACTTAATGCTGTGATAAGGTAGGCCCTGTGGCAATTTTATGTGTGCAAAAGTACCTTTAGATGGAGGTAAGGCTCATTCTGACTTATGGAGCACTTATCTGGTGCAAAGTAGTCTTCATTCTGAATTAAGTACAAGGGTTAGTAAATCTTATGTCAGTGGAGGAATAAGGTACAATCAACAGTTTGAGGATATCTAGATTTCTACATCAAAAATGTATCTGTCAAGGTCAGCACTAAGTCCTACGTCATCGGGGAAATAAAGTTAGAATCATGTAAGAAAATTTGAAGTCAGGCGAGAGAACGTAATTGAAAGGTTCAGACAGACTATTTGGCTCCTATTATAGATTTCAAAAACCCTTTTATTGCCATGGTACTTATCGAGCAAAATTTAATGAATTCTGTAATTTGGCACTGTTTCGATTTCTATAGAAGGTTCTGAGGTGGACAATAATTCACTCAGGCTACTTGAAGTCTTTTTCCGTGTTACAAAAAAATATATATGCTATACTTCTGCAAAGAAATGAATGTGGTAATTTTACCAGGGGCCATCAAAGCTCACCTGGACGCTTTGTAAAACATGTTACAGGGTTGGTCTCTTTATTGAAAGACTTGCTGGTATGTGGCAACCCTTTTCACTACCCTTTACACTAACGTGTAAGCCGATTTCTCGGGAATTTAACAATAAACACATTACATTTTATAAACTCTAAGTTTACTCTCGTAACTTCACACACACATGTACAAAGTGGTAGTTCCTTAAACTGTGAATTTGAGTTTGTGTACACGTATGTATGTAAGTTTGTATGTGGAGGCAAGTACTTATTTTAAATGTGTTTGAATCAGCACAATAACTCAACAGGCTTTTAACAAAAAAAAAACTAAAAAGGTCAGTAGCTAAATGGCGTGGGGAAATTGAAATGAATGAAAAGATTCAAAAGACACTTTACACAAAATGTTCAAGTCATTTTTCATAATGACCACAACAGTATAAACAGCATAACAATAACAAAAACAATAACCCCTACTACTACGAAAACAAAATCAAATACATACTAATATTCATATACTTAAACTTATAAATGAAGTAGACGTTGTAGAAGATGAACAAGAAAATGTGGTCATATTAAACGATATGAAACGATAATTTGTGGTAAATGGAAAATGACAAATCAAACACCGAAGGTGGTATTTTTTGGCTTTTAAAGGAGAAATGAATAAAAAAATTAAGGGAATGAAATTCACATATTTTTGACATATAAAAAATTGCGGTGATGTTTTCTAACTGAAGGCCTATGAGATTTTTGTAAACAAAAATTCCTTATTTTTTAATTATTAATTGTGTGTAGTCAGTGTTTTAAGCAATTAATTCTTAATTTGGAAATATTTAAGAACAAGAAACTTAGTTGAGTATTTTACAATTTTTATTTATATAATTTTTTTTTTTTTTTTTTTTTTTTGATTAGGGACACCAAACGGTAAGTCAAGAGTAAGGTAAGTAAAATTAAATTTTTGGCAAGATTTGTTATGTTTTATTTTTGCGTAATAAGTCCCATACTTTTATATTCAACACGAGAACAATTATCTAGTTTAACGTGCATAATTATTCCTATTCATATTAAAAAATATCCTTTGGTTCTCGATCAGCGTTGCCGCTTTGGTCCAATCGGACCAAACTTGGTAGTTTTTCGTTTTTAAAAAACAGTTTGGTAGTTTGGTTGGTTTGTTGATTTTTTTTTTAATTTTTGGTAGGTTTTACTCCTGCAGCAATTTTTTAGCATAGTAAATTTTTCATCTTAAAAATTCAGAACATAAAATAAAAAACTGTAACTTTTAATAAAATAAACAATAACTTTGATAGTGTTACCACTATTTTCAAAAACTGTTTTGGGTGTACTAAAAAACATCTCTGCTTTTTTGCATAGGGATGATTAAAGCTATAACCATCTCTGGTTTAAGAAACGCGAACTATTTATGAAATTGAAATTAACAATATTTTTAAGTGAAGGTTTATTTTCAAATGTATGTATTAAAAAATTAATAGACAAAATGGAAAAGTAATTAAACTTTATTAATTCTAAATATGTATCTATTAATTACATAAATATTTACTAACATTGCATGTATTTTTTTCAGAGTTTTTATTAAAAACACCAAAATTAAATGAAAATAATATAATAATATAATTTCAGAAACGACATTCCATCAACCAGGTAGAACCACTCTTAAAATTTTTGTTTTAAAACATTTCTAAATTATATAATACTTTTAGTGAATATTGTAAAGAAAAAGTCAAAAGAAAATTTAGAACCGAAAGGTTGAGCGAATTTGATTGGCTCCAGGAAAGGGATGGGTGTTAATTCTGCATAGTATGCTCTAAAACTATTTTGAAACCAATGAATTATATGTGATATTTTTTGTATTTTAAATTGCTTTTGTTTTTTATCTGTATACATTTCGTATACACATACATACATCCGTTATTTTAAATGAAATATTGCTTTTATGTTGTTATTTTAGGTATATTTTTATGTTTTTTATAAAAACTGGAATTTTTTATTATATTACTATATAAGCCAAAATAAAAATTTTGATTTTATTGAAGAATTGCATTTTAAAATTTTTGGTAGGCTGTTAACGATTTTGGTAGGATTTTTAAAAATTATTGGTAGGAAGTAAATTTCTTGTGTGGCAACGCTGTTCTCGATACCGCTTTGACACACTATTTAAATGCTCTGACACACTATTTAAATGCTCTAAGATCACCAGACAGCATTTGTTCTTTAAAAATATATAAATAAACAGTCGAAGTTTATTGACGTACATAATACTTGAAATTAATTTAGAATAAAAAAATAAAAACTAAAAATTTTGGCCGTAAGGATGAAATTCGCTGATGCGAACCCATGCTTACAACGGAAACGGTAGAGAATAGAAAAAGGTAACTAACTGTTGTTGTTAGAACAACAGTCAGGGCTCCTGTATAGAAAACTACCGGTAACTGAGCAAAACAAAAAATTCATCGAGCCTCGCATAGCTCACAGATTGCGTGGTAGGAATTTTAGCCAGCGGCAAAGCCCTAGAAATAGAAGAAATGAAATAAATAATGAACAGCTAGTATTTGCAATAAGCGCCTATATTTGAATTAACCTCTTATTCTCTACCATTCGTTTAAAAATGCAAAAATATTCTTTTTAGTAAAACTTTCCTTTTTTAGAGTTTTAAGATTAGTTACGCATTCCAAAAACCCCATGTTAAGATACAAACTAAAGACGTGCACTAGTATATCCAACAGTATGGCAAAAACAGATATATCATGTACGTACCAGTTACAACAGATACAAAAGAACGCATGAGTGTAGTTGATATTAGGGATGAGCGATCCCGTGATTTTTGAGGAACATCGTTACCAGTGAACGTGATTTTTTAATAGTTACCGTGATCACCGTTTGCAGTTCTTCTTATATATAAATATACATGTTTATATAGGAAGAATATAATACTAAGTAATCTTTTATACAAACTGTAATTATAATGGAAAATGTATTTTGATCTCTACATTAAAAACATCTGTATTGAAATTTGCCAAAAATTATAGAATTCGGTAACACTGATTGATTTTTTGTGTTTTTGCTACATATGCATGTATGTATGTGTGAAGTTTGGAAAAAAGATTAGTTGCTGTTAATAAGTAAAAGCAAGAAAAACCAACACAGCAAAGAAGCTGCATTGATATACATATGAAAGAATGAAAGAGTCAAAAGTATTTGTATTTCTCTTTCACAAATTAAATTTAAGTTTGTATGTGTGCAAATATAAATGAACGTTCTTACGCTGAACTTTATTTGATCAACTCAGTCACTGTAGTGACCAGTGATTTTTTAATCACAGTGATTTAATCACAGGTACTAAATATCGCTCATCTTTAGTTGATATTGTATGCTTTTGCTTGTGCGTACTCACACTATGGATATAAACACATACAGTTGTTTATGGTTTTGCATAGAGTGAGAACATTATCAGTTTTTTACTCTCAAATATCTGTTGTACCATGAGTATTTGGATATATCTGTTTATGAAACTGATATTATGATAATTGTTTGCTGCTTATGCTTATTATTGTGTGCTGCGAGAACTAATAAGCAGTATTTCAACTTCGTAGTAATAACCCGAATTGTAATTATTATTGTTTAGCTTTAGTAATTCGTTTATATGATTTTAAAGGGTGTTTTTTATAGACGTATAGAACTTTAAGTTGGCATCACTTTTTTAACTGGCGGCCATTTTGTCAGCTGTCAAGTGATTAATATTTAGTTTGGTTTGCCATTTCATCATGAATAGGTTGACAAAAGAACAACGCTTGCAAATCGTGCAAATTTATTTCGAAAATAATGGTTCAGTTCGCGAAGTTTACCGCAAGCTCCGTCCATTTTATGGTCGACATAATCGGCCATCAGAGCAATTAATTCGGTTAACCATGGATCGTTTTCGCACTACGTTTACTCTATGTGATAATACGCATCCGCAGAGATGTCGAACAGTGCGCACCGAAGAAACAATTGCCGCTGTAGAGCAAAGTGTTGAAGAGGACCCGAATGAATCGATTCGACACCGTGCACAGCAATTAGAGCTTTGTCCATCAACTTTATGGAAGATTTTGCGCAAAGATCTTGGCTTGCGACCTTACAAGATCCAGCTTGTGCAAGAATTAAAGCCGCGAGACCATGCAATGCGTCGTGATTTTGGTGTATGGGCCGAAAATGAGATTGATCTCGATGCTGATTTTCATAGCAAAATTTTGTTCAGTGATGAGGATCATTTTTGGTTGAATGGCTACGTCAACAAGCAAAATTGCCGCATTTGGAGTGAAGTGAATCCACATGAGACCCTTGAAACGCCATTACATGCACAAAAACTGACTGTTTGGTGTGCTCTATGGGCTGGTGGAGTCATAGGGCCATACTTCTTCCGAAATAATGCTGGAGAGTCAGTTACCGTTAATGGAGACCGGTATAGAGCCATGATAACCGACTATTTTGTTCCCCAATTGGATGGCATGAATGTGCATGAGTTGTGGTTCCAACAAGACGGCGCTACATGCCACACAGCGCACGTTACAATCGATTTATTGAAGGAAACATTCGATGAGCGCATAATTTCGCGGAATGGACCTGTCAATTGGCCACCAAGATCGTGCGATTTGACACCATTGGATTATTTTCTTTGGGGATATGTGAAGTCGCTCGTCTACGCCAACAAACCAGAAACGTTAGGGGACTTGGAAGCCAACATTCGTGGCGTTATTGCCAACATACGGCCCCACATGCTCAAAAAAGTGGTTGAAAATTGGACCTGTAGAATTGACTTTATTCGAGCCAGCCGCGGCGGCCACATGCCCGAAATCATATTTAAACATTAATGGCATAAAATTATCCTTCCAATAAAGCCAAATTGATGGACATTAAAACGATTTTCTTGTGTTTTATTTCAATTCGAAGTTCTATACGTCTATAAAAAACACCCTGTAAATGTAGAATTAGGAATATTTATAATATTAATGATAATTTTATTTTATAAAAACAAATGAAAATTTAATAAATTTTTGTCTAATCGCGCGTTGAGTTATGAGGATAGAAAGAATTCAATTAAGGAATTTTATTATATGTTTATTAAAAAAAATTAATTTCTTTTTGATAAAAACTAGTAAATATTTAAAATTAATATATAAAAAAGGTTTATTGCATGCATCTGTACATGCATATGTACATAAAAATAGAAGTTTTAGTTTATTTGCAGAAGAATTAATTTCAATGATTATCTCCGTAATTGTTCTTAACCCGTGGTAAGCGTTCTAAGCAGCAGAAAACATTCTTTTCATATTCTGCTTTTAAAAGATCTTAATCTTAAACATTTTTGTAGTATTTAGTTAAGATGTGAAATATTTGTTTTTACAAATTTTCCATAATTAAATTATATTTAATTTTCAATAGAATATTTTACAAATTTTCATACACATAAAACAATAACTTAATTTTATCAAATGAACATGTACACAGACACACATTGTACATTTTAACACATGTGTGTCTTGAAAATGGATTTTTGGAAATTTATATAAAGAACTTAAGAAAAATATAAAATAAATATTCACACTCAATTATAAAATTCCAAAGGAATAAATGGCAAATTTGTTGAAAATAATTAAAAAGGAAATTCCTTAAGATGCATAAAACAAAAACTTAAGCTCCTTCATTTAATAGTTTTAAGTTTAACAAGACAAACAACTTGCAAAAAAGAAAACAATGACAGGAAAAGGAAGGCATTTAGCAAAACACAAAAGGAAACTCAATTATTCTCCAAAATAAAGGATTCTTTGGAAATTTAACGATGCAAAATGTTTTATATTAAATATTTGCTTGTGTGATTAAGTATTTCTTGAAATTTAAAAGAAAATTTATTAAATTCATATCAATTGTTAAATCCTTTCATTTGTAAGTCTTATTTAAGGTTTCTGCAACACTATTAAAAGGGAAATTTTGAAACTAAGTGCTTTATAAGAGTTTCTTAAAGCTTTAAGATTGAAAAGCTACAATTTCTTTAAAAAAAAGTAATTTTAATAAGTCAATATATTAAAATTCGTAGTGTTGTTTCGTTTTGTAAGGGCGAACACCAATCATTCCTTTGTAACTGCCTCGATCTACTGATCTGCAAAAAAATGAAACAATTAAGAGTACATTTTGCACTTAAACCAATCTGTGTAATGAATAAATACATATCCACGAACAGAACACCTTTTAAACCAATATATAGTTTTTAAAAGGTTATTATGTACTCGTATAAACTAATTGTGTATATGAAAATATATTAAACTGGATGAATTTCTTAATTTTAAAACCAATTAAAATTTTATTCACTACTTTATAAAAATGGAGAGCCTCTGTTTGTGTGTGGTCTTCGTCTGAATAAATTAGTATTTATATTATTTGCAATCCTATTTACAAAAATTAGTTGGTTAAATAAATGATGTTTACAATGTACACAACCTAAAGTAAATAAATGCGAAGAATACTGATGAAGAATGTAACAATTTAGAAAGTCATACATTATATTCAAATGCGTTCTAAGGGTCTCTGATTCTTCTAAACTAACACATAAACTTGAAATAAATTTCGCTTTTTTAAAAAATCTAGAAATAACTAAGGTTATTACCAAGGCAGATTAATATACTAGGTAGTGGCAATAGAAATTATTTCTATAATGTTTATGTTTTTATATGTCAAATTTTTTTTCATACAGTGGTGCTGCGAAAATATATTTAAAATTTTTAAAAAACAAAAAATTTCACTCTCTTTGAAACTGGACTTTATTTAAAAACTGTAGGCCTCGCCTCCTCATGATTTTGTTTGCTCATCATTTGGTACAAAATGTGTTTATACACATTTTTGGTTTTTACATAAAAAAAAATCACGAGGATCCGAGGTTTAGGACGCTCCTTTAGCTTAAATATATGCATGTAAGTTGCATCAAAAGAAAGCGTATGATATCTAGATTAATAATATTGTAATTAAATTAATAATTTTAAAATTTTGTTTCAAAATTAGCAATGTTGGAAAGGGCTGGAGGGGAAACCGTTATAATTGTTGTCCTAATTTTGCTTTTATTAGCATTTGCTATGGTTTGTCTTTAAAATTGTTTCAAAATCCTTAAAAAAACGATATTTTATACATTTTCTCAATTCAGAGGCTTTAACTTTTTACTGAAAAGCCCTACCAGAACAAAACTTTAAACTTGTTTATTTTAAATTTCATAAGGAATAAAGCAAATGTCTTAAAGTAATAATCCGAAGTTAAGATCGGCCAAAATTAACAAAACAAAAAAAATGTAACCCAATTTTCTCCCTGCACATTTAAACATATTTTTATAGATATTTTCAAGATCTGATTAAATTTAAGAAATCTTAACATTTGAGTTAAAACTAAACTTTTTATGAAATTTTCAAAAAATGATATATCGGAGGTACCTAAATTTGGGGCCCTACCTAGAAGCCCTGCTTCACCTAAGAGCCTGACCGTCCGTAGATTCACTGAGGAACATCCCTGCCCTGCCTCTGTAAAATTTCGTTGATATATATTGAGTGGTTCATACGATACCGAATTTTGTAAAAAACAATCGTTTTCAAACCACTGTGCCTCAGTTGATTTGACATCTAAAAATACTCGTATATTTTACAAAAACAAAATACATGTTGTTTACTTATTGTTGTAGTTGTTTTAGAACTGCTATTACCTGTGAAATTAACATGCCTTGGTTATTACTTTCCTACGAAAAAAGAATTATTCAAAATCACAAGCTAAAATTTTTATTTGCAGTTAATTTTTCGGTTCAAAAATAGAAAATATTCTTCAGCTATTTTCTTATACATCGGAGATGCCCTGATTTGAGGCAATGTTGTACCTACTTTCTCAAGGCTTTTAACTTAAATTTAAACAACATTAAACCCGACCAACCATCTGTTTTTTTGTTTCTCCCAAGTTCACTGGAAAACTCAATTATTGATTGTGTAGCATCACTGACAAAAAATTTGTTTGCCCCTACTTTCTAAAAAAAATTCTTAATACATAAAAATATACAAAAAGAAAAAAATTGTCAATAAAAAATATTTGATTCATTTTCGTAATTTATAATATGGCACGTACTCGTAATAATATGTCACGAAGGCCTGCTGTTCAAACTTAAAAAAAAAATTTACCAGCTCCATTCTTTTCGGTAATAAAAGCATACCTACACAATCGGACTTTTTATGTCAAAGTTGGTGACGAGGTATCAAGCATATGTCAGATATTCAGTGGTGTACCGCAGGGCAGTGTTTTAAGTCCTATACTGTACAAAATGTACACTTTAGATATGCCAACATCCGATAGTATTTTAGTTGCGACTTATGCGTACGATACCGCCTTAATATCTTCTAATGAATGCCACATTGAAGCGTCATCTGCAATGCAAAGAGCACTTGATACCTTAAAGCATTGGTTAGATGAATGGAAAATTATGATAAATGTTGAGAAATGTAGTCACATTATATATACTTTAAGAAAGCAAGAGGGCCCTCCATTATATGTATATTAATGGTTTAGAATTACCAAAATCAAACTGCGTTAAGTATTTAGGTATTTATATAGATAAACGCCTTACATGGAAGGTCCATATTAAAAAAAAGAGAGATCATCTTAACATAGAAACGAAAAGAATAAACTGACTAATTGGGAAAAAGTCCCAACTAAGCCTAGAGGACAAAATTAAATTGTACAAAGTAATTTTAAAACCAGTATGGTATTGAGTTGTAACTCAAACATTGAGATACTGCAGCGGTATCAATCCAAAACATTAAGGAACATATGCAATGCACCCTGGTTTATGACCAATATTCAAATACATAGAGATCTGAAAGTTCCATTTATTCAAAATGAAATAAACAGGTTTAGGTCTAGGTACATAAGTAGGCTGAGCAACCATCAAAAAATATTGGCAATTGCGTTACTAGATGAAACAAATGAGATTAGAAGGTTAAATAGGTTTCATGTTCTAGATCTCCAATATAGAAAATAAAATATAAAAAAAGAACAATAAAAATATTAATTACTGTACGTAGTTTATATAGTTTGTTTAACTTGATGTAGTTTAATAACTCATGTGATATTTTTTAAATTATTAAATTTGCTTAATATTGTAAAATAGATTGTAAATAAAAGAAAACAAAAAAATTTTCGTAATTTACAAATTTTGTTTGTATTCATACAGTGACTAGCGATATTTTCAAATCCAAAACAAACAGATTTCAAAATAACAAAAATCATTAAAACATGTTACATGCAGCTTTATCAAATTGTTTATATCTCTCTCTCTCTCTCTCTCTCTCTCTGGCATTGTTGAAAATTATATAAAACAATCGAGCAGTAGTAAAATTTGTTGCCAATCGAATTTTGTCGGTTGTGTGTATTATCTTGAATTCGGTTGTAATAACTGAAGGAATATAGCACTCACAACTATTTAAAAAATTGTTCTTGGGTGACTACAAAGTATTATTGTGAATTAAATAAAACAATAAAATATTTTAATATTTATTCTTATTTTAAAAGCAAATAATAAGAATAAGAATACACATTACATTTCATGTCTCGAGCCATCGATTTCAGCCTAATTCTTCGTTCACATCATGATTCTCCTTTTCCACATAATTTCTTTAAATTTCCATCCCTACCGCACGTCTTGCTGTAGCGAAGTGTATTAAACATTTAAGAGTTTTTTTTTTAATTTACAAATGTCTTTGTTTTTGGACTTACCTTTCAACAATATTGGAGAACTTTTTTCCACTAACAATATATCTTGAATTTTTGGACTAAAATATTGATTATTTTTTGTGTAATTTGTACAAATTCATTTTTATTATGTCAAATATTTTTCGATTTTAGGAGACACAATCGATTTTTATGATTCTAACTACCAAAATTTGGTTTTCAGTTATAATATGCTGAATAAGTTTAGTTGCATCTTCTATTTAATAGAATAGATTTTAGTAAACATACAAATCGGTCAGGTTAACTTTTTCAAATGGTGTTACAACCAACATTTGGAGGCAAATATCATTTGTTAGCTTTTAATGTAAAAAATAAATCAAAGTTATTAACTATTAATATTAAAAATCAAATTATTATATTAGTAATTAAATTTTGAACATACCAATCGAATATATACCTATCTGTTTTCTGTGTGTACATTTAGAAGTTTAAAAAGTGAATAATACGTGTTAATATTCAAAATTTTATCTATATCTAAACATAAATAAAACTAATATAAAAGTAGGCCGACTTTGAGAAGATCTATGGGTGGCACATATATGCAAATGGGTTACTCGTAAAAGTTTTATGCAACCAATATATTCTTAATATTGACTTTCAGAAAACTGAAAAAAGATTCTCGGATTCTATAAAAAATTTCCTTTTTAATGAGGGCAGGAATGATTGTGCTTTCTGGAATGAAAGTATTTAAAAGGAGTAATTTTAGGAATTTTAAATTGCATATCTTCCACTCTTCTAGAAAATGTTTTTAGGGCCGAAAGTTTGCTTTTCCTTCAATAATTAATATCGGTGATTTTAATAATTTAGTCGGGATAGTAGCACGGTATTTTTAAAGATTAATCATTTTAATTTCATATTTTTGTGGTTTACTTAAAAAAATTATATTTTTTTCATAAATAAATATCTTGAAACATTAAAAAAAATTTTTCAGGAAAAAAACTTTTTTATTTTTCGAATGTAAGCAAAAAGTAGCTTATTATAAAAAATTTATTTAATTCGTATAATAAGACATCTTTTAAGACATTTGCTTAAAGTTTTTTAAAAAAGATGAGCTAGTGTGAGTGTATGTGTTTATGTGTGTGCGCTTGTGTTAGGGTTTAAAACAAAAGGCGTTAGCAATAAATTATTGCCTGTGCTTGTCATGTCTTGTAGCATGTCTACGAAAATCCTAGTGTCATTGTTACCAGTCTTAATTTATTTTCAATACATACGAACAAGTATTAAAAGGCCTAGATAAAATTGCAACACTAAAGTTCTAAATGATATCTGACATTTCTGGAAATGGCAGTGTGCTACAATTTCAACAGGATTCTCAATATGCCTTATTAGCAACATCAACTCTAAAACTGCTTCACTACAAGTAATACATAACAAATACAACTATAAATAAAACAACAACTTCTTCTACTGTTAAGACGAACATTTCCATCAGCTTGCTTTTCTATATTTTAAGAAATGGCTTAAGGAGGATGGATACCAAGATGAAAATTTGCAATCGTCTATTCATAAAGGATGTAGTTAAACACGTACATGCGTACGTGTAAGTTTCTGTGTGTGCATAAGAACTTCAACTGCCTTAAAGACAATTCAAGCATAATGGACTGATACACGCGCATACAACTTCTAGAATTAACAGAGCACAACAAAACTTTTCTAACTTTATCAAGTTGTATATAAACGTACATACATACAGCGTATTTCCTCATATGTATTTACGTGTTTAAAATTCATACACCTACATACACGAGTATACATACATAAACAGAAAAATAACTGTACAACTATTTATATACAAACATTTATTTCGGCATTAAATTTATTTCATACTTCAGGTTTTATTATGGTTTAAATATTTTTAAGATTTTCCGCTAAGATTATTATGTCTACTTTTCCACCTTTCTTATGCAAATTTCCATTTTCATTTCCGGTTATTTGCAAGGTTTTTATTATTAGTTTAAGAGAGTGTTTATACTAAACTAGATTATATTGTTACAATTTTTGACAAATTATAACTTCATTTACAACACAAAAGAAAAGTTTTATTTTATTAAAAAAGAAGCAGAAGAAAATAGCAGAGCATGAGGTCGGCATGAGTGACGAAACTTAGAAGAAACCTTGACGCTAAGAATAGCCTTAAATATGCCAAGTTAGGGATCGCTGCTATATTCTACAATAATTTTAAGTTAAACCCTTACGAAAAAAAGAAACATGTAAAATCCCTTCACTGCCAAATAATATCTTTTCACATGATAAGGTATTTCTTTCAGTTGACTTTCTTTTGTTAGTTTCCTTAAACTCCGCTTAATGCATTGCTGTTTTAGCTGTTTTAGCTTTTTTTATTTTTTTTTTTTCACCATATAACCCTTTGGATGATCCTCAACCTAATCTGTTACGCGAAAGGATTAAATAAATAAATTGAATTTTTATATAATCATAATTTGAACTGTCACAATATGACAAATGAATAAAATTAATTTTGGCTTATGTAAAATCCCATTTTCTTTCTATTTTTTTTAAGTAAGAAAATTATTTACAAATTCATGCGGACGTTTTTCAAACAAACCAGTAGAAATCAGACACCAGCAGAATGTAATGCTTTATTACATACATCATACATCGCTACATCCTTCATCAGTATTCTTCGCATGTATCTACCTTAGATTGTGTACATTGTAAATATCATTTATTTAGCATGCAACATAACATTCTATTGGTGTTTAATTTTTACTGTTTTCAAAACTAATTTATTCTTTAATAACTAAAATTTGTTTAGCTGTCAAATAAAATCTTATCTTTAGTAAGATATTAGGTTCTAAAGTAGGTTTGCCCTATGTGGTACAGCAGAGTACAATGTAATCGATAATCCCTTTTTGCCATATAATGCATGCTACTCGTTTTAATATTTCAGATCATTGTCGCTTAAGTATTCGTATATCGCTTTAATTGTTGGCCTGCCTCCTAACACCATTTGAATATCATCCCAATAAAAAAAAACAAAGTCAATATATATATCGCTCATTAACTTCTAGAACGTCACGACTCAAAACTTTGGAGTTAATGATAAAGGATTGTTCGGCATTTCATGCTTCATGTTGTGTAGACGTTTCATCTTTATGTCTTTTGTACTTTCAACATTTTAAGAGAATAAGTCGATATTTCACTTCATATTTAAAGAATTTGATTGTCAATAAAAACGACATATTTGAGTTGTGGCGTAAACTTCATAATGTAAAAATCATATCGCTTTCTAAAACATTGTCACATTTCATTTTGTAACTGTATATATGAAAAAGAGATATTCTTAAAATGTATCGATTTTTGCATATAATGTATTTTTTTGAGTTATGGCACAAATAATTCACAAATAACGACATATTTTAGTTTACGACACAGTCACATTGTTTGTGTTTGAAGGTTTTCTTAAATGGATTTTTTTATTTATTTTTATTATTTTTTATTATTAAGCAGTCTGATATTTTGTTTTGATAATGAGAACGAGTCAAAACCTTAAACTGCGAAAGAGTATTTTTGAGTTATGACGTTTTTGAAGTGAACGAGCGATATATATATATAATATACAGCAAGATTACTTTACATAAAACATAAAAAGTAAAGAGAGCATAAAAAAGGTCAAGTAAAAATTTTATAAACAGGTTTCTGTGATTATCGAACGATGACATAACTTGCAATTAGCCTGATAAAAGTATGGTAAAAGTTACCACTTGCATTTTATTTCCGGCTGCATCGATGTCGTGCTGTTAGCCCCATTTTTATAGTCATAAACAATCCCATATTACATAACAGCACACTCTCATTGTGACGAAAATGGCACAAATCTTTTACCAGGTGTTTGATGTTTAATATTGGCGACCATCTTTGATGTTTTTATTTTTTTATTTACACTATCATCTTTACACATAAAATATATAAAATAAATATATTATATTAACATAGTTTAAAAATTTACTTTAAGTATTCCAACAAATGGGTTACTTAATTTATTAATATCTTCTAAAATAATGCTTTCATAGGTATCATAGAAAAAATTATAAAAATCTCATTTGAAAATTTTGTACTTTTTGCATGCAAGTCGGCTTCTTAAATATTTTGCAGAGTATTTTTTCACGGCATGACCTAAAATTATTAAAAGAGGATGAAAAATAAAATATATATAATTTATATCTATGAACAGGCACTTTACAATTACAATTTTAACTGTATAAAAAGCCCAAAAAAAAGTCAGCGGTATACACTGGTGAAAGAAAAATAGATTTAATTTTGTCTTTACTTTAGTGTTTGAACAAAAAACTTTAGTTTTTTTAATGTTTGTGAGAAGTTTCCTGACGAGCTAAGTAAGCGGTAGCGAAATGTCCATCAATTTGTGCTTTCACCTTCAATAATCAATATCGGTGATTTATAATTCAAATGGGAATGTTAAGCAAATATCGGTAAGCTTATGCTGAAAATGTTTTTTGTTAACAAGTGAAAGTGCTATGCATGTCAATGTTGAATGCATGGCGAACCTTAAGGCACCCTGTCCATGGACATTATTTCTCTTTGAAGAAGTCGTAATGTTCACTTACGTTGTGTCGTTTTTAGTATGGACATAGTGACACTTACGAAAGTGCCATAATGTCCGCACCTCTTCTATGGTATAACAAATAGGGGCTTCGCTTAACAAAGATTTTCTGTAAGCACTTCATTCGTTTTAGTATTTTCCGATAAACCATTTTTATTAATTTTTTAAATATTAAAAAATTGCTGGTATTCACAGTTATAACATGACTGTGCCATTGTAATACCTTGATGAAAAATCAATTTTTGTTTTTTGATAAACTGATATTATGAAAAGCTATTCCAGAAAATTCTCTACGTATCTCAATTAGTCAACACATTGGCTGATAATTGCATTGCCTTTTCTATTAAATAAAGTGCGTGTAGAAATACCAATGTTTATTATTTTTTTTTCTTTCTTTACGTTTGCTTAAATTTATGCCACTAACATTTGTATCTGTGGTCGAATCGTACAGCTTAAATTTCAACAATTTGTTAAGCAACACTTGTTTCTCATTTCGATTTTGAAGAAAAATATGCAAATAACTATTTCGCTCGCTACAAATGCGAGCATAAAAGATAAATAATAACAAAATAAAACGCGTGCATTTTATAGTCTAAATTTTAATACTTCAAACTCATATTTCATAAATGCTAAATGAGGAGGTCTGCCTTTATTACAAACAGACGAATGCAACTTTAAATTTATTTATGCCACTTATTTCGTTTTTGTGTTTTGTGTTTTAATGAGAAGAAATACAATTGTGACAATTGCACCCAAGTGGAAATGCATGTTTTACACGTTTAAATACAATCATCTACACAAATGTATACAACAACACGTACGTTTATTTATACAACCGTTTATACATGTGTCCAACAACCATGGTCATTTAATAATAACACGCAAACTAGAACAACATTTAACCCGCAGAATATATATTAAGAGCATAAGTACAACAACAACAACAAGAAGAACCCAAATAAAAAAAAATAAAAATATGCTGCAGACAACATTGCAACAACATCAAAATTAAAAACACCAACAACAAATAGTAAAACATGTGCAACTTATTATAGGGGTAACGTACAAAATGATTTCGCTCCAAAACGTCCGAACGTCCGTCTATCTATGCATTTATCCATCTGTCTGTCTGTCGTCGTGTTGCGTATTAATTGCAAACTCAAATAGTGCATTTTTAAAACTTTATGTAACACATTTCAGGCAGCTTATTTTATTTATTTTTTTTTTTTAATTTTATTTAATTTTTTTTTTTTTTTTTGTGTAAAAGACCTACTCGAAATGTTTCGCTAGTAGAAAGAAGTTGCTGCAGGATACCTTAATGAATTAAGATAAACATACCATAAAATGTTGCAAACATTTCCATTTATTTACAAAATTTGTTGTAAATTTTGTAAATCATATTCGGAACAAATTTGTTTATTTCTTATCGAATTAATTGTTGATTTCTCACTTGGTTATGGCTGATAAAAATATTTTGGCAATCATTGACTTAATCAATACAATCAGTACGCAACCACTGACTTGTGACTAATTTCAGCTTAAAGACCTGCATCATACAGAATTTGATGTTTTACTATTAAAAGTCGAGAAATCGACAAAAATATGACCTTTGAGTGATTAAGTGGATG
The DNA here is from genome assembly GCA_916610165.2 of Gymnosoma rotundatum. Classification (NCBI taxonomy): domain Eukaryota; kingdom Metazoa; phylum Arthropoda; class Insecta; order Diptera; family Tachinidae; genus Gymnosoma; species Gymnosoma rotundatum. The sequence goes on along the minus strand of OU744338.1, from coordinate 69,577,972 downwards.
TAGCATTTCCCTCTCAAAGTAAATATTTATTTTCTTTTTATTCGAGGTTATCTCCACTTTAATTTGTACTGAACTGGCGAGGGTGCATTAGTCCAAAAGCCTTAAGGTTGATATAGATCTACTTGGATGAAAAGTATTTATTAAAATTTACTGGCTTAAAATTGATTAAAAATTGAATTTTAGTACTTACTGGTGTATCAAAGCAATAAATTGTGCCATTTTTAACCGACTTCAAAAAACCAAACAAAAACTTTTAAACACAAAAGTAATTCATTATATGGCAAGTACTTTTTAAGATAACGTCTAATTTTTTGCGGGGTTGCTTTGAACTTTAGTTTCGGAACACGTGCGATCGATCAAATACAAATGACGTACATAAATATTATTTTTCACGACATTAGTGACATTAGAATAGCATCTAATAGCAAATAAAAACTCACTAATCCAACTCTTTAATTTCGCTTTATCCGTGAATCTAGTTTACGTTACAATGTGCATTTTAAATTTTAGACATACCCGAATTTATTCGTAAGATATATATTTAAAATGTCATTGTTGACCTTTAACATTTTAAATGCAACAAGTTAGTTTTAAACTCATTTTGAAAAGTCTTTCAATGTTTTTATGTATTCAGATATGTTTTACATATTTATGGCATTGCCCATATGATATAATTCACTATACATATATACAAACATCTACCCAAAAAAATTTTGTTCTTTCTCAAAGGGAAAGGTACAAAAAATGTAAAATGTTAATGGAAAAATTGATTTCGTCGTTAAATTTTATAAAACAAAAAAAAACGGATAACAGAAATTTTATAAAACAAAAAAACAAAAAAAAAAGCGGAAAACCTATGATAGAGCTTTGTGAGACTTCTCCAACTTATAAATACACGTATTTGAACCTGACAAAAAACGGCTGAACTAATAGTTCTTATCATATTAAATATTTAGCTTAAACCTTTAAAAATAAAGATGTCTGGAATTATCCTTATCAAAATTTTCCGTATAAAAGTTTTCGAATAAAATATTTCACCAAATTCAAACAGCAACTTTAAAAGCTTAAAGTAATTTTTTCAAGAAAAGGAATAAATAATCTTCGAAATTCATTTGTTCGTGCTATTTTCCCGATTTATTATTTAAATCACCGATATTGATTATTGAGGGTCAAAGCACGTCTCGATGATCATTTCGTTATCGCTTACTTAACTCTTCAGGAATCTTCTGACAAACATTTTAAATAAACTAAAGATTTTTGTCCAAACAATAAAGCAAAGACAAAGATCAAAGTTTAAGCAAAAACAACAATAACCAATAGTAATTATATTTTTCTTTCTCTGCTGTATAAGGCAGAATTTTTTTCGGCTCTTTTATACAGTTGAAAGAGGATGAAAAATAAAAATCACAAAACACTACGATAATTTATTTTATGCACGGGCACTTTGCAAATATTAAATTATTTTAAACAACGGGATTTTTTTAAATTATATTAATTTTTAAATTTCATTTTTTCGTGCTATTTTCCAGAAATTTCCTGAAGAGTTAAGTAAGCGAAAAATGGCCATCGAGACGTGCTTTGACCCTCAATAATCAATATCAGTGATTTAAATAATAATTGAATAAATAATCGTTTTATAGATGCGTGCAAGCGTTGCCTCTATCGTAACATCCTTAATTTTTATATTTTTTTATAATTTATACAGAATGCATAAACTTGAAATTTATATAGAGTACGAAGAACCAGGATCCATTTAAGGACAGGGTTAAAAATAAATTTAAAAAAATTAAGAATGGCCTCGTGGTGGAGTGTTTTTCACGAATATGGCTGCATCAGCTAAAAATTTGAAAAAAGTATGAATATTTGTTATCAAAAATTGACATTTGACAGACAATACAAATTTACACAGGGTATGCAGCTTTGTGTCCGCTATAAAAATTATATATAACAATTTAATTAAAAGATGCCTTTGTTTTAGGATTTCATACGCAAAGTGTAAAAACGCAAGCCTGTCGTTTTCGCTTCAATGTCTGGCCGTCTGTCTGTGACAGCCTCTTTTCTCTGGAACCGTCATATGTTGAATACTGAAATTTTTACAGAAGATGTATTATAAAAGGGTGTTTCAAAAGAGAGTTGATATTCATAAAAATGTCGTTGTTTTTAAACTTTAATTTGCGCTATGATAAAATAAAACTATAAATTAAAGAGTGTCCCAATAATAACGTTTTAATGAAAATTTACTCATAGCAAGTTTAAAAAATAAATTAAGGAATTCAAGTGTGTATATACAATGCAATATACACACTAAATGTATCCAATACAATGTACGGAACCCTTTAACTTCGACTCCATCTTGCATTTAGCGATTTATTACGTAACACATACGATCTTTTCAACAATAATAGGTAGACAATTTTAATTTTTAATAAAATAAAAACGAAAGGATTATCCATATACACAAAGATACCCTTCGTATGTGAGTCTAGCCTGCACTTTACTTTAAAACTGTTTAGATATATTAAAATATCAGGAAATATGTAAATTAAAATATTTATATTTTAATAGAATTCGAAATTCGCCTTAAGGTTTTGGGAGCAATAATATCAGGATCACATGAAAGCCACCAGCAGCAGCAGCAAAAATAATAAGAACAATGAAAAAAAAAAAATAATAATTAAAACATGCTAAATAGTATTCCGACTGACTGGCTGTTTGGCAGTCCTGTTGGTTGATACCGCACTCACAATTATATCTGTTTTTCTACCAACTCTTCCCAAATATATTCCGCTTGCAACAGTAAGAGTATTTAATTATGTAGACCACGTTGATAGGTGCCTGGCAACATTTTTTTAAATACAGGCTTTTTTTCCTTCTGCTGTTGTCTTGTATGCTGCTGTTTTGTTCCTTTTTAATCCTGCAGTTGTTTATTTCATTAGTTTTTTCTATCTGTTGCAGTGTGTGGCTGTTAATAAAAGTATGTTGCCCTTAAGTGCAACCAAATGGGTTTTCGTGGAAACCACACTTGGGAAGCAGTTTTATATTAAACATGTGTTAGTGTTGTTTCTTTTTTCAGTTGAAGCTTTAACGTTTGTCCAATGATTCTTGGTTTTCTTGCTGTTTTTACGTTCCATTTTTATCAGATTCTTTAAAGCGAAGTGCCTGAACTTTAATATTTTTATGGCAAGAATTTAATTTTTAAAGTTGTATTAACAAATTGCAAGTTATTTTTATATATATTAATTACCAATAGTTGTTGCTCTTGTTTCTGTCTTGCTGTTTAAGAAGTTGGCCCTTTTTTTTGTTTAATTTATTAATTACCCGAATGTTGTTTCATAACTTGTCTCAAACTGCGTTGATAAAATTTGTGTTCCGTGCATTTATGCTGTTCATTTGGATAAATGTTTATTTATGAATTGAGTGTTGCTTCTTCTCTCATAGAAGTCATCTTTGTATTGTTGAAGTTGACTTGCGAAAGGACAAGACATAAATTGTTGATTTTAGTGCAGTATTGTTGAAACTAATAATTTTTGGTGTTAAAAACACAATTGTTACAGTTGTCATATAAAAATTCAATTGGAAAGAAATAACCGATAAATAGCAATTTGTTATTTGTTTTCATTTTACAAATAAAAATTATTACATATTTCCATACCATGAATTAAGAATAAAAAATATTATTAACTCTTTGAAAATGAGCACCGCGTAACGGTAACTGTGAATGGGGAGCGATGTCGTGATATGATTGGAAACTTTTTAATGCCACAACTGCATTGCTTTGGCCTTGATTGGCATGTGGTATCAACAAGACGGTACCTCGTCACATACAGCCAGGACTGCAATGGAATTGCTGCAAGATCTCTTTCCACAACTTGTTATTTCAAGAAATGATGATGTTCATTGGCCTCAACGGTTGCCTAATTTTTGTGGGGATATCTGAAAAGCAACGTTTATGCAAACAAATCAGAAACGCTTAATCAAAATACATATTCGTTATGAAATTATTGAAATACCGCGTGAAATATATGCGAATGTAATGAAAAATGTGCTCAAAAGGGCTTGCATTTGTGAGGCTAACAGAGACGGACATTCATCTGATATTGTATTCCATACATAATTGCCGACATTAAATAAAATATTTATCAATAAAAGATACGTTCTCTCTCATTTATATGTAATATACCTTCCCGGCGGACACCCTGTAGATATTTCCTGTTCTATAAGACTCAAACTGACTGAATAGATTTCTTATTTATTTGGATTAGAAACAAGAGCAAACAAGGCTATAATGTGTTATAAAGTGCGTAGAAAAGTCTAAGATTATATTTAGGGAATGTCGGGTACAATAAGTGTAAGAAATAAATGAATGAAACTAAAACAATGTAAAATTGAGTTCGCTCGTTTATGAACTACTATCTCCATAATAAAAACTAGATGCAGGAGTAATCTTAAAGACTCCCCGTGCTGAGGAGGTCAGATTCCCTTGAAGTAATGTTTTACCCTGCGTTGTATTTAATGCGAACTTGTAGAGTTACATCGAAGCAGGTGCCGTGAATCCAAGTATGGTTGGCGCCTTATATAGGGTTGTCATTATATAGTACACATAGGCAAAATTATTAAATATAGTCAAATTTGAAGGCTTAAATAATATGCATTTTTTCGAAAATCTTCACCTTCTTGATGTTTTTGCTTTTGGAATATATAGGAGCACTAGTCTTTCAGGCTTGTAAGTGCAAGGAAATGAAATCAAAGGGACTGACGTGCATCTCTATCACATATGTTTCCACTGTCATTACACTGCAGTGCCTGGAATCTGGCCCCTGACATCACTTTGTAGTGTAAAGATCAATCATTATATAGTTTCACATATTTACCATGAACAGTCGTTCGCTTTTTTTTATTAATACCAATTGAATTTAAGGCACCTACTTCTTTGGAAGAGCATGACTAAGTATTTTAGTTGGAAAAAGTTCTAAAGAGATGATATAAATTTTTTAAACTTTAGTATCGTTACTGCAGAAATTAAAAGGAATGAATATAAATTTTATGAACTAGTGCTGTTGTTGTATGCGGGACAGTACTAAGCTTTCATATCCTTGAATTGACGCAAAGTTGCAAAAATGATTTAAAGTTGCGTGCTTCTACTTTGTGTTACTAAATTTATTATTTCCTCTTTTTAGTTTTTATTTAACGAAGCTGAAAATGGTTCTGGAAATGGATCAAATGTTTGAAAAATAGAAAATAAGAATTATACATTAAATGAAAAGCTCATTACCAGCAGGCTTCTTCCGGCCTGCGTGTTTATATAGGAGCATCTCTTAGCGGCTTTTACTATCGTCAACATTGAAAAAGTTTTCAATTTCATTTGAGTTAAAATCTTTAAAAAAAATAATTAAAATGGCGCATAATTAAGTCATAATTTGTAAATTGATTTAGAGATATTAGAACCTAACAACAATACACTATTGATGACAAAAAGGCCACTAGGATTGACATTTATAAAATGAAAATTAGAAAAGTAATGAAGGTCGATTTAATATTGGTAAATGATCCATCTTTAACAATTAAAATATATTCTAAAATTAATTAATAATTAATATTTACAATAAATTAAATATAACTTTCTTTAAATTCCTTCAGATGCTGTCCTTTTATGTTTTACATAATTTAGTGACTATTAAAATAATTTATTTTCCTTTCTTATCAAATTAAAAAATATATATAAGTATGAGAAAAAATTAATTTTCATAAAAGTATAAAAATGGAATCTTAAAAATGTGACAAGTGTTTAGAGACTTTTTAGTGTGGCTTCTTGTAAATGTTTTTATATTTATTTGAAGATCATCAAAATGATTAATTTGTTATTTGTGTCTTTTATGGTCGAACATTTTGCTTCCCAAATAAAAATATAAATAAAAAAAATCAACAATTGAATTGATTTATGGCAACGAGACGCTAAGTAGACATAAGATTATGTAGTTAATGCTTAAGAGGATATTGTGACCACAAATGCACTCAACACATATTACATTCATTCTTGTTTAGATCCAGTCAAACACACAATACGGCCACGAAAATGCTTATGCACCCAATGGAAAAAATCCTTTGTTTGTACTTTTTATTAAGAGGGTATTAATGTTGTTGTTTATGATCGTACAAAAGATGGTTTTTGTGATCTGTAATTTAACATTTTTAAAAACTTTATTTTTACTTTTTACTTCTCACAGCCATGTTGCAGAATAACGCACAACTGTAATGTTTGAATTGAAATATTGAGTGCTGTGTGCAGCAGGTGACCTTTTTCAGTCGCTGTTCACAAGAAGGTCTTATGAAACCAAGATAAAATGAAAAAACCGTTAAATACAACAAACGTTTCAAAGCAGTATGAGGTTCATATTGTGAAGCTGTTCACTAAATTTCATATTTTATAGAAAGAAGTATGAAGCCATGACTAGAGCTGTGTCGTTCATAAACGAACGGGTACAGTTATACGAATCATTTACATGATGATGATACGGGTACTTTTTTAAGCACTAAGAATTTGTCTTTCAGAATTTTCGAGAAATTTTTGCTTATGACACAATTGATTTACAGGGTGTCCACCGGGAAGGTATATTATTTTGTTTAATTATAATTTTTGATTAAATGAAAGCAAGTGGATCTTGTATTGATAAACGTTTATTTAATGTCGGTAATTATATATGGAATACAATATCTGATAAATGTTCGCCTCTGTTAACCTTACAAAAACGAGCCGCTTCACAGTTACCCCGTTCACAGTTAAATAAATAAGGTGTAATGCTTCCTCCTGACTAAATTGAACACCAGACTGTCACCTTTAGTGAACGTAAAGGTGACTGATGTATAATTGGGGGTTTTTCATTACCCCGAACCAACTATTTTATTTATTCACATATCAATCCAAATGAAAATGTGCCTCGTTTTCATTACGACTTTTTCATGAAAATCGGAGTTGTCATGGGCGAGCAACATCCTATTGGCATATGTACGGTGGCGTAAATAGTATTGTCGAAGAAGCTCTGGTATCAACTGAATCTTAAATGGAAACAAATGCAAATCCTTGTGCAAAATTGTGGCGAAAGTTGCTCTTTGAAGTCAAATTTCTGAGCAAGGCGTTGAATTGAGGTTAATGGATTCTATTAACACTTTCTTGAGCAGCAGTAATATTTTCCGCCGATCTTGCAGCACGCTTTGGTCCATGCTTCGGCCTATCACCTACATACTCTGTTTGTTCGAAATGATTCACTACACGACAAATAGTGCGCTTTGTTGGCACGCTGTTCCTCCCAAAAAAGTGACGCAACTTTCTCATCGTCACAGAAATCGATGATTGATTTTAATAAAAAGTTTTTACAATTAAAACACGTTGTGTTGTCGAATATTTCTCCATAATTAATTTGCCACGTGTTAATTCACGATTGACAAATATCTACTTTTAGGACTAATGTTTACCAAAATAGTGTCCCAGCGGACACCGTTTAGTACTATTTGTTACCTGACTATTCATTTAATACTCAACTGACTAATTTTAATTGTTTTCAATTGAATATAATCAAATATTTTTCAATTGAAAACCAAATATTTTTTATTTTTTTATACAAATATACATTTTCCTTTTAGTATTTTCGTTTGCTTACTCTCGAACATTTTTGATACCATTCCGTTCACAGAATACTATGGTTTCGTTCGTTTAACGAGAAAATGAAGCAACAAACTAATTGCACGAAGAGGTTTACACTTGGTTCTTGAAAGAAAACGATTGCTCATTAAAATGAACGACTTGGCACATGCCTACCCTACCTTAACATTATTTGGCTGTTTGTTTAGTAGTGCTGTGTTTTCTTTTAATTCCGAGATCATGGTTGGGATCCAGTTCATTTTTTAAAAGTTCTAATATGTTTAAAAAGGTCTGTTAGGTCTATATAATTTTTTTAATTGATATCTCCTGATACCTAAACCATATAATAGTTAATACTGAAAGCTGCCATTATAGAATCTTATATATATATATATATATATATATATATATATATAAATATATATAGAACTTTGGATCCTAGGGAACCTGTTAGCTCAACATTGCCGCTTCAATTCTGGCATAACATATCAGGTATTTCAGTATATACAAATATTCAAGGTTTTTTATTTTTTAAGTAAAATTTGAACTTTCCAAGCAGTTTTTCTCGGCAATTATATGTAAAAGAAGAAATTTAGCTACAGCATTAAATTTGGAATTTTTATAAAATCAATAATTTAAAGATGTTATTTTTTAAATATTGACACTTTTTTTTAACAATTTTCTAGTCAGCCTCCTCACGGAATGTTTTTATTAAATTAGAAAATATAAATGTAACAAACTAAAATTTTAAAGAAAAGTAACAATCAAAAAGAAAAAAAAAACACTTTTCTGAAGTGGAAACAAGTTAAAACTTTATCAGTTTTTTTAAACTTGTTACCCCAGGATCTCCTTGGAATTTCGTCCATATATAACGATTGTTTTTGGTACTTTACAGGCAAAAGTATAAAAATGCCTATTTTGGACTTTGTTTTAATATATTAAATGGCTATTTTCGTGATTCGGATTTGGTTGAATCTGAAATTTTTTCTTCTTATTTACTCTAATTATTCGGATACACGCATGCACAGGTTTTCATAACCCAGCCAGCCATTCCGAAAAGAGGCTCATAAGAGAAACCAAGTACGGAGATTTTTCTCCTTGACATGATTCCCACTATGATTTAGAAGTAATACCTAATTATGTGGACCTTCGAAGTACTCCTTATTATGACTCATATACATATGTATATTGGAGCATAGGACGTCAACAATAGCCGCAAAAGGTATTGGGCTATAAATATATCTGTGTTTGTTCTACGTTCAATTTAGAGATCTCATTTCGGATTCTGCTAAACTTTACCAATTTTTCTTCCATCTTGGTAAAATGGGTTTTAGCTGAAAGCATGTTTGAAAAAGTTGGCATCTTCATGCTAAAGTGTATTACTATTTTCGATTGGCTTGTTGTACTCAAAAGATCCTTATTATTTTAAGCATCGGTTTAAAACAATAGCAATCACCTGGTGATGTCATAAAACCTTTCATGTTTTACGTGCATAGAGTAACACTAACTTTACATTTGAATTAAATATTCGCAGTTTAGTATGAACGCTTATGTTGTTGCCAAATCGCTGATAGCACTCAGAAAAGTAATCTACATTTATCTTATTGTCTTAATTGTCTTAATAGTTCAGAAAGAGATTATCACTTGCCATCGACAAAATAGGACTTTTAAAAATTTATCGACTCCCCATGACCATTAGACAAAGTTTATATTTAATATAAATATAACAACTTCAAAACAGATTTCATCTCTCTATATATATTATATTATATTAACTATTGGGACACCCTCATATTCCACCTCTAAACTTTATACTTGTTACAGCGGAGTTAGCACTACAGCTCCTTTCAACCGTCTGTCTACAACTGTTTAACATTTTGGCAATATACATCAAATTATAGCAACAATAGGGGGACCTTTAATTTCCAAATTCAAGTTTGAGTAGACTTACCAATCAGCTAGCAACATCTTTTGTATTTTATACTCTAAAGTATTTTTACTTCTTATTATATTAAACAAAGTATTGGACATTTTGTCTAATTTTCAAGCATTTGTCTATAACAGTTCAAAAGACAGTTCCATTTATGTCAACAAATATCAATTATGGAAACACCTTTTCATTTCTAAATTCAAATTGAAAATTTGTTATAGCGGACTTAGTCCCTTGTAAGCTTCAGCTGTCTGTCTATAAAGGTTCAAAAGTATGGCCATATAGATCAAAATTTAAAAACTCCTTCAATATATATTTTTTAATATTAGGACCGGTTACTATAAGGGGTTTAAAAAATACTCCCTATAGGTCAATTGTCGTCGCTTGTGAAGAAACTCTTTAATTTTTAGATTAAGTTTTGTATTACTTTTTGCAACAGAAAGCTATAGTTTTTGTTTTAATTTAACTCTGGTGCCCTGTACGGTTCATAGTTCTTTTACTTTTTAACTTTTATAATTATGAACTGTTTTGAAAACGGAACTTATCTGCAAGCATCACCTTTAAAATAAAAAAAAAATCATAATCGATCCAAAAATTGCTGAGTTATTGAGGCACAAATATAAATAAGCAACATCAGTCGAATTGCTCTTCTTTTGAAATCGCTTAAACGGGCAGTGCAAAATTCCTTTGGGCAGAAAGAACACAATGAAAAATGTAGAATAGGCTACAAAAATATTATTCAAAGTGTTTTTTCGGTACACATAAACATTCAAAAAACTACATTTTCTTCCAGTGTAATAGAGCAGTGCCCTAATTTCTTGAGTTCTCCGATCATAAACTATTAGTTTTTGAACTCGAGCTTCGAGAAATCAGTCAACAAAATCGTCCTTCTGATTCATATGGTTTGCTGAAAAGCTTTTTTAGAATTTATTCTTAATTTTTTTGCACGTTTCGAAAGTTAGAATTTTTAGTAAAGTCTAGGGTATGTCAAACTTTATATATCGATTTCAGCTGGCTTACTGGTATTAAAGAAATTGATGGCCAGTTTGTCAACTTAAGTTTGCAAAAGGTTTTTAATGAGGCTTTGATAAGCGTAAAATTAAAATATTTTATTGTCATTTACCTCCTTAAAATTAATTGTGTTTTATTAAAATCCATTCCATTTAATGCAGGTGCTAAAATAAAATCATTAAATATACATATACAAATGTAAAGCCACACAAACTCATTCACATATTCAATTACTCTAATCAAAAGCACTTAAAATCGTCATCGTCAATATTCCCGTCGTAATTTAACAATTAATTATTAATAATAATTTAACCGTCGAAATCAACATTATGTCAGATAATAATTGCTTTACAATTTATTTCCTAAAAATTTTCCAATTAGCTTATACGTCGTCGACAAGTTTCCCTCTTCCAACCTACCATCGATAAAGGCATCCAACGCATTTGCATGGCTGGTTGCACGTTTAATAGTTTGCCAACCTGGCTAAGGACGTTATCGACAATTGTCTGCATAATTGTAATTTATCAAAGTTTTAGTTACAATTGAATTGTGTTTTGTATTAAACAATTTGTTAAAATCGAACATTTGGACATGACAACCATTTGTTCTTTCTAACACTTTTACCATTTTGCCAATCGAATAAAATTGGATAACAAATAACGTAAAACAAAAACAAAAAAGGCTAAAAATTAAGAAGTTGTATTTGCCTGTGTTCTTTGTTTTATTTGAATGCTTTATCTATTGGATGCAGTGTTGCCAGATGTATATAAATAAAATTGTGTTTATATGTTTGTTTGAAATTTCAGGGCAGTCTTTCTGTGGGCTCAGAAATTAAAAAAAAACACTTTTATTTAATACATTATAACTTTAATCATTTTCTAGTGAATATTTAGATCGTTAAGTGTAAACAGCTGATCAAACTGACATTAGAAGGCCTTACATGTCATATTTTTGCCTCTGTACATGTGTTTTTGTGTCTTGCATATGTTTAGAGGATATAAAATCTGTTTCGCTTTTCTTCAAACATACGTTTCAAGCGGGTCTTTTTTGCAAAGAAACACTTTGATTGAAGACAAAAATTTTATCGTCTTACTTTTTGAAAGTTTTTACATCATGTTATAAGCTAAACGCTTTTTATTCTAGTTGTTATTGTGTTAAATAGTATTCTAGTACTGCATTGTAGTTTTGAACAAAATAAAATCAAAGATTTTAATAAATAAAACTTTATGTGTTTCAAATATACATAAGGTTGGAGCTAGTTGAGAACCATGTAGCCGTTATTATGTTGAATAAGATTTCTGTTTCCTGACATCCGCAGACAAAAAAATCACGAATGCAAATGAAAAAATGATTTAAAATTTGGTAGGAAACGCTGGCTTTGTGGCGCAATTCCATGGAAAATATATATTAGTTAGTCTTAATGTGCAGTTAGTTTAGTCAAATATTGTACAAAAAAATCGTAACCAATGTTTTTAAATGTTTTTAATACTTCCTGAGGCGTAGCATTATGAATAATGATTTATACAATTAATGTGATACCTTACCTGTAATATTGGGTAAGATCTTATATATGAATGTTTTTTGACCTTTTTAAATAGTTTTTCTTTTCTAATTTATTAAGCACTAGGTCAGTTTTATAAATAATAAAAATTTTTTATTTATATTTTCAATATTTCGCCACACCTTTGGGTGGCATCATCAGGAAACAGGAAACAAAAAATTAGATTTTCTTTTTTTTTTTAATTTTTTTTATTAAAATAACAAAATTAATTTGTAATTTAAAAAAAAAATAAAATCTAATTTTTTGTTTCCTGTTTCCTGATGATGCCACCCAAAGGTGTGGCGAAATATTGAAAATATAAATAAAAAATTTTTATTATTTATAAAACTGACCTAGTGCTTAATAAATTAGAAAAGAAAAAGTAAGATCTTATATTTCTTAATAAGTATTTGAGAAAGACACACTTTTTTCTGTATTTACGTTTTTTTGGTCACATATTTGACTATACATAGTAACATTAAATATCTCGATAACTTTAAAAATTTGTGTCAGAATTATTGTTTATATGAATCCTCAATTAATTAGATCTCTTATAAATCATAATAAATTCATATTTAAAAATATATATTTATTCTTTTTTTAACTTACTTTTTAGCATATCTGGCAACCTATAACTCATATGAATGAATAGATATGCCACTAAAAAAAACAGAAAACAAAACAAATGATGGCGATAAAAAGCGTAGAATGGGATTTTGTTCGTTTATTCGTTCATTCCTTAAGTTATCTAATGTTTGTTCTGTTCCTTTGGTTAGTTGATGTGTCATGGGTTTAATATTAGGTATATTTACTCGTAAAGTACCCACGCACTGCAATAAATTGGCTGAGGTGCGAAATAGTTAGATAAGTAGCAAACTGTGCGTCCTTCTGGAACTAGAGAATTTTGTGTGCAAAATAAGCGAATATGCAAAATAGTTGAAGGTTAAGTATTGCAGCAAAATTCATGGGAATAAACTAACAAATATAAATAATATAAATCACATCAAAGCACTTACATAGTTTTAAATTTGATGTACATATATATTTTTTTATCTGTTCGTTCGTCTGTTGTTTGTTCGTGCATGCTTAAAAATGTTGCATGACCTTCAAGAGAGTAACTAAAAGTGTAACAGCGTGGAAGTCAAAAATACCATAAAAATTGCAAAAAATGTTAAATTAACATACTTAATTATATTTTTCTATAAAATAAATTAAGACATTCAACCAGTTAATATAGATTTGAAATCATTTTACATTAAAAATGTTATTCGCCGTAAAATTCTTAAAAATGTCTAATTTAAAACAATAATCAATTTTGTGATACTTTTACAAAAGGTCATTAGAAAATAAACAGTACAATAAAATGCAGTGAAGAACGCTTATCCATATGATCGCTTACTTAGCTGGTTTTTATAGTAATTCTGTTTAGAACACTTTAAATACAGGGTACGCCATCTAATGTTTTTTTTTCAACTTGTGCTTATTTCGTGAATTGTAACTTTTAGCTCATGTGTGATTTGACAGATAATTAGTTGTATCCTTCCGCTGAACGAATATGGTTGTGTATGCTCTTGGACAACGCTGGGAAAGGTTGCGACATTACTTTGAAAATCATGGTAATGTTACAGAATGTGTGCGAAAATTGCGTACGGATTTTGGAAGAAGAGAAGCACCGTCAGCTTTGTATTATCGTTATCTGGTGAAAAAAGTGGAGGAACTGGCATCCTCATCGATAAAACAAAGCGTGAAAAGCCAAAAACAGGGCGTACACCCGATAATATTGCTGCTGTGGCGTCACTGAGACGAACTTTGCATAAAGACCTTGGTATGACGCCATACAAAGTCCAATTGGTTCAGGAGTTGAAGCCAACTGACCATCCAATGCGTTTTAGCTCCGCTAAGTGGGCCTGCGATCGACTTACAGAAGATGCCGATTTTGCCATAAAAAATCATCTTATCAGATGAAGCTCACTTTGATCTTGGCGGGTATGCAAACAAGCAAAATTGTCGCATTTGGGGCACAGAAAACCCGCACGCATACATTTAAAAGCCGGTACACCGGAGAAAGGATATTGTCTATATTTGATTTCAACAGGACGGCGCTACGTGCCATTCAGCCGAAGCTACACTCGGTCTTTTGAGCCCTGTTTTTGAAGATCGCATTATCAGCCGCAGAGCTGATGTCGTTTGGCCACTTCGGAGCTGCGATTTAACGCCGTTGGACTATTATTTGTGGGGTGCCTTAAAAGATAATTGTTTCGCCGACAAACCAGAGACAATTGACGTTTTAAAGGACAATATTCGTGAAGCCATTGGTAAAATACAGCTGCACACAATCGATTATGTGCTAAAAAATTGGACCGATTGTGTAGGCTACTGCATGGCCAGCCGAGGCAGCCATTGGAATGAAATTATTTTCTGTTATTAACCGGAAGGATTGTACTTTCAAATAAAAAAAAGAAATTTGAGAAAATAGTCATTAGTGGTTTTTTTATAGCAAAAAAAGTTATTTGGCGGACCCTTTATAAAATTCCAAAGCACAATTTAAAGGGTATTCCATTATAACGTTTTATTTTTTAGGCATACGGGCTTAACTTCTAAACTGTATCGCTTCAAGGACAAGGTGAGAAATAAAACGTGCACTTTTAGCGGCTTTAAGGCCCAACTATAATGTGCGTAAACTAGCTTATGCCAACTTATACAACTGTGCAAATGCATTAAATTATATGTGGTAAACTATAATGTGAATAAGATAACTTTTCGTCAAGTTTCGTTAAATTACATTTCTTTATGCAAGGTACGAAACTGATCGCACTTTCCGTACGGAAACAGCTGATGTGCTTTGGTTTATACATTAATAAAGAAATTTTCTAATTAAGACCTAAATTGTTAGATTTTTTAGTTTTAAATTCAATAAAAAATGTAGAAAAAAAGAACATATTTCTTTATGGCCAATTTTTTACAATTATAATATATATAAATTAAATTTGTATTTATACACACATATGCATACCATATAAACGATGAACATCGTTGCATTTTTAAGTACGGTTGGCAACAAACACAAAACAGAAAATAATTTGTAATAATTTTTTTTTACATTTTCTTAGAACATAAACCAAAATATGTAAATGTGTTTGTGAATCTTATTAAATATATAAAATATTTTCTTTAAAGCCTTTTAGTTTTAAAATTTTGTTGATCTATATAGAAATTATTTTTGGCAAAAGTACGAAATAAACATAAATGTGCAACTGTGGCAAATAAGTTACTAAATTTATATATGTACATTGTAGCCACATAAATTTCTTTGATAAGTTACCTAAGCATTTGACAGGCTTTTCGTTGAATTTTTGACATAAGCTAAAGCTAGCTTATGCACATTATAGTTGGGCCTTTAGATTTAATACCGTTACAGATAGACATTTTAAACACAAGAATACAAAATGATGGTGCCATACAGATACAGTTTTCAAGTAAATGGTATTTTTTACACATATATGTATGTCTATGTGTTTGTCTGTCAGAAAGTTATAGCTGCCTACGCCAGAGTACCCATCTTTTAGAACTTTCACAATTTTTTATCAGATATGCGGTTTGCAAAATAGGGTACTTATTAAATTTATATTTTACGTGGTACTTTCCATACAAGTCCAGAAAAAAAGTACTTGCCATATAACGACTTACTTTTGTGATTGCCATATTTTGTTAATCGCGTTCAAAACACATTACATTAGTTAGCAAAAACGAAGTAGTAATTGAAAACTAGATATTTAACTGAAAAGTGAGTACCTTAAAATATGTACTAATGATAAAGATTACTTCCTGCAATAATCAATATAATCAATTTTCAGTAATTTATTATAAAAATCCCATGCATTTTTTAAAATCATTAGGGTGGTAATCTAATTGGGAAGTCTTTCCGCCAAGAATGATTCATTCCACACTCCATTACCTTTTCAAAAAATTGTTGCTAGGATCCAACGCAAATAAGTTTAAAGTTGAGTTACTGAAAAACTTAAGTTAGAAATTTACTACTAAATGTACCCTTTTTATGTATTTCTTTGTAATATTTTAAATTACTTAATTAATTATGGTATTAAGTTGATTGGGTTTGTTCCGCCAGTAAATATTATACTGGCGTTATATCTTTCGGTGAAAATCATCGTCTCTGGCTATTAAATTGGTACGTTTGGTGAGCATTTTCGTTGTGAGAACATCAAATTCAATCCACGTTTGTGTTAGTACGGTTTTCACCGAAAGATATGAAAACAGGCGGGTTATTATGTTTTGCTATTCAAATCGAAAAGAGTTTCGAAAAGAAACCCGTATTATGTAGTACGATCGAAAGGCCTGCAGTGTTGTGCTTGCAATTTTAAGAGAAATTTTAAGTAATGGCAGTTTTTTATGTGTCAAAACTTGGCAGCACTTTGCATTATTTTATACCAACTTCAAATTTGTAAATAAAACTAATGTAAATATAAATATTTAATCGAAACGTGAATAAAAATTTTCATTCATTAGAACTACGTAACATTTACATTTTATACGTATGTACATTGTAAACATATTCAAAACATAAAAAGAAAAATAATTCATAACAGTTTTTTTGAAAAATAAACATAACACAAAATAACTCATAATACTATTGTAGAAAAAATAAAAGAAAGTAGGGAATTCTCAATTAAATTTTCTTGTTCTGGAAGTCAAAAATTTTTCTCTTTACTTCTAGTTATGCAATTTTGCATTTCGCTGTTTTCAGTTGATTTTTCTTTACAAATTCGTATTTTTCCTTTTCCAGATCAAACAAACGTTCCTTCAGTATTTTTTTTTTCATTTCATTTTTCTTAAAAAATTTAAACTTCTTCTTTTTTAATATGTACATGAGCTCCATTGTATCACTGCTCCGTTTTAAGTATTTATTGGCTGTTGAGATATTTATATTTATTTCGCCGAATTCTGTTAAATTTTTTTTGTTTGTTTTCATCACAGTTTTTTAAAAGTTTGTGGGTCTTATTTCTTCTTTTTCGAACATATTAATAAAAATTATAATTGTTTCTGTGTACGTATTCGAAGAGTAAAACTTTATTTCTAATTCAATTTACAAAAATGTCTAATGACTAAACTTCATACGCATACTAGATTTTTTTTGATTTTTTTAAACAAAGTTTTTTTTTCTTATACATTTAAAAATAGGGTAACATAAAAATTAAAGTAATTAGATACTTAATACTTGATGTTTGACAATTTTCAACCGTAACTCCTACAATTTGTTTAGATTTTCTAGTAATGTCCGATAATTAGATACACCACCACGAGTACATCGATGTGGAGTATATGGTGTATTTAAGTTTTCCTCACTATTGTTTACGTCTAAGTTATTTCAAGGTATTGTAGTAGGAATATTTATTTGTGCACTATATCTACACGTACTAATAATTCCTTCAATATAATTATTATTTACAAGCAGTTCAGCAATTTTTTGCTCCAGCGGTGAATTACTTGGTCCACCTCCAGCTCCTGAAATACTACTTTTTTACGGCGAGACTTTAACTTTATGTGTTGATTACAATCTGCAGCATTTAAATCTTGCGACAGTCTCTGCCATAACTCCCTGCATTTGCTTTTGGCATTAGAAACATTCAGGTGTTCTTTTGCCAAATCTGTATGCAATGTCATTAGTTCTACCATTATTTCACATTGCCTTGGCTTTGTATATAAACTCCTTTTAAATAATAAATAATTTTAAAATCAAAGAATTTAATAAACTTTTTTAATAATTAAATATTAAACGTATATATGTACTTACATTTTAAAATGTTTATTTTAATTTTCTTTTATGTATGTAAAAAAATATAAAGTTTCAAAATGGCATTCGAAAAACCTACATACGATAATAACACATTTGACATTTGCTTTCATACTACACAATTGCACTACATAATTGCAATTTTGAAAGGGACTTTTTTGGTTTCCGAATGGGATTAAAAAATTCCCTCAATTTACGAACGTAAATGATTTTCCGATACGAATAGGTATACATAATTACCCCCCAGTAATTAAATGTTTTATGTTATTTAACACTGTTTATGCTTTTTGCTTTGTGTTTACTTTATCTCAATAATACTGCAAGATATTTTAATATATTTAAATGGCCACCTTTTGACTTCATTTATAATATCCACAGTTCAACTCCTAATTTCATAAAAATAAAATTTTTGAAATATATTCAAAAATGTCTCCAATACTCATTTCTTCAATATCTAAACTTGTTAAATTTATTCCCAAGCAGTGCCCACAACTTCGTCTGCGTGTCATTTCTAATTTTCGTAAAATTCGAAATTAAAGAAAGCGTGTTTTTTAATATTTTTTGCAGAATTCAGTAGACAGTGTAAAACATTTTCCATTTTTAAAAAAAATGTACAGACAACTGTGTTAGTATCATTATACCACTAAAATTTTGGTGCTTTCAAACTTGTATCTGTAGTTTCTCTACGAAATGGTTCTAAGGGACCTCCTCAAAAAATTTTTTTCAAATCCATTGAGTAGTTGTTACGTGATGCGAACACAGAAAAAAAATTCCAAAAATATGTGTTTTGTATTCCATATCGATTACTATCTACACCAACATCATAATTTTGGAAAAATACTTTCTGTAAAGAAATGACCCCGTTACAGTTTTATTATATGCATAGATTTATCTTCTTAATTAACACAAATTATTTAAATTAACTTCCATTTGTTAATTAAAAAAAACCTAAAATTTTCTTCCATCAATGGCTAGAAATGTTTGTTTACATTTGTATAGTTTTGCGAAAGAGCAAATAAAATGCCATAACCATATGTTTGAAGCTGTAGTATTGAAATAGACGTTAAATGCCTAAGACTGACTTTTGTTCTTAGATGAAACTTAAAGATAAATGACAATTAAATACAAAGTCAAAAACTGTCCCTAACAGTGGAATTATACATATGAGCGCTTTGCCAGTGAACTAATAGAGCTTTATACCTTTTTATCACGAATCAGTTTAAAACTAAACATACTTAGAAGGAGCAGTTTATATATAAAATAGAGAGGTGATCATATTCTTCTGCGAGTCTCAGCAGAACTTAAAGCAAAAAAAAAATTATATTCACAAAATTGAGTTAATTAAAGTCATATTCTAACCAATTATTGATAAATATTAATATAATTTTGATTTTATGTAAAATAAAATATTTGCTCTTTGGAAATTCAGCGCTTAATTAAATTAAATAAAGAGTTTTTTTGTATTTGTTAACATAAATTTGTAATTTCTGTGGCTATAATTAATTAAGCTGTGTTTTGGTGTAAATTGTTGTTTATTTGTTGCTGTATGTTTCATTTTTTCTTGCAAGTTTTAGTAATGTTTTTCTTTTTATTTCAATTTGCTGTAGGCTGTCTCTTCTTTCGTGTTTTACAATTCTCAAACAAATACAATTTTCTATGTATTTGTCGTTTGTTGCATACAACCAACCAACAATTACAAACAGCCATAGCAGCAGCTACAACAACCATCATGTCGACTGCTTAAGTTTTGCTAATTACCAACCAAATAAGAAGCTTTTCCTCGTTTGACACCGAAAGATGTTTTCTGAAATCTTTCTTAGACTATTTTGAGTTTTGTGCCTTTTTATTCTTCTTTTTCTTTTTTCTTATTTCTATTTTTTTAATTTATTTATTGCTTGTCAGTATTAAAAAAGACAAGACAAGTACGTACCAGTAAGTATTTCGAAAAGATTGTTTTTACTCCTTAAAAATTAAAACAAAACCCAAAATGATAATAAATAAAATGTTAATCTTCTTAGTTGGGAAACAGAAGTTCCAACAGAGGACATGACATTTTTATTTGTAGCAAAGCATCAGGTTTAATTTATTCACGATTGCTGCTGAGGCGAATTTATAGACACATCGTCAGTCTTAATAAATTATTTAAATTTTTTACATAAAATTCAGCTATCTTTTTTGTTATTATAGAATTACAATTAGGATATTACAATAGGTTATTTTAAAAGAAAGGCCAATTGTTATTTTAAATGATTGTTTTTTTTTAATAACAAACAACTTTGCTTAAGAATCAATTAATGTAAACGCTATGTGGTTTCACAAAGACGATACAATAACTGTATTGGTATTGTTCTTCTTAAATTGCAGTGGCATTAGTATCCTACATCATAGGTTGTAATTTCATTGGATTTCTATATAATAATCGTGCTTGATTTCTTTTAAAAAAATGGTATTCTCGTAAAATAGTTATTGCCAAAACGTCTTAAAATTAAATGTATTACTGAGAGGAGAGTTTGCTACTGCTCACAAAGCTTATTAGTGGATCCTAACTAAAACAAACACAATAATTTTCAACAACTCATGTAATAAATTGAATTATAAAATTAATTTAAAATGAACTAAAATTATTCATTCACTCATAGTTAAGGCGTATCAACATCAGGTAGTCGCGATGGCGAATTCATTAATTTTCGCCGAAAAACTGTATGTCAAACTTCATATATAAAAAATATATATTTTTTTATAAGGTGTTGAACAGTTAGCGTTTACGGCGAAAATTAATTAATTCGCTTTCGCGACCGCTCAGTATTGATACGCCTTGCTCATAACTCTATAAAATAGTTCAAGACGAATTCAATAATTTCTAAAATTAAAAATATTTATTTTTTTTTTAATATTTTATATATTTCTCATTTAATCTGAGAACAGGGAAATTAAAATTTGATTAATAAAAAATCATAAATAATGAAAAAAAAGGAATCAATCTTTAATAGTACAAAAAACTTATTTATTAAATGAGAATTAGACCGCCACCAAATAATACCTACTCTTCTATATATATTTGGCATTTTAGTAAAAATTAAAAAAAAGTCCGCTAATAGCTATGCAACCAGTAGCGAATGTATCATATGGATATGCGTTTCCACAATAATCCATTTTTTCAGAATATTAAAATTATTTTGGAATTTTTAAAATATTTATAAAAAATTAACTCATTAAGACCCTACTTTACGTTGAGCTACGTTTTCTTGAAACTCGTCTCAGTGCTTCCTCGAATATTTACACCCTTCATCACGAAAAGTAGAAAAGCGGTATACCTAAGTTTATCATTTCGTTTGTAATTTCTTAAATGTCAATTTTAGACCCCATAAAGTATATACATTCTGAATTCTTCTGCCTATTGATGTCCGTCTGTTCATCCGTGTTCGGGTTGAAATTAACTTTGCCAAGGCACTAGATAAGCTAGAGAAAATTTAAATACACCATCAGACATAGTTTACATTGTTTATATTAATTTATTTCAAATTTTACACTCACAGCAGCTAATGAAACGACTTTGTTGCGATTAAGGGATATAAAAATTTAATGACTTGCTAATTTTCTCTGCATGATTGTCCTTGTCTAATAATAAAATTATTAAATAGATAATTTGCATGTTGTAATTGCATAACGTTTTTATATTGAACTGATAAAAAATAAAAATAAAAAATTGTTTACACTATTTTGTCCACTATTTGTTCGTTTATCTGCCATTTTCTGATTAATAGGAAAAATAATATTTGGCATTAAAGATGAATGTGACATTCGTGTGTGATAAGTAAAATTTATTATGACGGAAAATCATTACTTGTTAGTTAGTTAGGTTTATTACAAATATAAAATCAATTTATAATTGAATTTTACTTACGTTTAAACATTTCCATCGATATGACATATTTGTATAAATAAATATACAGTTACTTTATACACTGACTCAATAAACTTGTGCTCATACCATACATGTGTACGTACATTAATAGCATATTACGTTTATAAATAAATGAACTAACTGTTCATTCGCTAATTATCCATCAGAGAATTAAAATGAAAAGCGAACAAAAAAAAGAACTGTGAAAATGGGTAAAACGTGTAAACATCAGAATATAATTACCGACATGTTTGTCCTCTGAAAATTGGTCTCAGTGAATTCAGTTGTCGTGTAAATACTTTATTAGTATTTGTATGACAAAAATGAACAGATATTTTACAAACGTAAACGCTCACACAACCATACATCCATTGACAGAGTCAATGCATGTTTATTTGTAATTAAAAAAAAAATCCAAAATTATAGAAAGACCGACGAATCAAACAATCAACAAAGCGAGCGATCTAATAAATAAACAGTTGGCCACAGTCAGTCAGGCTTAACATGAATAGGAGGAGGTAAAATAATTACTGTCATGAACTTCTGCATTATAAATGTTTTCATTATATAATACTCGTCATGTACGTCGTGTTTATAAAGTAGTTCTCAAAATTTTCTTTTCTTTTTTTCATTTTTTTTTTTCGTTTGCAAAAACTCAATTTCCAAAACTTACATAAAATTGCTTATTTCATTATCAAAATTTGTTAATTTCACATTCACCTACTGTGGAAGTAATTTAAGCGGTAGTAATATAGATTGGCCTAACTTTCGCCTGCCGGTCCCAAGGCTTAAGAATGGAGGAGGAATTCAGGCCACTGGGCAATCTCTACTCTGAGTAAAATAAATACTTTCTCCCAGCTAAGGTTGCTTGCAGGCCTTATATGACGAAGCATAAAAAAGCATTATCAACGAAGCGACACAATAATTAAGAAATAGACTAAATAATACGGCATATAACTAGAAGCTCTTAATGATTTTAATTTTTACATCCGCACTTTACAGTGGTTAAACAGGCGACCCGCGATTTTTTTAGTACACATCGAGTGTATAAAAACTAAAATCGGTACCAAAAGCTTATTTTTGCTCTTAATCTAAAGACATAATTAAAATAAAAAAAATTTCTCGAGGCATTACAAACAGGCTTCAATGTTTTGCTTCTGTTTAATTCATGAGAACAAATATATTTGAAAAGGCTGCGGGCCTAAAATCTTTAAAAACTGTTTAAACAATTATTACTTTTTGTTAAAAATTTTTCAGAAAAAAAATATTAAATGTATTAAAATGTATTAAATATCAATTTTTTTGAGAGAAAAAAATTAGTTTGAGCAAAAATTCTCTGCTAGAAAAAAAGCTAAGCTCAAGTGGGTCAAAAAATATAATTTTTAATTTTAAAAGCCGAACTTATTTTTAACTATAAAAAATAAGTTATAGCTTTAGCAATGTTTTGAAAAGCTCGATCAGTGCTATCGTCAGAATTAAAAATTTGGTAAATCATAGCAAAAAGAAGAACTTGCAACGGTCCACATTTAAAGCAACTACACCTCTACTACTATAGCCGTGTTCAATACATTAGCGTAGCCATTTAGAAACTCAGGTCTGTTTGCTTGATCTGATCTTCAATTGTGTTTAATTTTAAGTAGAGCTTTTTTTTAAGGTCTAAAGAAAATAAGTAACTAAAATAATTTATAAGAGTCATGTAGAATTTGACCCTAATGATACAAACAATTCCTTTGTTTCCAATCAATCCTCAGCATTAAACTTAATTTTCTCGAATTTAGTTTTCAAAAAAGTCAATTCATTTTGCGCTTTGTAAAATTAATTCAAATGACACAGAATATGATTGCATACCATTTAAATTCATCAAAATCATATATTCTTATATTCGAGCTCCATTGACTCATATCGTAAATACCATCGTCCTCATATCTAAATACCCTGACATTTAAAAAATTTCCCAATTCACTCCTATTAAAAAGAAATTCTAACTTACTAGAAAACCTTAGACCCATTTCTATTGTATTTGTTCTTTAAAAAAATTGTTGAACACTTCATAAAAAATCAAATAATGTTTTTTCTTAATAATAAAAAATTATTGCATCCTAGTCAGTTAGGCTTAGGCGAAATTATAGTGTTACTGCCTTAGTTGGAGGACTCAGATGCAATTAGGCAAAAAATTAACGAAAAAAAGTACTGTGTATTGATTTCTTTAGACCCCTCGATTGCAATTGACACGGTGGTGCATTCAGGCCTAATTGCTAAAGTGTGCCATTTCTTTAAATTTGCTAAATATTCCTGTAAAATTGTGCAGTATTATTTATCGAAAAGTATATTGTTATTGGCAATAGGAAATCAAATATATTTATGGTAACTAGTGGAGTACCTCAGGGATCTATTATTCGTCCTACGCTATTTATGATGTACTTAGATGATTATATATATTTATTTGATAACATATCATTTTATGCGGATGACATTCAAATTTTATGGTTCTTGAGAATGATATAAATTTTTTGTTAAGTCAAATCAATAGAAGGAAGTTAAAGTTCTTTATATAAATCCAGATAAGACTACTGTCATGTGCTTAACATGTACTTCTGAATATTTTAATGTTTTTTTGTAATGATTGTAGTTTAAAATTTGTTGAGAAAATGAAATGTCTTAATGTTACTCCAGATTGTCATCATAATTTTTCCAAACGTATAAATCAGGTTAGTGCTTTTGACATGTGTTTACCAGTCCATGTTAAATGATAATTCTTGCGAAAAAAAACCGACTTCAAAACAGATTTCATTTGTCTGCCTTTAACAGCTCAAGTGTGTGGCAACATAAATTAGGTTACATTAACTATTGGGACACACTTATATCTCCAAATTTTATACTTTTTCAACTGTTCAATAATTTGGCAATATACATCAAATTGCAGCATCTATAGGGTCACTCTTCAATTTCCAAATTCAAATTATATACTTGCTGTTGTAGTAGATTTAGCAATCAATTTCTGTCTAAATTTCAACCGTATGTCTGTAATGGTTCAACAGTTTGCCGATATACATCAGATTGTATCAACTATTTAATTTATAATATAACATTTTTATAATTGTTGTTTCTACTTGCTTTAAAATGTTTTTTTTTTAGTTTAACAAATTACTTTTGATTTTTATATATTCAAAATTGTAGTAAAAATTTTATTAAATATTTGTCGTTGAATTGAAAAGAAGAAAAACAAATGTAAGTTATCTATTATTTTTATTGAAAATATCAGTAAACATATTGTAATTTTATTTTCAAGTGAATAAACATCATTAAACGGTTTATCAAGAATCAATCTTTTCAATTTGTATTACAACATTTTTATTCAATTTGTGGTGAGATTTTTTGAACTATATCCCGTAATTCTGGCTTGGCAGTGACGTCCTCTCTTTGTTCTGTGAGAGAATCACTTTTTGATGAAAATAGTTTAAAGGTTTATATGTCTTATTGCAGCATTGATTAAAGACATTTGTATGAATTTAAGAAATCGGTATATATCAAAAATGCCACTAACGCGTTCACCCCAGCGTTCGAATAATAATCAAACAGGAAATGTTAATTTAGATGTCATTCATATTCAAGAAGATTCTCCGTCTGAGGCAAACAACAGTGACGCAGAAATTTCAAGCATTCCTCAAGCTAACCCGTTACCACATAATGACTTGTACCAGGTAACATTGAATTTGACTAAGAACATGGAAGCGATGCAACGTCAAATTTGTTCTATACAATCAATGGTATTGTCGAATAATGTCGAAATACAAAAGTCAATTTCATCCTTATCAAACGAAATTAAAAATATATCTACTCAAAGCGATGGTACTCCCCAATCTACCGTTCCATTGACTTCAAATGGTGAATTACTCCATCCACCTCCTAACCCTAATTCCTTAATTTTTAACAGAAATGTCGCATCAAAAGAAATGCCTAGCTGTTCTCTTCCAAACGTGCAACAATCTTTTGTAAGTAATAATAACCAAGTTGAAGAAGGTATTTTTCCACATCCAGAACCATCAATTGCTCAAAATCACCAAAAGAAAATTTACGCACTACCAACATTTTCGGGTTTACCAGAAGAATGGCAGACATTCTATGAATCTTTTATGAGCTCAACTCTTGAATTTCAATATTCTAACCTACATAATATAATGCGACTTAGAGACTCACTCGAAGGTGACGCTCGTGACACCGTTGAACCACTCTTGTCAAATTCAAAAAATGTCACCTCCATAATCAATATTCTGGCAGAAACGTATGGGCGACCAGAACAGTTGATTAAAT
This sequence comes from Gymnosoma rotundatum, assembly GCA_916610165.2. Taxonomy (NCBI): domain Eukaryota; kingdom Metazoa; phylum Arthropoda; class Insecta; order Diptera; family Tachinidae; genus Gymnosoma; species Gymnosoma rotundatum. The sequence goes on along the minus strand of OU744338.1, from coordinate 69,551,831 downwards.
CTCAAATTCATAAAATTCGTTCTTTAAAGCCAGTGGAAGAGTGGGATCTAAACTCCCTTATAGTTTTTGCTAATAAGGTAATAAATATGACTACGTTTTTAGATTCAGTGGGAGGAAATCATCATACAGCAAATCCATTACTACTAAGTGAACTTGTTGCAAAGTTGCCTATTTCAAGACGCCTGCAGTGGGCTGATAAATGCTTAAACTTAGGACAAATGGCCACAATTGTCGATTTTTCAAATTGGCTCGGTGAGTTAAGAAAAGTTGTGAATATGGTAACAGATTCTCTTCCTCCTTCTTATGAAAAAGCAAAATATGCTTGCGTATCAGTTGAAGTTAAAATGTGTAAATTTTGCAAAAAACTATGTAAATCATTAGCATTTTGTGAGCAGTTCTTAAAACTCTCAATAGAGTCCAGATGGGAAAGAGTAAAAGATCTTAAGGTTTGCTTTAGTTGTCTAAAAGAAGGACATCAAGCAGCTAAATGTTTTTCAAAAAAACAATGCGGACAGAACTCATGTCCTAGTATTCATCACAAGCTTCTACACGTGGAACGTCCATGTGTTAACCAACCTGCTGTAAATAATTATCAAAATAGTTCTTTGAACCATAATACTACTATTCAAGCTCGCAATTGTTTAGCTGATACCAGTGCAAAAAGAATTCTGTTTCAGGTCATTCCAATAAGATTGTATGGTCCTAGAAATAACGTAATTATTTATGCTTTTATAGACGACGGAGCAAACGTTACAATGATTGATGAAAACGTTGTCAACAGCTTAGGTATAACGGGCCAAAGTGACATTTTAGAACTTCAGTGGATAAATAATCAGGTCACTCGTGAACATACGAAGGTGATAGGTGTCACCTTAAGTGGTATAGAAGATAATGCAGAAATATATAACATTAACAATGTCTTCGTTACATCTAATCTGGATCTGCCTCAACAAAGCTTTAATTCTTCCATGTTTTCCCATGAGCTAAGTGACCCCAGCTGGTCTGGAATCTTTCTACATAATTACCAAAACGTAAAACCCAAAATGATCATCAGTCTAGCCCATGCATTTTTGACTGTTGGTGTAGAATCGCCAAAAATGGTAGCTCCGACTGGACCTATTGTAACAAAAACAAGGTTGGGATATGTAATTTATGGACCGATTAAACAAACTCGTGAAAAGTTTGTTTTTTGTCACGTATGCAAGACTCAGAATGAACAAAAAACACTAGATGAAGTAGAAACCCTGTTAAAGGATTATTTTGGGTTAGAAACTTTAGGCGTTCGAGAACCAGCTAAGCCATTATTATCTAGAAACGACCAACGAGCTTTAAACATATTAAGCAGTACTACTAAGCGACTTGGGGAAAGATTTGAATCGTGGTTGTTGTGGCGTGAAAGTTTTTTAGCATTTCCGGATTCTTATCAAATGGCTCTTAAGCGATTGAATACTGTGGAGAAAAAAATGAGTAAAGATCCAGACTTTGCCAAAGAATATCGTGCTAAAATTAACGAGTACGTGGAAAAAGGATACGCAAGAATAATGTCAGGAGAAGAAGCTAACGTTCGATCAAATAAGACCTTTTATTTGCCGCACTTTGGAGTTATGAACCCCAACAAGAAAAAACTTCGAATAGTTTTCGATGCAGCAGCGGAAATCGAAAAGACTTCGTTAAATAAGGCTCTTCTGTCTGGTCCTGATATCAATCAACCGCTTTTAGGAGTGCTTTTAAAATTTCGACAATCGAATGTTGCTGTGTGCGGTGATTTAAAGGAAATGTTTCATCAAGTGATTGTAAGAACTAAAGATCAAGATGCACAGCGTTTTCTATGGAGAGATGGAAACGCCTTAAAACCTATAAAGACTTATGTATTCCAGAGAATGACGTTTGGTGCCACCTGTTCACCCACTATGGCCCAGTATGTAAAAAATCTAAACGCTCAAGAATTTATTGAAAGGTACCCACGTGCTGTGAAAGGAATTATTGAGAGGCACTATGTTGATGATTATGTGGATTGCTTTGAGACTGAGGAAGAGGCTATAGACGTAGTGCAATCAATAAAAGAAATTCATAAGGCAGGAGGTTTCGAAATGCATAATATGTTAACGAATTCAGCAGCTGCGGCGAAGGCACTCGGTATAACAAATAGCAATGGCACGGTCGATGTCGGGAAAAAAGTGGAACGCATTTTAGGTATGCATTGGGTTCCAGAATCTGATACCTTTACATTTGTTCTGAAATTCCATAAGGTTCCAGTTGAGGTGTTAGAAATGAGAAGAATTCCAACAAAACGAGAATTACTTTGTATTGCGATGTCTGTATTTGATCCATTTGGGTTTGTTGCAGATTTTATGATTTTCATCAAGATTCTAATGCAAGATGTTTGGAAATGTGGCACTGGCTGGGATGAAAAGTTACCTAAAGAAATTAATGCAAAATTTAAAAATTGGATAGAGAATCTACCTATGCTAAAAGATTTTAAAATTTCAAGATTTTATTTCGAAAATTGTATCAACAAAGATATACAATTGCATATTTTTTGTGATGCAAGTGAGCAGGCAATGGCAGCCGTTGCCTACTGGAGATTTACTACTCCAAACGGAATACTAGTTTCATTCATATTAGGGAAAACATCTTGTGCTCCTTTACGTTTTCATTCAATACCAAAGCTTGAGCTACATGCAGCCGTAATGGCAGTTCGTTTAAAAATTGCTATTCTTAAATACCATGAGGTCAGTGTAAGTAAGGTTAAATTTTGGACTGATTCACGTACCGTACTTCGTTGGATACGTTCAGACCACCGAAAATACAAACAATATGTTGCAAATAGAGTTTCCGAAATACTAGAAGGTTCCGAGGAGACTCAGTGGCGCTGGTGCTCAACTTTTGATAATCCAGCTGATAAAGGTACTCGATTTTCGTATCCTATCAAGTATAAAACAGATGGTATATGGAAAAATGGTCCAAAATTTCTTTTAAAAGGAGAAGAAAATTGGCCAGTGGAATGCAATACACTAAGAGAGGATGATCAATCAAATGATGAACTTAAAGCAAGATATTATGTTATGTTTTTTACTAGTTCTGCAGAAATGATCAACAGTATAATTAATCGATCTTCAAATTATTTAAAAATTCGTAGAACGCTATCTTGGATTCTAAGGTTTCTTAACAATGCTCGGTCAAAGAATTGTAGAAGAAATGGTGAATTAAGCATAGAAGAAGAGCTGCAAGCTGAAAAAATAATCTGTCGTCAAATTCAAAAGGAGAATTTTCAAGAAGAATACGCTTGTATGGAACAAAGCGAATTAATTCCCAAGTCAAGTGAGCTTTTGACACTTAGTCCATACTTAGATGATGAAGGAATCGTAAGAGTAGGTGGCCGTCTCGACAATGCAACCTTTCTTCCATTATATACCAGAAGACCAATTCTACTTCCAAAATCGCATCGTTTATCGCGAATAATCGTCGAATATTACCATAAAATAAACTGCCATCAAAATTCTTCGAAGGTTATATGTGACGTAAGGGAAAGGTTTTGGATACCGTCAATCCGAATACTATTAAGAAGCATTGAAGCAAAATGCTATTTCTGTAAATTAAGAAAGGCAAAGCCTGAACAGCCGCGGATGGGAATCTTACCTAAAGACCGTGTAACACCCTTTGTACGGGCATTTTCATATACCGGTGTAGATCTTTTTGGTCCATTTCATATCCTGATACGTCGAGCTAAGGAAAAGCGATGGGTGGCTTTGTTCACCTGTTTAACGGTACGCGCTGTCCACTTGGAAGTTATAAACGATTTGTCATCGGATTCATTTGTACTTTGTCTTAGAAACTTTATAAATCGACGGGGTGTTCCCATTCAAATACGCAGCGACAATGGAAGGAATTTCGTTGGTTTAAGGAAGGAATTGAAGAACGAAACAAATTTCTTAGACCACGATAAAATTACACGCTCGTTAACACCCTTGGGAATAAAATGGATTTTCAATACTCCATTCGACCCAAGTTCTGGAGGTGCATGGGAACGATTGGTGCAATCGGTAAAAAAGACACTTTTCGTATTAATGAAAGACGTAGCACCGAAGTTATATACTTTTGAAAGTCTATTGATCGAGGCGGAAAGTATAATTAATTCAAGACCACTCACTCACATTCCAGTAACCCCTCAAGAACCCGAGCCACTCACGCCGAACCATTTTTTGTTGGGAACAACTAATTCTAGTCAAACTCCAAGTGAATTTAATAACGGAAATTTAAATACACGAAAACAATGGCGTATACTTCAAAACTTAAAAAATGGTTTTTGGGGGAGATGGATTAAAGAATATTTACCTGATTTAACTCGTCGTGTGAAATGGTGTTTACCGTCAAGACAACTGCAAGTTGGGGATATTATTCTATTATGCGATATGGGCCTTCCAAGATCAAAATGGAAACGTGGAAGAATTATAAAAACATATACTGGTTCCGACGGAGTAATACGATCGGCTGATATTAAAACTGTTGAAGGAGTTTTCAAAAGACCTGCATCAAAATTGGCACTTCTTGACTTAGAAACCTAATTGTGAATTTCCCTTAGGTAATTCACAGGGGTGGGAAATTGTTGTTTCTACTTGCTTTAAAATGTTTTTTTTTTAGTTTAACAAATTACTTTTGATTTTTATATATTCAAAATTGTAGTAAAAATTTTATTAAATATTTGTCGTTGAATTGAAAAGAAGAAAAACAAATGTAAGTTATCTATTATTTTTATTGAAAATATCAGTAAACATATTGTAATTTTATTTTCAAGTGAATAAACATCATTAAACGGTTTATCAAGAATCAATCTTTTCAATTTGTATTACAACAATAATTCTTATTATACCAAAAAAATTAAGGTGTTTGTGATAACGGTTCAAAAAATACAGCCATATAGAACAAATTACATAAATTTTGGGAACAACCTTTAGTTACTTAATTCGCGTTATAGCGGACTTAGCAAAACATGTCCCTTGTAAATTTCAGCTGTCTGTCTACAACGGTTCAAAACTCCGGCCACATACATCATATTATATCAACTATTGGGACACAAATTATAAACTCGTTGATATAGCGGACTTAGAAATACAGGTGCCTTTTAAGTTTCAGCGTTCTGTCTATAACGGCTCAAAAGTTTGGTGACATACACAAAATTACATATACTATTGGAACACCCTTTAACTTCCAAATCCAAATTTTATATATGTTGTTATAGCGAACTTAGCAATACAGGTTCGTTGTAAATTTCAAGCGTCTGTCTACAACTGTTCAAAAGTATGGCCACATACATCAAATTTCATAAACTATTGACACACCCTTTAATTTATAATTTGTAATATTAATACTTGTTACAATTACGCCCATAGCATTTGACATTCTGTCCAATTTGCAAGCGTTTGTCTATAACGGTTCAAAAAATAGACCCATATAAGTAAATTTACATCAATTATGGGGGCACCCTTTAATTTTTAGATTTATTTTTGTATAACTTTTTGTTATTGGGTCCTATAGTAAAACGCAGTCATTTTAAATTTTACAGAATCGCCCTTTAAAGTTTATAATACACGTAAAAAATATGTATGTTGTATGAGGACACCCTTTAATTTTTAGGATTATGAACTGTTTTTAAAACGGGACCAATCTGTAAGCATAAGCTATCATATTACCAAAAATTTTCAAAATCGGATCAGACATGACTGAGTTCTGGAGGCACAAATATTAAAAAAAAAGCAACATTCAGCCGAATTGTATAACCTCCTTCTTTTTTTGAAGTCGGTTAAAAAGACGTCGCTAATGCAATTTTAATGTCGCCACTACTATATGGTTTAGACGTATATACAGCTACCAATAGAAGTAAGATGATGCTTACGGCGTACATAACATAAGGTAGATAGATGCGAAGAATGCTGATGAAGGATGTGGCGGTCCAGATAATGCTGGAGTTCATTCTGCCTAGCGTGTAATGTTTCTTGTTTTCTTTGGAAAACGTCCGCATACATTTCTAAATAATTTTTCTTTCTAAAATGTTTAGAAATAAAATTCTTAAGAACTATGGTTCAAATCCTGATTGGGAAAAAATTAAAAATTAAACTTCTTTTTAATATTAGACTCCGATTATGGATTAAAAGTAAGAACTCATGTTACTCCGTATGTTATTGATTTTCTCGGCTTTACTTTTGACAGTTTGGTACGTTTAACAACATTATTGTTGTTTTACTAAAAAGTAGTTTTAAATTGTTAAATTGTACTTAGCGAATGATTTTCAATTTTCAAGATCTACTAGGAATCCGCAGATAATAAGCCATTACATAGCAAATTCACTTTACAAAAACTCATTACATGTAAGAATAACAAGAACGTACAACTCCCTGCCCATAAATCTAAAATCATTTGCATTTACTAATGACACTTTCAAAAATTTCTAAGTTAAAACTTAGACCTACCGTAGTAACCAATATTAGCCAAGTTTTTAAATCTGAAGACAAAAAAAGTTTTAAAAATATGTTCATTATGAAGGAGCCCCACTTTGCATCTGCAATGTGTCTCTTTTAAAATGTCTAAATATTCGGGCTTAGTATAGTATAGTATAAATTAGGAGTTTTTAAAAATCCTGAAGAAGACTAATTTGCGATATTAATTTTCATCACTCAGTAAATGTAGTTGTGTACAATAATTTAAAGCGTGTATTCTGAGTTTGATATTTTGTTATTACATATGTTCAGAAATTCCCAATTCAACTACTGAGTCTAATTTACACCCATACAATTATTATACACGTGCACACAAACACCCCCTATCCTCCCTCTGTTTTCTACTAATACCTCATCTAGTCACTTTTATTTTTATCATTATTTTGCATCAACACTAACAACTGCAACAAAAACAAGGCCTCCTAGTAATTAATAATATTTAATTTAACAAAAACAAAAATATTGTTTTGTTTAGTATTTTATAAAATATTTTAAAATAAAATATTTAAAAGATAAAAACAGAAACAACAACCTGTGTTTATATATTTTTCATGTTTTTCTTTTTTATCTTGCTTTTTATTTAAGTAATTTAATTTTAATGATCGTCCTTTTTGTTGTTATTACTTATAAATGTAATTGTACTAATTTTGTTTCTAGTTGTTGTTACCAATGTCACTTATAAGTGTTGTTGTTAATGCTGGTTAAAGTTTTTTTAATTTTTGTTAGTGTTTCAACCAGTGGTTCTTAACGTGTGTGGAAATTTGTTACGAATTGTTAAAAAAAATATGTTTTAATTTGCACAAAATCAAAAATCCACAAATTTATTAAATGTAGATGCAGTATTATTTGTGGACTAAAATCTGACTCTGTGAATCGTTTGATGCAATTACTCAACTCTTTTGAAAATAAGCAAATATTTTAAAAGTCAACATAACAATAATATTATAAACATATTTGTAAACTAAGGGATAACAACAACAACAAGTGAGATGAGTAGCCTTTTATTAGGTATCAGAAGAGTGCTTTGAAAACCAAAAGGATATTAATTAATTGGCAGCTAAGATTAACAAAATAGGATAAAACCAAGTTATGGTACAAATTAGGCAATATTGAACTAACTAAAACTGCAGCAGAAATATCTGGAGAACGAATTGTAATAACAGATTTCGTTTAGAAATTATTTATCCACGAACACAACGTCTGATAGAACACCACATCGGTGGATGAATTTTAGATAATCCTTTAGTTACTACAATTTACATCCAAACAGAACGTTGCTTTTTAGTTGCTTAGGCAATCTTACGTTCAATTCCACATAAATTAGGGGGAGTAAAAAATGTTTCTTAAAAGTGTCAGACCCTTTTGAGACTTAAGAACTGCATGTAGTTTACAGCGTTTATACACAACTATAGTTTTTCTGAAATCTGTTGTATATATATTTCTAAGTTTCTCTCAGTTCGCCTTCCTTTAATTTTTCGAGAAGGCAGGAATAATGCCTTTCTCCGCTAAGCTAAACAAAATATAACTCTAATCAAAGAAACTATGAGCATCCCAAAATTCGGGATTTTTCATTTTTCTGAATGGCCGATAATGTATACTTGCGCTGTAGGAAATTCTTATTACGGTATATTCTCCTTTTTCTTTCAGCTTGAGTTAACCTCTGCTTATTGCATACGAAATAATGTCATTATAAATAACGGGGTAACGTAGGTATTAATTTAAATTGCATGATGACGAGGTCCATTTAATTCGTCCAATGAACCAACCTATCAATTCCAATGATAGCAGAAATACAACCATTGATTTGACGTTTAATCTAAAGGGGCAAAAGAAACAAAATTTTTCAAATTACTTTCTCTTAAGGAAATGTTTTCACAATTTATGCAGTTAAAAAAGAGGACTACGAAAGATTTATGTAAATAGTAAAGTTCCTAAAGTACCTCAAGTAATAAATGATTTCAAGCTTAAAAGCATAGCTTTTTGGTATCGTGTGATTAAACGTACAGAAATTCTAAGGCCTTGAATTACACGATCTGAAAGTCAATTAAAAAAGGAGGTAGAGCTTGACCAGGAATGTCTGGTGAAATAATTGAACATTTCTTTGAACGAAGAAAGACTCCTGTTGTCATGTCTCAATATCAAACAGGCTGCGCTTGACATTTAATAATATCAACTTTGCAGAAAGTAATGATTCGTGATTTATCCATTTTTTGGTTCAGCTACCTGATGTGTGTTCTCTTAGCACCAAATACAAACATTTTATGATAAAAAGGCCATCAATGTGAAACTGCACTTTAACCTTAATATGGTCCCTCCTATAAATCAATATCGTTTTGTTGTTATTGTTTACTAATTCAATGAATTTTTTTACAAAAAGTGTAAAAATGGTTTATCTTATTTTGTCATTCGGTTTGTTATTTCTATAATATCAATTTTCGAGCCCAAAAAGTATATATATTCTGAGTTCTTATGCATAGCGAAGTTGATTGAGCGATGACCATCTGTCTGTCTGTGCGTCCGTGCTAGAGTTGAAATTAACTTTGCCAATGCACTAGATGAACAAGAGAAAAATGAAAGGGGCAATCGATCAGACATAGTTTCGAAAATTTTGCTATTAAAACTCAGCAAGATCGGTCTATGTTCGTCGTGGCAGTGGGCCAAACACTACGCCTGCCTCTAATAATATCAATAATAATTCAATATCATTTGCAACAATGAAGTAACTCTAATTCAAAAAACAAATATATGGTGTGATAGGCAATTAAAAAATAAGAAAAAAACATCACGTTAAATAAGTGGCTCTCGCACATATTCTCAAGTTATGGGCCTCTGAACTTTTCATAGAAAAATAGTATTTTGTACCATATTTTTTAGGATTTAAAAATTGGTATTATAAAAAAGCTTTTGAAGAGATTTTTCCGGAAAAACTAATTTTTTTTAAATGCTGAATCCATTAAGAGCTAATGACATTTTTATGAAATATAATTGTCGTATTCACAAGCTCTGCTAAGGTGTAGGTAGTATTGCATACTACCTTTTGTTTACTTCTTTGTGAACAACCATTGTATCAGTGTGCCATTGTACATTGTACTTCATACGTCAAAAAGTAAATAAGAAGAAGAAAAGTGCTATTCATCATTTGTTATTTATAAGCCAAATGGGGGAGAAAACAGAAAAAAGTAAATGAATAAATTTTTTGTGTGAGGATGAAATTCAAGACATTTTTAGGATGAACCTAATGTACTTGCTCTCCAGTCGCAGAATTATACATTTAGGGCTACCAAAATCATCATTATGGCATAATCGGGTTTTAAGATATTTTGATGAAAACAGATTTCTTCATATGATACGACTACGGCCAGAGGAATTTGCCTATATATTCAACCTTATAAAAAATGACGATGTTTTCCACACAATTGGCGAAAGGCTCCAACTACGCATTGACTTGCAGCTTAAAATTGTACTTTACTGCTTCGGATCTTCAGGAAATAGCGCTTGTGTTCGTAAGGTAGCATCTCTTTTTCGTATAGGTGATGGCGGTACCATACAAAATATTAGAAATCGAGTCATTAAAGCAATATTAAATCTTAAAGAACAGTTTTTATATTGGCAACTTTCAACTTCAACTTTCTAATAAATCAGTCAAATCAATAAATTAAATAAATAAAACTAATAAAAATATCTTTTAATTCAATTTAATTTAATATAATTCACACATGAACACAAAAATAATAATTCATTTAAACATAAAACATTTAAACAAATACAACGTTTGAAAAACATATGAAAAAAAGTACTAAGTGTTGTATCGCATGTTTGCATATAAATTACCAACAACACAGCTAGCACCGTTGTATTTTGTTAGCACTTAGCACGTACTAGGGAGCTTGTGAATAGGGCAAATATATATATGTGGTACTTGATTTTTCTTATTTTTTATCTCTTTTTCAGCCCAATAGTTTTTGATTGGAGTTACTTTACAAAACTAGATTTACTTATATGGTTAAGGGGATATAAGATTCAGCATAGTCGAATATAGCACTTTAACTTCTTGTTATATTACTTTTTACTACAGCTAAACGCTGTTATTTTAATAAACCTTTACCGTTCATTATACACGTAAAAACATGTACGTTGCTTGGAGACACACGTTGGTACACTGCTTCTTGAAGTCGGTTAAAAACTAGTGTAAATTTGGATGCTAAAATCTTTATATTCCAAGCCAATTTAGTACATTTTTCACGCATAATATCGTCTGCAGGGCATATTTTTATTTTTGATTTATTGTTTATGGAATTTTTTTTTAATCATTAAGTGCGTTTTTTAGAATTGTAAAAAAAAACATTTTTATTTTGTCCAATTTTACTAAAAATATAAAATTTTATTTATCTATATATTGAACATCAACAAGAAATCTACTTTGTACAAATAATTTTATTATATCAATGAAAAATACACAACTAAGGTAGATAAATGCGAAGATTGCTGATGAAGGTCGTAGCGGTCCAGAAAGTGCAGCATTTCATTCTGCTAGCAGCTAATTTTTCTTGTTTTCTTTGGAAAACGTCCGCATACATTTGTAAAATAAATTTTCTTTCTAAAAAAGATTTTTAGAAATTAAAAATAAATGAACTTAAGCCAAAATAATTTCTATTCATTTATAATATTCACAGTTCAAATAATAATTCAATAAAAATTAAAATGAAAAAAAACTATAATTTATTTCTTATTAAAAATTCCAAAAAAAAAAAATAAAAAAAATTTCTCACTATTTTTCATCTGTAAAATAAGCTCCAATTATTAACATATCCTGTTTAATGTTTCTGATCACTGTGAAAAATTAAAAAACTGGAATCGCGATGTGCATAATTAATTTTTATTATCGTTTTTCATTATCTTATAACTACTTTGCGTTGTTTCTTTCATGAATACCAAGCATTAACTTATGGTCTGGAATGAAATTTTTTTCGGAAGTTTGTGTTGACATAGAATTAAAAATTTTAATATAATAGAATTTAAAATAAAAATATTTTATATTTTATTGGAAGTACTTACGAAATCAATCTTCAGCAAAAATTGGCTTGCAGTCAAACAATAATTTATCTGTTAAATATTTTTTAAATTAATTTTTTATTGATTCATTAACTAAATTAAGTTATTTAGATAATTAAATTAGTTTCTCCCTCAAGTTATTTTAAATCGTTTTAGCGTTTTACTTAATTTTTAGTTAATAATGGTGATAGATGTTTCTGTACACTGTCAAACATTTTTAAATATTTTCATATAAAAAATGAAGTCTCATTTATACAATTTATTTTTTATTTTTTTTTTTTTGTTATAAACTATTTTGCACAAGTGTGTTACATTACAAGCAATTTATTATTATTAAATTTCAATTGTTGCATAACTGTACAAAAAAGAAAATAATTAAACACTTTAAAATTTAACTTATTTTCTTAATTATTTAAAGATCAATAAAGAATTAAACAAATTAGAAATTTATCACAGTAATAAATTTACTTAATGCTAATTTACACTTGCTTTGTTACATACTTCTCTAACTTGTGTGTATGTATGTATGTATGTATGAACTTGTGTTTATTGCTTTCATACCTTCAATTTGTTTGCTGAAGTTATTCATGTATAAATATTTTTCTCGTTATTAAAGACTATTAATTTTATAAAAACTATTTATATATATATATATTTTTTTTTTTATTATTTAATCTAAAATTAAAGTTAAAACATTTAGTAAGACTTTACATTTAAATAGACTTAAAATAGTTAATTAAAGAAACATAAATAAAGTACTTAATAAGATTTATAGATATTTGCACTTAATCCCTTAATATTTTCTGTTCGAAAAATATTCGGAAATCTTAAAGATTTTTGGAAACTGCTGAAAAGGAAACAAAAATACAGATAATGTTAATTTGAAATTTGCATTATGTACTTTAATAACACTATGAAATGTTAAGGCAGTCAAAGGGGTTTTAAGTTATTAGATATTGCTAGTAGACAACACTTTGTTTTTAATTTACGACATAATCGATATGGCATTGTTTTGATTGCTTTACTAATATTGCTACTAATATGTCATAGTGTCAACTGACATAATATCCATAGAATTTATGTCGCAAGCAAAGTGACATACTGTCCATGAACTTTGCGTCGCACTCATAACTGAAAATATTATGTCGCTTTGATAAACGTCATAATGTCCATGGACACTGTGTCATGTTAAGTTTGGAGATTGTGTCGCTTGCGAAGGTATCATAATGCCCCCACTGCCAGCCAGTGGTGGAAATTATGTTCTTGGACGTTATGACATGCCACTACATTGTTTTGCCTGTAGTTTGCCTTATATTGCAACCATCAAACTCTCAACGCTTTTCCTATAATTTTCCTGAATAAGCTTGCATTTATTATAATTTGCTAAAATACTTAAAAAAATTATCCGAATGATGCTACTCCGTGTAAAAGCGAAATATTGAAAAAAAAAACGAAAAATAAAACCTCAAGCTCGATTAGTATAAAGATTAATATTTCTATGAAATATATGCCTTTTAACTGAATTTCATTCTCATCTAATATTTTTTTTAATTAATAATTTAAGAATTTGCGATATCATTTTCTGAAGGTACATAGAGATTGAAAATCATAGTTAATGTTTTTGTAGCGAGCCACAAGCAACCGGTTCCAGATTTCACTAAAATTCTTCAGCCCTAGTTTTTAAAGCGATCTAGACCAGAATGGACAGTATTTGAAAACAAGAGTCTTAATATTTTAAGCAGCAGACGATCACTAACAATGTTTAGCATCGTGTTAAAGCCGAATTATTTTCTCATCCTCAAGAATTTCATATCAAACTTTAATCAATCCTCACAAATTAACCAACTTATGCATGAAACGATATAAATTATGTTAAATTAATCGAGTTGGTATAAATCGGTTAACCGATAACTCGACTAATCGATTAAATGTCATCATCTGTAGCCTGAATCTTAACCTTAGGGATGAAAAACAAACTTACCTTTTTAAAAATTCACATCGAATATCTGTTCGTAGCTTCGATAACATTTTTGCTTTATTTTTAAACTGGTGGTACAAATCCAGCCCCTGACAGCTGTTGGCTGTAAAAATAAAAAACACAATTATGATTGTTATTCAGATGAAATAATTTCAAAATACTCTTATCAAGTAACTGACATAACATGATAAAATTAGGAATGATTACGAGTCAAATTTTTATTTAATTAATAAAAACCAATTTCTTGAGAAAAAAAAGATTTTATCTTAGCCGAGGCAATTCGTTGGATATGACGCACTTATTCATGAAATCAATAAAGAAATTTTTACCTTTTAAACACTTCCTTATACGGTTGCTCTTGATCATGTGAAGAACCAGAGCTACAACTGCTGCCACTTGAATTTTCATCTCTTGGTGAGTAGTCATAGGAACGTGTGTAGGTCAAATTGTAAGGCATATTATTGCCGTGGCTATTGACGTGGTGGCTGATGTTGTTGTTGTTGTTGTTGATGTTGTGGCAGGTAGCGGTCATATGGGCTTGCGTAGCGGTAAGTAATAGATTCGTGGCCAGTTGTACGTTCGGCATTTTCATATTCGGTGGAGTTTGGGGTGGAGTATCGGGTTGGGCTTCGGGAAACCCCATCCCCCGTTGCAGAGTCAAAGTTTGCTGATGCTGCTGATGTTGATGCTGTGAATGCTGTTGCTGCTGCTGTTGCTGTAGGGTAAGATGAGAGTTTTGTGTTAGTGTTGTCAATGAGGCTGGCGTCGGTGCCGTAATAGGTGGAGTGGTGGGGGTATGTTGTTGAGAATTGTTGCTGGTAGGATGATGATTGTGACTGCTGCTGTTGTTGATATTGTTGGTAGCCATAACTCCTAGAAAATTCTCGTAAGCTGTAGAGGGCCCCCGTGTATAATGATTTATGTTGTAATTTCCACTCATTATATTGCTGCTGTTGTTGCTGCTGCTGGTTGGTATTAAACTGCTCATTTGTTGCAGCTGCTGCATGGGGTGTTGATGCTGCTGCTGTTGCTGCTGGTGATGTTGTAGCCGCTGCTGCTGTTGGGCCATAAAAACTGCCGAGTGTGGTGGTGGTGTTTTGCTGGCGACTGTGTCGGCTAAACTCCAGATTTTCGGCTTGCTGGCTGGAATTGGTACGCCACAGTCCCGGCTCATGGGGTTTTTTGAATCATTACTCTCATGTTTATTGCCCACTAAACTTTCGGCAGCAGCATGTGCATAACCCGAGGAAAACATCGATTGCTGGTGTTGATAATAAGCAGGATGTTGATGGTGATAAGGATGATAACCATGCGGATGACTAGAACCATGATAACCCGAACCAGGAAAATTTAAACCCATTCTCAGATCACCCGCATGACTGGCATTCTTTAAATGATCATCTTCATCAGCTTTATCTAAGTCTGTATTTACATAATATTAAAATAAAAATTGTATATGAATTGTATATGAATTTTCCCTTAAAACCAAATTACCTTTTCTGCCCGTCAAGCTCATTTGGCTTATTTGTGTACTTCCGCCATGCATCTGGCTGGGCTTGCCATCGTCTATATCTTTTTCCTCTTTATCATCATCAGAATTCATGCCATCATCATCATCATCGGTGCGATTCTTTGGCTCCCAAGTCATTTTGTTTTCTTTCTTCAAACGTCTACGTGCATTGGCAAACCACGTTGATACTTGTGTCAAAGTCATTTTTGTAATAATTGCCAGCATTATCTTCTCTCCCTTGGTGGGGTAGGGATTTTTCTTATGCTCATTTAACCAGGCCTTTAAGGTGGCAGTTGATTCCCGTGTAGCATTCTTGCGTCTAGCGGCCAAATCATAAGAAGCGCCATAACTAAAAGAAAAGATTAGAAAACCTGTGTTAAAACTTCTGAATGCTTTAAATCTTAAAGAAAATTGTATGGGAATTTAAATAACATCCCTTAAATCCCAGTTGTTGCTTTTTTATCTTGCTTCTGTTGTGGTAGCACTACAGTTTTTTCAATGAACCTCATTTTGGTTTTTATTGTTTCAAAAATTCTTGTTGTTTCATTTTATTGTTGGTTTTTCTCTGTGGTGTTTTAAATTAATCGTTGTTTTTTTTTTTGAGATTTTTATAGCCGCTGGTTACGAGTAGTTGTAATACCGCAGTATGCGCACTGAATTTAACATTCTTGTTAAAAGATGTTATTTGCTGTTGCTGTTTTATTCTCTATTATTTTTCCTTTTTTCAAAGTTTTTTATAGCTTTTAATGTGGTAACGTTAGCAAGGACGTTGGCCAGTGTTGGCTGGTTATTATGCGTTTTGGGTTTTAATAATATTTTCCTTTAGACTCTTTTTTTTCAAAATGCATTTTACATGAAAGTGTTGTTTTTAAATCGTTATCTTTATTATAAACAAAGTGCTGTAGCAAGAATATTAATATTATTTTAGCAAACAAAAAATCGTAGGATATTACTTAAAGCGGAGGGATTTTGTAATTTAAACTGAAATGTATTTAAAGTTTTAAAATGTGGCGTATGAGCAATAAGTATTTAAATTTAAAGAAATAAAAGTTATACGCCCCGATACTAAGAAATCGTTTAAAGCGTTTGATAAACAAGCAACCTTTTTTTAATTTTTTATTAGAAATTCAAGAAAATACAGATTTAGAAATAATGCAATTATTATTTCTTAATTGTTAATTATTAATTAACTGGACACTTGAGAAATTCTAGAAAAATGGTTGTCATACCTTTCGGCGAAGAATATTGTCACTGGTTGGCGAGCTGTTTTTTGGTTTACGTATTCAATTAACAAAACCTAACAACTTTTTTCAAAAATTTTAATAAATTATTACAGGTTTTTTATTAAAGAAATTATAAGAAAATTAAAAAATTATTAATTTGCTCGTCTCAACTTAATAACAGTGTGTCACAAATATAGTAATAAAAAATGCTTTAAAGCTGTAATTTATTTTCATGGGGCTTCGGTTGGAAAATGGTTGATTTACGCTCTAAGTTGATCGTTAATCTAGTTGATCTATTTTTAGGAAAAAATGTATTACTTTAATCTTGAAGATGTAGATGATTGTCACCTTATTTAGGCAGACTCAAATGGTGCTTAACGATCTCCTTGGCATTAAGATTAGAAAGGAGCAAGAGTAAAATTGCTGTACCTTAATTTAAACAACAGCTTTTGTGAAAGTTTATGGAAACTTTAATTACCATTTGGCCAAGATAAAAATTATAGAATACGATACTCGCACATTATGTTCAAATGTCCAGCACTGGATGCGTTATGGTAAAAATACAGAATAGTTTTGTATTGACGTTTTCATTGGGTACAAAACCGAATTTATCAATCATTTATTTATTTTTTATGTTTGTGCCCGCAGCTTAGTTACTTCTAAAAGGATTATTATAATGTTCTAGTCTTTTAAATCAAAAGTTGATGCTTACTGATTGGTCCCTTAAAAAAACTACACAGTTTTAAAAACTTAAGGGTGCCCCTATAAAAAATACATACTTTTATATGTCTATTGAACCGTAAGGGACAGTCACATAAAATCTTCAGAAAGTTGGTTCCACAATATTTTCAAAGTCGACGATCCTCTATCTGTTTTGAAGTCGTTGTTTTGTTGCAATTTTTCTTTTTCTTTGTAAACATCGCTGCCAATATCGCTTCAGAGAAATCAGTAGTTGGAGACATTACTGTAAAGTTCTGTAGAATGTCTAGTAAAATCGCACACTTTTTCATTACTCATCTCGCCTGAATTTGAAGTAAAATATCTAAATTGAGCAGAAAGTTGAAGCACAAAGTATTTAATATTTCACTTCTTGCATTGATTAAAGAAATATTTATGCATTTTCCAAAAACCAAACCCATATAAGAATACCAGTCATTTAAAAGGTGAAAATTATATCTAATTTTCATTAAAAAAAAATCGTGTTATTTTTAATTTAATTATCCCGATTAAATTTATTACCGATATTGATTATTGAGGGTCAAAGCACGTCTCGATGGCCATTTCTAAAGATTTTTTTTACTAAAGATTTTTGTCCAAACAATAAAGCAAAGACAAAAATCAAAGTTTAAGCAAAAACAACAATAACCAACAGTATACGGCTGCCTTTTTTCGGCTCTTTTATACAGTTGAAAGAGAATGAAAATAAAATATCAAAAACACTACGATAATTTATTTTAATGCACAGGCACTGTGCAAATTATGTAATTAAAGACACGGGAATATTTTTTAAACATTTCATTTTCATAAATCAGTATAGATAATTAATTTAATCGGAATAATTAATTTAAAAAAATTAAACGAAGTTTTTTATGAAAATTAAATATTTAAAAAATATTACCATTTCTTTAATTAAAAACTTATATCTCTTTACAAAAAATAAATAAAAATTCACTGCATTTGGTTATAACAAAAAAAAACACTGAATGTAATAGTAGAAAAAAGCTGTAAATATTTCCGTACTCTATAAAACCTAACAGAAGAGGACTGTTACATGACAGCCCGTGTATATTTTTTGTTTTGCATATAGTAAATTAAGAAAAGAAAAGAAGAAGATTTAAGTAAATTTTTGAGAGTTGATGATATTAAAATATTCATATTCTAAAGTAAGGTATTTTAGCACCATTTTTCAAAAACTCTTTATAAAATTTAAATTTACAGTTTGATCGTTTTGTCCAACCACTTAGCTAAACATTGTAGTTGGAATGATTATCTTTCTCACATTTAACTTATAAATGTATTTTAGAATATGGAATAAATAATTTCATAAATGTAATAATTTTTACAGTTTTCGATAAACACAGTCTTCACAGTATTTTAACATTTCGAGTGACAGCCCACAACTTCAATGTTTTTAATAAAATCCGGGTTGAGAATCAATATATTAAAAACTATATTTATTTTTGCAAGTAAATACTGCTATTTTTTAATTTATTATTTAAGCACAAGGTCTTTTAATTATTATTTTTTATTTTCTCAATATTTCGCTACTCCCTTGTGTAGCATCATCATTTGAACACAAAATAGCTACAACAAAAAAGTTATAAAAAATTTTGTCATATAAAAAATTTTTGTAACAAAAAATAAAGTACAATATTATTTCTTATTTATCAAGTGTCTATAAATTTAAGCTACATTATCTGTGTCTGCCTTAAAATTAATTATGTGTGCTATTGGTGTATTAATTATATGTAACATTTCTAACATATACCGCCGTTTATAATTGTTTTCTGTGTTTATTACTGAAACATTTTCAAAATTAGGATAGTGATTTAATCTAGAACAATGAGATGATAATGCTTAATGACGTACATAAACTACTACTTCCTTATTTTGCG
The DNA here is from genome assembly GCA_916610165.2 of Gymnosoma rotundatum. Classification (NCBI taxonomy): domain Eukaryota; kingdom Metazoa; phylum Arthropoda; class Insecta; order Diptera; family Tachinidae; genus Gymnosoma; species Gymnosoma rotundatum. The sequence goes on along the minus strand of OU744338.1, from coordinate 69,532,959 downwards.
AACTAATGTCATGTGTTTTGTAAGCGAGTAACAAAATATGCCAATTACAAAAGCAAGTTATTATACGGCAACAACTTTTTAAGGTAATGTCTAATTTTTTGTTGAGAAATTATACAGCTATAAAAATGATTTTATTTCCTACAATTTCTGTTTTACTCAAAAGTACTTAAAATCATTCGAGAAAAAAAATTAAACAATAATTATAGCGCGATACATACATTTTTGTTCTTTTAAAAGCTAACAAAATTTTATGTCTTCATCTTTAGAGTTATTAACTGCAAGAATATTTAAAAAAGTATACAATAAAAAAGATTAAAAAAAAACGTATATAAGAGGCATTATAACTAAAATAATTAAAAAAAGGTAACATCGCATGTGTGACAAACATTTGTAAGAAATGAATGCGAATCAGTTGAGTGATTGAATGAACGAGTTAATAGATGTTTTTGCACGAATCTGTAAGTTTCCTTTTTTTGTTTTTTCTTTTTTTTTTTTTTGTTGTTAACGTTATTACAATTTTTTTTTACTCTATAATTTGCTTATGAAGCAGACTGAAAACAATAACAACAGAAACAAAAACAAAAACAAAAACAAAATACTGCCTGCACAATATGGCAACGAGACCTAAAGTGGGTGGTAATTATTTCAAATTATTAAAACAAAAAAAAAAAACAACAATAAAAATTTGAACTAAACAACAAAAAATATTGTTTTAAATTGTACGAGTCTAAAGTTTTAAACTGTGTAATCTTGTTAACAAATCAAATGCTTGTTCACACACAACTAACAACACAACAAAACAAAACAGAGCAAAGGCGTCTACGTTCTAGCGAATGGAAAAAAATCAACACATTATTAAAACTTAATAGAAAAACTGAAAATTAAAAAACACAAAAGAAAAATTACCACCTTAATAGTGAGTACAGTAAGGGTAAAATAATAATAATACAAATAATAACAGGCTTGATGTTGAAAAAAAAAATAATAATAATAAAAGAAAACCTGCAAAAAGCAAAGCTAAACTCACGAACGACTCTAAAACAATATATCTGCAAAATAACTGAAAACCCATAATTATTTTGAATTTTACCTAGATTTACCAAATGTAAGCGTGTGTATAGTTGTATGAGTTAGCGGTTAGTAAACCGTTGTATATGGTTTAAAATCGTACAAAAGATACGCATTAGTTTTGTTAACATTATAAAGATGTAATTAAATTAAACAACAGCCATGACAAAACCAATACACACTTGTTTGACTAAAATAACGTTGATGGTTAGTGTGGTCACTATTTTAATGGCTTATTATTAAAAAAATATTCTAAATTACAAATTCAAATAACTTGAAAATTATTCGACATTAATTTAGTAACAAAAAAATTCCTGTTCTGTTGGAAAGCAAAGAAGTTTTTTTCAGGTACAATAATAAAAAAAGTAATAGGCTAAGCGGCAATCTGTACGTTTCTACCATTTTTATTTTCAATAATTTTATTCTTTCAAACAAATATTTATTCTTATACACGTTTCTCTAATTGCTTTTGTTTAAATAATATCGTTAAAAATTGCAAACTAAACATCTCTCTTTTGAAAATCGAAAAATGGTTCTTTTAGATTTTGAATCCCGAAAATTTATGTTTGAAAAAAAAACACCAACCACACAGAGAATCAATTTGCCCAGAGTTTAGAATATTTCATAAATTTTTTTCTCCGTCATCTTAATATTTCTTAACTTGTAGGTACTGTTAATTAGAAATGAATTCCCCTCCGTACACCAGAGAAACAACAGTAAAAAGAAAAGGTTTCATTTTTGTTAAAGTTTATGTTATCAATATTTTTCTTCTTCATATCGCTCATTAACTTCAAGAACGTCATAACTCAAAATTTCAAATTTTGGAGTTAATCATACAGAATTGTTCGCCATTTCATGCTTTATATTGTGTACAAGTTTCATCTTTACGTCTTTTGTACTGTCAACGTTTTAAGAGAATAAGTCGTTATTTCATTTCATGTTGGAAACTTTGTTTGTCAATAAGAACAACACATGAGTTTTGGAGTAAACTGCATTACGTGAAAATCATATCGCTTTCTACAAAATTGTCACATTTCGTTTTGTGACTGTATATAAAAAACATATATATTTTTAAAATGTATCGACTTTTCGCATATCATGTATTATTTTCAATTACGCCTCTGTTAATGAAAAATATTAAGTGAAACTCCGCTTTTCGACATATTTATGTTTACGACACAGTATCGGATATATTTTTACAGCAATAATGTCATAACTCAAACTTCCCACATAGTTTGCTCAAGACCTTCCCTTTAATATATATTTGATGAAAGTTTTCTTAAATGTTTTTTTTTTTTGTAATTATGAATCATTTTACTATTTGTAGTGAAAACTTAAGCAGTTTGATATTTTTTCCGATGGTGAGAACATGTCAAAAACTTAAACTTCGATTATCTCGAAATGAATTTATCTGAGTTATGACGTTCTTGAAGTAAATAAGCGATATGGTTTTTAACTGAAAATTTACGTTCAAAAATTTTTATATTTAGTTTTACCAATGCTCCTTAAACATACATCTAAGTTTACTGAACTTGTGCTTGTTTATGTCTTTTTATGCATGTCTGTGGATTTTTAACCGACTTCAAAAAAAGAAGGAGGTTATCAATTCGACTGAATTTTGTTTTTTTTTTTATATATGTGGCAACATAGTTCAGTTATATCTAAGTAGATTTTAATTTTTTTTTTTTGTAGCTGATGCTTACAGATTGGTCCCCTTTTAAAAACAGTTTATAAGCCTAAAAAGTAAAGGGTGTCCCCATGCAACATACGTGTATTATGAAGCGTAAAGGGCACCACACTAAAAAACTGCGTATCACTATAGCTCCCAATGCCAAAAAGTAATACAAAAATAATTCTAAAAATTAAAGGGTTTCCCCATAGATGACGTAAATTGGCCTATCTTTTGAAACGTTATAGACAAACTCTTGCTAATTGGACAGAATGTGTACTGCTATGACCGCTATAGTAACAAGTATTAAAATTTAAAATTATAAATTAAAAGGTGCTCCAATAGTGCATTTAATTTGATGTATATGACCATTTTTGTGAACAGTTTTGGACAGACGCTTGTTATTTACAACGAACTTGTATTGGTAACTCCGCTAAAACAAAAAGTATACAAAATGGATTTGAAAATTAAAGGGTGCCCCAATAAGGGATTTTTCGTATGTGGCCAAACTTTTAAACCGTTATAGTCAGATGAACTAGACAGATGAAATCTTTTTGAAGTGGATTTTTTTCGCAAGATTTATTAGAACTAGAATCTGTCATGACATAATAAAATAAGGAAAATATATAAATGAAAAAGTTTTTGTAAGGAAGGGTATGTCTGAAAAATTTCGCCCGGGGCTTTGCTGAAGCATACGTTCTTTTATATTGAAATATTATTGGTTTACATGCATAAATACCGATTTCTCCTTCAAAGCAGTGGACTTTTGTTTCGTATGCTGTTTGTATGATTACTTAAATATATCGTGCATTGACTGCACTGCTTTGATTAACAATGCGAAAATTTTTTGAGTCATTCTTAATTTTTGAGGTTTCGTTACCCTATTTAGATAATGTTGAACCATCTTTCACAGGTCTCTATTTTTGAAATTGAAATAGACGCACAGTTCTTCTCTCTTAATATCTTATAAAACATCATGATTCTTAAAACGATATTTGACTGTATGATTTAATAAGATTATAAAAAGGAGCTCCTCGATGCTGGTTTCCTTTACATATTGACAATGAGGTTCTGGAGTGACCAAAAAACTTAGTAAAGCCACAGCAATTAGGATCAGGTCTAAATCTGGTAAATATAAGAAACCCAAAGTCGAATTCCAACGAACGAACAAGTCTAGAGAAATTTCAGAAGCACCTCAATATTCCGTCTGGAGTAAGTGGCATGACCACAGAGCCTCAGTACCACAAAATAATAAAATAATAAATATTTTTATTTAAAACACGATTTTAGTTTTAAAAGAAATTAAATTTTTATTTTCATTTGTTTTGCATTAATTTAATTTAACTCGGCCTGATTCCTTCAATTTCATGAGAATATCACCACATGCCGGAAAGCTTGGTGCTTTATCCATTTCTCTTATTTAAGATATTACCTTCTAGTATTTTTTCTTTTAATATTGCAAAATTATAGTTTGTTCATACAAAGTAATTTAAAAAAGTCTCAATGAATTTAAAAATTTAAAAGTAATTTTAATTTCGTATACAATACGAATTTCAGTTTTAATTTCTTTAAAAAGAAACGGACGAGTTCATAAATAAATTGTTAAACTTACCCATAAGCAGACATGGGATCATATGAATAATATCCCGTAGTGGGCTGCAAACCAGCAGAAGTCCAGGCGGTCATATCAGAACCTGTTGTTGAATCCTTTAAACCATACGGGTTGCTCTGCAAAGAAAAAACCAAAACAGATATTATGTTTGAATTAAAGATTATTGCAAAAAATATCAATTTAAAGCTAACACAAAATCATCTCAATAACAATTAAATGATTAAATATAAATCAAGTTAATTAAATTCAATATACAATTTACTATAAATTAATAACAACAACAAAAAAACATGTGTTTATTTTTAATGCTATAAAAAATTGATATTTTCCCACAGTATTTAAATGGGCAAATGGCAATAGTAACGCCATTAAAATAAAACAACAACAACTAACTAATACATATTTATTAATATGATTTTTTCAACAACACTCAATAGTTATTTATTTGTCACAAAAATTTTGTAAAACATGTTGTTTAACTCGTACATATAAAAATTCAACAAATTGTAAAACATTCAATTCAATTTCCATTTCCAGCCTTAATGTGTGTAGATGTATGTCTGTCAGTCATTAACTACGTTCAAAAAAAAACTGGAATTCCTAGATGGACGTATAGGCAAAAAGACACATATCGCAAGAAATAAGCAGCTAAATAACTTAACTATATAAAGCTTGACAAGAATAATAAATTTACAAAAAATATGTTTGTATGACTCGTAATACTGTATTCTTCTTTAATTTTTGTTTAAGACATCTTAAGAAATACAACAAGAAGAATGGCAAAAACTGTTTAACAATAATGTTTAAAAATCAAAAGCGAAATGGAAATGGAAAAAGAACAATATTAACACCAACACCAACAACAGCTGCATTGTTAGCATCAACAATAAAAAGATGGCATAGATGATGGTGTTTGCAATTTATGCATGTACATATGTCTTTTAATTAAAAACAACAATAAAATGTATTTAATAACTTAACAACAACAAATGTATTTATAATTTTTTAATTTAAAAAATTTAATTTTGAATTGAAACACTCAGACTCAATAATTACGTTGCGCTCTCAATAAAAGCCACTTACTCAGGCCTGCCATATTTGTGTATTTTGCCGATTTTTGGCCAAAACTAACAAAGTGCCGATTTGCCTATTTTGATTTAACAATGTTTGTAAATTTGTTTTTTAGTATAATATATTAATTTGGGCATCACTAGAATAATTTTTACATTAAAAAACTGTTAATAAGTTCATTGTTCTTTCGCAAATTGTATCCTTAATTATGATGCAAGTCAAAATAGAAATGAGCTAATTAATTTCTTCTCACCAAATTAACTTAAACTGTATTAGATCAATGTGATTTTCATAGAAATGTTTAAATCGTTTTATAATTCAGTTTAAAAGATGCTAAAATCCTTTCTCAATGCCCGTGGTTTTAGTAAGCGAAGCCGGTGTGGGTTTTACCATAAACAAGAGAATCCTTGCACCAAGCTGAAAAATCTTTGGCAAGCGAAGCCGTTGCTGTTTTAAGTGCAGACATAAATGACACTACGTCCATACTAAAAATGACACAATGTCCATGGGCATTATATCGTTTTGAAAAACGTAACTTTTCAGACCGAAATAAAGTCCATGGATATTAAGTCCTTGGACACAATGACCTTTCCATAAGTTATTTCTTGCAATAAAAAATTTTGATTTGTATTTTATGTGGGTATTTATAATTTAAAGATTTTTTAACGAAATTTTTTTTATATTAAATTGCCGATAAAGTCCATTTCTTTTTGCAAATGTGCCGATTTCTTATGAAAACCATCTGGCATCCCTGCACTCGCTCATTCAGTCACTTACTACTGCATACAATGCAGAGCCTTTAACAAATCATGTCAATGCAACAATTATTAATAATGAATACCAGAGTAAGTGACCAATTCATTACAATATCATATAATTTGCAATTAGAATTGTAAATAAAGTATCAAAGTGGGAAATTTTTAGAAAATCGGGCAATTATGCTAAAAAAATTAAGAGAATAAACATTCATTAATTAAACCAGAAATGTCAAACACTTGAGAAAAATAAAAGAGGTGAACCAAAATTCTCGGTGGTCGCACATTCAAAACTCAACCACGGTACTGACCTCCGGACGCCCACTTGTGATAATTATATTAATATTAGTTTACTGAATTAGCGACGAGCATTAAAACCTTAAACCCAGACAATATTCTAATGTTCGATTAACAAAACCAAATGTTAATTGGAAAACCATCGCTTAAATCTAAGAAACCGTTTTAAATGATCGAATATGGTAAGGTGAGGGTCTCAGTTAGTCGGGTAGAAGATTAGCTTAATAATGCTAACGGCAAGATAGATTCCATACTTATCTCAACTGAGACTTTGATTTATACAGCAGCTTCTTAAAAAATGCCGTAAAGATTCAGATAATGTTTTTCGGTGATTATTAAACGAAAGCCAGAAAATCGTGTGGAACGCTTTGGGTAATGCTTTTTCTCTTTAATTATGTACGTTTAAACTTTCGCCCTATGACTTAGTCAACAGTGATCTTCTATCAAGATACTAAATAAATTTACAATTTACAATTTATTATTTACTAGCAGTGCCGACGACTTTATCGGCGTGTCATTTTTATGTGCTGTTTCTGCATTGCAGGCGATCAACTCGTCTGAAAAATTTGTATGAAAAGCACTCAGTTTTTTTAGTTATTTCCATACAAATTTTCCAGACGAGTTGATCGCCTGTAATACAGAAACAGCACATTAATTTTCTTCAAATTGAAATTTAGAAAAATGAGTTTTTAAATATTTATCATAGAGTTTTGAAACAGTGTTAAAAATGTTTCAGGAACAAAACTAAAATGTGCTGACAACTGTCTCAGTAACATTGTATCGGTAAAATTGGGCGCTTTCACATTTGTATCTCTATTTTCTCTTCGAAATAACAAAAAAATACTTTATATTTAAACAAAGGCTCTAAAGGATTCCATCTAGCAGTTCTTTCGTGATGCGAACATAGGCAGACAGACAGACAAAAATTCAAAAAATAGGTATTTTGTAGTTTATACCGAGTACAAAACTTTAAAAAAATATATTTCTTGTACAGAAATGATCCTGTTTCAGTTTTCAACGTATAGGTTTGGAATTTGGTATCACGCATCATATGGCTTATTAACTATCCAAGGATATGTAAACAATTAGTCATTAATTTCAGCTTGCAGCCCACTCTCTCGTTTCGGTGATCACAACTGACCTATTCGTTTGTAGAATTTACCGCCATTGCATTTTTGGTATTGAATTACTGAGCCAACCGTGCATTTATAAAAAAAGAGTCTGCATTTTTAAGCAGCGCTATTCAGATCATTTATTTGACATTTATCTGAATAACGAAGGGTAGCCTATGAGAATATATATTATAATTCAATAAAAATTTAGGAATTTGAAAGAAAAGCTCTTTTTTTTTCTTTATCCTAATCTAGCATAAAATTAGGGACCCTCTGTACAAGTCTTATCCTTTAGCTCTTTATGATTTAAAAACTATTTTGGATTATTGAAGACTTGGTACAGAAAACTTGTTTTGACATCAAAAGGCAACAACGCGAATGTAGCGATAAGAGTTGAAGGTTTTTATCACATTAAAGGCCTTTCAAACACCAGATAAAATCTTAAATTGATTTCTTAATTGCTCATTTAATTTTTACATTATTGTTTGGACAAGAATCCTTAGTTTATTGAAAATTTTGTGAGATGTTTTATTTTTAAAGTTTAGTGGGCAATTTTGCTTTTTGGCATACAAATTTTTGGTCTCTTGTAGAAAAATGCGAATTAATTTTTTTTTTTTAAATTAAGTATTTATATATTTTTGCAAAAGACAACTCGTTACAAAGATTTCATACAATAGATTTGACATGTATTACAGTTTTTAGATGACAGTTTCTATTGCGTTTTTACCTTCTCTTGTTCAGTTACAATTCTGTGACTTATGATCTTTCTACAAAAAAATCAGCAAATTCGCCATTTGCCTTAAAGAATTGTGTAAGCCTTGACTTATAAGGATAAATATAGTTATATAGGAAGTATCAATTCCATATTTGTATTATTTGTCTTCTACGTTCACTAATAGTAAAATATTTTTTGTTCAGTGTATATTGATCACAAGTTTGTGTTAGTACAATTGTTAAAAATTTATTTTATAAACAGTTTTTCCTTTGATATGCTCATTTCAGCGATTCAAATCTTTATACAGAATAAAATTTTGGTATACAAAATTGTTAACTATAAATAATTCTACATAGATAACCGATAAATAACCGATTGCATTTCATATAAAATACACCCAGAAGCTGACGCTGAGTTTAATAAAATCCACTTTAATTTTACAAGACAAAAGATAGAGGCAACACTTGTTGCATTGACATTCTTGTCACTAAGTATCCAGGCAATTTTTACATGAAAAAAATAGGTAGATCTGTTTTAACAAACGTATTGACACGTTATTAGATATTTTAAATTGCTCTTTTCCTAATCGATAAAAAAAAAGAAAAAGGTTACCAATTCGACTAAATGTTTTGTTTTATTTTTGTGCCTCCATAACTCAGTCATTTCTGGATTTCTTTTTTTTAATTTCTTTTTTAAATGAATTGAAATTATTTTAATTCTCAAATTTCAAAAAAAAAAATTCTTTTTTTCATGCTATTCTCCCGATTTATTATTTAAATCACCGATATTGATTATTGAAGGTCAAAGCACGTCTCGATGGCCATTTCGTTATCGCTTACTTAACTCGTCAGGAGACTTCTGACAAATATTCTAAATAAACTAAAGATTTTTGTCAAAACAATAAAGCAAAGACAAAAATCAAAGTTTAAGCAAAAACAACAATAACCAAATGAAATTCTATTTTTCTTTCTCTGCTGTAAGAAATTATTTTAGCTTTAAGTTCATTTTATTTTTAATTTCTAAAATCTTTTTTAGAAAGAAAATTTATTTTACAAATGTATGCGGAAGTTTTTCAAAGAAAACCACCACTATAAAACAAAAAAAGCTGCGTTTCACTAAAGCTCCCAATAGCAAAAAGTAAAAAAAAAATAAATCTGGAAATTAAAGGATGTCCCTAAAGGTAACGTAAATTTATCTATATGGGCCTATCTTTTAAACCGTTATAGACAAAAGCTTTCAAATTGCAGCCAGTGTTAATAATCAAAATAATAAAATAACGGGTGCCCAAAAATTCATTTCATTTTTAAGGCTTAAAATTTACAACGAATCTGTATTGCAAACTCCGCAATAACAACAAGTATAAAATTTAGATTTGGAAAAAAATGCTGACCCAATAGTTGATCTAATTTGATTTATGTGGCTAAACTTTTGAAACATTATAGACAGACAGCTAGAACTAAAGAGTAAATGTAGCGCTAAATTTGCTATAACAAGTATAAAGTTTGGTTATGTTATATAACGGGGTCCCAATATTTAATGTAATTTGATGTGGCCATACTTTTGCACCGTTATAGCAGACAGATGAAATCTGTTTTGAAGTCGGTTTTTTTTTCTTACGAATTTTTAAAATATAGATCAGGGGTGGGCAACCTGCGGCCGACTAACGTATTTAAAATTTATATTGTGGCCAAACCTTAAGCAGTGATAGGCAACAAAGCAAAACTAAGAAAAAAATTCTTTTCTTTTTCTTTTCGAACGAAGATATAAAACAACAACATAAAACAGTCTCTAAAAATTATAACGAAAAAAGTAACGTTAAAAATGGTTATGAAAAATAGAAATATATTAATATTTTATTTGCTTTGCATCAAGAATTTGAAGAAAGATTAATGGATTTCAGCAGTGAAAAACACTATTTTGATGTATTTTCAATTCCATTCTCCCAAAAATTAGAATTAATTGAACTGCGAGGAAGGAAGAATCTTAAAATAAAATTTATTGAATTATCAAAAATTGAATTTTATAAAAACTTAGATACTCACATATTTCCGGAAATAATTAATAATGCAAAGAAAAAATACTACACCGTCTGGAAGCACATATAAATGCAAACAATTTTTTTCGAAAATAAGTTTTTAAAAATCAAAATATAGTTCGCGAATTACAGACGAGAATTTAGAAAGTAGCTTAGCAGTAACTACTACTAAAATTTAACCAGACATAAGTACCTCATCCACAAATAATCAGTGGCAAGTGTATCATTAATATAATTTTACAACTTATTATTTTTTTGTAATTTTATAGTGCAGTAATAAAAGGTATTATAAATATTTTATCAGAAATATATTATTTATGTTCAACTTCTACAAATTTTCTTCACCATTTTATGAAAACATAATTTTCATTTACCTACAAAACCAATGTCAGTGGCCCTCTTAAGTTGTTTTCAATTTTGGCCCACTCTACAAAAAGGTTACTCATCCCTGAGACCGATTATATAGTTTTACCTATGACACATTATTTTATTTATTTTTAGTTTATTTTTGAATTTTGTTAAACAATTTTTATTATTAACATAAACATAGATTAAATATAAATTGAATAGAAATTTCCTATGGATATGTTCTTTTTGCCTTATTTTTAATCAAGCGATAAATTACTTCTGTGCGTACTACTCATCCATCCATCTCTAGATGTTTACGAGTATTAATAAATATATAAATATTTATAAATATTAAGTTTGTATAGTTTTGTCTGCATAATGCTGCCTGTCTCTTACGATTGGTCAACATTTGTTTAGTGTGGGTTGTTCTCCACAGCACATTTGTTTAATAACAATAAAATCATTTTGTCAGATTTTTGTTTTTCTACTTTTACCTTTTGAATATTTTATTTATTCACCATTATTGTTTTTTAAAAAACCCATTTTGGTAATATGCTAATTAAAATTGTTTTTTGTTTTTTTTTTTTAGTTTATTGCTGTTACCAAGATTGTTATTTAGTTCATTTTTTTCAAACTTGCTTTTTTACATACTGAGAACGTCAACGAGAGTGAGTGTTTTGCAAAAACAAGGGCCTTAACTTGAATATCTTTAATTTGCTAAGAAGTATATATAAAATCTGCATTATTAAGGAAATGTATATTTCCTGCTTCATCTTAAAGCTTCTTTTACACCACATGTCTTTGGCAGTTGTTAAATTTTAAACTTGGGAATAACTAATGTACAAAATACATAAGTAAGAGTATATGACTTATCCGTTTTAGGAATGATAAAACTGTTTTTAAGGAAAAAATTAAGGCATAATATATTTTAAAGACGCCTTATATAAGCTTTCAAAAATATACATAAAAACATAAGCTCGAATCGAACACAAATAAGTGAGGTCTAAACGGAAACCGCGTAATACAATAAAAAACAATTTGCAAAATTCCCTAATTTCCTGCAACATAACACTATCAGGGTACTAATAAAACACACTTTAGTTGTTGTATGTTTTTGTCATTATGGAGCATTACACTTTGATGTAAATGGGAGAGTTATATTCAACTTTCGGGCAAATGTATCTGAATGCTGCAAACAATATAAAAATAAGAGGAAGTAAACTAAAACAATCGAGAAAAAAGCGATATTAAACAAAAAATATTTAGTCCATTAATGTTTTGATGGATTTTCCTTCCAAAAATACCAAGAGCTGCAAATATTCTTTCATCATAATAAGTGTTATTTCGATCTATTGAATTAACAAATTTAACATGCCGTAAATAAAAAAAACGTATCGTGTAAACGCACCTTTAGCAGTGTGTAGTAATAGCGATAGAAATTCTAATATTTATTTTTCTATTCATCAGTTTATTATTACTAGCCTTTGATTTATTCTGCATAATTAACATTTTTAATTATTTTAACATCATGTTTCAAATAAATGTTTTATTAATTTTTCGAATCACCTCATTTTTTTCGTTATTAGAAGGCAACAGCAATAAAAGATTAAAATAATGTTCATGTTCGAAAATAACGTATGTCCATAAATTTTTTTAACGAACAATTCATATTATTTGTTCTCACGTTAGCAGTTGTTGTTTTAATTAAAAATTTTTCGAAATAAAAATTTTTTTTTTTTAAATTTATTTTATTAATTTCATAATAAATTTTTTTGTCAATAAGTGTCAACCAGGCATAAGAAATGTATTTTATTTCCGGCGTTTCTTTTTGATCTAAATTAAGCACAATTTAATATCTTTAATTAAAAAAGAAATTAATTGTGTACAAAAGTAAACGTTTGTAAGTTCATGTGTATTAATTTTTTTAGTTATTTACGGTTAAGGCGTTTTACATTTCGTTTTATAAGAATTTCAATGATGCTTCCTGCTCATTTTGCTAAATGCCATAAAATTCTTCTGCTTGTCATCTTTTAGCCATCACAAAGCTTAAAACACAAACAATTAGAGGAGCGTGACAGAACCTCAGCCCATAATATTATTTTTATCCATGTTTAACCAAGTACGGATCAGTCCTCAAACGAATACAAAGATTACAATCGCTTTTTGTTTGAAAGAATACGGCACCAGTATTAAAAATACAATAGATCCTATTTAATTCAGTTTATATATTTCATTCAAATCTTACCGATCAAATGTTCTGATCCCTGCTTTGATAATTTTCTCTTAGGAAGAAAAGATTTAAATTAGTTTTTTTTTTTTTTTGTTGCAGAGATTTTCAAGCGACTTTGATAATATGGAAAGATCTGGTAGCTACCTTCAGGATTTTCTTATATACTTTAATTTATGTTCGTTTTGCAATAAGCCAATAAAAAAAAACTGCAACAATTACTAAAAAAGCTAAGTACGATGTCTGTTGAAAGTTATTTGGTGTGTGTAGGTGGCATTGATATATTTTGTGTCTTTTTTTTAGTTTCGCAAAGGTATTATCGAACAAATCTATTGAAAACTTTTATAATACTGTTATGTTTTTCCCTTTTTAGACAAACGTACGAATTCTTTTGATTGCAAATACCACTGTAGCTAAATTCTGTCTTCGAACTTTATGGCTTTCTCTGGCTATACTTCTTGATTCAACCGGTCTCGTGAACCCTTGGTCTCGTATTTACTAAACATGCGTTATCACCACAAACGCAGCCATCCACGCTACACTACTGTGTTACTCCGGCGAGACATGAACTACTCGATGCCTTGTTTAGTAACTTTAACCATCCACAGACATCTCCACTATGCCTTTTATCCAAGCCAGTCATCCCCTTTAATCCAATAGCCACAATACACTTCTGCCGTACACTGTTGTTATGCTGTTATATTTCCTCGCGCTAACCGCCACTGCTCTTACTTTTTTTTCTTATAAAGGGCTTCTTGACAATTATCTGTTGGTCTTATATTAAATTGGACTTCTCCACTAAATTATCTGCCATGGCTTCACACAATAATTGTCTTTTGCCTGGTTTGTACTGCTGTTTATTAATTTTAATTGCATTATAACAATTATTACTTTTTCGTTGCACGCTTGTCTCAATACGGTATCGAACTCAGGACCCCCTATTTTGCAGTACGCACATCTACCAACGCAGCCATTGAGGCTGCTCGACTTTTGTTAGCTAAATTGTGTTTTTTTTTTGTTTTTTTTTTGTATTCTATAAACACACCATTAGTTGAATTAGCTTATTCACCACGCTCATACGGGTACAACTACAGGGGTTGCCAAATTTTATTATTCGTAACAATACGTTAGTACTAGGATACCGACAAACGGTAAAGTGCACGATTCCAGATTACCGGCGCAACTATAAAAGAACCTCAGAAATTTTTTCTCACTAGAGTTTTACTGATCCTAAAAAAAAGAATTTACCCCTCGAAAAAAATTCGAGTCGAATAATAATATATTTTACAACTAAAATATTGAAGATCTTATTTTTCCAAATGTTAAGAAAAATTGAAGAGTCGTTGGTAAAAGTATTTCGGGCTTAGCCTTTTTATTACATTTTTCTATTGAGTTGATCCAAATCACCTGCACAAAATAACTAAATGGGAGAAAAGCAGATAACTTGTTGGCAATTTTTGTTCCCGAAATCTAAATAACGGTGAATTGCACACGGAACCATGAAGTTCATATACGACACAATAAAAAATCGAATATACATTATTAATCTCTTTGTAAGTTTGTTTGTTTATTTGTTTGCGCGTGCGTCACTGATACCTAAGCGAAAGATTTTTATAAAATTTTACACATGGGTGAATATTTTTCCTCATGGTTTTAAATAGCGGACCACGATGGGAAAAAAAGGGATGTCTACATTTCTTATGAGTGTAAATCAATCAATCCCTCCTAATCGATTTTAATAAAATTTAAAATACAGTTCTCTCATCTCTGTTGGATATATTCCCCTGTTGCAATAAAATTTTAAATAGTTAAATATTTATGTGAAAGGTAGTGTATCCTATGTTTAATTTGGAAAAGGGGCAAGGACGCTTTCAACCACATCAAATTCTAAAGATATACATATCTAATGATCTGTAAGATCCAAACGGATTTCATAAATTTCTCAAGTGTTCGGAGCAGAGCCCTATAGCAAATAAGGCTGTAGTATATTATACAGTGCCATAGGTAACGCCGAGTACAATAAGGTAGCAATCATCAATTTTTTTTTTTTTTTAATATCAAAGCTAAATCAATTTATTTTTTAACATATTTGTTTTTGCCCTACGATGCATTTCTTCTTAATTTTGCCAAACTGTGCATGCTTTTTAGGTGTTTTTTTTTTTCTTCATAATTTCAGGTTATCGTTTATTTTTTTTTTTATTTTTTTTTTTTTTTTTTGTTATAATAAAATTATTAATATGTGTGCTCATTTATTTCAATTAATACTTTAAAGACATTTTGTATTTTTCTTTCAGAAGCTTTTGCAATATGCTGCTACAGTCGGTCGGCATGTTTTTGAATCATTTTTTAAATTTTATGAACCCAATCAAAAAAGAAAATAAATTCTCATTTTAAAATGAATTATAAATGTATATTAAATTTGTAATTGGATCCTAGTGATTTAAACTTATATTACATCTGTAACTTAAAAAACATTTTTGCAACTAAAAGTCAGCCACAGAATAGTTTTGAATAACAATGATTGAGTTCAATAATTTGTCCCCATTATTTTAGAGCTTCTACTTAGGGAATACCGCAAAAATTCAAAAATTCATGTTTCTTAAGAATAGTATAATTTCAGCACCCACAAGTCTTTAAAAAAAAAAGAAAAAATCACAATCAATTTTCTTTTATTTTTCAAAACTTTGGTGAATTCAAATTAAGTTTTAGAAATGATTGTAATTTTAAATTCTTTATAGCATCCCGTTACTTCGTTTTAGTTTTCATTTTACTCAAACTTTATTTTAGTTAAACTTACTGCTGATATTTGAACATTTTGCTTAATTTTATTATCATTTTTTTTTTTTTTGTCATAAAACAATAAGAAAACTTTTCTGAATGCTCAAAGCAATTAGTTTCTTTATGCGCCTTAAATTGCTTAAGTTTTGCTTAAACTTAAACAAACTTATCTTCTGAAGACAAAGTTTTTATATTAACTTTTGGCAAAATGTTAGTGTTTGTCATTAGCAGTCATTAAGGTAAATCTTCATTAAGGGGATCTCTTAAGGAAATTTAAGATGAAATAAAAGCGTAGTTAAATGATGTCGTTTTACTTTTAACAATATTTATTCATGAGGTAGGTTCATAAATGAAGGCAATCGTTTGTTCGTGAGCCTTGAAGTTTGGATTCATTTATGAAAGTTTGTGCATAGTTCGGTGTTTAAATACAAAATTTGGGATATTGTAAGCTTAAATGATATAGTTGTGCCAAATCATATTATTGTTACAAGTTATAAACATTTTGGTGATATTGGAACCATATTGTTGTCTTATATAATAATAACATTGTAAGAGAAAACCACACTATTAATAAAAATAATCTTTTATTAAAGGCACCGCCCATTGATGCCTCCATCACAACAACCAATATGAAACTGTAACATTATATACTGTGATAAGAAGAAAAAATATGATAAAATAAATAAAAAAGATTATCAGTTATACCTCGTATTGAAATTGTCATTATTTCTTGAACTGACCTCATTAACAGTTGTAAGAAAAAATTTAAATAAAAAATTAAGCATATAAATGGTGGATAAGAAAACCAATGCTTAAGCACAACTTTAAACATTAGATAATTTTTGTTTAATATCTTCTTTCAAATAGGCCCGACTGAATTTTATGAAATATGAGCTCAAACGGTTTTAGAGATTTTTGAAATCTAATATACGCAAGAATATTTGGCCAAAAATAAAACAGAAAGAGTGAAATTTACAAAAATACTTAAAGTATAAAGGTTTTGCAATAAATTTTTTACTCAAAAGGTCTGCCGTTTACTGCGTTTATAAAAGAAAGAACCATTAAAATAAAAATACAAATAATTATAAATTTAAAATATTAGGATAAAAATGACGACAAAGACAAACGATAAAGGTTAAGATAAAAATACAAATAAAGATAAGTTAAAATGTAAAGATAAAAGCTTGAGATTTACATAACAATATCCGAGGACAGGACGGGCAAAAAACTTGCAAACCTCCCAAGAGAAAATTAAGAGAAGTTTAGTGTCCCTAAATTTGACCACGAAAAATTTATTTAAATTTACGCAAGAGTCGATTAACGGATCTCCCGTTTTCATTAAAGCATCAATAAATGTTCTTTACATTCCTCTTTAAAGTGATGCAACAGCTTGATCGCTATCAATTTCAAATTTTTTATTTAATATTTTTCTTTATAAACACAATAATGAATAACCATTATATGGTATACTTTTTAATCTAATATAAACAAGACATATAATATCTATACAAATAAGGACAACCATTATTTTTATACATTTTTTTTTTCATTAACTATAAGCAAATTAAAAAAAAAAAAACAACAAAAAGAAAACGAAATGACAAAAATATCAAATTTCGTTTGATGACGAAAACAAGACAGCCATCGGCATTAGCAGACATATACAAAGGCAGTCAGACGGACTGAATGATAAACAAACATAAACATATATAAACATAAAAATGTATTGTTGTGTTTAATAATCGTACACAGAGTAAATACGCGGACAGACAAACAAACTTATTTGTATGCGTAAGTTTTGAGTGAGCTGCATCCAGCCATAATAATGATTCGATTTGCTAAAATAATGTTGATTTGTAAATTAATGGTTGCCAGTAATAAAATGACGAAAATTGAAACAAGAACAAAAGCAATTAAAATAAAAAATTAAAAAAAAAACTTTTAAATAAAATAAAAATAAATACTAATAAGCCTATTGGAAGTGCTTTGAAATTTAAGCTTAAATCATTTTACTACATTTTTTTCTTCCACATTATTTTCATTAACCTTCGTTTTCCGTTTCTCTTGTTGATATTTTTCTTTTGCTCATCTTTTAGCCTCTACTAAAAATACTATAATACGTTTAGGTCTTGGCGGCCAGCCAACCAACCAAAAAAGCAACAAAGACAAACTGGCTGAAACTAACCAACCAGCCAACAACAACACTAGCAAGATGGCAAACATTTTTTTACAAAAATTATACTGCAAATAATAGAATGACCACAGTAAGGGTGCTAGCTATAAGTACAATATTGCTCCAAGTGATTCTTAACATCCTTCTGCTGGTGATTCTAAGGCTAACTAGAGGCACTGAGAGTCAAAAAGGCAGTTTTTTTTTACAAATAAACGCACGTCAATTTAAGTTTACTATTCTGCAGTAGTCTATACATTCCGCATTTCTTTTATTACTTACTCTATGGTTTTGTCTCATTACCGTGGGCAGCCATACACGCTACAACATTTAGTTGCACTGGCTAGAGTTGAAATGCGTCCCAATTCGACAATGACTGACACATAGTGCTGTTATGTTTTCATTATTCCTTTTTAAGTAAAGCGCCTTCAGAAACTTCATCTACTTCAGCACACTACATGTGTTTTTTATTTCTATTCAGAACTTCGGGACATTTAAACTACAATTACTACTCAACAGCAATTATTTATCAAGGCTCTGTTGAGATTTGAACTCATGATTTTCTCTTTGACATGCCAGCAGACACATCTGCTAATGCAGTTACTAAAATTGCACACACAAGAGTCTTTGTTAGTGATGAAAGAAATAACTAATCCTGCTCTGTTTACCACACATACGCACCGCAACAATATTAGATTTTATGGTTACAGAAGATTTTAGTTTCGTAAGAATAACCTTGGAACATAATTAATTCGACTATAAATTTGTTATCATTTTTATTTGGGTTTTATCTCATGGTTTCTTGATCTAACCTTTTGAATGTGAACATTTTCGAAATCTTGCTAGTTTTCCAGACAACGCACTGAAGATTCAACATCGTAATAGATTATTTAGTTAAATGAAAATTTTGTAGACTATAAAGGGATCTATTTAGGTGGAGTTTTCCCGCATGTAATTGGCTGAATCTATGTAGTGTGCCGAGAGGTTATACTCTGAATAACTACAATGTAGGAGTCCGTTGATACAATGGTAGCCGCAACCAACAAGAAAAAAAAAGATATCCGTGAGGATTTATGATTCTCTATTAGCAACAAAACTTTAAAAGATCTGCAATAACGTTCTTATTCAATATGTTTCTTTAAATTTATAGGCTTCTGAGCAACTAGTTTAAGAGTACTCCGAATGGCCAATTATTAAGATCTACACTCAGGGGATGACCCCAATTCATCTCTTGTTCGGCTAAACACAAATTTTCTGTGTAAAGCGTAGTGTGATTTACTGGCCAATCAACCACAAAGGGAAGCGCCGCTGATATAGAGTGCGTTGCGCGTACGAAATTACGGTTTTCAGAAACAAACTCTCTGATTTCATACAAGCAAATTTCATTGTATTAATAATAAAACAATGAAACATACCTCATATAGCGTCGATGCTCTAGTGAATCAATAGAGCTGGATACCCTACCGTCACCGATAAGCTTCTTTGCTCTCTCCTGCACGCGGTAGAGTAACTCCCAAATAGTCTCTGAAGTACCGGCCCATACATCAGAGTTGTACTCCATTTTAGGGCTGTTAAAGGTGACATTGATAGCGAGGAGATCAGATGGAGTGAAATATTTCTTACATCATTTAATGCTTGAATGCTTCTTTTGTGACTTGAAAAATATGTTTGTTCCACCGATCATGACATTGAATCTTTATGCCGAGGACATTAAAATCTTCTGATTCCTTAATATCTATATCACCCATAATAACAATAAACCCTTAATTGGATCACTGTGTTGATGAAAGAAAGCAATAACTTGAAAAAAGTTTCACGAAGAAGTTATAACACGGTTAAGCCTGGAAAATGCAATTAAGGGAACAATTTCTAGTTTCTGATAACATTATTCTGAAAACATTGAATTCGTAAAAAATAGCGATTATACGGAGCTGCGGATAAATTAGGTAGAAAACGAAAGCTATTAGCTGTAAACCAGAAAAAAACTAAAAATGACGTTAGTTAACAAAACCCAAAAGAGTCAGACTAGCAGGCACTCAAGAAGCAAGTTGTTAGAAAACTTGGAACAGCTTTTAGTTGGACTAAGAAATAGTTCTTATTTTTGATTATCCTATCCCAAGCGGTGCTCCCATGGGACAAATTTTGCCATTTTTTTAAACTTAATTTTATAAAATTATATTTAATTTGCAAATTTTTTTTATAGCACGTGCCGATACTGTATGTCGTTGAGTACTACACGTAAGTAGATGTACTTTGCTGTTGCAATTTTTATGGTAGCAATTTTAGTTGTTAAACACATGCATAAACAAGTTTGCATATTGTCGGCCATTTGATGAACAGCGTCTATAGGAGGAGAGTAAAAGCCTAATGGCAAACTAACGACGAACTTTTTTTTACAAAATATATGTATTTTTTTCATTACATTTTCATTAGAACAAACTGTGGAAATAACAACGATGATAAACAAAACCTAGACACCACAAAAACCAACCATATAAATTATCATGCGACTTAAATACCGTACAAAAACACAGACATCCACTCATGTAAGCGTTTACCAAACATTAATAGAAAGAAACACAGATGCATTTGTATTGAATGAGAATGCGTACATCTTAACATAGTTGTCATATAAATTTCCTTTTCCTGTCCCATTATTTTGTTCACTTTTTACTTACTTTTAATGATCTTCGCGCTTAAATCAAATTTTAGTTTTCGAAAGAATTTCATAATTTTTTTTGTTATTATTGTTATTATTGTTATTATTATAATTTTTTTAACACTTACCAAAGGCGAATAGAATGCTGAACTGTCGACACCAATACTTTGATAAGGATTTTGTTCGGTGGATGGGTAGGGGGTTCCGTAGACGCCAACACTAGCTGCGGGTAAGCGAGAATAACTTGATAAGGCCAAACGAGCTGAGTCATATTGACATGAACACACAGTTTGACCTGATACAGGATCTGTCATTATTGGCCGCCCATTTTCACAACATGAACCGGAACCTCCAGCGGAACCGCCACTGTTAGAGCCAAGCGGTGTATTCTCCATGTTTGTATTAAGGGAAGGATTATTAGTTGCTGTTACATTATTTGAATGCTGTGATAAGGCATCGGGACTTAGAGCGCCCGTTGAAACCTCAACACCTGAATTTACAGGATTACCGTTGCTTGCGTTTCCAGAACCAGGAACAGAGGCTGTAGTTGTACGACATTCTTTGCCTGGACTATGTGCAGCGGCATTTGGACTTGTCATTGAAGACTGGCCGGTGGGTGTGTCACCTGTTTGGGGCGATTGTGTGGGATTCGTTGAGAGCAGCTACAAGAAAAGAAAATTAATTACTTTTATTATTAAATTTATGTAAAATTTGATTATGTTTTATTTTATTTCTCTTTTAAGTTTTATAATAAATTTTGCATTAAGCTAATAAGCAGCTATTATTTTTAATATAATTTATCTACTTCTATGAATCTATTTTCCAGTGACATATAACAACACGGTACAAAAATAAAAAACATTTTGCATAAATTCACGATTATAAATAAATTTATCACTTTTTTTACACTAAACATATTTAACTCATCTATTGTTAATAAATTAAACCAAATTAAAGATTTACATAAAGATTAATGGTTTAAAGCTATCAATCCCAATCCACTATGTAAATTTTAAGATATTTTGTAAAGATCCGCAAGAAACTAAAATTTTTCACACAAAATTAAGCTACCGAATATTAATACTCGCACGCTATCGATAATACTGAATGATAAAGCTGATTAATTAAAAACATTTCAAAAATCAAACTGGCTTTAATGATTATAAATAAATTATTTAAAAAAAATTATACTCTATATTCCCACAAATTTAAGATAATTAATTTAAATATTGTTATCGTAGCTGACAACAACAATTTAGCAAATAAACTGAGACTAGTTTTTAATTATTTTATTTTCTACATTTTCTATGATCAAAAACTTCCAGTTTTAAAGTTTCAGCTATCAAGATATTAAAATAAAGTATCAGATATGGAATACTGTGACTGACAGAACATCTATGCAAGACTTATCTAAAACGAAGTTTTCTTAGAGCTGCATTATTTGCTAACAATACCTCTAGTATACTTCAAAAGAAGACAGTTTTAATATCTAATTCATACTTTTCTACTTTTCTTGCAGCAATTCTGATTTTTGTGGAAGAAAAACGAGTGCAGTCTCACGTCACTTTTCTTTTTCTCTTTGCACTGCAGTAAAGTTTGCAAAGTGTGAACTGACTCTCTGTTTCAAAAAAACGTCGAAAATTGTAAGTTATTCTTAGGGTTTTTTCTTGGCAACATTCATTAAATAACATTAACAATAGGGGCACCCATTCATTTCCAGGTTCCCATATAGGCCACCTATAAAGACACCCTTTAACCTTCAGATATATTTTTGTAATCCTTTTTGCTATTGGGAGCTTGAGTAATACGAGACTTTTTTTTATTTTAAGGAAATGTCTCCTACGGTATATAGTACACGTAAAGAACATGTTTGTTATATGGGGACATCCCTTAAATATTTAAGTTATGAATTGTTTTTAAAGCAGAAACAATCTGTAACCCTAGTCGTTCAAATAAAGAAAAATATGGACATGGAGCAATCTTGAGGATTCTTAATAGCAAAATTTTCGAAGCTATCTCTGACTGATTGGCGCATTTTAATTTTCTCTAGCTCATCTCGTGCCCTGGCAAAGTAGATAGACGAACACGGACGGACAGACGGACATCGCTCAAATTGACTTCGCTATGCATAAGAACTCAGAATATACAGTATTGTTCGAAACCTAAGCAACTTTTTCCCACTAAGTAATAATAGACTCATATCTTTTCTTTAAATGAATTTATAGAAAATATTTTTTATTTGCTACTATAACCTAAAAATAAAAATTAAATTCCATTTCTTTGGAAGTTATAATAAAATAAAAACAAAATTAACTTAAAAATTCGTTGTTCAATACCTAAGCAACTTTTAATATTTGGTATGATATCCTTTGTTTCTTACGACCTCAGCGCATCTTTTAGGCATAGATTCAATAAGATTCGATAAAATAGATGTTGGTATAGCTTCCCACTCTGATTTTAGACAGTTCATCAACTCCTGTTTATTTTTAAAGCGTCGAGTTCCAACTCCGTTTTAAAACTCCAAAGATGTTCTCTATTCGATTCAAGTCTGGCGATTGAGGTGGCCAATCCAAAACTTGAACCCATTAAATGATAACCAATCCGTGACTAACTTCGATGAGTATTTTGGGTCATTCTCATGTTGAAACACACATCGAAGTGGCATTTCCCACTCAGCATAGTTAAGCATGTAAGTTGCTAAAATGTCTCTGTAAAAAAAAGGTCAATTTTTGTTTGAATTTCTACAAAGGGACCAACACCACTGGTCGAAAAACAAGTCCAAACCATCATATTTCTACCCCCATGCTTTACTGTGGCTTTTGAGCACCGAGGATGTAGCCGCTTTTCTTTTGGTCTTCTCACGTGGCAAACTCCATCTGAATTTAGTAAGTTTAATTTAGATTCATCACTAAACAAAACATTTCTCCATTTATATATAGTCCAATCAATATGTGCTCTAGCAAAATCCAACCTAAAACAACCAAAAAGCTGAGAAAATCAGAGACTACGTTGCAATCAATCAAACAAACCTCTTTTGTAAGTGCTTCTTAGTCAGCATAGGCTTCTTAAGTTTTGTTCCAATAAACGTTTTCTTATTGTAGAATAACTAATCTGAAGTTCAAACTCATTCACTATGTCTTTCGACGATATAAATGGATTTTTTTTAACTAGACGAAAAAATTTCTGGTCTCTTCGCTCAGAAGTTTTTCGAGGTCGCCCACCGCTATTGGCTTCTTCTACTTTCCCAGTAGCTCTATACTTTTTTATAAGTCGGGAAACTATTGATTTATTAATATTCAATTGGTTTGCTATAGCAATTTGGGATTTACTGTTATTAAAAAGTTCAATAATCTTTATCTTAAAAGCTGATCCATAACGTGTTCGCGTCATGGTTGCACTTCTAAAGAATTGGTACTACTTAAATGTATAAAATCAACCAAAATTATTTTTTTCAATAGCAATCATAACGGGACTAAAATTTTTGTTTAAAATATTTGTTCTTGTTTTAGTTAATATTTCGCAACAAATGCAACAACGTAAAAGTTGTTTAGGTTTCGAGCAGCGAATTTTTAAGTTAATTTTGTTTTTGTTTTATAAATTCTTCCAAAGACATAAAATATATTTTTTGTTGTCATTATTAGTATGTAGACTATATGTATAATAATAAATAAAAAGGAAATTTTTTAATAATCTATTTAAATAGAACATATACGACCATGAGTGTTTGCTGGGGAAAAGTTGCTTAGGTTTCGAACAGTACTGTATATACTTTATGGGATCGGAAATGGATATCGTAGAAATTACAAACGGAGTGAAAAGCTTAGATACAGTCTTTTTTCACTTATGGTGAATGGTATAAAAATGCCAATTCTGTCAAAACTTCTGACCGCCTTTAGCCGAATTGTCCCGTTGTGAATTGAAAGATCTACTAGGCTATGGTTTGACTACACTTATTATTATTTATTGTTTTTAATAGAGATAAAATAAAAAAATTTGGGAACTTGGTTAGAACCATGTTGCCCTCTTTCGTATTTACGACTATTTTAATTTTAATTTGAGCTTTTTGCATCCTTAAAGCTATGGAATAGGTTTGTAATCAGCTGGTAAGTACTTTAAAAAATGTGATAAATGCGCCTTGCATATTTCCTCTAACAATGGCTGCTATCCACACATGTCAACAGATGTGAAACTTTTAGAAGTACTTAATCCATATTATAACTACTTTAAATTTATATTTTTTACAGACCTACCGTATGAAGCTCTCATCAACTGGGTTTGCTTTCATCTCTGCAATATATTACCCGAACGACGAGAGCATCTAACGGAAGTGCGAAATCGGCTTTATTAATGAAAAATCTCTAAATCTCCACTCAGTGCTGAAAAGCAAGGAAAAGTTGTAGATTTAATGGCCTTTGAACCGAAACGTATGGCAGAATACAAAGATCTTACTTTACTTAGACTGTACAAACTTTGAAAAGTTGACTTTCAAAATCTTCCGATGGAAATGAAAAGGAGTCAGGCTGTTAGAGTTAAGATAATAGCGCACTGTGTTAAAGTTCAGTACTGACTACCAGGAGACATAGGACTCGAATTAGCCATAAGAAGAATGTAACAACCAAAAGAAAGAAAACAGACTAAGTGCTAACAAAGGAGTTAAATAAAACTTTCTAAAACTAGAGCCAATGGTGATTAAAAAGAAGCTACTATTTGGCCTTCTTCTCCATTGCTAAGAAGCAAATGATAGAAAAAGATAGAAGTAATGATAGAAAAAAAAAAATCTATAACAGACAGTCATTTCAGTTTATCTTACAGACTCCTTTGTTGCAACCATTTTAAACTGGATTGAAACGCATAGAACAATATGTGTGTAATCGGCTTTGGCGTATTTTTCGGTACAACAAAAGAAAACCGGAATATTTGTGATAATTGTATTACATTGTGGGACAATTTAGGTGACAGGGTGTGTGGAAAACGATTTAGACGGGTCACAAACCAATAATTTCAATTCATAATGTAACTCTTGACAAATTGCAATTTCATTTTTTTTTTTTGTTTTTGAAAGTTAATACGCCTTCTCTCTTTTTCCTTGCATTAGTTTTCAACTACGTAAAATTTTAAAAACTGAACTTTTTTTCATTAATGTAGACCAAACTGAAATGTTTGATTTTAATCATTAATTTAATTGTGGCAACATTAACAAATGTAGCAGTGTTCCGCATTATATAATTCAATGTATGCAAAACAAACCCAAAAACAGAGCAGACGTTAACGCCTTTAGTTCAATAATCATTTAGAATATCTGGAAACTCAAGATAACATTCGAGAGATTGTGCCAACCTTAAAATTTAGGGCAAAAATACAACTACAGAAGAATCGTGTATACAGTCTACTGAAAAGCTTCTGAAAAAATATGACTGGAAGGTGTGATGGCATCACCGCACATGAAACAACAAAATAAAGAAGCTCTTTGCCACAATGTTGTTGCTGAAGATTGAAAGAAATATGAAATGCTACAAAAATATAATGATGAAACAAACAAACACAAAAAATGAAACATTTCCCAAAAAGCTGAAAAAAACAACTTCTTAAGGTTTTCCTTTTATAAATATATAAAACCTATAATTAAGATAATTTCTTTCATTTATGCACATTTAAGCAAAAAAAAAACAAACGAAAGATTGAAAGCTGTCGATTTGAGTTGTTGTTGGAAAACGTAACGACAAAAAAAAGGCACAAAGGCGTTTACGTTCCCCCTCATTCTCTTCGCCTTAAACAAATTGCTTTGAAAAAGTTTTAACTTTTATTTAAAAATTATTTCAAGTGATGTATTTCAATATTATGTGAAGTGATGATGTGATGCCGTGTCTTTAAAATACAACAATATTTTATAAAGAGCTGCCGTTTTCTGTGTTTTGTTTTTCTGTCATAAATAAAAACTGTATAGAAATTTTTAATACTTAATTAGTGGTTTGTTTTAGTTCAACTAAAAATTCTTTTTAAAAGCGTTTTGTTTTAATTTTGTTCTAT
Organism: Gymnosoma rotundatum; assembly: GCA_916610165.2. Lineage (NCBI taxonomy): Eukaryota > Metazoa > Arthropoda > Insecta > Diptera > Tachinidae > Gymnosoma > Gymnosoma rotundatum. The sequence continues at coordinate 69,506,416 of OU744338.1, read as the reverse complement.
GCTCGAGGCTTAATTAGTCTGCAGTGCTAAACAAAATGTTAAAAGAAAATCATCTAAACGTTTTAGTCTGGCAAAATGGTTTCTGCTTTAGAATTTCTTAAGTATTTTTTTCCTTTTTTGAAGCACAAGTATCTACAATTATCTTTAACTTTTGCAAGAAGTATTTTTTAATAATAATAATTAAATAAATAGAAAATATTTGAGCAATTTATGAAATTTTTAAAAACTATGTGAATATATAAGGCATCGGTTATGTATATTTTTACTATATTTATCTAGACTACTTCAACATTTTTAATTATTAAAATCTATAGTTTTGTTCCTTTAAAAAAAGCTTTTTGCCGTAATGGGAGTGTTCTTTTATGTGAGTGGCAATTGTAACAACATCGTAAGAGATTCACAACATCTTCTCTTGTAGTACGTTTTGAGAACAACGATTAGTTGCATCTTATTTATAGAATTTGGAAATGGAATCAAAGTGACTTCAAGTAGATTGGCACATAATAAATCCAAAAAAATCAACAAACCCTTGATTAATATTTCCTTAAAATCGTGTATCAATCAACTTTTAAAGTACTTTGTTGTAAACCGCGTTACTCAGATTCTAATAATAAAAATATAGCATCCTTATAATTGAATGCTACAGTTTTCTTTTTTCTTTTTGAGTCCTGAGTCTGACCAAACGTATTTTTGTCTATGGTATAAAGTTGAGCATGGCGAAATCATGTACCAGGTGGTGGCCGCTGCAGGAAATATCAAACTTCATATAAAAAAAATTTATGCTCATTTTTTATGTATGAAGTTAGACATTTCTAGCAACGGCGAAAAAAATTAATTCGCCACCTCCACCACCTGGTACATGATTTCGCCATGCTCAAATCAAAAATCAAAAGAAATCCCTTAGTCCCTTGATTTGACTCCAAGACACACATTACATTTTCATATTTAAGCGTGTATTAGGATCAATTTCATTTCTGAAATTAATTTCAAATAATACCCTGTTCAGACATACGTTTTAATTGCGCAATAAAGCAATTTACGCAATTAAGTCCCTAATTGAATTTAATTTACCATATAAGAAATTAATTAAAAAAATGTTCAATTAGCACTTAATTAAGTCGATAATTGATTAAGTTTACTCCAACAACCCTTGTGAAGTGTGTTCAGTTAGAGAAAATTTTATACAATGACAAAACTAAATGCCATAAAAATGAAAAATAAAATATTTTCAAATTATATGAAATTAAAAATTTTTGAAAATTTAATAGAAATTCTAAGCTAGCGTGCAGTCAAAACTTGATCGTACAAACTGGAACAGTTCCATATTTCAAATAAAAACAAGCAAACTTTCTTTTAAAGCCGAACTTTTCTTTATTCTTCCAAATTTGCAAACACAAATTTCTAATGTAAAAATTAGGTCTGTTCAATAAATTTCCGGCAGAAACTAGCAACGATAGAGTAAAATAAAAATTTACAACATTACTATTCCAAATAAAAAAAAAAACGGAATAAACGCATTTTTGGAAAAAAATAAGAAAGTAAAGCCGAACTTACCATAATAACAAAACCCACAAAAAAACACAAAAAAGCGGTGTTCGTTGCTTAAATCATTTTGTATTGCAACAGTTAGCATTTGCAAGAGCTTTGTCATCGATTGTGTGCAAATTGCCAAAAATTTTCTGTCTTTTTTGTAAAACTTTTAGTTTATTTTATTCTATTTCTTTTGTTTATTGTTTTATTAACCTGGCGTTTACTTGTACATAGTTTCCTTAGCTTTCTTCAAACTATTATACAAACATTAGCTTCAATTCAAATATTTTGTATTTAAAACCGAAAACTATAAATGTTATGTATATTTTTTGCTGTGTTGTTGTAAAAAATTTCAGCGAAGCCACAACGATGTGATGTAAATATTTTCGTGGAGAGTGCTAATAAACACTTTCAGTTCAAAGTATTTAATATTTATTAACTTATTTTGTAAAACAGAACAATAATCAGCTGTTCTGTTTTTGACAGTAACAAAAGTAGTAACAAATTTATTAACATTCACATCTTCTACTCTTTTTTACTCTTTCGCTGCTTCTTTTGAGGTACTGAAGTAAACACTTTCCAATAACAATTAGTAACAACTTCTTGTTATTGAACAGAACTATATTCTATTGTCAAATTTTAATTAAGTAAATTAAATTGGATATGTGTGAACACCAAAATTAATTACTCAATTAAAATTTTAATTGTATAAATTAAAACGTATGTCTGAACAGGGTATAAGAGTCCACATTATTTGGTATAAATAAATCATTGGTATTTTTCCCATTTTTCAATGTTGTAAATAAAACAAAAACTCTACTTAAAACAGTAAAGGAAAAAATTGCGGCAAAAAATCAAACAAATATTTCTTCTAACACCTTTTAATTTGATTGTTCTGCAGATCCTCTATAAACCAAAAATTTAGCACGAATTTAACGTGACTACTTAGACCTACTTTCAGTCTTTTCCTACTTTTTTAAAGGGAGTAACAAACAATCAAGCGGTTGCATTTATATCTTTTAAGATAATTGGAGGATGCTTTTTTTCGATTTTGACAAAGAAAATAGCAGAAGATAAATAATGCCAAAAAAGTTACGAAATTTTTAATTAGAAAAACTGAACGCATAACTTTTTTAGTTTAACAAGGTTCTTCTTTGTTTTCACTACTATTTACTAAATATTTGAAAAAAATTTTTCTCAGGGATAAGACGAAAACTTAACGTAGATCATCGTTGGCTCAACCCAGATCATCAGGATAGTTTTATCCATAGTTTTAAAAAATTCGTTAAGGTTTTGTACAATTTATTTTTTTATTTTTGATTGAATTTTGATTAAATTTATAATTTTCTTATTTAAAAAAATAAATAAATAATTAGTTAATTGAATCAAATGAAAATTTAATCAAATTGCATTCTGAAGACAAACAAAAGCTATAATATATGCTAAAACGTTTGTCTGTGAAAGTGTTATAATTTTAATCCACGTAATGAGAGTTCTTTAAGAAGCCCATTAGAAAATACTAAACTTAAAAAAAGACCACGGAGACGCCAATCAAAATTTAATTTTTTACTATAAAGTGTAGTAAGGTAAAAACATAATATTGTTTATATAAATGAACAACGAAAAATTGTAGCAAACTCCATATGCAGACAATGATAGGGAATGAAGAGAAGCACCACCTAAAACTGCTGCACAAAATTCTTTAATTTAAACTGCTGCCCCCAAACGAAGATGTTTACATTGCACACTGCCAAAACTTTCCAACCAAGGCGCATTAGTTGATCATATTAATAGACACGAAGAATGCGGATAATGGATTTAGCGATCCAGAAAATGCACCACATTCTTTCTTATTTTTTCAAATAGGTAAGCCGGAGTTTTTATTATTATATTATTTTATTTTTCGCACATCATCTAATGTAGCTCTGTGTAGCTGCTCTGTGTGTCTGTATAATTTGGAAACAAATTAACAACTACATATATTTTGATCTGAGATTGTGGTAGCACAAAAAAAATTTTAATATTTGTCTTAAAAATTCAACTAAGCCTACCGTTAGCTGTCACCGGAAATATTTTAGCTATAGTCTATTTTATCCGCCTCCAATATCTTGGGGTTCTGTACACAAAGTGGAACCCTGTTCTTGCTGTCCGTCATATGGCTGAAGTTCTTCAACCGTAGTAGGCAGACATTAAGAATTCACACAAATATGTCCGCTATAAAAATAAATCGTAAACAATAAATTTAGAAATTAAAGGGTGTTTCCAAAAGCCTTAAATTTGACGAGTGTCTTTTAAGTAGCTTAAAATTACTGCAGACAATGTACTGCTACGTCGGTATAAGAATAAATACAAAATATTTAAATGATATACATGAAGGGTATCCCTTTAGTAAGATGATACTCACATACATGGTCTTATTTTTTTGAAACGTACACGCAAAGAAAAAACATGGTTGAGACAACCATAATCTAAGAGGTTGTTAAAAAACATACTATTGTTACATTTAATAATAATATAGCTGGTCTTGCAACCATATTGTTGTCGAGCAAAACAATAACATGGTAAAATCTAAAAAGGATTATGTTCAAATATAAATATTAAATGGTAAAATAAAAATATCAAATTTCATAAAACATTTAAGTGGATTTAAAATTTATTTTACAACAAATTTGATAATGGAAAATTTTTCATAAAACACATTTCAAAGTTAATTTATTTTTTATGAATATGACAGTTATTGTTTAATTTATTATTTATTTATCACAAAAGTTAATTCAAAACATAAATTCACAAAAAGCAATTATTTTCTAATTATATATGAGCAATAATTAAAAGGCTTTGCCTCAAGAATCACTCATACAAAAAATATAATTTATAAGCCGAAATAACGCCATCTTTTAATACATTCTTACGTGAACATCCATTTATGGAGTCAACGTTATAATCTTGTATTGAAGATATCATACGGTACGTAATGGTAATTCGGAACTCACTCCACATTTATCCAAAACATCTAGCATGATAATCTGGCATCTGCGCTGACAAATTTTGTTACATAATACCAATTATTTATTATTGACGTATAATATGACAGCTTTAAATGAAAAATATGTAAATGGTTCCACAAAACACAAAAATAAATTGTTGTTATAATTTTCGGTAATACCCGTCGTCACTGGCTGTGTACTTTGGATGTTCGGCGAGCGCTTTCGATGTGATAACATCATTTTCAAGCCGCGTTTTTGTTAAAACTGAAGAGATAGTGTAAAAAATAGATAGTGAAAAGAATAAAAGGTGGTGGGTTTAGGTAATTTTTGTCCGTTTAAATAGTATTATGCAGGTAGATTGCCTGATATCTGTCTTGTTTATTGGGGTAAATAGTTAATATTTGAGTCTTTTATTATTGGATAGGTAAGTGTGACCGTCTGTGGGTGTTTTTCGTTTGTAAGAGTGTTTTAGTAATTTTAGTGGTGTAAAAATCGTGTCAGAGGTTGTGTTTACCTGTTCGTTAATAATGTCTCTGTTAAACGTTCGTGTTTTGTAAATTTCCTTGTTTTCAAGAATATCTAGTCTTCGTCCTTTTTTACTTGGGTGTAATACTGTCATACATTCATCTATTTCCTTAAAAAAAATAAATATTTATATGCCAACATTCTTACCTTTTCATTTGATTTTATATTTTGTATATTATTTTTAATTATTTATTTTGTACATGAAATGTAAACAATTTCAACTTAAAGCTAAAAAAAAATTACTAAACTGATCAAAAAGCATTCTGTTAAGACCAGGAACACACAGTAAACATATAATGGTTAAATGTTAACAAAAACATGTTTGTCGTGACTGAAGTATTGTTGAAAACAACTATAATTTGTTCTACACAAGTATACAATGTTACAAAGAACATAATATGGTTATTGTGACCATATCACAACCATGTTGTTTTTCTGCGTGTAACAGGCTGAGACTAAAAATTTGAGCTGTAGTAGTACGTATTGCTTAGTCGCTATAAAAACAAGTAAAAAAAACTGTAAGTGTGTCCTAATAGTAACTTTTTTTTTCACAGGGCCTCATTTTAAATTTACTCAAAGTATGTTTTTAAAATCAAAGGTTAAAGGGTGACCCAAGCATGGTACGCAACCCTTCATTGGCAGGTCAAATTCATACTTGGCGAATTAATTTGTTTTTTGATTGCCTTTTCTATTTATTCCTCAGTTAAAAAAGGCTAACATTATCACTTGATTAAATTTCTATTTCTTTTCCCTTAAATCACCCTTTGAGCTCATATCTCATTATATAACACATTTGTCAAAAACTTTTATATTTTATATTTATTCTGTAAGAAAATTACTCATCTCATCGAATTTGCACCTTTTTTTTAATATTTTTTAAAACAGAAGCTCATTCATTTTCAATAGCATAAATTAAATATAAAAAAATTATTATATAATACAATAACGTCAAAACTTATGACGTTTACAAATAAAACAACTACAAAAATTTAAGTACCATGGCTTTGTATTTGAAACACTAACGCGTTTGTCAACAGTTGTTAATCTTCCAGTTTATAATTCAAAAACAATGCATTTCTGGCAAATTACAGAGTCAACATCTATAAATGAAAAATCCTGGTTAAAAACGATGGGCAATGATGGATTTGTTGTCGCTATTATTTAGGCTCATTTTTCCATGTCTAATTTCTAATCGTTAAATTTAATAAATGCCTATGGGTTGACGAAAACAAGATCGGTTCAAAACATCATCTCTTCCGTCAGAGTATAGAGCATATTCTTACCATCTCCCTATTCTATTTAAAACACCCTTTATAAGCCACGTTAATTGGATAGATATAAATTTGTATCGAAATTAATATTAATGATTGAGAAAAAAAATTATTTCTTGAAATCTTCCTTACATACGCATTTTCTTTTCAAATACAATGGCGTATAATTGCAGGTTTGAAAGACTTGTTTTTTAAATTAAAATAATGGTAAACATGTATTTTCTTATGTTTTTTATTAAAATAACAACGCACGTTACAAAGCGAACTAAAAACAAAGTGTGGAAACAAAAGATACAGAAAAACCTTCAGGCATTTTAAGCTTCTGCGTTTGACTGGCCTTAAACTTATAATTCATAAAGCTACTGGTTGTCTGTGTACAAAATGAAAACAATCATCAGATTTTTATAATTTTATCTTACACTCGATGCAATTTGAATAAGTGATATTAGTTTTTTTTTTCTTTGTTAAAAATGCTTAACAAAACCATAAGAATGGTTCATTGCCAGTCCAACGGCTGATATAATAATCAAACAAAATGAAATAAAAATGTTGCCCTTAAATAAAGCAAAAATAAGTTATAAATATGTTTTGGTAATAGAAAAATTTTTGATTTGAAAAATATTTTAAGAAAAGAAGAACACAAAAGGAGCTGCCGTCTGATTTTATTTAAAACAACTCCGACGATAGCAATTTGAATATTTTTTATATTTATGTTTTTTTTTTAATACTCAAATTCAAACTTCAATTTTCAGAGTTGAACTTTACACTACAAAAGGAGAAAAATATTAATGTTTTAAAATGTTTTTTGCAAAAATTTTATAAAAGGGAACGTCACTTACTCATGTGTTTATTTGGAAGGACTGCTTAAACCAGATCAGTATTAATAAAGAAGAATAAGTATTTTGGAAAAATAACTTATATTTAAACTTTACATGTGAGAGTGTACTCGTATGTTGTAGAAAAACATCTTATATCTACCAAAAGTATTTGAGAATATAATTGATAAGTTCTACAAGAAGTTTTAGTAAGCGCTAATTCTTTATTGTAAAGGATTTTATTAATTAATGATTGGTGTCATTAATTCCCCTGTAATAAAATATTAAGTGATATAAAAATTAATTCAATATTGAGCATACTCATGTTGAAAACACATTTGGGACGAACGACGAATTTTTCGTTGCGAATATTCGTGGAAAAAAATAAAATACATTTGTGTGTGTAAAAATGCGCACAATCAATGCGTCTACGAAATTCATAGTCCGCAACGAACTTTGCGATAGTTTTATGTCTATTGTTATGTCGACGAACGACGAATATTTTTGTGTAAAGGAACTGTTTTCCAATTATTTTTTAAAGTGTTTCATTTCTTTTCAATTAAAAATTTATTTTCTTTCTATTTATAGCCCATTTATAAAATATACTATTTTTAATTATATGTTTAATTTTAAATTCTTTTTTATTTTATTTATTTTCAATTATTAGTTTTAAAATAAAATGTTATTTCTATTTTTTCAATTTTGGCTTAAGTTCGATATTATTGTAAAACTTAGATAGCAGAATCAAAAGCACTTTCTGGTTCGCTATAACCTTCGACAGTATTCTTCATATATATCTACAAGGTAGTTATTAATTGTGACAACTATTTAGATGAAACGAAATATAAGAAATTTTAATATTTTCATTATGTATTTTTGAAATATTTATTTCTCTACAGAGTCGTTATTTAAAAAACGAAAAAACAATAATTCGTTTATAAAATCCATATAAAAATTAATGCTTTTTTTTTTAATACATGGTAACCAGAAATTACACGGCACTATTTGGACGAATATTTTTTATGTTTACTGTAGGTTTTTTTTATAAAAAAAATGAGAGAAAAAAATTATTAACAACACTTAGTCAAAAAGTCAATCGTATTTCGCAAAGATTAGTCGACATACCGACCTAAATAATTCCACAGTTTTTATAAATTTAATTATTTAATATTACACATACTTATTTACTTTATTTTTTTTTTTTTTTGCTTCTACTTTTGGTTCAGGATCCGTTTAGTGCTGTAAATAAAACCTTTTTTTTATTTAGGCAAAATTCGAAATTTCACTAAATACATTTCTGCGCCGACATACCGACCTAAATAATTCCACAGTTTTTATAAATTTAAATATTTAATATTACACATACTTATTTACTTTATTTTCATTTGCTTCTACTTTCGGTTCAGGATCCGTTTAGTGCTGTAAATAAAACCCTTTTTTTATTTAGCCAAAATTCGAAATTTCATTAAATACATTTCTGCGTCCACATTTAAGTCTGGCATGAAATTATCCAGGTACTAAGAGGATTTAAAGAAATTATCAATTAGAAAAAACACAATTTTTATTACAATATATAATGAGACATTTACAATACGAGTATCTATATAATTATTATTTTTCGTAAGCTTCAAAATATATTGTCGCATTTTAAGAAGCTAACGATAACAGCATTTTCGTACTAACATAAAAGCAGGTGATTAACAGCGCATAACGCGCAGCGCTTCCTATTGCATAGCATTTATGCTGAAATGTCATACCTATAAAAGAGCGTCAGCTTTGTGTCTTGACCAGTAATGTCAATACATTTTATTTCAAAAAATGTACTGTATGGAAATTAAAAAGCAATAAAACCCTGAAAATAACGAAATTGTCATTACTTTTCAACCGGAATTTCCAATTGTTAAGCGTTGACGCTGCGCTATTGTGATTTGTTTAATGCATTTTTTCTGTACATGCGAATTTTGGACAGATAGACTGCGCTTAGCGCACTAGCAAACAAATGAAAACAAAAACAACAACTTAATGTGAAACAGAAGAGACAAGAAAGATAGGCTCATAAAATAGACTTTTCTTTGGACGTTTTGTTTAGGCCATGTTACACTATCATACTTAGTCGTTAGATCTGTTCAAAAAAGGGATGTGTGCCCAAAAAGTATGTTAATAAGGATTAGATATGTGTGTGTTTGCGTTTCAGACTTTACCACAATTCTTCGAGATTTTATAATCTTTTAAAAAGTTCATAAAATAATAGTTTCTACACGAGCACTCTGCTTCATTTTGAATTCGTCTTTCTTTTGTAAAAATGTGACACCTAAATACACTGTTCCTTAAAAATTTTTACGTATGAAAGAATTACATCAGATTTTCTTGAGAATAATACCAACAATTATAGGCAGCTGTAGCCTTTAGATGGATTGGGAAGATGGGGTAAAATTAAATTTTTATTAAAAATCTTCTTTTTAAAAAAATTTGGTTTGAAGGAAAATGATTTAAAATTTTCGTTCCTTAAAATTTTTTCTTTAAAACTTTTTGTTCTTGCTACGCATGTGTAAAAACTAATTTTCTTGGGTGCCCTTTGAAAGCTATGAAGCAAATAACTTATCTTATATAGTTTTTTACAGTATTCAGTTTTTTTCAAAAATGCAATTTCGGAAAGCAAAATAATTTCAAATTAGTTAAGCATATTAAATAAATTAGTTAAATATAATTCTAATAAGACAATTAATATTTTTTGGTGAACCAGCCTAATGTTAGCTCATGCATCCCAAAACACAAGTGCATATAAAAATGTTGCTAGAACAATCTTGCCTTACATAAACGCATTTCTATATTCAGTACCTTCTTGTTAAAATCATACGGTTTCTTAAGACGTTTTTATTGACTTAAAGGATAATAATCGTATTTAGCTGTTTACAACTGATATATATTTTTATTATTTTATTTTCATATATGAATTAATTTTGTTTTATTTTTCAACATTTTGTAATTTTTGTTTTGTAATTATCATATTATTTAATTATTTTTTTGCGTTAATGTTAATAACGTTTTACTGGCAGTTTTTTTCAGTCATAGAAAAATTTCTCCTTCAAAGCAATTAATGTTGTATTAATTAGTTTTTATGGTTTGTGGTATGTTTGTGTATGTATACATGTACGTCTACTTTACAGTAAGTCTAACCGTCGTCTAGTTGTCAGTTTGACGATTCGTTGATTATTGTTGCTCTAATAAAGATGCTGTGTTTGCAAGCATTTAAACTTTTGTCTTGCAAAACATGTAGTGTTGAGGTTTTTAAGGCCATAAAATTATGTATAAAAATGTTAAAACATTTTAAATTGTTATTTTTACGCCAATTAGTTTAGCTTAATGAACACTTAAGTAATGTGTATGAAAATAAACTTATTTATGTAGAACATTTTAAACTACAAAAAAACATAATTGTGCTCAAGAAACCAATAGTAATTTGTTATTCAGAGTTATAAATTTGATTTTTAAGAGATCAGTTTTTTCGACGTAAGTAAACATATCAAGTTTACTATTTAATTATTTTAATTAATAGGTCAGTTACGGACTGATATTTTGCCAGTCTTTGTTTTTTTTCAAAATTTCAAATCAGCTGATAATATCAGGATAAATTTTTTTTAAACGAATTTTAGTTTACATACGAACTTGTTTGGAGGTGCCTTAAAAAATCTTGTAGTCACCGTTTCATGCAAGGAAGTTGCTTAATTTTTAATTGATTCAATTATTATTTTAAAAAAAGATTTTCCTTCTTATCCATTATAGAGTCTCGGCTTGTACTTGAATATGAACAGCAAATTTTGTTTTTATCAATGAAAGAGTAGGGAGGTGTGTAAGTTTGGCACTGCAGTTCATTTTTAGAGTAAAAAATAAGGATTACTAGAAGTTATGACTGCAGCTGGTTGTTATATAACCATATTTTGCGTCACTTTAGGAAGTGTAGAGGAAATTGCAATTAGGCATTATTTATTAAGTTGTTAAGATCTGCTATAACTTGTTAATCATACTTGCTTTGACATATTTAACAATACCCTGTCAATCACTGGAAAATTATTGAAAACTTTCCTTTAAGTGAAAACTACTTGTAAAAATATTAGCCTTATTCACCGGAGCAGTGATATTTGGTCATTCTCCAAAAGAGCCAAGATCATTCGCCTTTAATTTATTTAAATATTGACCAGAGGTTATTACTGCGCCAAGAAGCTACACTCTTTCTCTATCTCTTTTTTACATAAAGAAATGATCATGGTTGCCAATTTAGCACTTTTCCGGCTAGTTCTAGCGACTATTTTTTTCATCTAGCTACAAAAAGATTGCTATATAACATCTAGCCATAAGATTTAGCTATTTTTTATTGAAAAAATTTAAATTTTTTTATTTTTTAAATCTTTTTACTCTTAAAGTATCTAAATTTCTTGTTACGAAAAACAAAATAGTGTTTTTTTTTTTCATTTTATACCTAATTGTACTTAATAATTGTTGTAACAGTGAAGGCATAAAAAAAAAAATGTTGACCAATATATTAATATAAACTTATTTAAATGGATTCATATCGATAATACTATTGAGTTTTGGATAGAAGTATCTGAATATAACGATGCAGCAGGCAATAATCCATTCAATGAAATATCGAGTTCAGCAATTGAACTTCTATCTTTACAATGGTCGAACGCAGACGTCGAAAGACGTTTTCGTCAAATGAATTTAGTAGAGACCATATGTAAAGCGGCATTACAACTTTATATGGTTTTGCATTACGTGTTTTAAAAATGTTTAAGTTGCAAAGAAATGTTTTTTTTAGTTATGAATTAAAAATTAAAGCAAAAGTCAAAATTAAAAACCAGGCGTGGAACGTTTTAAAAATAGGCACAAATGCTTTATATGATAAGGTTTAACCAAATAAAGAAGACTGAAAGACCTTTTACGTAAAACTTTCAAGTTGATTTCTTAAATCTACTTAATTATTTAAACATTAAATAGCGTCTGGTAATGAAAAAAGATAAGAAATTTATTGAACTAATAAACGATCAATCATTCCGTTAACTAAAAAATTAAAATGTTTCTTTAAATTAAATAAATTTTTAATTTAATAACAGATTTCACCTTCAGGGTTCCTAGGTTTTTTTGAGTCGTATCCCCAATTAGGTAAATTTTATCCCCATAGAGTTCGATAAACAGTTTTAAAATTTTACGATATACAAAAAAAAAATGATCCCTATTTTGATATGACATACTTTTGGGAAAAAAGTATCCTATATTTAAACCAAGGTTCTAAGAGACCTCCTTACAAAATTATTCAAATCTATCCAGCAGTTTTTACGCGACGCGAACACAGCCTGACAGATAGACAAAATCCAAAAGTAGGTGTTTTGTATTCCATAACGATTACTCTCTACATCAACAAAAAAAAATAACAAAAAATATTTTATGTACAAAAATGATCCTGTGAAAGTTTTATTATGTGTATATGTATTATTGCGTTGCGTTGATTAACAAAATCGAAAAATTCTGAAACAAAATGTTTTATCCCATTGTCCAAAGCAATTTTTTGAAGCACTTCTTAAAATGGAAAAAAAGTTTCGCAACAATTCGTATTATTTTTAAAATGTATATTAATTATCATTAAAGATTCGGGTATTTTTAAATTTACGGAGAGACTTACCAGTCGTAATATTTAACAATGTTTTTTGTTACTTACTAGGAATTTTATACGCACCAAAAAGGAAAATGTATTCAATAATAGTAAATTTACAATAGCCTAAAGCATAATTTTCGAAAAATTCTCAAAAAAAAACTTCTCTACATTCCCAAAACGCAAAATATATCCTCAAAGAATCCCTCAATCCTTAAACTGAAATTTTCATCTCCATTTTAAAAATAAAATCCCCAATTTGGGGACAAGCCCCCTAATCTGACAACACTGTTCACCTTTTATTTGCAAATTTCTATTATTTGTTACAAAAATAAATAAAATGTTTTAATACTCTTTTAATTAGATTAATTTAAAATTTAAAAAAATTAAAGAAATATATAATAGCATTTATTAAAGCAAAATCAACAAATACAAAAATAAACAAACCAAAAACAAATTAAAATTAATTTAGGAATCTCATATCAATATTCAATTTCATAACGACAATAGTTAACGCCTCTAAAAGCACACAACAACAAAAAAATATTAATACAAAACAAAAATAATAAATAATAAATAATAATAACATGAACATACGAGTACAAGTTAACGTAACACTCATTGTAGTGATATTTTCCTACTGATATTTTACTATGTAAAGCTAAATTACAGACTGTAGGATAACGGTATATAAGAAATATCTGAATCATCTTTGTTCTTATTGATAAATAGTTAATGAATGAAAGAGTGGAGTTGAGTTGATGAATGGGTGGGTCATAGAAGACCAAGCGACGTACTTTCCTTAAATAACATAAAGTAATTAAAATTGTATTTGAATAAAGAATTGATTTGTAGAACCAATAAGAAATGTGTATTATTTTAACTTACACATGAACGCGCCAAATGCGAGTTGGACTAATACAAGAGAGGATCGCTATGATGTAATAGCCACCTTTTATTTAAAGTTTTACATCATTACTATTACTTCTTGTTAAAAATTTAACACTTCTATTTAGCTTGCTTTAGGAGGAAGTACGTATGATAAAGTCAAAGGTACCGAAATGTTTCATCCTTTCTTCTACCCTATTTCTTATTTTTCTTAATGAGTTTCTACGTAAAACTGCAAAAACCAGTCTATTCTTTCGCAGATGACAGTAGCATAGGCTATTCATATTCATTTCGAAATAGGCCAATCCTTTTGGAAATTGAAGCTATGCGAAGGCACATGGATGATACCCTAAATTACGATTTTTCGGCAATATCCGAATGTGACCAGAGTTCACTTTAACACTCAAAACATCCGTTGCTGCACGATTTTGCATAGGCGTACAGGTAAATGTTCTACCTTATCTGTATTAATATGTGATATAAATATTGAGCCCTTTAATGCGATATTCGAATATAATTCTCATGTATAGGTAAGTGCTTCAAACTCAATTTGGAGTAACTTGACCGCTTACAGGAGAGAGCGAAAAAGCCCTTTGGTGGCTACTACAACAATGGAAGGTGATCTGATTAATTCAGAGAACTTGTTGTTGAAAAAACTAATTTCGCGGACACAACGCGGGGTGTGGTCACTAAATCGCACTACGAATTCTGCGAATCCTTTTCACAACCTAGATTCCTAGTTGTAGCTCATTGCCTTGAATGATTAAAGGTTATAGAGTCGTGTATTAAAAAATGTAAGTAGTATTTTCTGTTGCAATGACAAGATTGTTTGGTTTACAAAAGGAGAAATTTCGTCCAACGCATTGCTGACAAATACACTTTTTCCTAGAATTTTTCTATAAAGGTGGCTACACTTCGTAAACGTAGGATTGTAAATTAAGTCGATCGTTGTTAAAACACATTTAAGTTATTTTTTTTTTTTTTTTTTTTTTTTTTGTTCACTTAAAAACCAATTGTTTATTTTGTTTATTTGTTTTGTTTATTTTGTTATAGTGCCTAACATTTAATCCATTGTTTAACAAAATGTTATAATTGTAAACAAAGTTTTATAAAATGAAAAATATTAATTCAGATATGCAATGATGTGGTTTTAATTTCAACTGCAGCCCAACTTCTCTAAATTATTTAAATTTTGCTTTTAAGATTGCGTAAAAATGAAAAATATGGATATAGTTAAATTTTGGCTAAATAATAATGGAAATGCTACAACAGTTGTCGGCTGGGTTTTCACAAAATTGAAGTGTAGAAATGTGGATGACGAATATATACCATCAATCAAAGAGAAAAATAACAATTTTTTGCGCAAATGCTACCCAAAAGTGGAACAAAAACCAAAAATGTTCCAAGAGATTTAAAAACAACGAAAGTTTGTGGTTATCAAATGTGACTGAATTTAAAATTTCTGAAAGTGATGTCCCAAACAAAAGAGGTCGGACTCATTTTGGTTACAGCGAGGGAAGTGCGAGGCAAAAACGAAAAATTATTTCCGAAGTATTGTCCGCACAGGGCACAGAGGAGTATTTGACCCAAAAAGCTGGCCAAAAAGGCAAAAATTATTTTTCTGAAATCCTAAGAACAAATTACGCAGATCGATAGAGAACAAAATTCTACATCATATCGTGCATTTTAAAGGTTGTAAGTTAAGATTTGTAGTTGTGGGACACTGTTAAAGTCAGGAAAGTGAAGAAAATTACATGCGTTTTTATTGAATTTTTTCGATTTCAAGATATTTATATAATATTTTTTTGTGGCTAAACGAATAGAGGTATTACATTGATTGATTGATACACACCTATTAAACTGTTTTTGTTTACCTGCGGTCTATATAACACTTCATCGTCTTCAGGATACTTTATTTTTTCTGAAAATATAGTTAGATATAAACATGCCTAATATAAAAGGGTTACAAATCAAAATTACATTTAAAAACGGTGCAGGTATATAAAAAATGCACCCAAGTATCAGGTTATTAACTAATTAACGGAAAAATGCACTTTGAAAAATATACGTATATGGCTTATTGCGCAAAATTCTTATTATAAGAGTTTTGCAACTTTGAGAGATAACATGGAAAAAATTTACACAAGATTTGAGTTATTCCAAATAGTAAAGGAATCTAATGCTAGAACCATTGACGAGAAGTTGCAGTTTTTAGCTACTAAACTGTGTGCGATTTCAGAATGCCAAAGAAATGGCGATATACAAGCAGTAAAGCAGTGTGTTATAAATTTCAAAAATTGTTTTAAAAGATATTGGGGTTTAGCAGAACGAAAAGAGGACCGATTTTTAAGCACGTATGCTAAATGGCTGGAAGGAACTGTGACAATACCAGTATTTGGCAGTTCATCTTCATGGCGACCAAAAAAAGAATTTAATGAAGCAAGTGAAAGAACCAAACGAAGAAAAACGCAAGAAATTCTTCAGCAATTAACAACAGAGGAGATCACATTTGCTGCATCAATGAGCCAAAGAGCAGCGGGACAGAGTGATGGGGCTAAATTAATAATGGATATAACACGATCTCCAAGAAAAGCAAAAATTTGCAAGCGATCGTTAACAACTTCCGAGGTCAACCCAGTTAATAAGCTTTCAGCGGAGGGTGCTTTAGCATTGTTTATAAATGCTGATCTCACGAAAAATCAATATGAAATTTTATACAATGCCAACAAAAATGTATATCCATGCTACTCATTGCTAAGAAGTGCTAAAAAAAATTGCTATCTAAATTTAATTTGACTTGCTCTTAAAATAAAGTACACTTGCAAACCAAATTTTGGCGGATTGCGAGGGGGAGACCGGCATATGTAATAATAAATAATTTTTTTAAAAATACACAACATATATATAAAAATAAATTCTCTTTAAAATGAAAAAATAAACAAAGTTCTAAATGAAGGTTGGGTGGGTGAGGGGTGTCAAAAATAACACTAACCCAATAATAATCTGCCACTACCTTTTTTTTTATCAAACTAAAGCTAAAACTATCAAAAAAGTTTAACTTTTAAAACAAAAACCACGCTTAATAATTTTGGCCATTTTTTTGGGTCAAATACTCCTCTGTGCAGGGTCACGATACCAAATTATTGGTTCATGCTGCTTAAATATCAGCTTATTCATCAAAAGCAAATGGTTTAAACTTTGTCTTAAAGGACATTTAGGGCTACAAAAAAAATGAAAAAAGTTTCAACTCTGTTTTTGATAGAAAATAATTTAACAAAGCAGCAGTACATAAACATTTGGGAAATGAGCAAGTCACGAAACTGTAATATTTATCCACATTAATGGAATATCGGTAACGGAATCATCAGCACAAACGCCTCTGCAGAGCTTGGTTAACCATACAGCAACAAGAATTTTGTCATACCAGGAAGTTTTGATGCAAATAGATGAGCTGAATGATGTCACATTGGCTTTAAGTTATGGTTTCGACGATTTCACAGAACAAAGTTCTTTTTAACAAATATTCAACAGCAATACCCCAGAAAGTTCAGATAACTAGCTATTATTTCGCATCATGATATCGTTTGGATTATTCGTACACTTCAATCTGTTCGTTCTTTCCGACCAGTTAAAATTGAATTTTTTTAAAAATGTATGCTGGATATGCAAATAAAAAATCTTGAGCCTTTAGATGGTAGAAAAATATTAAAGTATTTACTGACTTTAATTGATGGACAATATGTAATGGAAATCCGAAGCAGATTTTGTCAATAAAAGATTTAAGCTCATGAGTGTTTCAGCCAAAACTGAATTCAATTAAATATGGCATAAGCCCATTACACGCTATGATTCATATTAAAAAATAGAAAATTCAAAATGCTGAGGACATATTGCTAATGCAACAGAGAAAAAGTGAAATTCAATAATAATTCTGCGAGAAAATGGGTTTTCATTACCATAAGACGATCAGCAAACGACGGCAAGACGGCGCGGGAAGCATTTTTAAATCTGGAAATTTTGCTCTAAATGTCGAAAACTTGAGAGTTTTTGTTATAGGACTGCCGAAATTAGCTACGTTGCACAAATAGTACAAGCCTTAATCGTGCCTCCTGGTTGCGCTTGAAAGAGTGCTTCTGAGGCAAGAAACAGATTTTATAAAAAGGATCGCATTGAGCATGCAGGAAAAGACTCTAGAGAATATAATATATCTGATGAGCCATGGATCTTCTGACTCATTCTGATCCAGTATTTATATAAATAAGCGTCATGCAGCAAAATAATGCAGCTTCCTAGAAAAGTTATTTCTCTTTTAAAGATTCCAGATATTCATGAATACCGACAACGTCAAGTGCTATCGCAAATGAAAATTTTTCTGATTTTGAGTTAGAGGCAGAGGATCTATTTCATTTTAAAATAGAGTTATAAGTTGATGAAACATGGGACAATTTTGAAGTAAGAATTATTTATGATATACTTACTTTTATAAAATTTAATGTTTTCTTTTTAGTGGATTTAAGTCTTGATGGCACTGGAAGCACAAATTAATTTGTAACCCGATCACTAGTAAAAGAAGAGTTATTTAATTTAATGGTTTTATGTTAAGATTTTTTTTTTTTTGTAAATAAATGTTTTTTCTAGCAGAATGCTCCGTTATGCAAGGGCCGTGTTTCTATTAACTCTGCCACCGCTTAGCTTACTTTTCCGCTCAATAAGAGTGGGCATTATAATAATTTTAACGTATTACACAATATAGTTACTAGAAGTGGTCGCGGTTAGGGCGGATTGACTTGAAATTTTTTATTGAAGAGTAAGATACCCATTGTAGTTACCTGTACTTAATTTTGAAGCTCTAACTGCTTCCTGTGTTTTCTTGCTTCAAAAACCATAGTGCGATGCTTAAAAAATTTTATACTTACTTATATTCATTTTGCAATCGACTTCACTGTAAACAATCTTTCAGAATTACTAAAATTAATACAAAAAAATCCGCTAAAAGAGTTCATCAGCCTTTTAGGCAATTTATAAAAAATGTTAATAGAAAAAGTTTTCCTCATAAAGTAAGCCTGGGAATTTCCTTATTTTGGAGTCAAGTAAAATGAAATTATCATACAAAAAAGAAAAAATATTTAGAATTTAGCAAAAACAATTATGACGAATATGACAGGCCAGAACAAAAAACAACAACTACAAGGGAAAACCTATATAAAAAACTGAGTCCTTTTAAGGCAGCACTTGTTTGGCAAGTAAGTTTTATAGCTGCAAATTAATAATTCATGATTGAAAAAGAAAAACACATCCGTGGAAAGCAACAACAAACCATAAAGAACACGCACATTTTAACCAATTAAAAATGTAAAATTTATGGCACTGCAGAATGCAAAAACGTAAGAAATAAAAACTAGAAAACCTACTCAAAAATTACTAGAAAAACAAATATTCAGTAACTAGCCAAGGAACTAGCTCACAATAACCTACTCCTTTTTGAAGACAGAAATTTAAAAGAGTGGCAACAATTTTTTTTTCTTAAAAAGAGACAAGAAGTAAAGAATATAAATAAATTGTTGTTTAATTGTAAAGTCACCGTAACAAAATATTTTATTCACCTAAATCTGGCCTTTTGAGGTAATAGGATTTTTTAAAAAAAGTGATGATTTGTTATGGAAACTCCCTTGACAGTTTTTAGAATATTACAACAACAAACAAACGGGGTTCACAGCTGGTTTAGAGGATTGACTAAGAGTATATATTTATTTGGAATTTAAGAAATTATAACATGTTCGTAAGAATTCTGATTAGAAACAGCTATACATCCTGATCAAGATATGTGAATCGATCAGCAGGCAGTGTAGATTCTATTAGGGAAACGTAATCTAAAGTGCCCACAATACAAACAGAAGAGAGATGGAGAAAGGGCAGCAGCATAGAAGGTAGAAGTTCGTTTTCACTTTTTTCAACAAAAAGCACTATTTATCGTGTCGTGAATGATTTCGAAGAAAGAGCTTCGGTAAGTAACAGGCCCAAGCTTGGAAAACAACGTTGCAGCACTTTCGATTTTGAAATTATTACGGCTGCCCAAGTAAATTTACAAGCCAATCCCTCAAACTCAATTCGACGACGTGCTCATGAGCTTGGTCTTCAAAGGAAAACTTTGCCCACAATTTTGCATTTGTTTTCATTGAAGATTCAGATGACATAAGAGTTTTTCTACAAGACCATTTACGACGGTGTACATATGCAAATGGGACGTTACAGCTAGCCCATGACAAGCCCGATTTTTATTAATAACTCATAATGAGTGACGAGGCACATTTTCATTTGAATGGATGTGTAAATTAACTAAATCATTTAGTCTTACTTTTTTTAAATGAAAATGGGGTAACAGTAACTGTGAATGGGGAGCGATATCGTGATATGATTTAGGCTCGATAAACATGTGGTATCAACAAGACGGTGCCACTTTGCATAGAGCCAGGATTACAATGGTAAAAAGAACAAGTTTAAATGCAACAATAAGTTAGATTCCTAGTTCTCGTAAAAATGAACGCATAAAAATATTTAAAAGAATCTATTCCTTTGATTTACTGACCTCTATATTGAGGAACCAAAAATTTACTAAAAGACGAAACAGAGAATGAAATGAAATGAAGCAAGAATACGATATGTTGCTAAAAGCTTATCAAGTGGTGCCATCACAAATTAGAGTGCGCAGCGTTTTGAAAACTTATTTGTAAAAGATTTCTTTTTATGTAGTCGGTTTTTTCTCAGGTTTTTCTTTTTAAACCATCATCATGAATATCTTAAAAAATCTTAAATAAAAACGAAAAGCTGCAAAAAATGTTACTTAAACTTTAATCGAACGAAAGAACATTTAAAATAAGACAAAACGTACTCGACGAGTAAACATTGCAAGAAAGAAAAAATACTTGAAATATGACGACAAAAGTTTACATGATAATTGCAATGATCATCAACATTTTTATATGCAGCATCAACAGTATTAAGCCATCGCTATCGCCATCGCCACCAACCAGCAACTTTATCGTTATCCACATCTGATGATGTTTGTTTTTATTATGATTTTGTTTTACATTATGTTCATCTTTAATATCTTTACTCTTTCCGATATTATCATTTTCAATGCTACTGTTGTCACAAAGTTTAGAATTTCCAACATTCGTTTTTGTTTCTTTGTTTTACTAGTTTTTAAAATTTACAAGGTAAAACTTTAATACAATACTGATACTTACTGACCATATTTCTCATAAATAATATATTCATTTATTTACAATGCGAGTACATACATACATACTTGTATTTACTTGTATTTATGAAATTAAACAAGCGCCATCATATTTATAATTTTCTTCACATTATTTTCTTCAATTTCGTACGCTACACTTACAAAGTTATTTTTACTCCTGTCTTAATTTTTTTCTTGTCTTTTCACAAAACGATTATGAAGATCAAGTATTTTTATACCCCGCACCCCAAAAAGTGGAAAAAAGGTATAACTAAGTTTGTCATTACGTGTTTAATTTCTACAATATCCATATCCGACCCCATATCTTATGCATAGCGAAGTCTATTGAGCAATGTCCTTATGTCAGTGAAAGAAAAAAATAAATAAATAAAAATGTCAATCGATCAGATATAGTGCCGAAAGAGGTGATATTGTAAATCAGGGTGTTCGGTCCATGTCCTTCGAGGCAGCAGGCAAAAAACCACGTATCATTTGGAACAATAAAGTAACTCCAATCAAAAATATAAATAAATATACGAGACGATAGAGAATCAAAAAATTTTAAAAATAAGCGCTCGCTCATATTTTCCGAGTTACGGGGTTCTAAAATTTACAAAGTTTTTGAAATATAAATATGGGTATCATTTTAAAGCTTCTGAAGAGATTTTTAAGGAAATACTAAAATGTTTTAAAAATGCTTAACCAATTAAGAGCCGATGGTATTTTTATGTTAAACGATATATATGCAGAACCAAAATGTTTTTTATTTTTTAATTTTCTGTCACCCCAATATTTGATTTTTTTAATGCAGTTACTTCACCAAACTAGATTTACATAGATAATGAAGGGTATATAAGATTCGGCAAAGCCGAATACAACACTCTTACTTTTTTTTTCTTTTTTTTTTTTAAGTCAAGTCTTATTATCTTGTATTTATTATTTTTTAAATTTATATTTATATTATATGTACAAAGGTTTTAGTATTTAATGCCCTTTAAAGTCTAAAACATTTTACATACATAGGTGTGCAGGAAAGAAGTTTTATTAAAATTGCTTAAAAGCTGATTTCTTAAAAAGAAAAATATTTTGTTTCTTGTTAAAGCAACAAAAATGTTTTAAATTCCAATGCAATACTAACATTAAAATTTTAAAATAGCAAGTTAACGAGTAATTCTACCACGATTGAGCTTTTTTACAAAAGTAACATAATTTTTATTTTAGACTCCAGCAGATCCGGATCGTTAATTTTTGTAGTATTTTTCCATATCCCTAATCGATAGTGTTTGGCTGCAAACATTATATATTAAGCCAAATTATTTAAGTAGGAGAAACGCAAAAAGATATTAAGAATAATTTTTATTAAAACAATCATTTGTTTAAAATTAACTTTAAGTTTGATTAATGCTTTCATTGCTTTTATAAATTTTTTATTAAATTTAGCTTTCCTTTAATATTTCAGTTCACATGTTTAATTTTACTAATTATGCGAGAGGCCCTATTTCAATAAAAACAATTTGTTAGAGTTTATGAATTGATTTATTAAATACAAAATTTAATTTTTTCTTTGAATACGAGAATTTATTGAATAAAAAATTAAATTAATTTTAGTTTGGTGAGAACGAAGTCCGGCACTACTTGAACGCTTTTAAATTTTTCGTTACTACTGGTGATCAATTATTAATTGAACAATTATAAAAATAATTCCCTATTAAAAATAACTGCGGAAATATTAATTTAAAAATCTGTGGGAAACTATTCACTCCTTTTGTATTAATTCTCAATAATTGTTAAAGAATTTTTTAAATCAAAACTATTTAAAACAAAACAAAACAAATCTGGGCCACTATTTTGAGCATTTTTTACTCACAAAGAACACGAGCAATGTGGGCCTCCAAGACACTGCCGCTGTTCTGAATCAGTGTTTTGATGTAGCCCGATAAAAATTAATCAGGTGTTATCGAATTGCACAATCTTGGAGGTCTATTTCTTAAAATTAATTTATAGCAAAATTTTTATATTAGCAAACATCTCGCCCGGATAAATGCCATCCACATTTTCAAAAACATATTGATCATAGTAAGGTAACGATCTTTTTTTTTTTAAAGTAAACTGCACAAAACGAAGAATTTGTCTGTATATGAGTTGTATAAGTCCATTTTTTTATATGTATTGAGATATTTAAAGGTTTGCGTTTGAATAAATTTTAAAGTAATGGCCAACTTCAATTAACTCGAGTGATGTTTTTTAAACTTAAAATAATAAGTACTCGAATTATTTGAAAAATTATCTGATTTTTTGGCTCCACATGAACCTATAGTACTTTCAAAAATAACATTTTAGAAGAAATAAAAACAGGAGCATATTTTTATTGACATTTTTTTAAAATAAATTTAATTAAATTTTTATGTAAAAAGTAACAGTTAAAATAAAGAATAACTTAATTTATTAAAGTTAAAGCTAAATAAGAAATATATATTTACTACTTAATTTTCTTTAACATTTGCATATTGAAGTATTTATGGTGAATAGACGGTACATAAGGCAATAAATTTATCACATCGTTATATTTCTCTCTTGTTATGCTCCATGAAGTTTTTAAAGTAGTAATATAGGTATTAAGTTTCCTGAGGTTTTTTGCTGTTCCCGAGGCGCTTCGCAACCCCAGAAAGAATAATCGTACCACGACCACGGAAGTTATTACAGATTTCCTTCTGCATGTTGGACCTTATTTATCTTTCAAATATTCTTAAAATTGTTTTTTGTTAAAATCCATTCCGCACATTTATCCTCTTTTCGACTTACCTGTCCTCTTCCTTTTTTTAAAGTAAACATTCCCTCTTGGAACTTATAAATAAAAATCTATCTTTGTTTTAGGTCGGTGCAGCCTTAAACGCCCGTTTAAGTCATAAATCAGGACCGAATTCGCTCAAACTTTAGATGAACCATCAAAAAGACCATACGAACAAACCCTAATCGAACTCGGTTGGACCGTTCGTGAGTTATAAAGCCAAACACTTGCAACAATATTTTTTAAATATAGATTTTGTAAGAGGTTATTTTTTTAAACCTCATCCAACATATTTTAACGCTGAATAAAATTTCTCTTTTTTCTGTTAAATAGTTGGGACTAAGTGTTCTCTTTTCATTTCCAACAAAATGAAAAATGAAGCTTTTTTTCGGAGTTCCTATACGGCATTCAGCGTTGCTACTCTGGTCTAATCGTACCAAAACTGGTAGTTTTTGTGTTTTTATGAACGATTTGATAGTTTGGTTGGTTTGTTCTAATTTTTCTGCGTTTTGGTAAAAAAAAATTTGTCCGTTTTAAATGTCAAAATTATTTTCCAAAAAAGTGTCATGTATATGCGATTTACTAGCAACTTTGAATACAAACAAATGAAAGCGTAGTAAATGACAATTTAAATGGAATACAAGAGAATTTGTGCAGCGGAAAACATAAAGAGAGATAAGCGCGAAAAAAAAAACAAATTATAGATCGGTTACTATGCAATCCTTTTTAATATAAAATCTTTAGATTTCCTTCTAAAACACCAAAAATTGTTTTCGAGAGAAAAGACGAACTGTCCTGCAGTAAGAACGAAAAACCCATAAACGACATTGCACCTTGCAGGTAAATTAGAATAAATTATTTATTTTAAACTTATTTGAATTTTATAAACTTATTGTGATGAAAACGATAAAGCTGCAACAAGAAAAAAATTTTAAATAATACTTTGATGTTTTGGTTGGTAAGAAGAAAAAGGCACGTCTTGTATTTGTGTTGTTTGTTCGAAAGCAACTATAAACCATTATGCACATTTAAAAAATCAAAAAACCTCAATTATCACCCAAAAAACTAGGACGAAAAAAATTCAAGTAAGTATGACCAGCTTTATAGACGTTAAAAAAGACATATTGCATAAACAAGTGTGGCACACAGAATGAGCTATGGTAATGTTTTGCATTAGCCACAATCTCCCATTCTCATTGATAGATTATTTACCGGCATTGGTAGCTAAATGTTTCCCAGATTCCGAAATAGCCGGACTTTTTAAAGACGGAATTAACCCAACTGAGATTATTGCTAAAAAAAAAAAAAACAACACAGAGTCTTAACGTAATAAAAAGTTTACATTAATAAATGATGAAACAACTTATGTGTCTGTTATAAAATGGGAATGTTTAAAGCTTTCCTTTTTATCATGTTGCTTAGAAGTGAATGGAGTTCGGCCAGATTAGTTAGTCTAAACTATGGATAACAAAATAAAACTTATTTTTTATTTTTATCATATATCTTACCCATCATAAATAACTTAAATGAAGAATTTTAATTGGAAAGCTCACGACTTCCATACCCCTATTCAACTATTAACTGCCATTATATTTTAATTAAGTTTAATAACAAAAAAAGCTTTAAATCGAGTTGGACCTGAAACCCATAAATAACATAATGATATGTTGTGTGGTCTGCTAGAAATAATTTTAATTCACTATTTTATAAAAAATGTGAAAATGAATTGTACCCAATTTTATGTTTTATTTTTTCATACTAAGTGTGTATTTTGCAAAAATAAATTTTGTTACTATTTTAACTATAAAACTCAATTTAATAAATAAAACGTGTAATTTTATATTTTGTAGGTAATATACTAAAATATTTTGTAGTTTTTTCGCTTTTGGCAGATTTTAGGTATAAACAATTGGTCTTTTTCTTTAATGCTGCTTCCAAAACTACAAAATATCTGTTGTTTAGAAGAAATTAATAAAACTTGTTTTCATTTAACTTATTTCGAATGCACTTATTCCGCTTTCGAAAGAAATATTTGTGCGATAGATTTGTACAGCAAACTGTTTTTTATGTCAAGATAGAACCCTATTTAAATTCTGATTGTTACTATGGGCAGAAGGAGTAAATAGCTCATTAAAATTACTGTTAACTTTTTTTTTCGAAAAAGTGGACTTATACCACTTTCAAAAAAAAAATCAGCTCATATAATGAAATCTGTAGAGTCTGTTATGGATTGGGTTCCCTTCATATGTGGTTTAATAAAAAACTCGTCGAAACAAAATTATCAAAAAATCGTTTGTTAGATTAACCCTATCGTAAGTTCTATGCAGCTTAAAAAACACCCTTATATTTCCTACTTCAGTTGAGGAGGGTAAAGAACAACTTTGACAAGTCATTGATCGTGTCGTAAATCGCATTTTAGCTATTCATAAACAGTATCAATAGTTTTCAAGCTAACAAATTTATTCTAAATCGACATAAGTTTAATATGATATATGATATACAATTCAATTTCCCGCAGAATGTTTTCAATATTGTGTCTAAGTTGTCCGTACCTCTCATATAATGCCAAATGTCGATATAATAAAATTTATTTTCTTCAATAGCCCATTTTTTGGAAATTTCTTACGCTAGATTAAATTCTTTTTGAATTAAAAAATAAAAGCGTTATTTATTCACAAAACCTCATTAATTTTTTCAGGTATTTTACTAAGTAAATTTGTTCAGACAATTAAACTGAATATTTTTCAGTGAGTTTTCATAATTTATACTTTTTTGCTCTTAACTGATGTAAGATATTATAGGAATGATTTTACTTGACATTAGTGATTTTTAATTATTTTAGTTTAATTTCAAAGAAAACAAAATATGTCAAATAATTAATTAAAAACATGATTAATGATTTCACACATAATTCATTTTTAAAATTAGATTTTTATTATTTTTCGCCTTTTTTTTTTGTTCTCTTGTTTTTAAACAAATGGATTTAAAAACGATAATTAAACTGACAAAAATGCGTCATATTTATGTATAAAATGACTGTTTAAAAATATTAAAAAAAAATTATAAGATTAAAAAATATTTTTATCAGAAAAAATATTTATAGGCAGCCAAAGGAATAATTTTCAACAAATTTTATTTTAATACAAAAAACCAAATAAATATTAAATTTTATTGTTTTTTTCTTTTTTTTTTTTTGTAAGTTTATGAATTTATTATGATATTTAAAACATCCAATGTATAATTGCCCTTGGGTTTAAAAATAAATATGAACATTTGAATTTCTTTTTATCTTATTTAATATAATTCTATTGTTTCAACTATCAACAAATCAAATGAAATAACTTTTTTTCTTTACATTTATTTGTTTTTATTAATAAATAAATAAGTTTTTGTCTTAAATAGTACATACTTGAGAAAATATTTATTATTTTAACTAAATTTGAAAATTTTTAAAAATAACACCATAAT
This sequence comes from Gymnosoma rotundatum, assembly GCA_916610165.2. Classification (NCBI taxonomy): domain Eukaryota; kingdom Metazoa; phylum Arthropoda; class Insecta; order Diptera; family Tachinidae; genus Gymnosoma; species Gymnosoma rotundatum. The sequence continues at coordinate 69,479,254 of OU744338.1, read as the reverse complement.
ATTAAAATCACCAACTTAAGCCGAATTAAATTGTTTATTTTGTTGTAACTTAAAAACTATTTATTAAGAAATAAGCAGATGGATGTTTTACAAGATCTTAGATATTTTGCGCTACCCCGTGATAAAATCGAGTTGTTTCTATTTAAAATTACAAAAAAAAAGTTATTTATTAATTCTTTTTTTTTATAATATCAAACATAATTGAACTAAAAAATAAATTATTTTTCTTGGTCGTTGTCGTCATCTTTAATTCATATCTTTGGTATTAATCATTCTTACTTAAAGTGACTAAGATCATGAAATTTATTGTGGGCTTTGTTTCGTTTCGCACTTGCTGGCAATTAATCGCACGGGATGTCTTTGTACTATTTTACAAATTTTGTTTTAGCGCCTTTCAATTTATTTTCAAGTTTAATACAGAGGCAGGCTGCGGCGTTACGAGTATTAAATTCTATTGGACCAGCTATAGTGTTTTAAGAGTTGAATTATAAAGTAAAAATTTGCGGTCCACGTTTATTGAAGAGGTTTATTTTTACTGCTTTTAATATCCTTTGCGTTAGGTTCTTTGCTGTGGCTTTTCAAGGTTAGGTGTCTAATATAGGGAATTTAACTTTCGATATTTTGTTTATTATTTATTCATTAATTTGAATAAAAGGGCATGACACTCATTGCATTGTGAATGTTATATGACTATTATGAGTATGTTTTCCTTAATAACCCTTACTCCACATTCGTTTAAACACTACTTTTATTGTAATACATGGTTTGTAAATATTGAGATACTATTCGAGAGCTTAGTAAATACTTCGAAAAGCAATGTCATCAGCAAATTAAAAAAATATGTTAATATGTTGAATATTCATGTTAATCTATTGGTAATGCTTATTTTTTAACTCTCTATCACTACCTATTTTGTTTTTTTTTTTTTTTTTGTTTCATTAGAATTACTTCACTAAACTAGATTTGTTCCAAATGATATGGAAAACTAGATGCAGGCGTGGTGGTTAGCCCGATGCCTCAAAAGATATGTATCGATCGTGCTGATTTTCAATAGCAAAATTTTTCAATGTCTGGTCAATTAGCGTAATTAAATTTTCTGTAGCTCATCTCGTGCCTCGGTAAGTTAGGCTGACTTCCAAAACGTCAGTTGCTTTGTATTCGAACACTAATTTGTGTTTCATAATGCCGTGGTACTAAATGTTTACAATGCATACCATTCCAAAATGTCGCAGACAAATATTAGAAACGTTGTAACCGAGCAACTAGCGAATCAGTTTCTAAATTGAAGCTGGTTCCTTAGCTTTTTAAATGTACAAGATCTACATACCGCAGCAAAACTGTATACAAACTTCGTACTAATACATTTAGGAAGTCAGCCTTGATTTCAACCCAACACGGATTTACAGAAGGACATCTTTAGGCAGAAGAATTCAGCATGTATATACTTTATGGGGTTTCACATATATATTTTGGAAATTACAAACTGAATTTAAAATTTAGATATACCCTTTTTCTCTACTTTTCGTGATCAAAGGTATAATTTTTCTAGGAAGCACTGACACGAGTTTCAAGTGAACGTAGCTCAACGTAAAGTAGGATGTTAATGATTTAGTTTTATATTTATCAAATAAATATAAAGACATGATTATATAAAAAATTTTTTGGTAACTTTATTTACGTTAATTCTTGATTTAAAAAAATTTATTTTTCAAACACCAAAAATTATTTAATATTCTGAACAAATAAACATTAAACTCGATTACAGTGGAAACGCATATTATTATGGTAATTTCGCTGTAAAACTATTAGCGGACTTTTGACTAAAATGCCAATTAACTTACCTAAATCTAATTGATTAGATGAGAATTATATTCAAAAATAAAAGCAAAAATATAACAAAATAAAAAATATATATGAACGACGCAGTAACCTTTGAAAATTGGTTTTAGTTTTTCTTTAAAAATTTTAGACTTGTAGTGGAGTTAGTAGAATTTAGGAATCAATATAAATATTCCGCATTCTAACATAATTGGCATTGTGGCTTGGTTCATATTTTAAATAGAAATTGTGATTTAGAATTAAGTTTTCTTTTAATACAAATTACTTTGATCCAAAGTTATTGGGGTTACACCATTTTATTTTAAATATATATAGAAGAGTAGATATAATTTGGTGGCGATCTAATTCTCAATTAATCAATAGTTTTTTGTACAATTTAAGATTTATTCATTTTGCTTATTTCGATAATCCTTAAAAAATCTTTAAGCGTTCCTAAATTAAATTATTTGACCAAGGAGAAAAATGACTTATGTATACATGTAGGTAAAAAATTAGGAATATATAATAGGTATATTCATTATTTTTGATTTTTTACAATTCAAATTTTTATTTTCCTGCCCTCAGTTTAAAAAAACAATATTACAGAAAATTATGTCAATACAATATATCAACATTAAAAAAAAAATTTTTTAATTTAAAACAAGTTTGTGGCAATGGAAATTGTTCGGACTTATAACAACTATTTTAATATCATAGAAATATTAAAGAAAGGTGTAGGTGCAAAATTATATACAAAACGTTATTTATTTGAGAAATATTCTGTTTAAAGGAAACAAACTTATTAATCTAAAACTGCCTGTGGTAACACTGGCGTTAATGTAAAAGGATGACATTATAGCATATAATTAGTAATTTATATACTATTGGCACATATATTTCATGTACACTAATGTGAGCTAAATAATAATTATTACAATAATATCAAGTACCAACCTGTGAAGCCGACGGATAACCACCATATCCAAACTGTGTATAAGCAGCCATTTTTTTTTTTTTTTATTCAAAAGGTATTTTTTTTATCTAAATGTTATTTTATTATTGCACTTTTAACAAAAATTTCCTTAAAGGAATACTTTTTTTTGTTTTTGTTTTTTTGTGTTTTTTTTGTTTTTTTTCAAAATAGAGGTTTTTGTTTTTAATATTTTGCTATTCGCAAGCACTGTTAATTGTTATTATTGTATGTTTGTTCATTTTCTTTATTTTTACTTTCAAAACAACATCTTTTTTAGGAATATTTTTTATCGTCAAAAGGTCAACATCATACTACCAACAAAATCAAATTGAAGTAACACTTCACAATGAACACAAAACGGTTTGTTTGGTAGTAAGTTTGAATATTTGAACTCCAACCAACAAAACAACAACACAAATATCTAATGAACATCGGTATATAGGTAAAATAACAAATAAATATACGCTATTACACTATGGCGCACTGTTTAAACTCTGAGGCAAAGAAAATTCGACAATCATCCGCCTAATGACAAAATTTCAGTGTTCACCGGTTACAGGTCAAACACAAACTTCACAAATGCCTAAGGTTACAACACACACATAGTTTGACGACATGAATTTTTTTTATTTAGGTATGTGCTTGATACTTATTTTGTTTGTTTAGAGAAAGACCATTTTAACGTGAAGTTTGGCCTTCGATTTCAACCAACTTATAAGCGTTTGAGCGAGAATTACCGTTGAGAATCGTGTCGAAAAATTCCTTTAGACGCACGTTTCAATATTAAAAGTTTTTAAGGCCGTTTACGTACAACCATTTATTGCAGCTTCTGCGCACTAACGATGTTAATCTAATGACCGTCCAACATGAACTGGTTGCATTGTATTAACCAACATTATCAAAATTCCATTAAAGTAGCAAAACAACAATATATAAAGAAACAGACTAAAAAGAATACAAAAATTTCTAATCAGAATACACTCATCTCTTTCTTTAAGCTTTTATTAGGAATAGTAATAAAAAGAGACAACTGTATAAATGTATCCAACAAGAATAAACAATTCTAATGAGACTCTTTTGAATTCAAAATCCCAAGAAACCAGTTTATTTTGTTCTCCTTGACATGACATGTTACTCCGCCCTTTTTAAAAATATACAAGAGCATTTATTAAAATACTAGAACTCGTTACTTTATCAGCGAATAAATAAATTTGCTCAACGTTTGAATATACGTTCTCTTTCTCTCTCTCATTACAGCTTTTTTTTTAATTTTTGCTTTTAAACCATCCTCTGACATACTCACTCACAGGCACCCAGTTTACAATTTAAAAAAAAACATATGCAACACAAATACAATAAGTTCCCCTTTTAAATTGTTATGGTTTTATGATTAATTTCTTTTGGTTCTGTGTAACTTTTATTTGAACCAATGAAATTGCTTTATTTTACGGTATTTACTAGCAGGTGTAATCTGGGCTTGTAGTTGTTGCTATCATGGTATTATTTTTTTGTTTTTTATTCGCTTGAATGCAGGCTTGTGGTCTAACAACCATTAATTTATTTCTGCAACTCACACCAACTGCCTTGTAATTTTTCTTGCTGTTGGATATTTTCTATCTTCTTTTTTTATTTCAGTAAAAGGGTTACTATTTCATTTTTTGTTTTAACTTTGTTTTTTTCTTTTCGTTTAGACACGCCTTTTAGTTGGCTTACGATTCATTTTCTTCATTAAAATTGTGTGCTACGCTTTACGCCATTAAATGAGCTGAAAGAGTTTCATTCAAATCATCAATTTATTGAACTAATGCTGTTTTAATGAATTTTCCTTTTTATTTGTCTAGTTGTTATTATAGTTACAACTGTATTTCATTTTATGTGATGCATTTAATTTCCATTTCTTCTCCTCCTTTTATATTTATTTTGTTTTTGTGGAAAAAATTATTTGTACCTATGACCTAACAGTTTGACCACTTTATTGTTTATTTTTCTGGTTTAAATCAATAAAAAATCCGTAAAACCACCAACCAACAACCTTTAAAAAAACAAGAAAAAATCCTAAAATGAATTGTAACACATGAAAATGTTTAATTAATTAATTAATTACTGGGGTTTTGTTACATTTGATTTTAACTCTTTTCATGCCACATTGTTGCAAGCAAACGATTAGTTGTTTGAACATGTGTTTGTTTTGCCAGTACCAACTTGAGGTTTTATAACTATTAATTACATGTTTATTTGTAGAAAAAAAAATAGTAAAATGATGTTGCATTTTACCAATTAAAAGATTTAAGACACAAACCTTATTTTAATAACCATGCAGATATTCTCTTGTAGAGAGTTTCATGAAGAACATGAAGCTTATGGTAGGTATATTTTATTATAAAATAATATTATTTATGCTAAAAAAATTCCTTTTAGACAAGAAATGACTGCTAACGTTATGAATATTTAATAGCTATTTTATGATTCAATCATTAAATGAAAATATGTTAATCTTCTTTTCTTATTATAGGTGTTATTATTTAATTAATTTATAGGTAGGTACCTACCAGTAGCGTGCACAGGTGCTCCTCTTTGGTATGGCAGAATTTTTGAGGGGCGCAAACTTAATAATAATAATAATTAAAACATTAAAAATATGTGTTATTATAATTAATATTATGCAACAACATACCTAAATACATTAGGTATTAAATATTTAATTCATACATTTTTTAAATAATATGTACATATGCATATGTATATCGTTCTTTAACCGCCAAAATAACTTAACCAACTTATTTTTCAAAACTGATTTTTTGTATGCACAGTTGTTATGTAAGTAACAACACGTTGCTCTGTAAAATATATTATCGCTATAGGTACCAAATATTAAGAGTAATATGAGCCGTACAATTTTAGCGTAACCCACATACGCGTTAATTAGTGATCGCAAAACAACCTAAGTAACATAAAAAAGAACAAGAGAGATGCCATATAATTGAGAAATATAATGTTTTAACTAAAGAATTACAAATAAGGATGCAATCAACGTCGAAACAAAAATTACTTTTATTTAAGGTTATGTTTTTTATTTATTTATTATTATTATTATTATTTTTTTGTTGCAAAATGTGTCTTAACCCGTAGTTTCGATTACTGGTAAAAAACATAAAAATTACTTGGATTACGTGGATTCTGTTCACAGTGCTATTGAATCATTCTTTCGTAATCGAACAGTATGGGCTCTAAGTAAGTCGCCAACAGTTATTTGCAGGGCAAGAACAAATCTTGTTGATACGAATATATTTCATTACATCATTTCTCTTAAATACCTATGTCTACTTGAGTAAACGTGAAGCTCAAAAAATTAATATCGGTCTCATTCCTTGTACTTAGCGACCTTCTCCTGCATATTCTCAGGAATTGAAAATTTCGTTACTTAAATTTAAAGATATAAAAATTAATTATGTAAAAAACAGTATTCCACCGATTTTTCAGCAAATATTAGAATACGACAAAAGTTGTTCCGAATGTAACAACTGAGGAAAATGAATAATATATAATTTATTCAATTAAATATGTAAGCACTTAACATGTAAATATATATATATCGTCACCTACAATACCAATGCAAATAATTCAAAACCTTAATTTAGATTGAATAAATTGATGTAAATAAAAATGCAGCTTTAAAAAACTAACCAATTTTAAATTTTTTATCAGTTACGGCCTTTAGGATTCTAGGTGACGATATGTATACTATATACATATGTATTAAGACCATTCAAGAAAGTAAATTTTAAGGTAATCAGTAGCACATTAAATTATTAGCTGGTTACAGTAATGATCGCGAAATTAACGCAAGTGACGGAAAATTTTTCTAGATGATCAAAAACACATTTGTAGATAGAATATTAACGATAATATAAATCTAAAATAAGCATAACAATATTCATTCGCTATCGTAAAAATTTCGACAAAAAAGATCAAATGGATTAGAAGTCGAAAAAACGTTCTCCTGTAAAATTTGTTTTTTGTTGATTACGTTATTTTGGCAGTGATGGCATTAGGTTAAAGATTCATAGTTAACTCGTAATTTCCTTTTCTGACCCATTTGTGTCAATCTGTCTATAACATCTCAACGAAACCCTTAAGAAAAGGCTCTAAGCTTTCTTGCGTCATTTTAGATCTAAGCTTAATTTTGGTTATCCTTATTTTTGAAAAGCTCCTCTCCAATATGCAACTAGTGACAGGAATCAACAAAAAATCGGAAACTACTTTATAAAAGTTGTAATAGGTAGTTTTCTGTCTACATTATTTAACCATATTAGCCATTTGTGAATATTATTTGGTGGACTATATTTTTGGGTTCGGTACTGAATAAAAGTAATCTCCGCCTTTAGCTCTAAAAAGTTGACCCTGAATTGCTTTGAAACAATTCTATAGTCATCATCACTAGCTTTGAAATGTATTAGTTTTTCTACTCAATAAATAACGTCGGTCAAATAATTTTATTTTGTTAACTTTTACTAGTTTTAATATTCAAGACAATGATTTGATAAAAATTGAACAAAGAAAAACGAAAACAAAAATAAGTTTAGTTTCACATCCGTATTCGGTAGACCATTAATAAATATAAAAACATAAATATACAAGACAAAACCAAAACCAAAACCGTAGAAAACCCGTAGAAAACAATGAATCAATGAATTAAATAACAAATAAAATCTTTCCGACTACAAAAAAAAAACTTCAACAGGCTTTATCGGTAACCTTACTTTCTCTACAATTGGAAGTGCCAGATAATCAAAAAGGGACTTGCTAATCAAGTTTAAAAGATCTTTTTTAAACTTTACGGACCTTGGCTAGTAGTGCACTTGGAACCAAAAACTACCTCCCAATTTCAATTCATTTTGCTTTTGGCGGTTGATATAATGTAAAAATTTAAACCGATTAGTGAATAAGTTAATTATTGAAAGTTTTAGAAGAGTTAATTGTGTAGAAACATTAAAAATTTACTTTGCCTAATCTTTGCAAAAAATCCAAATTATATCGCAAAATGTTTAAAACTTTAAAATCCTTCAGTAAATAAAAAAGATTTGCACAGAGATAATTCTAGCGAAAAAAACCGACTTCAAAACAGATTTCATCTTTCTGACTATAACAGCTAAGTGTATGGCCACATAAATTTGGTTACATTAACTATTGGGACACCCTTATATCTCCAAACTTTATACTAGTTCAACTGTTTAATAGTTTGGCAATATACATTAAATTACCGCAACTATATACTTTCTGTTGTAGTAGATTTAGCAATCAGTTTCTGTGTAAATTTCAACAGTCTGTCTGTAACGGTTCAACAGTTTGCCCATCTACATCAGATTATATCAACTATTTAATTTATAATATAACATTTTTATACTTCTTATTATAATAAATAATACCAAATTATAGAACAAATTACATTAATTTTGGAAACACCCTTTAATTTCTAAATTCAAATTATAAGCTTCTTGTTATAGCGGACTTAGCAAAACATGTCCTTTGTAAATTTCAGCTGTCTGTCTTCAACGGTTCAAAAGTCCGGCTACATACACCTTATTATATTAACTATTGGGACACCCGTTTATTTCCAAATCCAAATTTTATACTTGTTGTTATAGAGAAGTTAGTAATACAGGTTATTTTAAAATTTCAATCGTCTGTCAACTGCTTAAAAGTATGGCCATACACCAAATTAAATGAACTATTGGTGCACCCTTTACTTTTTAAATTTATACATTATCAGTAGTTACTATAACTGCCATAGCAATTGACATTGCGTTAAAATTACAAGCGTTTGTCTATAACGGTTCAAAATATAGGCCTGTATAAGTAAATCTATAGTAATTAGGGGACACCCTATAATTTCTAAATTCAAATTATAAACTCGTTGATATAGCGGATTGAGCAATACAGGTCCCTTTTAAGTTGCAGCGTTCTATCTATAACAGTTCAAAAATTTGGTCACATACACAAAATTACATTAACTTTTGGAACACTATTTAACTTCCAAATATAAATTTTACACTTGTTGTTATAGCGGACTTAGCAATACAGGTTCGTTGTAAATTTCATGTGTCTGTCTACAACTGTTCAAAAGTATGGCCGTATACATTAAATTTAATGAACTATTGGCGCACCCTTTTATTTATAATTTGTAATATTAATACTTGTTACTATAACGGCCATAGCAATCGACATTCTGTCCAATTTGCAAGCGTTTGTTTATAACGGTTCAAAAGATAGTCCCATATAAATAAATTTACATCAATTATAGGGGCACCCTTTAATTTTGAAATTTATTTTTGTATAACTTTTTGTTATTGGAAGCTATAGTAATGCGCAATTATTTTAAATTTTATAGAAGTGCCCTTTACAATTCATAATACACGTAAAAAAATATGTATGTTGTATGGGACACCCTTTAATTTTTAAGATTATGAACTGTCGGTTAAAAAATGCGTATTAAAGGATTTTTTTTTTTAAATTGAAATTAAATTTTTAATTGAAATAATAAATTCATTTTTTGATTAAATTTTTAAGTGAATCAATTATATATTTAAGTAGAAAAATCGGCATTTACCGTTGAAAATTTCGATTGCTCAACTGTTTTATTTCAAAAAATTAAAGACAACAAGCAATCAAATAACTTGCAGTGCGAAGTACATGTGACGAAATTAAGAAAAAACTTTATATAAGACAGAATACGTGGATTTGAAGAAGCAACTATACAATTAATTACTATATTAACGCAAAAGGATTTGACTAATACATGATCTTATTAAAAAACTTAGACAAGAAAACTTTGTGAAAAAATCTATCTAGATAGAACTCGTAATGACTTTAGAGGAAGTCCAGGCAGGCTTTGAAAATTCAAGCGCCGGTATTCCAATTACGAATGCTTAAAAGGTCTGTGGTGAAACTTTATCTTGCGATACGGCACTGCTTTCGAAGCTGCAAGATTGTACCGTACAGTTATGCAATATGCACTGATCAAATAGAATAATACATGCATCTACAGTGCATTCTTTATAGTGTAGATACTACACTATAAAAAATATTTTCAGCTATAGTGCTTAAATTTTCTAACTGACAGCAAAAATCAGTCAACAGAAAATTGATTAACTCGTAAAATTTTGAACATGTGCAGGATTTGTCGAATATCTTAAACTTTTACAATTCGTTTGTAAAAATATAGATAAGGAATTTTAGGAAATTTTGTTTCATTAAAGTTTTATACAAAACGAAAAAATACGAAAAGTATGATGGTGAATTGAGGACAAGTTAACAGCCGATATAGGTATTTTCGGAACTTAAATTCACAAGGCTCTACTAATACCTGTTCAAGGAGTAGTCTATATTAAAAAACACTTTCATATCTTAATTTTAAATAAATTTTTTAATCTACTGACATAACTAATGCATTTTTAGTTTAAAATGAGTTTCATAAATAAATAAAAATTACCATCTTCTTTTAATAGCTTAAAATAGGAAGTTCTACATAAAAACTATACTTCCACACATAAAAAAACACAATTAGTAAAATATAAAAAGGTCTGCTTAATATATTTTTAGCAGTTATTTTATATCTAACGAACTCATTATAATATTTAAAATTGTCATATTTAAAAATATATCTTGATGTGCAGTGTTACGCAAAGAAGTTTTATTTTTATACATCGCAGCGAAGCTCCTTTCACAGCCAGCAGAACTGGTGGCAAAACTAACTACAACTTGTTTGAGGGGTATATGTTCTTATCAACCTTACATTTTAACATAAATTAATTTACTTCTTTTTTTCAGCGTATTGTATAAAAAATTCTTTAAAAAACATTTACAGATTGAGCTAGTAGAAGGCTTTGAAATCCGGATTCTAAATTTTGGAACGATGTTGTTAATAACGGAATAGTAATTATTTAGTTTTTAATGCCCTGCTGTAAATGTCGGATGATAAATTTAATAAATTACTTTTTCGAAGCGTTGTCTCTACATGAAAACCATTTGACTGGTAGATTTTATTGTCAGTTTTTTATTAAAATCAAAAACTTTTTATTATTTAAGGCATACAAGGGAGTAATTAATTTGATCATTGAATGATAAATTATGCTAATTGCCTTTTAATGAAAAGGTTTCATTAGTAAATAGTTTAAAAACCAAATCATTACCATTGACCAATGATTAAATGCTTTCAAATCATTATCATTAATGAATGTATTCTTTGTCTCTGTACAGTGAATACACATCATAAAGAATGGTAGAGCATTGTTTTAACATAGCATTTTAATTACAAAAGTTTGTTGAAATATATATATTTTAACTTTCTCAGGAAAACTATAACACAATGGGAACATATTTCTATTTTTGTGTATGTAATAAGATCTGCTAGCTGGTGTAAGAATTTCAAATATAGATCTATCTGCAAGACTGATAAGATTTATTTATTTTATGCATAGTTTTTTTTTGAGTTTTTGCGATGGTAAATTTGTATTTCATAAAATTAATTATTTTTGATTCAATTGTAATTAGTAATCAAACGATTTAATTGAATATTACTTACTATTAATAGAACAAAAAATAAAAGCATTAGCATTAGATGGCAGTTGAATTTTTTTAATTGTCATTATTTCAAACAATGCCAATGAAATTTCAAATATACTTTTGTATGCATATGAACAAAAAAATTTTTTAATAATTCTAGGGGGCAGTAGACTCTCAGAAAAGCCTTTCTACGCTAATGAAACCACCACATAAGCTTCAGCGTCCAAAGCGCAAAATGTGCGAACAAATAAAACACAAGCGATTTGAAATTCGAACGGTTACCTCGTTATGTATTTCTCCAGTAAATTTTTCCTATTTGTTTCTTGATAAGTTTGTTTCGTACTTTGCGGCTTTAAGATGATGAAGGAAAGCTGAGTAATTCATTTGCACTGGTTTAACACAAATAAGTAAATAAAAAATGTGTTTTTCTAACGAATTTGGAATTTTCTTCGTATATTTGCATTTTAAAATTTTGTATCACGAGTATTTAAATAAATTTATCATTAATCATTTCATTAATCATTATTTTTAAAACTGAAAAGTGCTTGGTTCTACAAATATGTCAGGTCCTCTCTATTAATTTTTGTCCACGTATTTTTTTTTTTTATTTGTTTATTTGTCGGGAAAACGTTAAAAATCTGGGCACATTAAAACATTCAATATATGTATAATAATAAAATTTTATACATGCTGCAAGACAAATAATTTATTGCTATTAGCAAGATTTCTGCAGCCTAAACCCACCCCTTTTTAAAAATTAAAAAAAGTGTTGGTTATTAAAAAAAATATTTTGACATTCGAACAAACAAATCATATTAAATGATTTTCCTTTTATTTATTAGTCAATCTACGTCCTGACTGATTATTTTTATTATACACCACTCAAACTCACGCATATAAAAGGAGCAACCAACAAATATCAGATTTTAAGGCTGAAAATGAATTGAAGATGAAGGTAATTTTCATAAAAACCACAATGACAGATGTTGCAATTAAAACTGTATAAAAATGACTCAATTTCAAATGCTGCTCTAAGAATGATTCAATTAAAACGACAATAACAAAAAAAAAACAGGAAAAAAATATTCAGGTCTTAAATTCACAACTGAAATGCAAACGAACAAAGAGTACAATGAGGGTTTGTGAGATTGTGGAAAATTCTACAACAATTTTAAATGGATGTGTGACAGTTTTTATTTCATGCTATTATTATTACTGTTGTTATTGTTGTTGTTGTTTTTATTTCCCTTTTATTAAAGATATACAATATATGTAAATATGTTTATATTTCTTTTTGCTTTTTTTTGGCAGACATCACTTAAAGTGGTGTAACAAAAATATAGAAACAACTGTTAAAACGCGAAGGCATCATCATTGCCAACCAACCAACTACTGCCGATAGTTGACAATTGCAAGCGAGTTTGGTAAAGGAAAGGAGAAATATTTCTATATGATAATACACAATGAATGAATTAAAAAGGACATTTTATTTATTTTAAGAAAGAATGTAGTCGCGTAACATGACAGGCATGAAAGTGAATTAATAAAAAAAAGATATTATTTTTCCCTGACACATGACACATCAACTGTCAAAATACAATTAAACTCTGGTCATAGATATAATAAGTATTTACCTTCATTGCTAAATATTATTTTCCTTAAATCTGTAAAAATCTCAAAATGACAAGTGAGTTTTTTGGGAAATTTTTTCCTCTTTTAAAAATACTCAGTGGGTGTTGCCTTTTCTTAAGTGATAAATTGTTGCTATTTAATGTATTTAATCTACAATAGAAAGGTCAACTAATCAACCATATGTTTAAAAAAACAAACAACAACAAAACAAAATATACTTGCAGAAAAAACTTGCTCCTCTTACTTTCGCTGCTTCTCTCCAGGATATCGAAACCACAAAAATAAAGAAAGAAATCATAAAATAAAATCTCATAAAAAATCATAACAAAATCAACACTCGTGAACTTCACAGCTGGATAAATTTGTGTTGTAACGTTTATTTCTGAATGTTTGTTTTTTCTCCACATTTTTGTTGGTTTTTTTCCCTTTTGTGATTTTTTTCTTTTTTTGTTAACTGGCGTGTTAGAACGAGAGATGTCCTTGCGAAAGACGCCAACACTTTTTGTTTGCGGTCATTTGTAACATGTTTAACACTTATAACGTTAATAAATACAACATGTTTGGCTTTGTATGAATGTCACGTTAAGGGTATCCCCGGAAGAAGGGAACGCCTGTTTATGCTTTATTTAAGTTTGTCCAGCAAAACATTTAAGAGGATATTTTGTTTGCGCTATTGGGCATTGAAAGCAGTTCCTTCTTGAACAAAGCTTTAAAAATCTATTCAATTCGTATGCTAAAAAAAACAAAACTTCTAACGTAACTGATCACAAAAAAAATCGCTTTTAAACACCCGCCTCGAAGGCAAAAGAGTAAGATATCAAAGTCATTTTATGTATTTTCAACTCGTGGGAGTAAATTTCAACATTCTCTTTATTTTCATACAAATTTAAATAAATTTTCTAAACGTCAAATATGTAATTTATAACAAAACGATTTTCTCTCTCTTTTTTATTTTATACAACCGCTGTTTAGTGCTGCAACTCCTCTTGCAATAGAATTCTGTGAATACCGTTAATTTGTTTAATGAAAACAGTGGGAGTTTTTTCCATATATTTTTACAAAGATTTTATTCATTAATCATTACATAAGTTTAATGGACTGTTATCTAAATAACTTTAATGTTTTATCTTGGTGGTGTATTTTATTCCTTTTTTAATGTCGTTTCTTGTTTATATTTTTAAACATAAAAAAATTGTTTTTGAAACGTAAAATAACTTCTAAATAAAAAAATATTAATACTTCTTGCGAGATATATATTCGCAGACATTCTAAGTACGCTGTGGCTAAATTTGAAGAGATTTGAACCTAAAATTTTTTTCCTAATCCAGTGAATCTTCTTGTGTACCTCTCCCACCGAGTTTATAGTTTGGACGCGATAAAGGATCTAAAAAAATAGTTTTATTACAAATTATTTTTGCTGTATTAAGATTAACAGGGATTAACAAAGGGTATAAAGGATTGCCCATTACGATTTATTTATTTATACAATAATATCAATTATGCCCACGGCAAAACCATGTACCAGGTGGTAGCAGTAGCAAATTCATTCAAACTCCATACATAAAAAGCTAGTCATTTTTTTATATGAAGTTTGACATTTTTAGCAACGGCGAAAATGATTGAATTCGCCACTGCTGCACCTGGTACATGAACTCACTCGTTTTGATTATTCACAATAGAAATTTGTTAAAAAATATGTTTTTTTTTAATATCGTGCTATTTTTTTCGATTAAATTATGAAATCACCGATATTTATTTTTAAGGGAAAAGGCACATCTCGATGACCACATCGCATTTAGCTCTTCAGGAAACTTCTCACAAACACTTTAAATAAACTAAAGATTTTTGTCAAAGCAATAAAGTAAAAACAAAAATCAAAGTCTAAGCAAACAACAACAATAATCAAAATGATTTTATTTTTATTTATCCACTGTATACAGCTGGAGTTATGTTTCTTTAAGTTTATAAAAAATTGATAGCGTTCTTGAATTGGCCAGAAATAAAAAACAATTAAGGTATTCTTCCACCATTTGAAAACAGATTCCACATTTTGACATGAGATTTATAAATAACATTCATCTATGCAAGCGGGCGTTTGTTAACTTGCTATCCATCACAGACAAACTTCTAAAGCGATTTGCAATACAATTTTTAAATTGGCAACACTTTCAAAATTTTTTGCACATAAGTCTTGTTAATTGAATATTGCAAAAAAAAAATATGGTGATCTCTCTTAATTTTTTGCCGCCTGTATTTTCGTGTAATTTCTTTCATCATGTAAACGAGTTTTTCTAATTTCTTCATTAGTATGAAAGGCCTGAGAACTATATCAAAGAATAATAATTAAAAATCTTAATTTTGGTTAACCAAAAACAAAATTCAAGTACGTAATATTAAAAAGTTTTACTCACTTAAATACGGAAATCGACAGAAACATTGTGTACGATAACGAGAATTTCGATAATATACTCACTCATAATGTGGACATTGAATTTCTTCTAGACAAGTTGGCGAAACCAACTCATAATTAAAACTTCTAAAGTATTACACAACCGATTTTTAAAATAAAAGGTTAATTGTTTGTATTATTTTTTATATAAATTTACTAATAATTAATTAAAGTCAGACTTTATATTTTGTTAAGTGCCGCATTTTTGAGCAAATGTATCAAATAAAGAATTTTTAGCAAGGGCTCAATGTTACATTTGAAACATCGCAATACTCGAAGGTCTCAATGAGAAATTTAGCCCGAAATAAGCCGTTTCTTCGAATGGCACATAAATAAATAATTTGTTTGGTATTTTATTGGAAACATTCCACCGTGCATAACGGTATAATTTTTTCTCTTCCAATATTTTCGCTGCAGCCTTGATTTGAACACAAGTAATTTTTGAATTTTGTTTTTAATAAGAAATCAGTCGATTTTTTTGTGATTTAAGAGCTCATAAAATAATATTGAAATATTTTCATTAATGTTTTTTCATTTTATTAGAGTAATTACTATTTTCATTCTTAATTTGTCGCCGAATAAGTATTTCGTTAGAAAAAAATTATGAAAAGCAAAACAAATTCGTTATCTGCTTTATAACTTGTGTTAGACTTTTAAATAAGCATTTACGTAGATTTAGTCACAATTTTTATTTTTGTGTGATCTGTAGCATGAAAGTTATTAAATATTTAATGAATTACCTGCAAGTTTTTGTCATTAACTTAAATATCGAAATTTTAGGTTGCAATGTCTATCATTAAAGAGATTTGTTTAATGTTTGGTTCACTGAAAAGGATCAAAAGAAAAAATCAAATGCTGTTATATCTTATATTTTCTTCAGAATGAAAATAAATTTAAACAAGCAGATCAGAATTTCTTTACCATACTATCGCTAAAGTGGGAGAAGCCAAATCGAACAAAAAGTTTTTTTTTACAAATAACTAACATAAACGCAAACTTAATTAGAATACTGGGGGCCATTTTACGAACAATGGCATTCGGCTATGCAATTAATGCAGAATTATTTCGATTATATGCCCCCGAAACAGGGGAACTATATATATGTGGAACTATATCAATTATATTTCATGCCATCTAGTATCCATAAGATATTGATCCACAGTGCAGACATTATTAAAAATGTTGCCCTGTCTATAGAAGTGTTATCAGAGGAAGAGCTAGAATCTCGGAACAAAGACATAAGATTCGTTAGAAAACATCATGCACGAAACATGTCACGGCAAAGTAACACACAAGATTTTATTCACTACTTGCTTTTTTCATCAAAACCTTATATATCCTCACTTTCAACAAACCCATTAAATCGAAAGTCAGAACCATTGTGTCAAGAACACATGGCTTTGATTTTTGATAATTGTACCACAGAATTGCAAAATGATTCAGATTAATAAACGAAATTTACACAGTATGTGTGTACGAATATGTATAAATTTTCGATGAATCAAATCAAACATTAAAATTATTATTATCTTATGTAGAAAATGGGTGTGGCAATTTCATGAATCCGTGCGAATCCGTCCATTTTTTTTGAAAAAGATAGTGTCTTCTTAATTTGTACAAATTTTTATGCTTTAAGTAACCTTTAGAAAGGAGTTATGACTTAGATCTTAACGAATATATTGTGTCAAACTCGTTCAATTTAAGAAATTACCTTTCCATATCGAATGTGGACCTACAGGGCGAACAAGGCCTTTTAATAGTATTTCATCTCACCTGTGATTATTATAAACTTAATAACGGAACCAGGAAACATTGCTTAAGAGTAGTGTCTTAACAAAACAGCGCAGAGGAAAAAAAGTGAGACTAAATTAAAAAATAAACTAAGTTTCGAGTCAGTAAAGATCAGTTTAGATAAATAAGCTAATGTAAAAAAAACTCTTAAATTTCCAAAAATATATAAAGTGAAATTAACAAAACAACACAATATCGATGTTGGAAAAAAGTTCGCGAATATTACAAATAGATTATTAAACATCAAAGAATCGCCCAGGTGCTAAAACGAACTACAAACTAAAAGCCAATATAAAATAATGCTGATGATTTATTTTTGAGGATAAACTACTCCAGCTTTAAATTACTTCGCACAAAATTTTACTTGGACTCCCCTAGTCATTTCCAACTTCAGTTCTTTTTTTATAAACTTTTTTATACTTTTTCTCTATTTTGCGGTTTTGTTACAAAAAAAATATATATTTTATTATTTATTTATTTTGTTAAACATGTTTTCTCATTTGTGTTGGGCAATAAACACTATGAAAGACTTTTTTATTCGTAACTACGCTTGCCACCCCCCTGCTACACACATAAAATACTCACTCATGTACATTTATGTACATTTTTCATTTTTTGTGGTCGTATTTCGTTTTTGTTTTTCTTTTTGATTTCATCTAATGGCCCGCCCGCATAGACCTTGTGGTATACTGATGACTTTTTCTCTTTTTTTTTGTAAATATGTGTGTGTGTAATTTTTTAATACTCACGTTAATTTTACGCACATTTTTACACTTTTTATAGGTTAATTCGTTTTTATGCCAAATAAATGGGTGTCATAAAAAAATAACATGAATAAGAGTGACACTATTGTCGATTTTTTTTAAGAATGGATGTTAAAAATGAAGTGAAATAAGAAAAAACGTGGCTCGTTATGTGCTCGTAAGACTTTACGGCGTTAGAGAGCAGATTTTTACCTTAACCCCCATCACTCAATTTCTTTAAAGTGGTTATGTATTTCGGTCTAGATATAAGCGATGCTGTTTTGTACTGAAGTCAAACCTTCCATGCCTTCTGGAGGCTTAATTAATTTTATTTACATACACATGTGATGAGTTTAAGAGCAAAGCTTTTCCACATACAAATTTTTATAAATTAGAAGATATATTATAAATAAAAAAGTATTAATGCAGAAGATTTGAAAAAAAAAACATTTTTGAAATTTAATTTTTAAAATAACGAAACCTTCAACAAAACTTAATTACAATGAAGTGTGTACGTTAAAGTGGGTAATATACGAATTATCACATTCTTCTAATTCAGTAGCTGCTAATGCTAAAAATTTATTTTTTAGAGTTCCGTACACAAAATGTAAAAACAATGTTTGTCCGTCTGTCACGGCCGTCTACCTCTGGATCTGTAATAAGATAACGCTTGAAATTTTCAGCACAGGTGGCTGCTGTAGTCAAAGTGGTAAGCATGTTGACTACATGTCTGGCTGCCCTGGGTTCAACCCTTGCGGCAGTCAAAAAATAAAAATGTTTTTTTTTTTCTGTTTAATGGTATAAATACATATTCAGAACAACATTAAGACATGCAGCCTCCTTCGTCGGTACTTCTCCATAGCATATTCGCCGGCGAAGTAAAATAATTAATAAAATGGCTATATCTATCTCCTTTCACCACCTTTCTTTTCTCTCATCTATCCCCTTTTCTAAAGAATATAGCACGGTTACAAACTATGTAGGTATTAATGCCTGAAGTGCTACTTCTCTTTAAAAAAACAGAAGATTTAACGCTATAGCGGCTACAACAACAAATACTCAAAATTTAAGGGTGTTCCTAAAATCACGTTTGTTTGTTATTTTTTAACTGAGCTTTAGCAACAAGTAGAAAATAGAAAACTTGAAATTAAAGGGTGTACCAATATTAATTTGATTTTCGTTTATAGTTTTAGTAGACAGACATTTAGAATGCACACAGAGTATGCACAAATATGTCCGCAAAAAATATAAATTCTAAATAATAAATTTAAAAATTAAAAGCTGTTTGCAAAAGAACGTGAATGTGGCGAATATGATCTTATATTTTAAACCGTTTTAGGCAGATACTTAAAACTTGTAAAAAGGATGTACTACTATGTCTGCTTTAAGAAAATGAAATGAAGGGTTCCCGATAGTAATATGATTTTGACATGTCTGGCTTAAGTTTTTAAACCAAAATAGGCTGTGACTATAAATCTATGCAGAGATGATTTGCTATTTTATTATTAGGGGATGACCCAGACTTATGCAACGCATTGTGCCACATACGAATGAACTCCACAAGGAGTTCATTCCACATACGAACTGTTCGGCTTAAAAACGAATATTCTCTGTAGTGCTTAGAGCGATTCACTGGCCAATCGCACAGAGGGATGCGCACATGATGCAAAGCGCGTCACGAGTACGATTTTACGGTTTTCTGGAACAAGTTAACAGCACATTCCGTTGTGGTAACGATAAAATAGCTAACAACACGCGACATTGCGTCTATGCTCCAATAAATCAATATCACCGATGAGCTTCTTCGCTCTCACCGGCATGCGGTGGAATAACACAAAAATAGTCTTTGAAGCACCGATTTATACATGAGAGTTGTATTCCATTTTCGGTCTGATAAAGGTGACCTAGAGGACCTAAAAGATCAGATGGAGTAAAGTATTTTTAACACGGCTTCAAAAATTCAAAGTACCTGAACGCTTCTCTTGCGACCTGAAAAATATGCTTGTTGCTACGAACTTCACATTGAATCTTTATGCCAAGAACATCGAGAGCTTCTGATTCCTTAATAGCTATATCACCCATAATTACAGATAAGGTAGCAAATTCAATCATGCGCCTGGTGCAAGCACACAGCGCTAAGCAATTTTGGGTATCGTTCATGTGCTTTCGCATAGCTCCAATTTACGGAAGGCTTGGCCTATTGTGAAATGAATACGAATGACATATACTACTGTCATCTGCGAAAGAATAGATATGTTTGGAAGTTTGACGTAGAAGGTCGTTAAGAAAAATAAAAAATAGAGTAGGTGAAGGACGGAAAATTGCTGAATTAACTATTAACTCGTTTGATGAGATCCATCTATAACAACTCCTATAGTTCGATCCCTGAGAATGCTCAATTTCAATCGAAAGAAGGGGTCACCGACATTAAAGCAATAAATTTTGATATGACTGCACCATGCCACACTTTTTCAAATGAATTGGAAATATCTAAAGCCATCACCTTTTTTTCGCCAAAATGGTGAATGGATTGACACCATTTTTCCGGGGGCAGGACAGTAAATCAACTCGAAGAGCTTCCGCTACGGAAGCTGTACTGCCGATCACTTTCCATTACTTTGGAAAGTGCAGGGCAAATTGCGATTGGGCGGTAATTTTCAGGGTTGATGGCCTCTCCCTTTTGGAGATTGGTGTTACATTAGCAACCTTCCAACATAATGGGTATTCACCAACAAGGTACACAATGCCGACAAGTTTTGCCAATGGGTGCGCTAACGTCCATGTGGATCAGGAGACTTGTTTTTGTTGAAATCCGCTAAAACTTTTTTAACTGCACGTGCTCGAAAGAATATTTCTCACAGTTACCGATAACTTTTCCAGTGCGGGCAGCGGTTGATTGCTTTTCGGCAAGCGAGATTTACTTGCTCTTGCTACCCTGAGGAGCAGCAATATATTTAGCACGAAGGAGCTGCTCGTATAAAGTTTTTTCGCACCCAAGTACTTTGGCACTCAAAGATCTCGCCTTTTTCCGTAACAAATCAGTACCTGTGTTTTTGTTTAGTACCTAATGGATCTCTGGATCTGACTTTATATTTGCACGTCTCTTTGAGGTCTTTCTTTTACAAATTACAGACACATAATATTATTATAATATTATATTCTACTATTAGAAATTATTTTTATTACGACGCAGCATCCCAATATTCTTATGAAAAACGAATGCATTGTTACAAAAATAAAGCTTGTCAACACTTTAAATATTCTTAATTTCTTTTTGTTTTTCTTTTTTCTTTTTTGTTTGCTCATATTAGTGTGGTAACCACACTGTGGTTGTAACTTCAACTCAAACAAAAGTTGTATGCTGTGTTTAGAGATGCCAATATTTTTGGCTCCTGAAAATATTGTTTCAATTAATAATTGACAATCTGGTATTCAGCAAATCATTTGCTTTATATACGAGAAGTTAAAAACTGGTCTTATGTGGAAAGGTTCGCATAATTGTGGCCTTAAAGGAGAAGGTATTTATCAGAATGTATCACTTGAAATGCAAATGTTTGTAAAATCTACCATTCTCACTTGTTTTTGATACTATTGCATTCAGATTTAGGTTACGAGTGGTATTTGTATGAAAAAACTAAATTTCGTAAAAATTTCAGTTAGAGCCTTTCTGCATAAGACAAGCAGATGGTCAAGGCGCCCGTAAATTGATAAATCAAGAAGGTGAGCCTCGTTTAGCAAGGAAAGCAAGAACAACAAAATGTGGCAGTTGCGACTGAGTTGGTTAAAAGGACCTGCTTAGCAAACAAGAAATCGGTAGAGTTCGGTGCATATTTGCTTGACAAGATGTCGTGTAGTCAGAGCAAAAAAAAAAAGAAATAAAATTTAGAGAGAATAACAAACAGCAACAGAGGAATCGAACTCCTAATAATAAAATGAGTAAAATCTGTCTGTATAAAATAAAATGAAATTTCGCTGTACTTAACTCTTCGTGAATTATAGAGCAAAAAATCGTCTTGCCTACTAATGATACAGATAAACCATATTAAATTAATTGCAATTTCGATTTTTGTTTCTAATTAATTTTAAATTTATAACCCTGGAGTTAATGTCGACGTCGTTGACGGCGTTTCAACAAAAAATGTTGAAACATATTGAACTTTTACGGCGTTGCAACGCGTTGAGATTAACTGCTCTCATACACTTTCATACGAATCAACTTTTTTTTTTACATTTGACGCCGTCGACTACGTCGACATTAACTCCAGGGTAAAGAATTTTTTTAAATTATGTCGGAATTTTTTTCCTAAACAATTTAGCTTTTTTATCATCATCTGGCAGTCTTCATTGTATTGTTGGTGCAGTTAATTATTATATGCTTATTTCCCTTAGAAGGTTTTAATTATCATACAACGCTTAAATTTGTTGAAAAACTTTTCTAATGTAAATCTCATATTTTTAATATTGATTAATAAATTATATTCCTTAAAAACTGCCAAATTATAAACTTATACAGCATTTACACTATGGAATTTTTTTATGAAACTAGCATGATGTTTTTGTTTGTTGGTGAAGAAGGAGGAGTAAACAATATGGTATTGCTTGAGTTTTGAGGCAATGTTACTGTTGCTAATGTTTATTTTTAGATAACGCATATCGCTGTAACTTAAATAGAAAATTGAGAAAAAAATGCCTCAAAAGATTGCATAGTGTTAATCTGGACTTACTTTTTACTTTTCCAATCAAAGTAAAAGTAAAGTTCTCTTAAATTTTATAACTATAGAACAGTGTAATTATTACACAACTACACAACGCATTGTAGATTTAAAAATATCATTCGTCTTAAGTTCTTAAATATTAATGGAAACATTTAATTAATTTTAAATTTTTAAACAGGTGTTTTTCTGCAATCATCATTTTCTGTTGATATTCAAGTTGAAAATCCTTTGAAAGGACCCGGCATTATTGTAGCGTTATTTAAAAAAACATCAAATGTCAATCAAAAATAATCGCAAACATAAATGCAAATGTCAAATAAAAGTGACATAATCCCACTTGGGAAGTAAACTAATCTCAGCTAAGCACCAAATTTCAAAACATTCAAAAAACAAACGACAAAAAGTATGAAGTAAATTCCTTTGAGAATTTAAAACTATGACCGCATAAGGGAAAAATGAAATGAAAAAATAAATACCATAAGGTTACCAAATAATCGCTCAAGCAAACCAAAAACAAAAAATTAAAAGAGGGTGAATTAAAAAAAATCAAGTCTTTTCCATTCACTTCAGCTTCCGTTTGCCAAATTTTTAGACGTAACAAGGGGCAGAAGAGTAAATTGCATTAAACGGCTCTGGTTGTGCCATATTTTGATTATATATTTATGACGGTTCATTGACACCATGCAGCCAGCAGCCAACGTTATTGAATGTGTTGTTTAATGTGTTGATAATGATGTTTAAATGTTTCTTCCAGGATTTTGGGTAATAGATTAAACAGGAAAGCAAAAAAGAAACATTCATACACACATTTCTGGTTAAAGTACTTTATGGGCCTTCTATATTCTTTTTAATGAATTTAAGTAGATTTCTGACATCATGTATGCGTGCGTGTGTATGTGTGTGTGTGTTTGCAAAGAGAGGGTGAGAAATAGACAGTAAAAGATAAAGATTACGCTAAAGAGCTGTAAATTGAGTGTGGAAAATGTAACACCTGAGTCCAAAGATTTTGTTGATATTTCCTTTAAATGCCTCCCCACCTTTCTATTGCTATTAAAGCATTATGGATAAAAACAAATAAAACAAGTGTTTCAAATGCTTATTAAGGATAACAGATTATTGAATTAAATTAGAAAATCTGCTTGTGTCGAAGATATCATAAACAAATTAACAATTTCAAAGAAGAACATGAACAGTTTTATTCTTAAATATTTTGAAGTTAAATGTAAATAATAAAAAATTTATTATAAATGAACAGGGAAATGTCTTTTTGTAGTCATAAATATTTAATTTGGATATTTTTCTTTTTTTTTTTTGAGTGTTCAGAACCCTTGTGTTAATGAATGTGTGAGCCCATTTTACTGTCGTTTATAAAGATTCTGATAAAATTTAACAAACAGTTGCTGCTGTTTTATAGCTGACATTCTAAATTTTTTAAATAGTCACACTTTTCTAAAGTATTTTGTGTAAATAAGTACTTCCTCAAGATTTAAACACGTGATTTTAATTTTTCGCTTTATTTTTCTACTGCCACAAGCATTTAGAGGCAGATATTTTTTAACTTTTAGCACATGATTTTGATCATTTAATACGAGTAGTCTTGTGACTAGCTAAAATCAGAGAAGAACAAACAATGAGCTTAGGTGACACTGCAGTCTAGAAACTGGAGCCCATATTCTAAGTAGACTACTGTTTTTAATTATTAAATAGAGAAGTAGAGAATTTTGGACTATAAAAAATTTTAGCCGGTGTTTTGCTTTTGATTTGTTGATTCTTATATAGATCTGGTAAAAGTTTACTTCCCTGAAAAAGGATTCTTCGTTTTCCATCTAAATGTATTCCCATTTGAACAATTGCTGTTAAAGATTACATCAATATTATGAAATCGTTCGTCAAGTCTATTAAAGAAATAAATTTTGACCTCTGGAAAATTAGGATATCAATTTGGGGTTGTATTTAACGTTTTTGAATTTTCAAACGATAGTAATATTTCAAATATTTATATTAAAAGAAAATTAACATAAATCTATAGAAGGGTTATAGTTTAGCTTAAGATTAAGAGGCTCTACTTTTAGAAGCTCTACATTTTGTGACCATATATGGGAGTAATTAATTAGATAGACTAAGTAATTGACGATTTCATTGGCGTTGAATAATAAATAATGCTATATATTTTTTAGCATTATCATTATTTTTACTAATGGTAATGCTTTTTAATGAAAAGTTTTCATTAGTAATGATCAATGATAAATGATTAAATGGCTTAAAATCATTATCATTAATTAACTTATTCCTTGTCTTTCTACACTAAATATATGTACATCTCAAAGCATAGTAGAGCAATGTTTTAAACTGGCGGTTACATCAGAAAAATTTGGTGAAATATTTATGGTTTACCTTTTTCAGGAAAAATGAGACACTATTGGTACCTATTTTTGTTTTCGTGTAAATTATAAAAGCTGCTAATTGTGGCTTTTGGTGACTTTAGATTTCAGACATCAAGTTTTACACCTAGCTCATTTTAAAATGATAAATGTTTTAAATTTTCAAATGTAGATCTATTTACAAGAATGTTAAGATTTATTTATTTTATGCATAGTTTTTTTTTTAAGTTTCTGCGATCAAAAATTTGTGTTTCATAGAAACAATTATTTTTCATTCAATTGTAACTAGTAATGAACCGATTTCATTGAAATTTCATTATTAGTATTAAAAGCAATTATAATTAAAATAAAGTCATTAGCATTAAATGGTAGTTAATTATTTTCTTCTTTGTTATTATTTCAAACAATGCTAATAAAAATCCAATGGTAATGAAAAAATAAGTATGATTTTCACAATATGTACATACTTCTCATTAGGTCAATGGAATTTTTAAACATAAGGACATCTTAATATAACATTTAATGCTTGTAGACTTTTCCTGATGAGCTGAAATATCAAAAAACTATTTTACTGAATGTTTAAAGTACCACAGACATATAAAACTAGCAGTGCCCTCGACTTTAGCTGCATGTTATTTTTAATGTTCAAATTTCTAATTCGAATTTTGAAAAATTTTTCTTTAAGTAAATAATAGTTAATATTAAATCAAACGCCGGGAATTTTGTATTAAATTATTTTAAATTTTGTTTCTTGCTATTTTTTTTTTATTTATTATCCAGATAAAATAATTAAGTCATTGAAGGTGAAAGCACGTTAATATAGTTTTTTGAGCAGTATTAAAAATTTTCCATTTACAAAAATAAAATGTACAGACAACTGTTTTAGTTTAGTATACCGGTAAAATTAGGTGCTTTCTCACTTGTATCTCTATTTTCTCTACGAAATGACTTAGTTAAAAAAAAAAAACAAAAATTATTCTATATTGTACAGAGTTATAAGGGACCTACTTACAAAATTTTGTTTAAATCCATCCGGTAGTTTTTACGTGATACGAACCCAGACAGACAGACAAAAATTCCAGAAAAAAGTGTTTTGTATTCCATATCGATTACTATTTCATATAGACAAATTATCCCGTTACAGTTTTATTATATATATATATATAATTATAATGAGTTGCCATCTAACTCTTATAAAAACGACCTCTGTTACTTTGCATTAGTTTATGTGTTATTCTTGCTAAAATGTGTGCTCACGTCAACTGGTGCTAAATTTTACCTTTTAACCGACTTCAAAAAAAGAAGGAGGTTATCATTTCTGAACCGATTTTAAAATTCCTTGGTAATATGATAGATTGTACTTACAGTTCGAAATCTTAAAAATTAAAGGGTGTCCCCTTAAAACACATATATTTTTTACGTGTATTATGAACTGTAAGGGGCACTTCTGTAACATTTAAAATGACTGCGTATTACTATAGCTCCCAGTAACAAAAAGTTATACAAAAATAAATCTAAAAATTAAAGGGTGCTTCCATAATTGATGTAAATTCGACAAAATGTCGATTGTGTGGCCGTAATAGTAGCAGGTATTAATATTGAATATTATAAATGAAAGGTTGCGCCAATAGTTCATTTAATTTAATGTATACGGCCATAATTTTAAACAGTTGTAGAAGGACGATTGAAATTTACAAAGAACCTGTATTACTATAAAAAATAAGTATAAAATTTGGACTTGGAAATAAACGGTTGCCCCAATAGTTGATGTAATTTGATGTATGTGGCTGAAACTTTGAACCGTTATAGACAAACAGCTGAAATTTAGACAGAATGTCCACTACTTTGTTTGGTATAATAAGATGTATAAAAAAATTTTAATTATATATTAAAGAATTTTTCCAATAGTTGATATGGATAATGGATATGACCAAACTATTGAACCGCTGTAGACAGACGGTTAAAATTTACACAGAAACTGATTGTTAAATCTACTAAAACAGCAAGTATATAATTTGAATTTGGAAATTAAAAGGTGACCCTATAGTTGCTTTTATTTGATGTATATTGCTAAATTATTTAACTGTTGAACAAGTATAAAGTTTGGAAACATAAGGGTGTCCCAGTAGTTATTGTAATATAATTTATGTGGCTATACTCATGAACCGTTATAGACAGACAGATGAAATCTGTTTTGAAGTCGGTTTTTTTTGCAAAAATTATTCGTAATTTTGCATTTTCACAATTGATGACGTGCGCACCTTAAATAATATTAGTAAAGAGAATATTGAGTTAATTTTATTCTTAAACTATCTCTTTTCCATTTTGTTCAGTTGAATCTAAGTACTCTTTTTAAAAGGGTTATAAAGAAGGTGTAGTATGGAAGTCTAAAGTTTAAGTTTAAACAAAATTTATAGTTTTCTCCCACCAGTTTTTTTTTTCGATTTCTTGTTACAAAAAGAAACTTAAAAAGCATCCATTACAAAAAAAGATGATGATAACAAAAAATGTTCTAGTCATACTTATTTCTAGGTGCTACATGGACAATTGCCACTTCTCACCATTGATCATTTTTCTGTCCATTAGTTTGTTTACGTTGTTGCTGTTACTGAAGTCTTTTTTTTGTCTTTATTAAACTTCTTATTGGCCAAACATGAAATTCAAAGATTTAGTTAAATGAAAAAAAAATAAATCAAATATCAAAAGAGCGCCATTTTAAGACCAGTCGTTTAAACTTGTTGTTTTTACAATTCTTTCGTTTTAACTAAAAATGTTGTTTTTACTTGATATCTGCACTTAATTTGATTTGTTTTGTTACAATCGGGCGCCAGACCATGTCGAGATCTTTTTTTTTTGTTATTTTTCTTTCAAACATGTTGCTGTTGCTTTATTTAGCCATATCAGACTAGCAGAGTCTTTATATTTGTTTTCTTAAGATTTGAAATTTTTTCTAAGCTGCCATTGTAAGATGTCATCGAAATAATGAAGTATAACCGCTACATTTTTTTAAATTATTTTATGTCTATTTTTGAAAGCACTTTGTTGTACTTTAATATATTTTTTATTTTTATAAATATGTAGGTATTTATTTAAAAACTATTTTACTATCATCAACTGAATTGTTGAAATCACAATTCCTCTATATTGATTGCCATATCGGTTGCATGCTGTTTTATAATAAAGCGGTTAAAATTTGGTGTAATTATATTTTATTGAAAAAAAATTCTTACAATTTTATAATTTCATTTCATACGTTTTTTGGAAAGTTGTACTGAGGCCACACCTGGAACTAACTCATTAATTTTACTGGCTTAAAATTTTAATACAGACAGACAATAGTTAAAGGTTTAGTTTAGGAATTTTACTTATTTGAAGTTTACCGTTTAATCACAATCAATTATGAATGGAAGAAAGAAAAAAGGTGGTGCAAGTAGTCTTCTCCCATTGTCCCGGGGAATTGCCTAGTGATAGAACGAGACAACAAGTGAAGAGACGGTTAAAGACATATCCGTAAGGTTGAAAATGTTTCCTTGCACAGCCGCGTTGCCGAACGTTCTCGCAAATAATCTTAGTATGATTTTGCACCATCTACTGCTGCTGCTGCCTTGCTTATTGACAGACTCCCCAACAATATCCTTTCAGCACCTCAGTAATGGTGCTAGAGAATATCTGGGCCATTACTTCTTTCCGACACTTCTAAGCCTTTTAAAACTCAATGTTAAGCTCATGATTCTGCGTAACAAGGCTTGCTTGTGATCTTCAGCATTTCTTGGTAAAATTACGGTAGCATGGCTTGCGGAGATGTCTTCTTCCGTACACTAAAGCAACTTTAAGCTTTTCCATACCTGCAGCCAGTTGCCGTGGCTGTTGAAAGGCTTTCTATGATGACACCACGCAGATTAGCCATTGTGCTGGTATGTATTAAGTAGTGCTGCTCTCTGTCACTTTTTTCTCACCGTTGACTTACCGAACTTGTGACGGAGTGTATTATTATTTTTCGCAATATTCGTACTTTCCCTCAACGTCTATTCGATAACCAAGAAGGCTAACTTAACCGTTCTTTTGACATTATCGAAGCTTACAAAGTCTAATGCTTACAGATATAGAATGCGAGAATTTCTAGAGACCTTTTAATACTTATCGACAGGTATGCTAACGTAGCCGCAGGAAAGCTTCTTTCGTGCAACTTTATTCTTTTCTAGTTTTACTGCTTCAGTGTGGTCTGACATTTGCTTGTCAACACGTCAAATTATTATTTTTCTCGCTTATGGTCTCTTAAAGTAACGTGAACTTCTCTCAATAAAATTTAGAAGATAACTCATTCTTATTGCATTGACGGCGATGCTATACATCTCTTAGCGGGAGTTTTCTTGAGGTGTATTAGCTTTAATATTTCATCTTTCCGCTTTCTCAGTTGTCTATTATCTTGACAAAAAGAGCAAGTAAAATCGTATATTGGATATAAATTGTTCTTTATTATATATATTGTATGTAGATATCGCGTAACGGCTCCACTTCCTTTAAATTCATTTATATTCAAATAATTATTTTAAATTATTTCTTTGTGAAAATTCAGCTTTCTTTGGTTTAAAATAACTAGTGAATATTAATTTATTGAAAGCAAAGGAAACAAAAACCAAGAAATAAAATAAATAAAAACCAAGAATGCATTTGTTGTATAGGAATTAAAATGATTTTAGTTAAATGCAATATTTCATTTGCATATTTAACTACCATTCCATGCCTTGACAGAAAACAGGATAAGAAGATTTGTCTCTCTGATTTTGTTGGTATGAATATACGTTTGTTTTTACAAGAATATCTGTTTAGTTAGTAAAAGTTGCCACTGTTGTTGTAGTTTCTGCAATTGGTTATAACGTGTTTGTGTAGTGGCTCACATAGAGATGACGACAACAACACATGACGTTTTGCAACAACTTGAAATGTAACTGAAAGATACAATCGCAATCAATAAATACAAAAACCATAAAAGATACATGCACATACATCTAAAGTTATTATTTCTGTCTAGAAAATTAAAAGATATTTTATACCAGCTACAAATATTATTTCACAGGGTGTTTTTTTTAAGGCAAAAATACAAAATAGCAACATTGTTTCCATGACACCCTACTAATAGTACTTGATTATTTTATCGTAAGTTTTGTTTGACAAATCGTTGTGGTTGACAAAGTGGATTAAGCGATTGTCAAACCGGCCTGCGCGGCCAGATGTAAAATATTATCTTTTAACTATAGTTTGCCTTGTTTTAAAATATCTGTATGTAAAAACAAGCACGATTTCAAATGAGTAAGGCGTAAGCTTTTAACGTACTTCAATTCGTCTAAATGTTGTTTTTTTAATGTTTGTGCCTGCAAACCTCAGTCAATTCTAAATAGATTTTTTCTTTATTTGATTTGCAGATGGGTAACGTGTTCATCGTCTTAAAAATTAAAGGGTATCCCCATACAACAACAACATGTCGTAAAGGGCGCCAATTTACAATTTAAAGCTCCCAATAGCACAAAGCTATACAAAAATAAATCTAAAAACGGGTGTCCGCATAGGCGACGTAAATTGACCTACATAGGCGTATCTTTTAAGCCGTTATAGACAAATGGTTAAAAATTGAATAGACGGGCGATCACTATGATAACAATAACAAGTATTAATAATAAAAATTATAAACTAAAGAGTGCCGCAATAGTTTATTTGATTTAATTTATATGGCCATACTTTTGAACGGTTGTAGACAGACGGTTAAAATTTACGTAGAATTTTGTCCGCTATAACAACAAGTAAAAAATTTTGAGTTTTAAGTTAAAGGGTGTCCCAATAGTTAATGTAATTGGATGTATGTTGCCAAACCTTTGAACCTTTGACCAGCTGAAATTTACAAGGAAATTGCTATAACAACAACTATATAATTCGAATTTAAAAATTAGAGAATGTTCCCACAATTATTGTAATTTGTAAAAAATTTTGAGTTTTAAGTTAAAGGGTGTCCCAATAGTTAATGTAATTGGATGTATGTTGCCAAACCTTTGAACCTTTGACCAGCTGAAATTTACAAGGAAATTGCTATAACAACAACTATATAATTCGAATTTAAAAATTAGAGGATGTTCCCACAATTATTGTAATTTGACCTACATGGCCCTATCTTTTGAACCGTTATATACAACAATTTTAAAATTGGACAAAATATCACTACTAAGTACAAATATTTAAAATTATAGATTAAAGGGTGTAGTTGGTGCAACTTGATGTATGTGGGAAAACTTTTAAACTCTTATAGCCAGATAGATGATATATGTTTTAAAGTCGGCTTTTTTATTAGGAATTGTTGTTTTCAGATTAAGTTTTAGTGAGAGCAAATTTTGGTTTGTTTATGATTTGGAGTGTCTGGAATCCTGTGAAATCTTCAATAGTGATCAATAGTGATGACCATGCTAAATTTCAGTGATTTAAAGACACACAGATTGAAAACCGGTTTAAAATTTATGGAAGAGAAATTGGGTGCGTAGCAGTAATGAATAAAGATATTACACCGCAGCGAAGTAATGATGTCTTGAAATTTTGAATGACTTCTCACGACTAGTTTCTTAGTAAAATTCAAAGATTGAAAAAAAAAACCAAATGAATAATTTTATGCCTGGTTATTTTAAAAAGGGCTAAGACTATTAAAATGTCTACTTTGTACGAAGCCCAATCAAATAACCAATCGAATAGAAGACAATAGATGTGAATAATCGATAAACATAGGGATATTTTGCCCATTTAGCCGAACATTAAGCCAAAATTGAAATTTAAGAAATGTAAAAATTTAAGTACGCATCTCGACAGACCACAAAATTCTGCGTCGGATACTGAACTTACAAGGGTTTTGGTTAAGATTTGTCGTTTTGCATCATTTTTTTAGTTGCAAATTTTACCTTTTAAATAAATATAAATATTTTTTTTTTGAAAATTACCAAAATAAAGTGAAAAAATAATTCACAGGGGTGGAGCGATACCTCTGCCTAACCATAAAAACTTTAAAAATTTACTTTTAATAATATTATTACTTAGTGTGTATTCAATTTTATTTAATACTTTTGCGACTTAAATGGAATTTTTGGGTCTCCTTGATCCAAGTTAAGGTTTTTGAATTATTGTCTACTCTAGAAGTTGCATTTGCTATAAAAAACTAGAGGAAACTCCAGAGGCAAGTTTAGTTCTTCGAAGGGGAACTTTTTTCTCATTGGTCAGATTTTTTTTATTTTCAAGTTTTAACAGTATATGACTATAAGACATATTTCTACTTAGATGAGTTCAGTAATTTTTTATAGGCAGTATAAGTAAAAAAAAACAAAAGTAATGACCGACTAGATTGCCAAAATACCCCTACGTGCAGTGGCTTTTCTGATTATTCTATTTATCGATGATTTTCAGAATCGCAAATTATTCTGCTAGCATCCAGACTACAAAGCCCTCAATAGGAAGCAGGTGGCATATGATGTCCAGCGCTGCCTGAAGTAATTCTCATTGCAACTGTGATGTCAAACTAAGCACACTCCTGTTGTCAATTCCTCCCACTAAAGCGTACGTACATACGTAGCGACGGGTCTAACGACCGGTGGGTAAATAGTAGTAGAAAATAGTAAAAAGTAGTAACATGTATATACTAAATACATTTTACCACTTTTTGTTGCAGTTTTCCAATTTTATCTATAGATTCTGCTATACGTTGCAAAGCACTCTAGGTATACTCCTAGGCACTTAGGCTTCCTTTTCAGATTTGGTTTTCACCACTGATACTACGTGATTTGAAACCTAATACCCTATGTGTTTTGGAAAAATTTGAAACTCTCATATGTAGTATTTCAATTAGTAAAAATATGCAATTTAATTAAAAAAACAATTCCTTTAAATGTAGTCTAATTAAAATCATTCCATTCAAGTTTATACTCTTCCCTTATTTTCTAATAATTATCATAATTATGTAGATTAAACAGCAAAAAACATGTAAATTTTCTTGTAAATGACTTAATTTTTCAATGTAAATAAATTCATTATTGAGACTCAGGCAAAGACCAGCAAACAACATGAGACATTATGGATCCACTGGCATATAAAAATAGCATTAATTTTTACCACACACATTTTCAATTGCAAATACAATGTCATTTTTATAATTGGTCCGACATCTTTTGCCATTAAAATTGTCAGATAAAAATATCATTTAGCAAAATTACACTGCAACTCATGCATTCCTACGTGTTAAATTATTGCAGCGATATTAATTTTCAGTTTTATAAAACAAAATTCATACAAATTAATCACTTTTGTGACAAATTAAAGCAATTCTTGGTAAAAATTGCAAATGGGGGATATTTTTCTAAATTATAATGCACGTGTTTGTTGAATGTTGTAGAAAAAAAGGTGACCAAACTAAAGTTCTGCATATAATGAGAGTGTTTAAGATATTTTCTTGTTATGACTGAGCACTGAGGCATTACAAATTTGGTGTCAGCGCAGTGTAGATACGATTACATTTGCCTTTTAATAATTTTCTTTTTAAAGGATTTTGACAATCAGTCGTGTTAAAGCAGGATCTTGTAGTATTGTAGTATACTTGCAGTATTTTTCATTTTAATTAAATGTGGACTTGTGATTCGTTTGCTATAGGCGGCTGTGAAATGCAACAAATAAAAAAAGTCTAAATTGTTTTTTTTTCTGGAAGTTACATTTTTATTTAAAACCAGATTGAATGGTTTTTGTTAGTTATTAATTTTTTATTATAGCTGATGATATACTCTGCACCAAAAAAGATATAACCTTTTTTAAGTAAATAAATATTTTTGGTGAAATATATTTTGGCGAAAGTTAGACTTTCATCGAGGTCCAGTGCTCCTCTGATATTAAAAGAAAGAACTTAATAGCTGTGGTAACCATTTTTGTACACAACTTTTTATGCAAAACTTATGCGCCCCCTCTGGAGTTTTTGGCTTTAAGTGGTCCCACGCTTTCTCTAATAATGTTACACTATATCATAGCAAATAAAAGCATAGTCAGCTTAAAAAACCAAGTTTACTTTCATCCGAGTCCCTTTCGGTTTGAGTGACTGTCAGTGAAAAAAGTGGTCCACTTTGGATTTCTTTAGAAGTCTCTTTGTTTTTAATTGCCTGCTCGTAAAGTAAATAACTGGGACCCGCGGAAATTGAGGCAACAAAGAAGCATTAAAATCTAAAAAACTAAGTAAAACACAACATAAAGATATGATTAGAAAGCTGTATATAACTTCAATTTACAAGATCGACAAAATCGTTACCTATACGGCGAAGCGGAAAACTCTCGAGTTCCTTTTCCCGTGAAAGTTAGACCGTCATGTGGAGGTATTTTATTTTTTGTTTTATTTTCGAAAAGAAAAATAAACAAAACTACAAAAAAAAAGATTTTTACCTTTTATTTATTTATATTTCTAGCACGGACAGAATCGAAAATAGCGTTTTAAAAGGATGCTCATATTAAATTTGCTAGTCGTATTCTTCCTTGTTAAAAATGGGATCACTTTCCAAATATAAGAGTTGTTTTTTTGAAAAAAAAAAATTTTTTTTAAATTGGTTCTTTGAACAAACAAAAAAAATCCATCAAGGCCGAGATGTTCTCACACAAGAAGTGTAGGATGCGTAGGTCAACAAATAACTTTTTTTTAATTATTTTTAGAATTTGTTGTTAAGAATTTAAAGTTTCTGACTGTTGCTGTTCAGCATTAAATACAACATTTGTCAAAGGAGACACCCTTTAAATGGAAATTTAATGGAAAATTTTTAATGGTCTGACTGTTGTGGGTTAAAACATAAGCCTAATTACATGTTATGATCACGTCTATCTAAGGACGGAAGTAACTTCTTTTTAATATATGCTGTTGTAGCAACCGCAATAATAAACTTTCTGGGAAAATATAAAGTGTTTAGACAATATGGTTCCACAGACTGAAGCCAGACAGACATACCGACATTGGTAACGATTCTAATAGAGTTGTATTTTTACTCATTGGGTACCGAGCTCTTAAAAAAATACACACAAACGAATACCAAAACTTCTCCTACTTTCAAGCCGGTGGCAAAGACATATTAAACTCCTTTCATACGTTTATTTAATAACTTTTCGCTACACTTAATATAAAAAAAATAATTTATAAAAAAAATAACAACGTTTTATTTATTTCGTTTTAGCAAAATGTTGATTTTGATTTTCATTTACTTTTACAACATGAATAAACAACAGCTCGTCTATAGAACGACTCTAAAAAGTATTCAGATATCTTTTCCATTTATGTTTGAATTTAATTTGGTTTTTCCACTTGACAAACATTTACAAATTGCAAACATTTTAATTACAATAAAATTTTCAAATTCATTTTTCGTATATTTTTTGTATCTGTGAGATTCAATAACATGTTGCAAAATAAATTTGTTTTAGATGAAATGAAAGTATAAAATAATAATAAACTAACGAAATCCTATACAAAGATGCAAAATAAAAAAATTTTAATATTTGATACATTTTAAACACACAAGCATTTAAGTATTTAAATGTAAAATGTTGTTGCAAATGTCGTGTCTAATGTCAACATCACCATTCTCGGTAGTAGCAGCCCCAATATTTTACTTACTAGAACTTTAAGTCACTTGCAGATGAACTAGCACTTCTGGTTTTTATCGTTGAAAGATTTTTTCTTATGGTTTTGAAATCATCTTATGAAAACTTGTGTTAATTTCGTTTTCGATTTGCCATTTGCCACATGTGTATGATTGGTTTGTTTTTACTGTGAATGTGAAAATTGTTAAGATGTCGTCATTTATCATTTGCACAAATATCTAAAACCAAATAACAAATATTTTTGCATAGAAAATTGTTAATGAAGAGTACAAGTGTGTACTTCGAGATGCAAAAATACTTTTACTACAAATCAATTGCAGTCTTTTAAAGATGCAAGCAGTTGTATTTCATTTGGTTGATGGATTTGACAAACCAAAAGTTTTTGTTTCTTTCTATAACATTCTTACTTAAAAATAAAATAAATAAAAAATAAATATTAAAGTGTAAGAATACATTTGTTTCTTTGCCAAATAAATTTATTTCATTCAAATCGAATTTTTTCTTCTACTAAACGAGTTTACTAAAAGAATTTAATAAAATAAATATTGGAGAAACAGTAGCTTAAGTTGTCACATCACATGTCGATATTAACATTTTATATTAATAATCGACTTTAAAATATTCACTTGTTTTACTTTTTCAATTACTTTGAAAAGTATAGGAAAAGGTTCACATCCGATTTTTAATTTTATTTTGTGCAATATTCAAAATGTTTTATTTTCGATCTCAAAAAGAGCACGTTCTATAACTTTATAGGAAAAATAATTAGTATTTCCTTGCAAAAAAACTTAGTCGCAAATAGAAAAAAGAGATTCTTCTGAAATAAATTAAGTTGAATTATTAAATTTAGGATTTGAAAACTAATGTTTTATTAATTTAACTGCATTGACGACTTTAAAAATAAATTGGAAAAAAGTTGCTTTAAAACTTTGCAATGTTTAACTTAATGTTTTTATTAATTACAATCAAAAAATTAACATTTGAAAATTATTATTAGTTTTCATTTGCACGCTTAAACTACAAAACCGCTCAAAACATCATTTATAAAATTATCCCATTGTGACTGCAACAATGCATTAGCTCTTAGGTATTCGTCATTCTTTAATGTGGAATATTTAATGGAGTTCCATGCAAGCTGTTTGAGCATTCTGAGACCGGCAGTAGTTGGTGCCAAACTCATTATAGCATAATAAAAATCGTAACTTAAGCCCTTGGCATTCCAAAATCCGGGATCGTCATTGCAAACAACTATTGGTATATCTTGTGACATTAAAACTGATCCTGGATGATTGCGTAGATCCCACAGCAGGTTAAGTATTTGATTTGATATCGGGCAAACTTCAACTGCTACGTCACGATTCTTGACATCATTCAAAAGCATTGGATGTTTTGTGAGTGCGTAACCATGACCAATTCGGGTTGTGTTCAAAAGAAGGGCATCTATAAGATTTAAGTCAGCCGATGCACCATACCAATCTAGAAAGTAAATTGTCGTAAGTGTTGGGTTGATTTAAAATCATAAAAACAAAAATTACTTGTCTCTCCGGCATGAAAGAGAAACTTCAAAGAGTGTGGCTTATCCTTAAGAAATTTAGTTAAACTATACAACGACCTTCCGGCGTCTTCCTGACCCACCAAATCCAAACCAATTACATAACTAGGATTTGCGTAACTAAAGCGGTAATTATATTATTAATACTCTGATACAACAGGCGCTTATATAATCTTATTATAGATTTGAAATTTGGCACAGTATTACAAAAAACTCCTTTAATATTAAAAACAAATAAAAATATTTGCAACTTTGGGA
This sequence comes from Gymnosoma rotundatum, assembly GCA_916610165.2. Classification (NCBI taxonomy): domain Eukaryota; kingdom Metazoa; phylum Arthropoda; class Insecta; order Diptera; family Tachinidae; genus Gymnosoma; species Gymnosoma rotundatum. The sequence goes on along the minus strand of OU744338.1, from coordinate 69,441,733 downwards.
ACTCATTTATTTAAAAGACGTGAATATGAGTCGAAAGTAAAGACGACAAATAAAGAAGAGGATAGAGATCAGAGCCATAGTAAACTTAAGCTTTTATAAAACAAATATCTTTCCTTCTAAGCTCGTTTGCTTAACGCAATTTTACACAGTGTGTAGTTGCTTTATGTTTGTCGCCCTCTCAAAGATTCCCTTTTAAACAAAATATCAAAGTTCAAAATTGTTCATTTATGAGCATTCAGTTATGAACATTTACAGTATTTTTCAAAAACGAGATTTCTACAATTTTTTAATTTTTCACGTTCATAAACGACCACCAAAAAATTTTCTTACTACGATCACACATGAATGAGTGCGTCTCTTTCGTTTTTAAGAATTCATATATGATAAGAGATAAATAGTATCATTCTCATTAATGCTGCTTCTCATAAACGAATGCTAAGAATTTTTCAGCGTTGAACACTTCTCATTTATGAGCATTTAAACATGAAAAATGAAATTTCTCATAAATGTGAAAAAATTGTTTTCTTTTTTCCGGTCATTAAAGAAAAACAAAAAAATTTCCTGCCTGCGATCCCACATGAATGTATGTATTAGCATTGATGCACTTAAGGGAGAATTATAAAAAAATGCATATTATAACAGACAATAATATAACTAGATTATGTAAAATCTCCAAGAAATTTACAATAAAGGATACAGAAAACAAATTTTATTAAAAGTTACATAAATGTAATTTAAATATAAATAAATTAATGCATTAATATACATACATATTTTTAAATTCTGTTATTTAGTTAAAACAGTACTTTATATGTATCTATATTCAATATGTATAAACATTTTAAAAATATTTTGCTTAGGATAATTTGCTCAAAGCTTATGAAATTTTAAACAAATTAAAAAATAATTCAAATGAGGAATCACTAAGCTATTCAAATTTATTAAGCTGCTATTCCTAATACGAAATACTGACTTAAACAGATACATTAGAAATAAATTAGTGGAGATGAATAAAGTAAGCCATAACAGCTCAAAAGCACAAATTTTACATTCGCAGATACAAAAACAAAACACACAATTTGTAACAAAGGCATTTAAACGCCGGCAGCATAAAAAATATGAGTATCTACACACACCCGAGCGCTTAATGAAAAAATTTTTCTAGGATCTTGTTACTTTTAAAAAACAATTAAAATTGTAAATTCTCAATAATGAGCACTAGCCTGAAAAAAAATATTTTCTCATTTTTTCACTTTTAAACAAAAAGAAAAAAAATTTACATCACATATATATATATAAAAAAAAAAAAATATTTTCTCATTTTTCTCATACCCTAATGAAAACAAGCAACAAAAACTAAAATATCTCACTGCTCTCTACTATGTGTGAGAAGTGAGAGAACATTTAGGTACTTTTTCAATTTCCTTATATTTCATTATCATTTAAAAAGAAAAATTAAAAACCTTAAGTAAAACGCTAGTTATGGCAGATAAACGAAGTTACATATGGATCACAAACGAGACAAGTCATATGACAAATACATATCGTGTAAAACCATCTGAACTGTTCTATAGATATTAAATTAATTGGGTTGATTCCGCCGTTCTATAGATTTTTGTTTGCGATTCGCTTTCTTAAGAACATTTTTTCATTTCAAATAAATTTAAAATAAATGAGTGTGCGCTGGAACGGATTTGACCCTTTAAGATGAAACAAGTTTACAGAAATAGTGTAATATTTCAAAAAAAAATTTCTGTATTTTTGAAAGTATAAGTTAACTGTATATAACCTCAATAAGTTCTAAGTATAACTTACAAACTTTTTCATTGATCGCATCAGCATTTGTATAGTGAACTGTTTAATATAGGATCTTTAAATTTTTTATTTTACCGGGTTCCCCGATCATAAGTTTCTTTTTTTATAATATGTTCATCACAGGAATAGATTTTTTTCTATACGCGGACAAAACAAAGTCAATATATGTTTAAACAACGTTAAGAAATATTGCGAACTTATTTTCAAAGTGAGGGCTGTGTAGTTTTTGCCTAAAGTTCGATCATAGAACTGGCACTGCATTTACGCGATACAAGACGACGAGAATATTGCTGCTATTACTGAAAGCATCCAACGACTTTGATTCGGCATCGATCTCAAAAAATTGTCATTACAGAAGCAAAACGATGAGAATTTTGCACAAAGATCTTAAATTGTTGCTTCTCAGTTTGTGCCTCAGAAAAATTCTAATCTGATATCTAATTTGGTCAAAAAGTCAACTTCTCAGACGAGGCGTATTCTCATCTCGGCAGCTTAGTCAAAAACAAATTTGCCGAATTTGACGATCGAAAAAACTGCGCCACTGTTGCCTTAAGCGCTTTTTCAGTTCATGGTGAGCGCTACAGAGTCATGGTTATACGTTTGTAGTTAGAAAATAAATTAAGACATCTCATATAAGTATATGTAAATATTAAAAGAACTTACTGTAATTTCTTAAACTTTGCAAAATTTTGATGCAACACATAACTATCGGCATTACGATCTACCGTACAGATCATTTTAATTCCTAAAAATTTTGGATGCTGTTGTTTGAACTTTTCCACCAATATAATTAATTCTGCTAAAGTTTGTTCGGGAGGATACGTGCGACCGTTTGCATCATATAACTGTAATTAAGAATCAACAACAAAACTCAACAACTAAAATGAACAAAAAGGGAAAAATAATTACCTCTTTAAAATTCATACGAACTTCAGCATACAAAATATTATCGTTGTATAACTCCTCCAACATTTGCCAGTGATATGCGCGATAAGCCGGCAAGTACAGTAAAGCGTCTAATAATGAATCAAACATATTTTGGAATTTGGTCCAGACCGTCCTTACCGAATTATAGTCAACTAAATAATGATAAAGTATTTTTACGATTTCAATTCAAATTTTTATTGAAACTTACGATCTGGCCGCGGCGTATAAAGATTTATAATAGTTGCTATATATCGATCATAAGCATCGTTAGAAGTTGCTTTTCGACGTTCATCACTTAATCGTACATACGCTGTGACACAACCATGTCTTTCTGGCTGTTGTCGAAATGTTAAAATATTAAAACCGTCTTTGTTGATGCATCTTAATATACCAGGCATATAGAATATATTCTTCACCACCCATTGCGATGACACTGAGGCTGAGTTGTGCATATGTAGTACAGCTCCTTTAGGCATTCTTTTCACAAATTTAAAAACTTTACTCCGTTCGATAAGCTGTTTTGCATGAAAGAAATGCATGCCAGCAGCATTATATTCAGGATTTCGAAGAGCTTTTCTCAACTCTTTCTTTTTGAATTTCAAAAAAACATCATTTGCTCTTAGCTCTCGATCATTCAGGTATAAATGCCCTCCGGTGGTAAAAAACTCTTCGGTTGCCATAAGAAAATTTCGAGCATCATCGTAAGCTTACGCAGTTAAGAAAAATAAAAATATTTTATTTATGATTTTGATTTATCTTTACTTACCCGTAGAAAACTCGTCTTTCACCCTTGCAGTTGTTATCACCGCCATTAAGGCGTTGATGATATAAACTTGGAAAAGCATTGGAACATTCGCTGGCTCTATAAAGTTTTTAAGAAAAATTAGTTAATAAACATTTGCTGAATAAACGAGTTAAGTTATTTGTATTTTATGTAAAAGAAATTCAAATAATATTTCAGTGTGTAATTTAATAAAATGTTGGTTTTTGTCTTCCGCCTCAATCAGAATCTTATAGTAATAAATCTGCTCTCAGTTCTTTTCTATCAGGTGTAGTTTTTAAACCCTTCTCCACAAAAGGTAAAAAAAGGATAAAACTAAGTTTGTCATTCCGTGTGTAATTTATAAAATATCAATTTCCAACCCTATAATTTCTTATGCATAGCGAAGTCGATTGAATGATGCCCCAATGTCCATCCGTGTTCACAAAAAAAAAAAAAATAAATAAATATGTGAATCGATCAGATATAGTGTCGAAAGAGGTGCTATTGGAAATCAGCATGATTGCTGTATGTCCTTCGAGGCGGCAGACAAAACACCACGCCTACCTCTAATTTTTTTGATGTCATTTGGAACTCCAATAAAAAAATAAATATATGGGGCGACAAAAAAACAAAAAATAAGAAAAAAGCATCAAGTGAAAAAATTAGCTCTCGCCCATATTTTCCGAGTAACGAGTAAAATATCAATATGAGTATCATTTTAAAGCTTTTGTAGAAATCTTTAAGCAAATACTAAAATTTTTTTAAAAATGTTTAACCCATTAAGAGCCGATTTTTATGTGAAGTTATTTATTATTTATTTTTAAAATCGCTGTAACCCCAATATTTGCTTTTTTTGATTGGAGTTACTTCACTTAACACAAGCCGAATATAGTACTCTTAATTGTTTTTTTCTTTTTTTTTTTTTGGAGAAGTGTGTACTTCCCTAATATGTATGATATAATTATGAATGTGGTCGGAAATAAACATTGTAGAATCTTAAAACGGAATAACAGAAACTTATATAAATACCCTTTCTACGTTTCGTGAAAGACATAAAATGAAATTAAAAAAATAGAAAACCTTAAAAGTTAATTGTTGGAAAGTTATTTTTACTTACCGTGCTTTTCTAATTTTTATTTAACGGTTAATGAAACTACGTAAGTGTTGCCGGCGGTGTTGGTGATTAAATAGTGAATAGTTTATGGTGATTATATAAATACAACTAAAAACTTAAAATTTCATTATGGAATATTTATCTTTCTTATCATAATTATGTTTTCATATATAAATTGTATACGAGTACCCGAAATAAAACCTAGATACTTGTGCATAAGGCTGTCCCGTCCTTGAATGATAAAAATATTTTTTTGAACTACACTTTCGGAAGAGGTATCAACATTTGCGCAATTTTACACAGATTACGGTAAAAGTAATAAAAATCGAATTACGTGCCATTTTGAGTGCGCTACTTTTGAAAACGTTTTTACAAACCTAAACCCTATGTTTAAAATAAAAAACGAGATACAAATTTATTTTATTTATATATTTTATACTTGCAATTATTGTACAAGAAAATAAAACTTGTAATAAATGACCAAAACTTAAAATTTAAACATATTTTTTTGACCAAAATTTGGCATTTCTGCTCGTGATTTCAACCTGGTTCTAATAATGCCATCTCTAGAAGCAGCGCTAGTTACACGATGAGAGGCTTCTGTTACACATCTTTCGACAGCTTATGTGTGACAAGGAAAGTCATCAATTTTCAAACTGTTATTCTTTGCCATGATTTCAAGGTCCTCATTGGAAATATGCCGGAAAACCGGCGGTGCTGTAACCCTACACGCGTGCCATATAATAATTTCGGTGTAATCTCCAGCAGAGAAGTTAATTTTTGGTGGTTTAAATATTCTGTATTTAGTGCTACTTTCAGCTTCTCTAGCTTTGATCATTTTTTTTCAGTGCCAGCTCCCGAATATGGTCTCTATCATAAACAGCATACTGACAAGTAGATTTTCTGGGTGAGCAAAAAAAGCATTTCTTTCGATAACAGAATCCAAAACTGTAGTGCGATTCACTACTCTTTTTTAACGATTTTCGGCTTGTTAAATTAACTTAACAACAAAATGTCGATTTTGCTATTCAGTAACACTTTTAACAATTTTCTATATTGTTAAGAAAGCGACTATAATTTTTGCGTTGTTAAATTTGTCTACAAAATAAACAACGTACAACTTGTGTTTATGAACATTCATACATACATATAAGCCTATACACAGAACATATACATTTATTTGAACGAAAAATAAAAACACAGTTTGTTTTCAGTTTAAGTATATTTAATATTTTTTTTAAACTTAGCACATTTACGCATATGTAAAAATTCTTTAAAAAATAAATTTCTTATTAAAAAAGATTGCACATAAACATATGTTTCGACCGTATTTAAGAAGTGGTAACCGCAACTCTACAACCAAAACTATTATTATGCTTTTCCTATTGTCAAACTCCTTACACGCATATAACAAAATACGTATTTATGTGTATAAATTGACATCTAAGAAATAAACACATGCATGTGCCTCGCTTGAATTCACATGTTTTTATTATTCTCTTTTGTGTTTTTCGTTTAGTTGTTGACGGAGATGCCACTCAAATGCAACTTGTGTCTATTATAGTTTAGCTGAAGATAGTGAATCGCTTCATCGTTATTGCAAACAACAATAAATGTTGTCATAAATAACTATTGTCGTGTTGTTTAAAGTTAGTGAATTGCACTACTGATCTGATATTTTCGGGTAAAAAACGAGAGTACATAATCAGATGAAAAATATGATTGACTTCTTCTTTAAAAGACGGTTTTTATTTGATTAGGAACCAAATCGGAGCATATACTTTAACAACGTAATTGACAAGCAGTTGCAAATTTTCTGATGGATTAAGGGTACTTACGTAAACTCTGAGTAGACAATTAGCAAATGGCTTATATTTCTCGAATGCGCAATTTTTCCAGGTTTATGGTTTGCCAGCTCAGGACTGCAGTAACCGGTTTGTACAGCTTTACATATCTAATAAAGAAATTTTTGATCCGTACTTAGTTGATCGACCACATTTTTCGGCAAGTCAGGCAATTTACCAGCCACCGCACAAAAAGAAACCGTTGATTTATTATCACAAGTAGGTAATTGTTTTCCAATAAGTCCGCTATATTCTCTAGGTCCCGCGGTGCAACCATCTAAAGTTAAGAATAAATGACGAAGGATTAACTCATTGGAATGGAGCATACAAACACACCATTGTAGCGGTCTCTTTAAATACTCCTCCAAATATTGAATAACGCCACCCGTTCAACCGGTATTAGTTGCAGTTCCGTCACATCCAATGCAAGTCACGCCATCAAAATTCCAACCTTTATCTTCTAATAAAGTTGTGATCGAAATTAAAATGCCCCTAGCAGTGCCACAACTTGGCGTTGTGTAACCCAAATAAACTGATGCAGGTTCTGCTAAAATTAAGATGTGTTCTTCTAAAATTTCTCTGCGATAGCAACGATCTCCTATTTTCTCACTTATCAGAGTCTTGTCTTTTTGCCCATCAAAGTAAATGCTTTTAATAACAATATCTCCAATCTCTTTTGAATTTTCTTTTCGGACTTTAGATGCTGCTCTGTGTATTTTGTTTTTATCAATTACCAGAGTTAAATTTTCGGTAGAAATTAAGCTGAAGTCAGTCAAAACCGCAGAAGCAACAGCAGCAGAAGGAGTGGATAAACCGTATCTATCACAGACCTTACCAACTGTTGGCAACGGCAATGTATTTCGATTCGTCGTTGAAGTCGTTATCGGATGCGTTTCTTGGGAAGATTCACACAGTGAAACTACATCACAATTTTCTGAGACAGAATCTGTTTCTTGAGTAGAACGCTCATTTTTGCAGCCCTTATGGAATGTTCAGTTTGTCTCTGCTTTCGTTTTATTAATCGAGCTGTTTCTTTTTTATCAACTGCAGATGTAACCACTTTTCTGTAATTCCTTTGATCCAACAAAAAAACCCTTTCACTGATTGGAACTTTCTTCGATTTTAAACAAGAACAAAATTCAAATGAAGTGCATTTGCAAACAGCAACGTTGAAAAGCTTCTCAGATGATTCCAAAAAGCGCTTAAGTTTGTTTTCGAAACTATTTTTTCGTTTGCTTTTGGGGTATCTTTTCAAATGGAGGTACTTTTCGAAATAGGTTTTGAGTAACTGAATAACTCGTTAGTTCGTTACTATTGGAATCGAAGCTTTGGTCCAAATATTGTCAATTTCCTCAAAAACAATCGCGTATATATCTGAATTTGATAGATCTTTTCCATTATACTTTAACTTCATGTTATACTTGATAAATAAAATATATTTAAGGACGTCTCTTATAGTTGGTAGCTGCCGATCTTCAAGTTCCTTATATGGGCCCAATATAACACAAGTTGTCGCACTACGTCTCGAACAAATTTTTTTAAAATCACAAACGCTCTTAAGACTATAACTATCGCAAGGGCATTGTATCAGCTACAAAAGTGATGATGCAGAAGTTTGTAGGCAAGAGGTGTAGAGAAGCTTACGGGGTAGCAAAAGTAGCACGAAATGAATATTCATGACTCTTTTCAGTTTTTTCTCTCATTCCTGTTTCTCTCTTTCGTTTTTTGCAGTTCTATGCTTGAGCGGTGTTACCAAAGGGCTGTTTTTTTCTATATTGTTCAAAAATTGTTGAAAAATTTAAGCATTTAGTTTATGGCAACACTTGAAAAATTGATTGATAAAACATCATAAAATTCCCTCACTTGCTACAAAAGAGTCGTAATGTAAACGCTTGATGACTTACGGAGATGCTCTAAAATAGAAAACAATAAAAGAGTCAGCTACAATGCCCTTAACGTAAAACCACTCTCATAAATTACTTTAGTTTTTTTTTAGCTTTCTTTTTGGTTGAAAACCCCATTTACCTTTTTCGGTGTTAATTAATATACCAGGTAAATTTGAAGTATTGCCAGACTTTTTATTTCATGATGAAGGGTTTCTATAGTTTACGGAGTAAGTTGTAACTATAAAATGAACTTAAAAACTTTTTTGTAATAGACAATAGTTCGCTATAAGCGTAATAATTGGTATATAATCTGAAAGTGAATATTTTGGGTCCGGAAAAAATATTTTTTTGAACATTTGTTATAAACTGTCTATATTATAAACAAAATCCACTGGGTTCAGCAAATTCGTAGTCGCCTGTGAATTGTTGTTCTTATACATAGTCGTGGCATATTTAGCTTAGGTGTCGAAATTAAGGATAGCGAAATATATAATAATGAAAATAACTACTTTTTAAAACTTTGAAGATTAGTAGGACCCTGAAAATATAGTTTGATATTATTTTTAAAATCATTTTGGTAATCTACGATCAATTACGCAAATTTCAGGAGGTCTTGTGTTAGGGAATTAAAAAAAAATTCGGGACACCCTATTGTGCATATTATATCGCATTAGAGTTTTATTATCTTATTTTTTTAACCTCATTTTTATAAGATAATAGTATAAGCGTAAATTGCATACATTTATCACCATTGTTTTTATTTTAATTGTATTGAATTTAATCCTTTCGACTTTTGATAATAGTTTGCAACTTGTATACTTGTGCTGATAAAATCTACAAAATCTTATAGATTAGAGTAGCAACATTTAGGTTTTTTGGGATACTTCCATGTATTTAAAAAACATACACAGCCATATATACCACAATAATCGGATAAGAGTGACACGAACTTTTTTGCTTATTAACAGCGCAGCTATGCAGAACTCAACAATATATGTATCTCTGCAGCGCACACAGGAACAAATTAAACATTTAGTGCGACAAAATTATTTACTTCATATAGATTCAATATATTTGAATAAAACAACGTACCAAAGCGTTTTTGGGGTCAGTTTTTAAAAATTAATATGGTAAATTAACATTCATCAAATTCACTTAAATTTATTACAGGGTATTTCTTGGGGTCTCTGATCACGAATCTGATGTTAATTTAAAAAAAGTTTTTAAAAAATTTATGGATTTATTTACACCCAATAAAGTAACGGAATACCCCTTTCTAATATATTTTCGTGCACACAAGTATTTCCTGAATAGACTTCACTTAATAAATAATTTAGCAATTTAAGTATACATCAGTCGTGCACACAAGTATTTTGTGAGGAAACTGAATAGAATGAAAAATTTTGCGAAATACATAAATGTCATTTCAGAATTAGATGTACTATCTAAGGACTTTTTACACTTATTAGAAGATTTTTATTCATCTTATAAAAAAATTCACTGAACTGTTTGGACTAAAACGGAACTAACGGCTGCACTGATATAAAAAAAATTTAAACAAAGATATTAAAAGTACCAAGAGATATACTTATTTAAAAAATATTCAACAGGAGGAGTAAGTGCGAGAGGGGAAAATTTTAAGAATAATAAATTTTCATACGTAAAATAAAAATAAACAAACAAATTATTTGCATATTGTCATATGGAGTTTATAACTTTATTTTTATTTTCAATTTACGAATGAACTCCTTTGGTGGCCTGAATACGAGAAAAACGTGCCGAACAAGCAGATTATCATTGCTGCTAAAATAAAGTAACTTAATATAAAGGGTCCGCCAAATAATTTTTTTTAAATGCTATAAAAACTCATTGGATGGTCAGTTGGCTTCAACTTCAACCAAGTGGACTTTGTATGGCGTCATACCAAGGTCTTTATGCAAAACTCGCCTCAATGATGTCTCCGAAATGTTCAATAGTTGAGAACGACGGTAAATTGATGTTGATGGCGCTTCACGTACACTTTCTGCCACAGAAGCAATATTATTGGTGTACGCACTGTTTCTGGCTTTTCACGCTTGTTTTATCAATGAGGATGCCAGTTTCTTTCACTTTTTTTCACCAGATAACGAACATACAGAGCTGACGGTGCTTCTCTTCTTCCAAAAGCCGTACGCAATTTTCGCACACATACTGCAACATTACCATGTCAAATCAGACATGAGCTAAGTGCTACCATTCACGAAAAAAGCACTAGTTGAAAAAAATTTTAGATGGCGGACCCTTCAATGAAAAAATAAAAATGGGATCCCTTATGTAGAAAAATGAAAGAAAAAATAAAAATAGTTACTGAGTTTGCTGTGTTTTTTGTATAAAACATTTTTGAGTTTTTATTGTCTTTTGTCTTATTGATTCAACGGAGTTCTCATTTAATCAATTTGGCATTTGATATAAGACTTTCTAGTTTTCTATACAAAATTTGGGACTCTGCATATCAGGAAGCGCTCAAACGCAAGGGGGGTCTTGATAGGAAAGTGCGTCTTCTAGTGTACCGTCAAATTATCCGTCCTGTCATCTCCTATGCTTTTCCAGCTTGGTTCGATGGGAGAGATTGGTTTTGGTCGCATGTCTAGGGCTTAGGCCTTATATAGGACCACGTGGCGAGATTCGCAGGCCATCATGTAGATCTATTTACAGCGCAATTGATTTTGCGCGGGTGGATGTCTACATGGTGGAAATGGCTATGAAATTTTTAGAGGGCGCACAGTCCTTAGGGAACTCCTTGGCGAGGGAATGCTTCTCTGCGTCGAGAAATCTGGAGGCTGTTCGGATGTCAAGGCATCTGTCTCCGGTTGATCTATTGACCCTTAAGGGAGCTGGAATGCTTTACGAGCATGCAGATCTCTTATTTTATCATATAAGGCTGCATTCTTTGAGTACTGAGAATACAGTTTATAATACTGCCCAATAGTGTTACTTTATTTTAAATGTACTAATTCATAATTGTTTTTTGTTTAATATGAATTTGTTTCTTTTTCTTATTGTTTTTGTTTTGTACCTTTTTGTTTTTTGTTTTTGTTTAATAGTTTTAAGTAATTAGTTTGTAAGTTAATTTAAGTGTTTTTTTGTAATTAAATTTTAAGAGTTTCCCTTTTTTGATCCCTTTTTTTGGGAATTATATGTAATTTTGTATACCTTATGCGAGCGATGTGCGATGTAAATGTACAGGTTTTATATTAATCTGATAGTCTTTCAAAAATACTTTTGTATGCGAAGAATATTTTTTTTGTTAGATGTACTAGTGCTTAAGCTTTTTTGTAAAATATTTTGGAAAATAAATATAAATTGGTAATTGGTATACAAAATTTGGGTAAAATCCACTGATGACCTATTTGAGCAGTAGTGAAATGGCCACATAGATATGCTCTCCCCGCAGTAATACATTTCATTTTTAGTTTAGTTTAAATTAATAAATATTTAATGAGAATATCATGAAATATTTATATTTCAAGGAATCAAGCACGAATAAAGTAAATTAAATTTTAAAAGATTCCAAATAATCAATTTTCAGGTTGTTAAAGGATAATTGCATAAAATGACTTGAAAATAGTGATATTCTGTCACGTTTTTTTAAACCGTAAACATAACGGACGATATTATTATAAGTTGTATTTAGTTTATTCATATCGCGGGAAGAGCAGCCTGGAAAAATTTCGGACCCATATGATAATGTTGTGTGGGCCATAAACTTCGTAGCTTACTGTATACCCTACCACAGGCCTGACTTATATGATTTGACCAGGTTAGAGTCCTGTTAAATGTCACACTTAAGTTTCTGGCTGTGTTTACTTGCTCAATTTTCATACCACCTATAGAAATATTAATATCATTTTCTAGTCTAATACAGTTTTTACAAATGATAAGAAAACAAGACTTTTTAGGTTTAATTTACAAGCCATTGGCAGAAGCCCAGATAAAAATATTTTCTAAATCGGTGTTTAGTTTGTTTATTTAGACGCGATTGAGTCTTTGGTATATCTCATGCTATATAATTGAACGAAAAGATTTACTGATATACTCGTAATAGACTTATTATTATTATTTATTATTTTATTACCATTTACATAAATTCACAAAAAAAAAAAATCATTTATTTGTTTAGTGAGTATTAATTAAAAGGCTTTGACGCATAGGCTATAAGAATAATTGATACAAGAAATATAGTTTATAAGCCTAAATAATAGCATCTTATCTTTATATATTTCTATGTGAAAATCTATTTATGATATGAATGATATAATCTCATATTGAAGTTATCATACTGACTCCACATTTATCCAAAACTTCTAACACGCCAATCTGGCATCTGCGGTGATATATGTTGTTACATAATAGCAATTATTACCTATGAATAATATGACAGTTTTATTTGAAAAATATTTGAATGGTTTCATAATTGTGCCTAAAACACAAATATAAAGAATTATATTTATTTCAACTATTTTGAAATGTTTCGCTTACCTTTTAATTGTTTCATATTTTGTATATAATTTTTTATTTTATATTTTGCATATAAATTTTTACTTTTTATTTGACTAACAATAAATAACATTTTTAACTTTAAGCTAACAAAAAAAAAAAAAAAATTACAAAACTGATAGAAAACATTATTTTGTTTGCTTTTAAACATATTTTGATTAATAATAATATATTATGGTTAGACAATTTTCAAAAAGTAAAAAAAACTTTGGTTGTGGTTCGAATTTTTTTAAGTTAAAACCAACCAAGTTTCATTATTGTGCGCAGTAATCACTTAATGGTTATATGTTAACAAAAAAATTTTTGCCGTAACTAAAGTTTTGTTGAAAACAACTATAATTTGTTTTTCGTAGCTAACATAATATGGTTGCTGGGACCATATCACAATCATGTTTTTTCTCTGCGTGTACTAGAATTAAAAGAACGGCTCAATACAATTAACATTTACACTTAAAAAAGAAAAATATTTATTTGTTTTCAATTGTAAACTTAAACTACATAACCGCTCAAAACATCATTTATAAAATTATCCCATTGTGACTGCAACATTGCATTAGCTCTTAGGAATTCGTCATTGTTTAATGTGGAGTATATAACAGAGTTCCATATGAGCTGTTTGAGCATTCTAAGACCGGCAACATTTGGTGCCAAACTCATTATAGCATAATAAAAATCGTAACTCAAGCCTTTGGCATTCCAAAGACCGGGACTGTCATTGCAAATCACAATTGGTATATCTTGTGATATAAAAACTGATCCTGGATGATTGCGTAGGTCCCACAGCAGGTTAAGTATTTGATTTGATATCGGGCAAACTTCAACTGCCACATCACGACTTTTGACATCATTTAAAAGCATGGGATGTTTTGTGAGAGCGTAACCATGACCAATGCGGGTTGTATTCAAAAGAAGAGCATCTAAAAGATTTAGGTCAGCCGAGGCACCACCACCATACCAATCTATAAGAATAAGTTGTCGTAAGTGTTGGGTTGATTTAAAAGCTTAAAAACAAAAATTACTTGTTTCTCCAGCGTTAAAGAAAAACTTTGAAGTTTGTGGTTTATCTTTAAGAACATCAACTAAACTATACAACGAAGGTCCAGTGTCTTCCTGACCCATTAAATCGAAACCAATAACGAAATTAGGATTTGCGTAACTAAAACGATAAATATTATTAATAACATCAATTTAAAATTTTATTATTTCTTAATAATAAAGGTTTCCTGACGAGCTGGCTTAAGCAGCCGGTGAAATACATATAGATACCTGTTTTTGCAAACCGACAAATAATTTGCATTTTTATTTGAAAATGTTAAAAAAAATAATAATATTATACAAATTCCCAAAATAATTTTACAACTAACAAGTAAGAGTGCCACATACGGCTATGCCGAATCTTATATACCCTTCACTATCTATGTAAATTTAATTAAGTAATTTCAATCAAAAAAGCAAATATTGGGGTGACAGAGAATTAAAATAATAATAAATATGGGCGAGTAATATTTTTTTCTTATTTTTTAATTCTATATCGCCCTATATATCTATCTTTTTGATTGGAGTTACTTTATTGTTCCAAATAACGTGAAAAAATTAGAGGTAGGCGTGGTGTTTTACGCGCTGCCTCGAAGGATATTGACTGATCATGCTGATTTCCTATAGCACCTCTTTCGACACTTTATCTGATCGATTGACACATTTATTAATTTTTTTTTTTTTGGTGAAATCACAACAATAACACGAACGGATAGACGGATATCGCTCAATCGACTTCGCTATTCATAAGATGTCAGAATATATAACTTTATGGGGTCGAAAATGGATATTGTAGAAATTACACACGGAGTGACAAACTTAGTTATACCCTTTTTTCACTTTTTGTGGTGAAGGGTATAAAATTATATGAAATTCCTTGTACAAACTGTTAGCAACATTGGTATGTTTTTTTCTTCCTCTTGAGAAATTTAAAAAAACAACTGTGTTGTTTTTATTTTTAATACGCCTTATGTGTACATTAAGAGTCGGCATGTTACCAACCTAACGCAGTAGGGGATGTAAGCAAAAGTAAAAACGTGCTTTGTTTGTTGGTAACTTTTGTTAAAGCCTTAACACTTCTGTATTAGCTTCTTAAATAACTCTCATGTTGTTTTTGAAGTTTTTTTACTTAAAGGAAATGTTTTTGGTTTTTCTAAAAATTTGGATAAAGGATTCCTGAAGAGCTGGCTTTTCCTCTTTTTCCAAACCAAAAAATAAATTCCATTTTTATCATAATATAAAAAATAATATTACAAAAATTCCCAAAATAATTTGATAAATAAAAATTTATTATTTGCTAGATTATTTTTAATAACTATGGGAAACAACAGTTACAAAAAGATTAATTGCATAATTAAGATTCGAATTTTAGGACCCTTCTAGGCACTGTAAAATTAATTATAACCTTGTTTACTATGGGACTCCATTCTGAACACATAAGTGATAATATTTTGTAATCGAAACAGTAATTTCGGAGATAACAAAATGAAAATCCGAAAAGAGGCGTTACCTATCAGATTTATTTAATCAATATTGAATTTGATTTTATTTGCTCGTTCAAAAACAGTATCACGCCTTTTTAATTTTTTTTTAAGAAATTATTAGTTAAAATTTTTCTTTTCTTTAAAAATTGTCACCAACAGGTATTGTATAAACGCAGGCCATAAAGTTTAAAAAATCTAGAATGACCGTTGGATTTGTTGACCTCAGGTAACAAAGTCTTCGGCTATAAAGTACTGAATATTTTATTAAGTGAAACGATAATGTTGGTCAACAATATCATAGTTAAGTTGCCGTCACATTTATAAAACGTGAATGTGATTTTTTTCCTTTTAGAGGGATCACAGTTAATATTAATCGATATTTTATTAAATAAATAGCTCTTTATTTATATGATTAACCATCGTTTTGATTCGTCAACTTATTTGTTTTTGCAGTGAAAATTTTACTTACTTAAATAATTTTACTTTAAAAGGTATTTTTAAAATAATATTTACATATTAACCCACAAAAAAAACGTTTTTATACCCTTTGCCACAAGTGGAAAAGAGTAAGTTTGTCATTTGAAATCAACTTTCCCAAGACAATAGATGAGATAGAGAAAATTTAAATTTGCCAATCGATCAGACATAGTTTCGAAAATATTGCTATTGAAAATCAGCAATATCATGCCTGCGTCTAATTTTTCCAATCAAACAAACAAATATATGGGGTAAAAGAAAATTATAAAATAAAAAATGGTACTGAATATACATTATTTTACAAACAATGACTTCGGCTCTTAATGGGTTAACAATTTTTAAAAAATTTTAATATTTCCTTAAAGATCTCTTCAAAAGCTTTAAAATGACGCCCTGTAACTCGGAAAATATGGGTGAGCGCCAATTTTTTCACTTGAGGCTTTTTTAATTTTCTATCGCCCCATATATTTCATTTTTTGCTTGGAGTTACTTTATTGTTCCGAGCGTCTTGAAAAAATTAGAGATAGGACTAGTCTGTTTCCTGCTGCCTCGAAGAATATGGACCGATCATGCTGATTTTCAATAGCACATCTTTGGACACTATATTTTATAGTTTACTTTTACAAACGGACGGGCAGACGGACACTGCTCAGTCGACTTCGCTAAACATAAAAAGTCAGAATATATATACTTTATAGAGTCGAAAATGGATATTGTAGAAATAACACATGGAATGACAAACTTGAAAATTTGACTCCAAAAGTAAGAGAACGGAAAGGAGCCTCGAACTTTCCGGAATAGAAATGTAAAATTAATTAAATGTGTAACTATTGCTAGGCCACACAAATTTTGATCAGAGAAATTCCAATCGGAAATCGAATTAGGTCGAAAAGTCAACCTCTCAGACGAGACGTACCCTCATCTCGAAAGCTTTGTCAGAAAACAAAGTTGAAGAATTTGACGATCGGAAAGTCCACGCCACTGTTGCCAAAACTGATCTTTTCGGTTATGGTTATGAATTTTTTCTGCAACGTATTTGAAGATATGATTTTGGTTGATTCGTGGCTTCAGTAAGCTGGAGAACGATGTTACACAACTCATCGAACAATCAATTTTCGATATAGTATTATCAGCCGTCTTTATACTTTTACTTGTGGAGTGCCGTAAGCTATCGATGCTATGCAAGTAATCCAAAAATGATTCACACCGATATACTCCAAGTCATTTGTGAGAAAAAACCAGAAACCCCTATCAAATCTTGAAAAATTGTTCTGACATTTTAAGGTACGTCAAAGCTACTCGCGGCAGCTGCTAATAGAGTTAAAACAATAAAAGCTTTAAGTTTATTTGATATAAAAAAAAAAACAAAATACTTGTATCGGTAAATGCATATAAATTTGCCAATTTCAAATATAAATAACCGCATTCTGAAGGAATTGTTTTCCCTTATATTGTAAAAGATTACTCATTTTTAATTTAGAAAAAAATTAAAGACACCTCTTACATGTAAATATTAATAAAACTTACTGTAATTTCTTAAACATTTTAAATTCGTGACGCAACACATAACTATTGGCATTACGATCTACCGTACAGATCACTTTAATTCCTAAGAATTTTGGACGCTGTTGTTTGAACTTTTCCACCAACATAATTAATTCGGCCAAAGTTCGTTCGGTAGGATAAGTGTGACCGTTTGCATCATATAACTGTAATTAAGAATCAACAACAAAACTCAACAACTAAAATGAACGGAAAAGGAAAATATTAACCTCTTTAAAATTCATACGAACTTCAGCATACATAATATTATCGATGTATAGCTCCTCCAACATTTGCCAGTGATATGCGCGAAAAGCTGGCAAGTAAAATAAAGCATCTAATATCGAATTGAACATATTTGGAAATTTGTTCCGAGGTGCCTTTCCCGGCTTATAGTCAACTAAATTGTGATGAAGTGTTATTTAGATTTTAATTCAAATTTTTTGTTAAACTCACGTTCCGGCCGGGGCGTGTAAAGATTTATAACAGTTTCTATAGATCGGTCATAATCATTGCTTGAAGTTGCTTTTCGACGTTCATCACTTAAAAGTACATACGCTGTGACACAACCATGTATTTCTGGCTGTTGTCGAAATGTTAAAATATTAAAACCGTCTTTGTTGATGCATCTTAATATACCAGGCATATAGAAAATATTCTTCACCACCCATTGCGATGACACTGAGGCTGAGTGGTGCATACGTAGAACAGCTCCTTTAGGCATTCTTTTCACAAATTTAAAAACTTTACTCTGTTCGATAAGCTGTTTTGCATGAAAGAAATGCATGCCAGCAGCATTATATTCGGGAGTTCGGAGAGCTTCAGTCAACTCATCGTTTTTATATTTCAAAAATATATCATTTGCTCTTAGTTCTCGATCATTCAAGTATAAATGCCCTCCGGTAGTAAAAAAATCTTCGGTTTTTACAACAGCATTTCGAGCATCATCGTAAGCTTACAAAGGAAATAAAAATAGTTTGTTTATATGTTTGATTTATCTTTACTCACCCGTATGATACTCGTCCTTGACGCTTGCAGTTGTTATCACCACTATTAGGAAGTTTATGATATAAATTCGGAAAATCATTGGAAAATTCTCCGGCTCTGCAAAGTTTTCAGGAACAATTAGTTACTTAATATTTGTTGAGTAAACGAGAAATACTTGTCTTAATACAATTTATGTTATTAAGGTGTTTTAGGAATTTGTATTTTACTTTAAAAATATGAAAACAATATTTAATTTTCTTTCTTTCAAAACGAAACCATCGATTTGTTTTTATTAAATAAATACTTTAATAATATTCCTATGATCAAGAGATTTCTTCATACTTCTTACTGCTAGATATAGAGACTATAAAGCTATAAATATATATCGATGTAATTCCCTTCTCAGTTAGAGATTTTTCGTAGCATTGTTGGTTTTTTTTCACCCGCATAGAAATGAAAAATTGGCGAATGCTAAGGAATTCAAAGTAGCTGGATAAACAGAGATTTGTCGTGGAAAACATATCGTGAGTGTAATACAGATACTAATCCGCGAATTTATTGCAAAATATCAGAAAAAGGTACAATTTATTAGGCGTTTCAGAAAATTAGATGCCATACGTTATTAAGGCAACTGTTCCTAGTTCCTAGTCGCAATTCTAGAAAAAAATTGAGGTTTGAAGGTTTGCTAGATGGCAACAATTGTAGTGATTTCATTAATGCGGTAGAGCTTAAGCTTCAAAGCATATTCTAAGAATCTAGACGGTTTAACTCGCCCACAAATACATGTTTTTTATGAGTGTTGTCACAATTAGAACGTCTCCGTCAACGCAAAATACGAAAGTTGGTCAACTTTTTACGTACGTTGAGTACTATCAATTGCTTCTTCTTCGTTGTTGCCTTTTAACTCTTGCTGTGTTTCAATTGTACTTTTTTTTGCAGATTAATGGAAAGCAGTATTGCCGTTTCGTTATATTTTTTACATTTTTTTTAACTTTTGAAAATTTTGTTCTATTGTAAAATTTTGTTTTATTAGGCCTAAATTTCGTAACTTTTAATACAAACAAGAAAGAAAACTTGTATCATTATTTGAGGTAAGAATCTCTCTTTTCATATCAACTTAACATATCAATCCAATTTCAATAACAAAAGTTACCTGCAAGTGCAAATAAACGCCCATATAAAAAACACAGTGAAATCACCAAAAAATTACATTGGTAAAGTTTTACTCTGTTTAATTCGTGATAAATCATTTTCATGCCTCTGCTTCATGTTTAGAAGCAGAAAAATCTTTCTGGCAAAAATTTTTTCCACCTGTAAAATAATATGAAGTGCATTTCGTGCATTCTATTCAAACTTGCGAAAATTGTTCCCTGGCAGCACTGCAAAGTACTAATTGTGCCAACCTCATCCGTCGTTACTTTGACTTTAGCTGAATACGTCAGAGTACAACCTAGAACTGATTCTATGTGCCCCGGTCTTGATTCATGTAAAACATATTCAAGTACCCGAAAAGCTATCAACGAGAGACTAAAAAAAACCTTAAAAATATGAGAGAAAAAAAATTGTGTCAAGTGTTGGCCAGTGCAGCCAGATAAAGGGATTTTTTCCCAAATTGGGAATTTCAACATAGCTTTGGAGACATAAATTCTCACCTTTTTATATTAAGCATTTACATTTCTTTTGCATATGTATAAGGAAAAGGTAGAAACGATCTAAATTTTTTGCATTAATGTTAACAAGAAAATTTAGTTTTTACCAAAAATACCACGAGTTCTATAGTTTTTTCTTAGTACCAATATTTTGGTGTTTTACCGTCAATTAAAAAGTCATAAAACAATAACAAATGCACAAGTAAACATCCCATACCTTAAACATAAGCAAAGCACATTTACTAATCAACAACAACAAATAACATAAGCTATAATCACGATAGTAATAAAACAACAACTAAACCTCTAATACATATAACATAAGCAAAGCAAATTCTACTGTTTTGAAAAACCACAACAACAAATAACACATGCAAATTTAAAGCAGAAAAACAATTGGACAAATAAAAAACTTAAATAAAAATAATTATTTTATGATACCAGTAAACATCAAAAATTCCTTCTCTAGGTATAATTGCAACAATGTTAAAGGTAAGTAAATTATTACACTTAATCCTTAACACTACTTATGAGCCATTCATATGAAACTCGCCTGAATTTACATGGAACTCTACTTACTAATAATCAAAAACAAACTGCAATGGTAAACTAAAATTTTAACTAAAAAACTAATAATAATAAAAATAAAAATTTTATTATATTTCTCTATCGTACATGTACTTTTTTGCCGTCCAAACACGCAGTTATTTTTATTTTTCAATGTACGTTTTTTTCGTGCGCCCAGTTGTTTTTATTTTTCCATGTATTTATTTCCAATTACGAAGTTATTTTAATTTTTCCATGTACTTTTTTCCTTACTCGTACTAAAAATAGAGTACGCGCACGCAAACAAAAGCTATAGCGGTACATTCACATACGTGCACCAAAATAAATATTTAAATAAAACACATTCGTGTACGGATTCCAAATTTAGTAACACGCATAATTGTTATGAAAAGGAAAAAAGGTACGGGTTGGTTTCAAACAGAACATTGGGTGTACGATAAGTGTACTTTCTTAACTCTAATTAAAAGTAAACAAGCATGTAATGCAGTGTTGCCATAAAGTTAAATATTTTCCTACCAAAGTTATCCCTAAAATCTTCCAAAACTTAAAAAAACTACCAAATTTTTTTTGTGGTATATTACCAATAAATATAAAACTATACGTTTTATTATTTAAAGTAACATAACAAATTTATATCACATTGAGTTTTATAATTAAAATAAAAATATGTTGTCTACTGCACAAATTATTTTGTATTGCTTTAAAATTGTCACTTGTACGTTTTTATTTATCTGTGTATACAGTTGTTAAACTTATGTATCAACACATTTGAATTGTTTTATCAAATCTCATATAAATGTTTAAAAACTGCCAGTTTTGGTCCGATTAGACCAAAATGGCAACGCTGCTGTATTGAAACACAAATTAACAAATTTACAAGAATAGTATATTCTATTCATAAGTAACTAACACTCATGTAATAAGTTTATGTTATTTTTAATGTAAATGTTTTTAAATCTAAATTACAATAAGAATGATTATTAGAACTTACTGCAAAAAAAATTATTTATGATGCTCCTAAACATCGCAAACGCTTTAATAAAATATTTGTGTATTTGGGAGTTTTTTTAAAAAAATTTATTGTGGTTGATTTCAGTTAGTGGTCTATTGTTTTCTATATTTTTTCATTCTAGTACTTTACTTTAAAAATGATACTATTTAATGGTCAGACCGTACAGTTTGAAGGTCTTATTTTTTTTGTTGTTGGAACGGGTTAATTACCTTTTTGCATTTGGGAGAATAATTTTGAAAACTTCTGTTTTACTCGATGCTAGTTTTTACTAGTAAAGTTATTGAACCGACCTTATATATTTACATATGTTCACCGCTGAGCAAGCTTAAATTACGTTTTTAATTATGCAATTAACAGAATTCTACGAAAACAAAAGTTAACATTTTATAAATTCAAATTAGAAGTTATCTTTAAGCAAAGACTATAAATATATATTTGCTTTAAGAGAGTAGAACTTATCAAAAAATTCTCTCCAATATGTAACGTAATAAAATGTAGTTTTTTGTCTCCAGGCTCAATCAGCATATTATAGTAATAAAGCTGCTTTCACATAGCTTTAGCAGTTGTAAGGAAACCAAATTGAACTAAAGACGAACCTACAACCTTAAGCTAAAATAATTAATTAAAGAATATCAACTTTTCGGAATATACCACTGAAATGTATGCATACTGTTCGCATTAGTCTAAACCCAACAAAAAATTGTTAAAAAAAATATAACAATTACATAAAAGCGTTCTTTTGCACATATTGTTGTGGCACTAACGTAATAGCGTTAGATATTGCCTTACTCGCAACGAATTTTTTTTTTAGTTTTACCATCAATTTTATAATTATAATATAAAAACAAATAAGAGTGCTATATTTGCCATCTATGTAAATCTAGTTTAGTGAAGTAACTCCAATGAAAAAAAGCAAAAACTGGGGTGAAAGAGAATAAACAAATAAGAAAACAAATTAAATACCACACAAACATTTTGTGACTTAATGACTTAAGTATTTTTTAAAATTATTAGTACTTCCTTAAATATCTCATTGGAGTTACTTCATTCTTCTAACATGGAAAAATTAGAGGTAGGCGTGGTGTTTTGCCATCTGCGTCTAAGGTCAAGGGCCGATCTTGCTGATTTCCAATAGCACCTCTTTCGACACCTTTTCTGATCGATTGGCGTATTTAAATTTTTTTCAACGGTCGGACAGACGGACATCGCTTAATCGACTTCGCTATGCATAAGAACTCAAATTATATATACGTGTGGTGAAGGATATAAAAAGGAATTCAACAATTGAAAATCTTAAAATTAATTGTTGGAAAGGTGTTTTTACTTACCGAGCTTTTCTAATGTTTATTTAACGGTTAATACAACTGAACTGAGTGTTGACAGCAGTGCTGATGATTAAATAGTGACTAGTTTGTGGGGATTTTATAATAAACACACATATCGTGTTATTATCGTTTATTTTAATTTTTCGTTTTTATCATAATTTTTTATTAGCAAATTATATATGCAAAATAAAAATTATATACATATGTTTGCCCATGTTATATCGCATTAGAGTTTCTCGCCATCATTTAGGAACTTTTTAAAGATATTTCTTTAACCCCATTAACTCATTTTTATAGCTTTTTATATTGCCATGATTAGCAAACTTGTTTAGAATTTATAAAACTGTTTATATATTTTTTAACTTTTGATAAAAATTTGCAATTAGTACATTTGTACTGCTATAATCTACAAAATCCTATAGATAAGATTCGCAAAACTTGTGTTTTTTTTTTTTTTTTGAAGAATGGTTGGCGGGTAAGATACAAGCATGCCAAAGCCGGGGTCTACTGGTTTGAGAATCTTACATGTATTTCAAAAAACATACCCAGCCAATTATATCGCAATACTCGAATAATCGAGACCCAGAAAAAAACTTTAAAAAATGTAATCGAATGTGGAATCAAGCATTTTTGGGGGAAGGACTTCCCAACTTATATAATCAACCGATTATATTAATTATAGTACAAATTAATGAACATCATTAGTATGTATTTCAAGGTAATATCTTTTAACTTAAAAAACTATTTCAACTACTACTTTGTTTTTTGCGAACTAGTGTAATGTGTTTTGTAAGCGAGTAACAAAATATGGCAATCACAAAAGTAAGTCATTATATGGCAGGTACTTTTTAAGATAATATCTAATTTTTTGCTGGGGAGTGACACAGACTTACAACTTCAGTTTTATTATATATTCGCTTTCGTCCAGCGCAGCAATAGTATATCTCTACGCCGAGATTCAAACTCACGAAGTATTCATATTTAAAACTAAAAATTTAAAATAGAACCTGCAAACTATAAACAGTTTCGCTATAGAAAAAAAAAAATAAATTTTTTGGCAATAAGATCTAAGTTTCGAAATGTAAACAACTGTGATTTTTTATCTGTTTGGAGTCATATTCAATAAGTTGTATGCAACGCGAATTCATTAGTTCTTCGTAAACTATGCCATAAAATCTGATCAAATAACAAAGAAAAAAGCAACTAAAACAAAGAATTTGGTAAATCAAATTTTTCTTAAATTTAAACCGATTTTTATCATTTATTTTTTAACTTAAAAATTTTCCACAAATTTTACCATTTAAGACAAAAATAAAATTTACTGATAAACTAATAATTACATCTGTCATAATTTCGCCGTGATTTGTATATTTAAATATCTAGGTTCATTTCTATTAATTTACAATACAAGATCTTATTAAAATTTTTAGAATTTTTATTTTATAAATAAAGAATTTCATAAAATTAAAACAATATGTAGCACAATTACTTAAACTAAATAAACAATGTAATGCACATCCACTTTGCTGAAAGTTCGCATACATCCCTGTTTACTCTTCTCGTTGTTTTCCCATTTGCAGCTGCTACTCGTTACTTTTTCGTTGCTCTCACTACATTAGCTTAGTGACATTAGTTCCTACATTTTGACATTTTACACAGCTGTTTTGTTTTGTTTAGTTTGGTGTTGATAAAAAAGCAAATTGGTAAAGTTCTCTGTTTTGTGTGTGAATAACTTTAATTTATAAAATAAAACAAATATAAATTAAATAATTTTGTAATGGAAGGTCCAAAAGAGTTGTCATTAAGTGAAATACGTAAATATATGTTGAACAATGGTTGCAAAGTAACAAATCATGCATTAGTGAAGCATTTTAAACGTTTTCTTACACATCCCGAGACACAAAGTGAGTCATGATTGTATGGTTGTTGTTTTTGTGGTTGTACAAAATATAAACAAAATAACTTGTTGAATGTGAATGACAGAAAATTTTTAGAAAATTAAAATTTTGTTTATTTATTTGCCATTCCAGATGAAGCACGTAAAGAATTTAAAACTTATGTGAACATTTTGGCCACTATTAAAAATGAAAACAATCAAAAGTATTTGATTTTGCGAAAAAAATATATTAACGAGTGTCCGTCTGAGGATGTGTTGCAACGTGCAATTTCACAATCTAGTGGCTCCGATTCAGTGCCTACCAGTCCTGGAGGTATTTCTCTAACTTCCGAAATAGCTACTGGTTCTCCTTATCGTCAGCCTCCACCCTATAAACCACCACCAGAGGTATCTTCTCCTCCGGCTAAAGTTTCTCATACACCACTTGCCACTGGCGTTACAATCCAAACCGAAAATCATGACAACTACCGTGAATGTGTTAATGAATTTGCTGATGCCATGGCACGAATTGCTCCAAAACGTCTTGAGCGCCAAAATTCTGGCAACGAATCTCAGGCGCCAACACCTGGGGAAGACGACAATAAACGTAAAGAGTTGCAATCAAAAGGAAATAACAATAGTAATGTTACTAAAGCTAACTCTGTTGAAGAGACAACTGCTAATAAAGAAAATATACCAAGCTTTTGCTTTTCGTCTGGAACTTTAGCTACGTCGACTGATGGAAGTGGTGAGAAGTCCTCCGATCCAGATGTGGATACTGAAAACCCCATAAGTGTTAAGGAAGCAACGCGCAAATTCAATCGAATGGCTTCAGAAGAAGAAGCAAAGATTATTTCACCCCCTTCGAAGAAGAAACCGGAAAAGGTAAGTGGCAAAAATAGTCTGATGACCTTTAAATTCCATTACGAAAAATTATGTGAAAAAGAACAGAAGAAAAGAGAAATAATGAAAATTGAGTGCAGCTGTTTCTTTCTCTGTGGCGCTGGTTTGTACAGCTGTTGCTGGGTTGACAATCTTTGACCGAGATAGACTCTTGTCGTTTCGGAGCGGGCATCCAATTGTCGTGGGAACGATCTTATAATGTAAACTATCTCAATCTGTAGAGTACTTCGGTTTCACAATGTAGACATATTTGAAGTATATTTTATTGCAAACTGTTAAACGTGTCCTTAAGAAGTATTTTAATTTTTTTTCGCAAATACTTTTGAACTGGATGTAACACTTTAGTAAGGCGCTATTTTTTAGTTTTTTAGGTCCAAATTATTAGCAATTTCACTGTTATATTTTTATGTGAAATAATGCCTCCTTTTGTGCCACATTTATAGGAACAGAAAACAATTGTGTATAATTTATAAATAGCAAATATGGACGTAGTCGCAATGCTGTATTAGTTGTCGTAGAATTTATTTTACGAAATATTGATATGCAACAGCAAGAAATATAATTTAAGAAGTCGCTTATTGTTAACAAGACTTTGTGGAACACTTAGCCTTTGGTTGCTACTTGTATGTTCTTTGCAGTTTTTAAAAACTCATTTATCAGCTAACCGTTTCATGTGTGTGCCTTGAATACCTGTACACAATACCATTTTTAGGATTCATTAATCGTTTTTATTACAAAAACTCAAGCATATAAAATCCTCATAAAAAGTTTATACATATAATCTATTGGATCACCATCTCCAACCGTAACATAATTCAACGAATTAAATATTTCTACAGCATACTTCAAAGCGATACATGAGTTCTGACCATCCTTAACTGTACTTGTTTAAACCTATTATAGGACCTGTTTTTGAGACCTAATCAAAAATTTCGCAGCTAAAAAACATGGAATGTTTTCTATGAAAAGCGAAAAACAAAGCGAATTCAATACTAGGTGGCCGCACGGCTACAAAAACAAAAACCTAATGTAATTTTGTTGTTGCAGAGCACCACGTTGTTGTCGAAAATAGCTGACTAAACAAGAGCATGCCGAATTTAATTTATCCTTTTAACATCATTTGGTGCTTTAATTTTTTGGTTTTGAAATTTAGTTTTATAAAATTAAAATTTTTATTTTTCAAATTATGTGAAAAAAATTTTTTTTTTAAATTATTTTAGAATTTTGACAACAACCTGTAAATTATGCGCCATGGGCGAAAAGTATCGGCTCAATCCAATGACTGTTGCCATACACTTCAAAACTTTAAATTTCCAAAAATAAAAATAAAAAATCCTTTTGGGAGACAAAACCTAACCTACAAAATTTAAATATACAAAAATTGCATGTAAAAATAATATAACATACATAACATGACAAAGTGTTTGAAGATAAAGACGTCAGTTGAATACACATACTGCTGAATGCACTTTTTAAATAAAATGTACATTTTTAAACAAATAATTTGGCGTTTCAAGTGTTTAAATGCAAAACAAGTTGTTTTTGAAATGTTTTCCCATATATTTACTTGTATAGCAAAACACGTAAAATTTACGTGTTTTTTATTTAAACACCACATCGCAACATGAATCAAGAAAACAAGATTGCGCATTGCGCAGGTCCGTTAGTTTGTTGTCTCTTTTGTGTAACGTAGAAATAGACTATTTGTATGGAAAGTGTAACAAAACTAAAGTAAGAGAGTCAAAAAACTCTTATTTTTTTTACAACAAACACACGTAATAATTCTATTGTGACGTTGATGCGCAGTAGAAATATTTTTTGAACGGCTGAATGCGCAATCTTGTTTTCTTGATTCATGACATCGCAAAACACTTTAAATTCAGGGTTCAGATATGCTCGTGAAGTGTGTTCAGTTTTTTTTGGATTTGGGTGTGTCACTGAACAGGATTTTTAGTGGCGGCAAATCTAAAATTAAGCGTCGTGTCAAAAAGCGCACACAAAGTAAATACATATGTATATACAAACATATTTTTAAAGACATTAATTTGCAATTAGAAAAATGAATTTATTTATTATATTTTATTTTTGCTTAATGGAAAACGATTTAAATACTGTGGGCCTAATAATTTCCAAGCTGTTTTGCAAAATTCTAGCAAACGTACAAAAATTTTATGGTTTTTTTAGGATTCTCTGCGGAGGAGGATATCATTTCTTTTTTCTCCAATAATAGGTTCATTCGTTTACTTTTACAGTAAAGTGCAGTAAATGAGTAATTTTTGGGCAAATTACAAAAATTACTCTCAAAGAACTCTTTGGTCTAGAAAAGTATTCGAACAGAAAAATAGTAAAAATTCGTAAACAGCTGATAGTAAAAGATCTCAGTGTTTGAAAATTTATCGCTTTCAGCTACACGAATCTTTGCAATATCGGTACCCACTTTTATTTTTGTTAAAATGAAAAGATTTTTGAAAATATCAGTAAGATATTAAATATTCTCGTAACAGTGTGTCTATAATATTTATTTTTTAATTGAATTTGACCACTCTAAATATGCTTTAGTACATTTCATTTTAACTTAAAAACAAGTAAGTAAATTATAATATATTTTAACATGAAGCAGTTTCAACAAACGACCAAAATTATTTGTTTACTTTCATTTATTTACCATATGTTTTTCATATCTTAATAGACTTTACTACAACAAATTTTTGCAGTAAAAATTTGTAAGTACTCAGTCAAAGAAATGTCAATTTACTCTCTTTATTCAGTAAAGCACAGTAAAACTTGTACAAATTTTTGGGTAAACGAACGGACATAATATTGTCGTCAGAAATTGCATTTGTTATTTTTACAAACATCTCAATCTGTTCCACAGTAAGTGAAATGTTCGTCGATTTACCCGAAAAGAGTTTTTAATCTCTTCTTTGCTTAACATCTGGCAATCGAATTCCCAAAATGAGTTTGTGCGGTCCTGAAAATAATAAAATTAATTTTTCTGACAAAAGTAACTATCATAAATATTACTGATTTCCACAATAAGAACGCTCTGCCAATATTAATAAAATTTGCTGTTGCTTTATTCTCTTATCCATTACATTTCTATTTATTTTTATTTTCCAATTATAGATATTTTTTACTTAAATAACTCTTCAACATTTATCACTGGTAATTTATATAATCTCTAACATAAGGCTTTAATCACTTGTCTACAAATGAGGTATTTTTAACCGACTTCAAAAAAAGAAGGAGGTTATACAATTCGGCTGAATGTTGCTTTTTTTATATTTGTGCCTCCAGAACTCAGTCATTTCTGATCCGATTTTGAAAATTTTTAGTTATATGATAGATTATGCTTACAGATTGCTCCCGTTTTAAAAACAGTTTATAATCTTAAAAATTAAAGGGTGTTCCCATACAACATACATATTTTTTACGTGTATTATGAACTGTAAAGGTCGATCCTATAAAATTTAAAATGACTGCGTATTACTACAGCTCCCAAAAACAAAAAATTATACATAAATAAATCTAAAAATTAAAGAGTGCCCCCATAATTGATGTAAATTTACTTATATGGGCCTATCTTTTGAACCGTTATAGACAAACGCTTGCAAATTGCACAGAGTGTCGATTGCTATGGCCGTTATGGTAACAAGTAATAATATTACAAATTTTAAGTTAAATTTATAGACAGACAGCTGAAATTTGCAAGGGACATGCTTTGCTAAGTCCGCTATAACAAGAAGCTTATTATTTAAATTTAGAAATTAAAGGGTGTTCCCAAAAATAATTTAATTTAAATTAATTCGGTTGATTTCGCCAGTATATATTAAATTGTTGTTATAATTTGTTCTATATTGTCGTTTTTTTTTGAACCGTTATATACAAACATATTAATTTAAGACAGAATGTCCACAACTTTATTTGGTATAATAAAAAGTTTAAAAATGTTATATTATAAATTAAATACGAGGGCTGCTCTATATATTTCTGGCCTAATAGTGAGAATGCGAATATTTATAATCAAAAATGGTTTTATTGTTTTTCAAAGTATTCTCCAGCATGATTTATACATTTTTGCATGCGCTCAAACCAGTTGTCGAAGCACTTTTTCCACTCCGATTGATACACCTTTAAAACACGGTTTTTGAACACTTCAACAGCTTCTTCTGGCGACGAAAATCGTTGACCACGAATATTTTTCTTCATGTGCGGAAACAAGAAGAAGTCATTAGGTGCCAAGTCAGGGCTGTACGGCGGATGACCCATTAATTCGACGTTTTGGCCGGTCAAAAACGCTCTAGTTTGAGCCGATGTGTGAGAGCTCGCATTGTCATGGTGAACAATGATTCGTCTTTTCTTGTTGGTTTTTCGAATTTCTCCGATGACTTCAGGCAAACAAATTGTAGTGTACCACTCAGAAGTGACCGTCCTACGTTGCTCAAGGGGAACAGTCGCCACATGACCAGTTTTGCCGAAGAAACAGGCGACCATTTGCTTCGAAGTGCTTCTTTCACGAACAACTTTCGTTGGATTTTGCTCGTCTTTGAAGACCCACACGGTCGATTGTTGTTTCGTTTCGGGCTCGTACGCATAGATCCATGATTCGTCACCTGTGACGATCTTATAAACGACTTTTGAATTAACGCAATCGTATTTTTGCAACATTTCTTTGCACCAATCGACACGAGCCTTTTTTTGAGAGCAAAATTTGACTCATTCATAACAACAGCCACATAGAATAAAATTTCGCATTAACATTTGCACGTAAAGTCTCTGCTAAATTATACAATTTTATAAAAAAAAAAATAAAAATTCTACTCTATTCAGAGCTGTAAATGAATCATTCGTTTTTTAATTTACTCGCGAATCATTTATCCACTGAATTGGCAAATTTTTTATTAATTTTTTTTACACATAAAATTAATGAATTTGGTAAAAATAAATTGCAATTCGTTTTTAATTCAAATGAATTTTTAAAGTGAATTGTAAGTAATTAGCAATTCATTTGTATTGAACTGATTTTCAAATAATTAAATGATTTATGAAAAATAATTAGTAATTTATTACCATCTCATTTGATTTGAATCGATTGAAATTGATTTTGCAAATAAATATGGGTATTAGTCTGACGTCTCCTTTGTTCAATACTTATTCAAGTTATAACGATCATAAGGACAAGGCTAAAGGCCGGGATTCACTATCATAATCAGTCGTACGATCTGTCAAAAACTGCATGCCTGATTTAAAAGAATGATAGTGTAGATTAAAAGTGTATGTGTGTAACTGACTTTTTGACAAATCTGTACGATTTTTTAATCTTAAAATAAACCATATTATTCTCTATGCGGTCAGAGTTGATTTTTTTTAAGTCAGGATAAAAAAAAAACAACAACATACTAAAAACATGTGTTTTTTGCATCTTTTTTCTATAACAGTGTGGCACCTATGACGCCATTTTGAGACGATTTTTAAAGTAGGACAGAATTCTGTGAGACTTTTGTGCGATTAAGCCGCACGATTGTGTATGATGGTGAATCCAGTTCTTAAGCATCTCCATGATTTCTTCGATCATTGTATATTTTCAGTTTGGTAGGAGAAGTTTTTATTTTTTATTCCTCCCCCATAGATCAGCTCATGGTAAAATAATACAGGTGGTCTCGATGGCGAATTCATTAATTTCACCGTAAACGCTGAATGTAAACTCCATATATAAAAAATACGTATAATTTCTTTATATGGTGTAAACTCTTAAATTTGATTGGTTGCAACTCATTTTCGATTTCATTAATTTAAACTGTAATTCATTGTTTTAAGTTATTTGAATGAATTCACAATCAATTCAGTTCAAATAAATAGGAAATGAATTGCAATTCACTTTAATAAATTCATTTGAATTGAAAACGAATTGCAACTCATTCTACATATTCATTTGACCTAATTCGTAATGAAAACAATGATTGATTTATAGCTTAACTCTAATTCGGAATTTTTACCAAAAGATGAAATATATCGATAAAAATCGAAATTTTATCGAAAATATAAATTTTAACTCATAGCTGCAATTTTATCTTATATATGATTTAGAATAAAAAATGCAAAAATTTCACATAAAACTGTAAATTCGGAAAGCAAACGATAGTTTAAAAAAAGAAAAAACAAGTAAGAGTGCTATATTAGGCTATGCCGAACCTTTTATACCCTTCACCATCGAAATCTAGTTTACTGAAGCAACTCCAATCAAAAAATCAATATTGGGTTGACAGAGAATTAAAAAATAAGAACAAAATTTAATTATATAAAAATATCATCGAATCTAAGTGGGTTAAGCATTTTTTAAAAATTATTAGTATTTACTTAAAGATCTCTTCAAAAACGCTTGAATGATACCCATATTGATATTTTAAAAAAATTGAAAATTTCAGAGGCCCTTGGCTAGCGTCAATATTTTCACTTTGTTTTTTTCTTAATTTTAGTTCTGTATCCCCCAAAATATATTTCTTTGTTTGTTTCTCAGTGCTCAAAATGATAAGAAAAAATTAGATTCAGGCCTGGTATTTTGCGCGGCGCCTCGAAGGACATGGACCGATCCTGCTGATTTCCAATAGCACCTCTTTCGAAACTATGAAATTAAAAACGGAATGACAAGCTTTTTCCACTTTTTGTGATGAAGGGTATTAAAATTAAGAAGAAAATAAAAAGTTAAAACGTTCATTTTGTTTCTACGTTGCTTTTGCATTTTAATTTAAATAAAAGAAAAAAAGAGACTTTAGTCTAAAACATATTTCATCTCGAAGGTTTTAAAAGAATTGACAAAGCCGAATGACACTCTTCTTATGGTTTCGTACGCTGAGATTACGTTGAAAACTACAAATTATTTCCATTTTTTAGTTTCTTTGTTTTTAGCTTAAAAAACTACACCAGCATTTTGGGTAAAAACTGTAAATTATTTTTCTATTTTAAGTTTTACTTTCCACAAAACCAGTCAAAAATTCTGCTGGTCTAAAAGTCTTAAGTTGGTGTAATTCTTGGTAATATATTTTCTTTTACAATGTCGCTTTAGCTGTATTTTTGTTTTCCGCTGTTGTTATTGTTGTTTTTTGTCTGATTTAACTATGAGTACTTGTTAACTGTCATTTGATGTCACGTAACAATATGAAACTGTTTGGCTTTACTTATTATTACCACACATTTTCATCTTTCAACTATTGCCCTCTTCTTCAATTGTCATTTTTTGTCTATAGTTTAGTTTTGTCTTTAGTTTGTCGCACCACAACACAAGAAAAGAACAACCAGCAGTTTTTCTTCTTTTTGGTGCAAAGTGTCACCATTTATTATTACTCAGTTGTTTTTTTTTTCTGTTGTAATTTAAACGTGAATGTATTAAATAAATCCATTTATTTTATTAGCAGACAATAAAAATAATGTTCTTTTATAAACATTAACATAAACATACACATTTACGATACTGACATACGTACTCATTATTTAGCAGATACCATGCAGTCACATTCAGTGTGTGTGCGTTTGTGGCGGTCGCGAATTTATCTTCGTATGGATTTGTAGAAATTGTAATTTGCAAGTGCAATCATTTAATGTCCTACAACAAGCTTAATGATAGAAATTTTTTACACTCTTGATCAGATGACTAGAACCACTTGAATTTCTGCTCTTAGCTAAAATAATATTTCCATTGGAAATAGAAAAAAACACACATTTTTTCTTAACGGTAGAAAAAGCTAGTGTCGCTGAAATACGTACTCAAAACAATTCGCTTAAAATTATTAGAGAGAGTATATGACAAGAGACATTCAATTAAGAGTTCATGTCAATGATTGTTTAATCCTTTCGGGACTACTGGTATAATACGTCCCAGCAATTTTCAAACTGTGTTTTTTCTTTATTTTCAACGCAATCGCCAGGGAGGTAGAACTGCCAAACGTCCAAAAACGGATAGCATCAATATTGGAGACCACTTGCCAGTAGAGCAAGAGAAGCGTTGTCGCTGTGTCCGCTGTTCTTCACTTGGCATAGAAAAGCGAACAAAGATGATATGCTCAGATTGTAACAACGCCTTATGTTAAAAGTGTTTTGGGCCATTCCACAAATAAATACCTAATTACATTCCTAAAATGTTAAAAATAAATGTAAACTTTTATCTCAATCTAATAATATATATATTTTAGTTGTCTTTTTAATTTCGAATCGCTCTTCGAGAACACTGATTGTGATTTTATGCCCGATGAAAACACTTGTTGGGATTATATGTCCCAGGATAAAAGGACGAATTTAAAATATTTAAGTATGGAGAACATAATACTTTTATCACACTTTTTAGAATATGAAAAAAATTTTACCATACATAATTTGGTTTGCAAAATAAAACTCCGTCCCGAAAGGGTTAAGTGATCAAAAAAATTTTAATTTGGAAGGTTATAAATTATGTTGTAATTTATTTTAGACTAAAGTGTTTTTGTCTTCTTAATTGACCATCATATTCTCTCGACCTAAACACACAAAGTTTTTTGAACTCAAAGACAAATCATTGTTAAGAAATCACTAATTTAAGCCATTAAGGACTTCTGAAATGAGATTTCTTTAAATTATTTGAAATCACTTTATGATTTAATATCATCGACTACTAAAATCAGTAGATACTTATAATATTGATGCTTCTTAATATAAAATAATAAAATAATGCACTATTAGTTAAAATTAGTCAATTGTAGTGAAATCTTACCCGTCCACAACTTGAACATGATATGACCTACTAAAAACAGTCTAATCGCCTGATCAAAACATGTGTATGAACATGGCGTAATACATACAAGTGAATGCCAATAAATTACAAAATGGGATATTTTAAATTTTAAAAAGACTTGTGCAACAAGGAGACGTATTTGCAGTTCCTGATGTGCACAATTAAAGAGATATTAACGTTATTAATGAACACGTTTTAAATTTCGTACTTGTTTTCTTGTGCAAGATCATGTGGTATCTGTTTGTGCGGTGGATATCCGCATTTGTGATGTTACGTAAGTAACTCTTTTCAATTAGAAATAGATGTGTGGCAGCTTCAAGGTCGCTCTTTTACATTGAACTGAATATAGAAAAAATCAACAATCAGATCCAGAAAATTGCTTTATGCAGGGTTTCCAATGGATGTGGTAATTAATTTACTCGAGAAACTGCCAAGAACGAACTTGTTGTGGTAGCGACGAAAGAAGAAGAACTTTACGTCTACAAATGGTGAATTTTCATCTTCTGATATTGGAATTGTGCGGAGTATAAAACTTTGTTTGTGATTGTTGAATCAAATAAATAAAAACAAGTTTTGGAAAAGTGGTAAAATAATTGTTTTATTTTGAGGATGAGATATGGATGATTTTGTTAACAAAAATAGTGCAGTTATAGAAATTTATGTTATAAATTGTATTTATCTTATTGTTAAAACTAAATCAAACTTAAGCCTTAAAATCAGAGTCATCATCTTTGCGTCAAATGCACGATTATTCTTTTTCTTTAAAAATTTAAAGAAATTGTTTTAATTGGTCTTCTGACAGTCGGCTGTTACTAAGGCACCGATTCATTATTAGACGTTATTGTTGCCTTCGGTGTACTTGCTTTGTATCATTCAGTCAATAGTAAAGTTTGTCCGATTGCAAAACACCAATTTCATAGTTTCTTTGTGATAACCATATAATAATGCCTTATGACTTTCAATGTAAAAAAATTTCGTATTATATCAGCACTGAAGCGTCGCGCAAAAACGATGCCTAAGATTTGGGCAACTCAGCGGTACAATATTGTTT
This sequence comes from Gymnosoma rotundatum, assembly GCA_916610165.2. Taxonomy (NCBI): domain Eukaryota; kingdom Metazoa; phylum Arthropoda; class Insecta; order Diptera; family Tachinidae; genus Gymnosoma; species Gymnosoma rotundatum. Next base: position 69,406,179 of record OU744338.1, on the reverse strand, counting down.
TTGTTACTTTGACATTCGGGCTTACGGCAAAAACTAACGAAGTCGCCATCGCTACTGCTTTATAATCTATTCACCTTGAATATAAGTATTCCTTTTATTTTGATTTATTTCAAAAATATTGCTTTTGTATTGTTGTGTTGTATTAATTCGCCTTAACATTTAACATAAAAAAAAATTCTTAGAGACATTTATTGAAAGAAATGTTTTTTAGAAAAGAAAAAGTCGTGTAATAAAATTATAACTTGAGTCTTCGTTGCCTTTTAAAAACTTTATTATAAAAATGGCAGCTGCTGTATATAACACACTAGGTCTGTTTCTTTACTCTACTTTTGCACGTATATCGTTCCCTTACTTCAAATCTGGAGATCATAAAGTTCTTCTTCTTCTTCTTGCAAGAAAAAGCCCAAACATTTGTTGTACAAGTTATTTAAATTTGTGAAACAGCTTTAAAACACAAACAAAATAAAAAATTAAGTATTATTTCTTTTTGCTGATTTAGTAAAATACTTTGAGTTTTTATTTTTGTGTTTAAAATTTAGATTTTGTATTCCCGTACTTTTATATAATTTTGTCTCTTTATGAGAGAAAATTTTGCTTGCTCTCATTTTCACGAGCTTCACCCAAAGAGTAAAGAAACATACATATTATCATTCTTCCCGAATTTTGTAAACTTTTCTTCATGCTAAAGCAAAAACTTTTTGAATAAGGCTAAGACAACATGAAGGAGTGGCCCTATAAATTCTTTGAATCCTCTAAACTATTATTTACTTTAAACCATATTTGTTTGTTTTTTTAATTGGTGCTACAATATATTAAGCGATGCCAGTGCCAGATAAAATCATTATTTATTTGTAGTGTCTGTCGTCATATTGCATTCACCTCCCTTTTGTTCGGTCAATATACCTCAACAATAATGCCTCATTTTTAATCGTGTTTAACGATTTGACAATATTTGCTTTCACTAATGGCAACTTAAGATTATTGTGAATATTTGAAGTTTTAATATAATATTCCTTAAATTTTTCAAGATTTTAAGCAGAGACTATCTACTGACTATCCTGCATAATCGTGCGATTCGTTAAAAAGAATCGTACATCATTCATTGACAGAATCCTGATCTACATAAAAACGCAAGAAAAAGTGTATTTCATTGCCACACTGCTGCAATGATAGATGCAACTGAAAATGCAAAAAGATCGTATAGAAACAGTTATTTTATGCATTTGTTTATACTACGATTCCACTGACTTGATATCAACTAGTTGTGAGGAAAAAATTGCGAAGTGTTTTTACTGACTTCAAGTGTTTTGTAATGTTCGAATTTGTGTCGTTATCCTTTTCTATTATTTATAAATGAAAAAAACTCTTATTTTATTTTTTGTAAAAAATAGTTTTTATTTTTAATTTGTTAAATTTTATTTACATTTTTAATTACATTGTTTTAAAAAATCATTTTCTTTAACAAAACAATTTAAAGAAATGATTTTTTAAAAAATGTAAGATCAGATGTCATGAGAAGGATATCTGAGACATAATATCTTAAGTATTGCAAAGACGAAACCAGATCGAAAATAAAAAATCTAGATAAAAACCAGTTGATTTGAGCAAATCAAGTAATTTGGCCAAAATCATTTACATGGAAATTCACTTCTAAATACATTTATGTTATCTGTAATACTTTTATTTAAATACTAAATACTACTTTTTGGAAATAAATGTAATTTTTGACAGATCGGCAGTCTTATTCTGTAATTCTCGGAGCTAAATCAAATCTCGATGGCTTAAAAGCTGAAAATTAAGTTCGTCAAAAAGTTTTACAGGATAGCATTTGTAGAAAAAAGTCGCTGTTGTAGCATTTTGCTTTAGTGATTTACATGACCTTAATTAAACTTTTTAACAACATTTTGGCGTTAGAATCACATTAATATATTTTGCTAAAGAGACACTTGATTTATCTTTCCTTAAAAAAAATGTATATCAAAGTATTTTTCCGCCAAAAGTTGTTTTAATATTTAATTCTTATTTCGAATAGGAATGCGTAAGACACTGCACAAAATAATTTATTATGGTTCTTTTGCCTAAACACATTTTGAATGAAGTAGTCCTGCATATGCCGCGATGCTACTTAAATTTTCGTCCTACTAATATCGATGGTACTATATTCTCGATAGCTTTTGTAGAAAGGGTCGACATCAAAGTGTTAAACGTTGAAAAGTGTTATTAGGCGTAGCACTTTCAGCAAAAGAGCTTGAGAACTAACTTTTCTCGTCAAAACATGCATTTTAACGAACTAAATGATAAAAGAAAATTTGGTTTAATCAAAAGACCAGCCCAACCACTACTGATCCGCCTCCAAAATTTGCTTTTGAAACTGATATGCCTGAGCACTTACTGTGACAAAACATATTGCTAAGGACGTCAGAAGTTTTAGATCTTTATTGTTGGGTTTGATAGAAATCCGAAAATTGCTGCTAAATAAACAAAAAAAAAAAAAAAACAATAAAACAATACTCATCAAATTGCCGCACAGGACAATTTAAATCTTTATATTTTTATTAAACTTTTAGCAAACATGCCAAAACCCGTGTTACATTGAAACCTACATACATAAATAAAAAAAAGAGCTTTTTAGGAATCAAAATATTGGTCAGGTCTTTTTTACGCTTGCAAGTATTTTAAAATGAGCTTAACTTTAATAACACATTCGTTAGGTAAGCATGAATGCGCGCTATGTCGTGCGTGATGCGAAGAATGCTGATAAAGGACGTAGCGGTCCAGAAAGTGCAGCATTACATTCTGCTAGCGTCTAATTTTTCTTGTTTTCTTTGGAAAATGTCCGCATACATTTGTAAAATAAATTTTTTTTTTTAAAAAGATTTTTTAAAATTAAAAATAAACTAAAGCCAAAATAATTTTAATTCGTTTTTGAAAAATGTCTGTCAAATTTCCATCCAGTTTTCTCTCAATGTCGGACAGTTTCATTACATATTAGGTCTGTTTCTTTACTCTACTTTGGGATCCTGTGGGGTCCCAATTTGCACGAAAACTGTTTTCTTACTTTAAAATTGAGTAAATGAGAGCGATTTTGAAAGAATAAAGTTCTTCTTCTTCTTGCACGAAAAAAAAGTTTGGGCTGTTTCGTGCTATTTAAACTTTTGCAACAGCCTTAAAACAGAAACAAAATACCAAATAAATTAATACTTATTTCTTTTTGTTGATTTATTGAAATTAATTTTTTTTATTAAAAGAGTCGAAATACTTTGAGTTTTTATTTTGTGTTTAAAATTTGGATTTTGTGTTCCCGTACTTTTATATAATTTTATCTCTTTATGAGAGAAAACAATGCTTGCACTTATTTTCACGAACTTTACCCAAAAAGTAAAGAAACAGACCTATTATGTTTAGACGATATTACTGTACTCTTCTACACAAAAATTTGACATGTGGTATTACTTGTAGTATAATGTAAACCGCCCTTAAAAATATTTTTTCATTTCAAATAAATTGAAAATAAATACGTATGTGCTGTAAAGAATTAGAACTTTTAAGGCGAATCAAGCTTACACAAAATATGTAATATTTCGAAAATATTTCTCTAAATTTTTGAGAGTATTAGTCAACTGTTAAGATAACTACGTGTTAGTTCAATACGTTCTAACGTTTGGGAAAACATAGAAAAGTTGATTCCAAAAGAAAGCGAACGGAAAGGAACTTCAAACTTTTCGGGGTAGGCACGTAAAATGAATTTTAAAGTGTAATGTTTGTATAGTGAAGCGTTGGAAGTAGGATCATCAAACTTTGAATTTCGCCGGGTTCTCCAAAAACAAATTTATTTTTTAATAACATGTCATTTGACGCGAATAGATATTTTCGGCCCACGGGCTATAAATGGCTTCCACTTCACCAAGGCTTCTCAGTTTTTGCCTAAGAGAAAATTCAATCGGACATCGAAATCAATGTCAACTTCTCAGATGAGGCGTATTGTCGGCAGATATGTCAAAAATCAAATTCGTCGAAATTGACGATCGGAAAGCCCATGAATTCATAGAGAGTGACAGTTTGGTATGAACTTTAAAGTAGTATTAAAACTGCTGCCGTTCTTTACGTTCATGGTGAGCGCTACAGGATTATAATTTGCAATTTTTTATGGAACGAAATGAAAGATAATAATTTGGATAATTTGTAGCTGTCTTTGCCGTCTCGTAGCTACGATTTGACCGCTTTAGACTTTTGCTTGTAGTGTGCCATAAGCTACCGATGCTATGCAAGTAATCCAAAAATTATTCACATGGATATCTTCAAAGTCACTTGCGAGAAAAAAAAAACAAAAAATTCCTATCAGATCTTGGAAAATTTAGCTGACAGGACGAGCTACAGCAAATCAAGTTGTGGCAGCCACATGAATGATATCGTGATCGATAAATAATAGCAATATTTGATACTTCCAATAGAGTAATAAAAGTATTTAAGTTGATTTGACTTAAAAATAGATACTTGTGTTTGGGCCACACGGTTAACTAGAAATCTGGTTGCAGTCAAAAAATAAGAAAGTGTTTTCTTTTCTGTTTATTGGTATTAAAACATATTCAAAATTAACATTAAAACAAGCAGCCTCCTTTGTTCGTACTTCTTCTTAATAGCATATTCGATGGCGAAGTAAAATAATTAACAAAATGTCTATATCTATCTCCTTTCATTACGTGTCTATCTCTTATCTATCCCTTTCCTAAAGAATGTAGTAAGGTTACTTGTAACTAAATAGGGTATGCCTGAAGTAAAAGAGAAGCTTTTATAAAAAAAAAAAATAAAAAAAAAAAAAATAGTAGGTCTTTTCAGTAACTAAAAATTTTTACTTATTGTTGTTAAATGTTACTAAAACGTGTTCAAGTACTCAAAAAATTAGCAACGAGAGAGTGAAGAAGAGAGTAAAAATATCAGAAAGAAAATGTTTGTTGCAAGTTTTAGCTAGTAAAATCTTTTTTTTTATCAAGAATTAGTCAAACATCTTTAAAGATGTCTGATAATAGAAATTTTTGTAACATTGATGAAAATAGAAGTACTTGGCAATTAAAAGAATATAAAAACAAGCAAGAGCGCTATATTCGGATATGCCTAATCCTACATACCCTTCACCATCTATGTAAATCTATTTTAGTGAAGTAACTCCAATCAAAAAAGCAAATATTAAGGTGACAGAGAATTAAATAATAAGAAAAAAATAAGTACTTCACAAACATAATTTTACATAAAACTGTCATCAGCTCTTAATAGGTTAAGCATATTTAAAAATAATTAGTATTTCCTTAAAGATCTAATTAAAAGGTTTTAAATGATACCCATATTGATACTTAAAAAATTTTTTAAACTTCAGAGGCCCGTTATTTGGAAAATATGGGCGAGCGTCAATTTTTTCATGTGATGTTTTTTTCTTATTTTTTTAATTCTCTATCGCCCCGTATATTTGTTTTTTGATTTGAGTTACTTTTACAAGGGAACAACCCTTGTTCACAAATTTGATTTAACATTAACACGAACGGACAGACGGACATCGCTTAATCTAAAAATGTATACACTTTATGGGGTCGGATATGGATGTTGTAGAAATTACAAACGAAATGACAAACTTAGTTATACCATTTTGTTGTTGTGTTATTGTTCTTTAATTTATGTGAGGAAGAATATAGCAAAAAAAGTTGAAAATAACAGAAATTTGGTATAGCATCTTCTAGCTTTAAAAGTGTTTTTGTTTTTTTAAGAATTAAAAGTAAGCAAGCCAGTGATAAAACATTCATTGCAATGTACTTTTTGCGGTACAAATTTAATAAAATAATACAATTTTTATGTGCAATTATAAATAAGTTAAACTTTTCCATCTTAATCACAATAAGAATCGTTAATAGAACTAACTGCAAAAAAAGAACTATATTTATAATGCGCTTAAACATCATAAACGCTTTTGAAAATTACCGAGTAATTAAAAAAAATGTAAAACATTTTAAGGTTAAATTAGACGTGCCATACCATAACACCATAGCCGTAACCATGGCCATAACCACAAACATATTTACTGCCAGCGAATAGTGGTGCCACAGCCATAAGCAACTCTTCTTTGTTTTGCCGTTTGTTAAGAAAGCAGCGCAATGAAAAGTATACATTAAAACTCGCCAATACAATGTAGAGAAGGTAAAAAATAAGAACATTATAAAAAACAAACAGTTAATACCTCGATTCAATAGTCAGATCTATATGGTTATGGTAAAAATCAAAATTTAATTAATATCTATGGTTACGGTTATGGCTATGGAATTATGGCATGTCACCAATAATCAAATACATTGTTTTCCATAAGGTTGGTTTGAACAGCTGTTTTATATGGTTATGGCACGTCTAATTGGTTACTTACAGTATTTTTTTTAATTTTTCCTTGTGGCTGACATCAGTTTAGTTGCTTGAAGTGTTTTCTTGTTTTATGTATTTTTCACCTTAGTAGATTTATTTTGAAATGGTTCTATTTATTGAATAGACCGTAGATATATTTCTATTTATTGATCAGACCGTACAGTTTTACGGTCTTACATATTATTTCCAACGCCACAACAATTTACTTGCTAAATTTTGCTAGTAAAGCGTCCATTTACCCCTTTATAATTGGGATAATAATTTTGAAAATTTCTGTTTTACTCTCTTGCATAGCTAGATTTTTGTAGTAACGTTACAGAGTTTTTAACATAAATACACATTAACGATACTGATGTATACTCGTCATTTGGCAGATGCCAATGCACCCACAAATACGGATGTATGGATGTGGCCATTATTTGGCTTCAGTGTGTGTGTGTGTTTTTTTTCGTATTGGAGGTGTGTAATCTCAAGAATACTAGTGACCCGCATCGCTAGGATGCACGAATCATTATTTTTGGCTCCCACATACTAAACCACACTTCAACGTGTTTACAACTCTACCCCACGTAGCTACTGAGAAATATTACTTCTCGACACTGCTTTTCGCCTCGCTTATACTAACTGGCAATCTGCCAAAAAGAGAATAGTGAAAATTTACCCGTTGTGCTGTGTCCAAATCTTTTTAAATACTTTTTTAAACACCCGTGATTTATTAAAAACTGGGGAAGGTAAAAGTTAGTGTTGTCATGACTTCTTTGTATAAATATGTTTATTTTAGGAATCAGGCGGTAAGACTTTTTGTGAAGGCGTCCCGAAATGCGTATTGATTTCTCACGTTCTCCCCGGGATACTTCAGATATAAACCTACGACTAGTCGGATTTCTTTCAATACCCTCTTCATTTCATTGACCAAAATATCTGTTGGTAATGACCCTTCTTAAGATATCGTCCGAAAACCACTTATTATTCGAGGAGCGTTCAGCCTGAAAGTCTGAAAAAGTTTTTTTTTTGCACATTTCAAATTCCATTGCTTCCAACCACAATTAAGACTTAGTTCCTTTGTGTTCCTTTTCGGGTTCAGAGTTTATTGGCCTTATTTTTTGGCCTCCAACTCTAACATCTATGCACCTTACATTTTTTCTGTCAGTTGTAAGGACGACTGTTTCAGTCTTATGGCAGTTCTAAAAAACTAAAGATAGGCAAGTTTTTACCATCGCTATAGCCGAATGACATTATGTTCCCCAAAAGTGGTCAACGCACCGAGTCTTGTGGGACTCCAGCTGTGACACTGTAATGCTTTGTACCCTTGTCACTTTCATAGATCAGCCTCCTATCTCTAAGATAGCTAGTTATCATTTGCACAAGGCTTAATAATATGATCCCAGCTCGCTGAATTAAATGCATTCTTGACATTGAGGGCTACAACTGCACAGTATTCTTTCGTTCCCTCTTTTCACCTTCCATAACTCTTAGTGCCATATCACTACCACCATCTTTACGGCATCAACGGTTGATCTAGCCTTTGTAAAAAATTGTTGTTCTGATAAAACTGCTCTCTGTTCTATTATTGGTATCAGTCTGTTGTAAAGGGTTCTTTCGAGAATCTTTGCCATCGTACTGGAATAAATATTGGCTGGTACGATGAAGCTTCTCTGGGGGCTTATTACCCTTCGGTAGACGCTTCCTCTAGTTCTTCCTATGTAACTGCAGGAGCTACATCTTTTTAGCTTAGAATCAGCAGCAGTAACTCTGTCGTGGAAAAAGTGTTCTTAGAATGCTTTTTACCATTTTAGGGTACGTAATTTTGCCAGATAAACTCCTGTTTAAATAATAAATAACTGAGTAACGAAAAACTCGTCATTTATCATTTATCTTCCTCATTGAAACTTTTCGTGCTCTGAGGATGTAATCTTTGACTTGAAAAGTAGCAATGATATCTCTATTATAATAGGCGATGACCTATTTACCAAATCTATTATTTAGATTCGTTCTAGATCGGATTTATTTGTATAAAGTTCATAATAGCTGACCCACCCATAGATCTCATTATCTCATCTTTAACTCTATAAACGTTTAAAAATTTTATAGGTACTCGGTGCTTTTATCAATTAATGAACATTAATTATAATTCCTAAGGTTAATACTGACACTACTAAATATTTATTTCACCTGTATCCAGACAATGGCACAAACGCCCGGCGCATAAGAACAACACAACTCATCAGTGACAAACCATCATGCTTGACGGTCTTTTTTGTTTTATTTAGATTTTTGTTAGCATGATGACGTACAAAAAATTTTTCCTTTAATTATAAAATTTGCTTCCATCTGATCACAGCCCATCCTTTCAAGTTTAGCGGCTAAAGTGGGTTGTGTCTGGAAAGGTTTAATATCATTTTTGCTGTTGACCCTGTTTCTTTTTTTATAGAGTGGCTTGTTACGGTTACACAACATTAACTTTAAACGGTAGTTAGCAATTGTTAATTCAATGCACCATTTCGACACCATTTTGCATAAGTAAATATTTTAACAAAAAAAGTATATCTTATATAACCTATGAGTTAAATATTAAATTATTTAATAAATATTTTTAACGAGGTAGCGCCGGTGTAAGTAAAAGGACATATTGGCTTTACAGTTAACAAAGCAGCTGCAAAAAAACAGCAGAAAATGGAATGGTGCTTTAATGGGGTTCACAATGACTGGCTGTATGGCGTAAACTTGAAAGAATGGCGGGAGACAATTACACGCACGTGCGGCAGTCTCGAAAGGATCTGAGGGAGGAAGACGACCGTATTCGTCGTAAGACAATCGAAATACTCTAAACTAGATAACTCTCTTGATAACAGCATATGAAATGACTTGAGTTACCATCCAACTAAGATGAGAATCGAAAAAGATAAAGGTTGTTGACTGCGCCTAGAACTTGCTGAGAGGAGAGCAACGATAGCTTGAATTATAATTAAAATTACGCCAGAAGCTTAATGGACAAGAATGTCTCAAGAGGCCTTGCTCCATATGTGAAGTTGACAGTTTTCAGTCGACGACCAGAAATCACTAGACTAGATAAAATTCAAGCTGAATGGCGTGCGACGTAATGATGAGGACGAATATTAAATTTTTGGTCACTACTTACTAATGAAGGGACCTTTGAACCCACCCAGTAATGTTCCCGTTATAGCGGATTTCTGAAGTGTCCCAAGGCCCACCAATCTATTTTTTTTTAATAGAAAAAAATTTTCTCAAGGATTATATAAACATTTTTTATATTATAACTATATGTTGTACGTTAAAACCAAATCTCGTATAAAAGTGATCATTCTTTTAGAAGATGGATATCCTTCAATTTGTCCTATTTTACATCGAAAATTTGAATTCACCCTATACTGAAAATTGTACCCAATAATTTGAAAAACCGAAAAATTAAAAATTTTAATTTTTAAATTTAAATTTAATTCGATCATTTTTAAACATAAACATGCAGATTAAAGCACCATTTTGTAGGTATTGACAAGGCCTTTAAGGTACGAGGTACCCAACTTTAAGACCACATAGTGTCATCCCTAGAAAGTGGATGGTACGCAGCTTCAAAACTTGCGCTCAAATGCTCCTCTGCTATGCTCATGCCAAATTTTGGATAAATTGGCCTAGCCCTTTACAAATGGTTGGGTCATTTCCAAGATATTTTTGTTCTGTCCCACTGTGCATTAAAATTTTTCACATTAATGCTAAATAGTATTGTTTTTATTTTTTTTATGATTATTTTCTAACTTTTGTATTTACTGCTGTTGTCAGTATTGTTTATTTTAATGTTTCAAATGTTGTTGTATTAGTTGTTTATGTACAACAACACGTAAAAATCAACAAAAAAAGCATTTAATCACTTGCTGTACAGTCACTTGCCTCTTGTCCACAACATCAATAAGAAAAGTCTACCCGTATGGCGGATTTGGATGGCTACAGAAGAAAGATCTTATTTGGTTGGGTGATTCACGTACTCTATTTAAATGATTTAAAAGAAGAAACTGTTGTTAGTTTGTATCTTGTTTTTTTATTTATTTTATGGTGGTCTCAGGAATATGCCAACATGAGTTACTGCAGCAGCCTTGAGTGTCAACTAACAAACAGCAAACAAAAACATTAAAAAAAAAACAGATATCAGCACTACAACAAATAGCAGCAATAACAACAACAACATTAATGTAATATATGTTAAGTACATTATTTTCGCACATTTAACGTTTTGTGAAATTTCTCCAGTCTTTCTAATTTTATTGGGCTGAATGTATTTTTTGTTGTTTGTTTTCCTATTTGTTGTAAATTGTTAATTTGTGTTTTTTAGCTGTTTTACATGATGTACGTGTAGTTTGTCTACTATATTCTATTAAATTTTTTTTTACATTTTTATATTGTAGCCGTTTTTGTTGTTATTGTTGCCGTTATTCATTTCATATGTTAGTTTCAATGTTTAGGTTGTAGTTAAACATGCTGTAGTTGGTTGCTTGATGTTGTTTAAAATTTTGTGTATTTTTGTTGTTGTCAACGGTAATTTGTGTCTGCTACATAATTGGCGCAATTACATGATGTCAGGTTGATAATTAGTTCCGACTTTTTAAATTATATTGAAATACATTTTTATCGGTCAGTAAATACAAAAATCATTTAAAATATTAATGAATTTAAAAAAGCAACTACGAGGGCTGCTATATATATTTCTGGCCTGGCAACACTGAGTGCTGCCAAGTGCAATCTGACATTTCCATTGGAAAGTTTGTCATTTTTTAGCATAATCGTACTCAAAACGTTTTGACGTACGACCATTATTTGTGTTGTTTACAGTGACTTGAAAAAATTAATATAGAAAAAAAAATGGAATTAACTCGTGAACATTTTCGTGCCCTCATTTTTCACAACTTTCGACGTGGATTATCACGACAAGAGTGCATTGATGAACTTAAATCTTTGTATGGCGATGAAGCACCATCCTATAACACTGCGAAAAATTGGTATAATGAATTTAATCGTGGCCGAAGCTCGCTCAAAGACGAACTCCGTGAAGGTCGTCCAAAAACGGCTGTTGTGCCAGAGAACATTGATGCCGTGCGTGAACTCATAATCAGCGTTGCCGCTTTGGTCCAATCGGACCAAACTTGGTAGTTTTTCGTTTTTAAAAAACAGTTTGGTAGTTTGGTTGGTTTGTTGCATTTTTTTTAATTTTTGGTAGGTTTTCCTTCTCCAGCAATTTTTTAGCAATAGTAAATTTTTCACCTTAAAATTCTAAAAGAAATGTAACTTTGAATTAAATAAACAATAACTTTGAATAGTGTTATCACTGTTTTCAAAAACTGTTTTAGGTGTAATAACAAACATATCTGCTTTTTTGCATAGAGATGATTAAAGCTATAACCATCTGTGGTTTAAGAAACGCGAACAATATTATGAAATGGAAATTAACATAATTTTTGAGCGAAGTTTTATTTTTAAGTGTACGTATTAAAAAAATTAACAAACATAATGGAAAAAAAGTAAACTTTTTTAATTGTAAATATGTACCTATTTATTACATAAATATTTACTAATATTGCATGTAAAGAAACAGTCAAAAGAAAATTTAGAACCGAATGGTTGAGCGAATTTGATTGCCTCCAGGAAAGAGATGGGTGTTCATTCTGCATAGTATGCTCTAAAACTATTTTAAATCATAACACCCATCTCAAAAGTCACCAAAAGACAAACTACCATCTCAACAACTACGGGGGAAAAAACCAAGTGAGTATAACAGAGTTTATATGCAAGAAATGCATTTTTAAATTTTTGGTAGGCTGTGAACGATTTTGGTAGGATTTTTGAAAATTATTGGTAGAAAGTAAATTTCTTGTGTGGTAACGCTGCTCATAATGCAAGATCGACATGCGACATACCGAGAGATAGAGACATCCTTGGATATTTCTTCCACCAGCATACATTCGATACTGCATGAACACCTGGCCGTAAAAAAGGTCACTCCAAAAAAGGCTCGTGTCGATTAGTACAAAGAAATGTTGCAAAAATACGATTGCGGTGCTTCAAAAGAAGTTTATAAGATCGTTACAGGTGACGAATCATGGATCTATGCGTATGAGCCCGAAACGAAACAAGAATCGACCGTGTGGGTCTTCAAATACGAGCAAAATCCAACGAAAGTTGTTCGTGGAAGAAGCACTTCGAAGCAAATGGTCGCCTGTTTCTTCGGCAAAACCGGTCATGTGGCGACTGTTCCGCTTGAGCAACGTAGGACGGTCACTTCTTAGTGGTACACTACAATTTGTTTGCCTGAAGTCATCGGAGAAATTCGAAAAACCAACAAGAGAAGACGAATCATTGTTCACCATGACAATGCGAGCTCTCACACATCGGCTCAAACCAGAGCGTTTTTGATCGGCCAAAACGTCGAATTAATGGGTCATCTGCCGTACACCCCTGACTTGACACCTAATGACTTCTTCTTGTTTCCGCATATCAAGAAAAAAATGCGTGGTCAACGATTTTCGTCGCCAGAAGAAGTTGTTGAAGTGTTCAAAAACCATGTTTTAGAGGTGTCTCAACCGGAGTGGAAAAATGCTTCGACAACTCGTTTGAGCGCATGCAAAAGTGTATAAAACATGCTGGAGAATACTTTGAAAAACAATAAAACCATTTTTGATTATAAATATTCGCATTTTCACTATTAGGCCAGAAATATATAGAGCAGCCCTCGTATACATTTTTTAAACATAATTTTCAAATTTAGAAAAAAGTTTTTTAAATTCTTAAAGAATTTTTTTTTTTGAGAGAAGTAGCACTTCAGGCATTAAAACCTTCGTAGTTCGTAACCGTGCTACATTCTTTAGGAAAGGGATAGATGAGAGAGAAGAAAGGCGGTGAAAGGAGATAGATATAGCCATTTTATTAATTATTTTACTTCGCCGGCGAATATGCTACGAAGAAGTACAGAAGCACAATGCGTCAAGACGAACCCAAATTTTGTCAAACAAAGTAGATTTCCTAAATATTTCAAACAAAAACTTGAGCAAAAAATAAAATTTTATAAATTTTTTTAACAAGAAATTAAAAAATAGAGAAAAACTTACGATTATATTTAAATGACTTTAAGGCGAAAAGATTTACGCTTACTCGTACTTCTAAATCTTACCAAAATTCACTAAAAAATAAAATAAAAACTCTGGACATATCTACAATGAAAAAAGTTTTATTTTATGTAAAAAAATGCTTTTCAGAAAACAAAAATTCACTAAATACCAAAAATTATAAAAAGAAACAAATTAAGCAAAAGTTTGAAAACAAAGTTTTAGAAAAAAATCTTAAACTCACCCAAAGATGCCTTTAGAAAATCCAGCTTATATTTTTATCTTCCATAAACCAAAAATTGATTTTCATGGTGTCAGTAAAACGTTCTTCACTTTAGAAGCAGTATCCTGATTTAAGATAATTTAAAATAAAATAAGTGGGTAAAATGCGTCGTCTGTGCATTCGGAAATCATTGACAAACTGCATCAAATATTTAATTTTAAGAGACGACGATTAAGATGCATCAACTATTATGGTTGAAAATAATAAACGACGATCGGGAATAAATGCGAGCTTCTGACTCATACGAGGCTTTTCCGTCTCTATTCTTGCTTACAAAAATAGATTCCATAAAATTGAAACTACAGTTCATGCTTCCATTTTGCCGGGCTTTATTGTGCCAAAGAAAGCGAAACTAAATAAAGAATCGGCTGATAGGGCTTTGTTTGGATATTAATAAAACTTGTTACGTTAAGTACTTGGTAAAAGGAAAAACAACAAATCCTTCTATTCTCTTCAATATAATGTTCCGCGCAATGTATTTTGTTTTGGAAAGCTTTCATTTTTAAAAATCAATGAAAAGGAGTCGATCGAGCCTTAAAACAAAATCACATATTGGGACTTTCTTTTGTTTTAGCCGTTTGATTAACGTTTTTATTCGTTTTTTATTTATGTCTGATTTTTAAAATTGCATTTTTGCAAATAAATTATTGTTTTTCTGCTAAATTTAACTTTTCTGTTTACAGTTAATTACAATTTATAACAAACTTATCCCTAACTGAAAAGTGACAATTTGATTAATGGAAAAATAAACCCATAAGCGATTTTAGTTTATTTAATAAATTTTCCTTTTTTAATATAAATATACATGATTGGACTGAATTTCGTTCTCTCGGAAAAAATTATTCTCGAGAAAAGATTCCTCTAAATATGAATTCCTTGGGAAAAACTGATAAAAAGTGGCATCATCGTAATTCAAAGGGAGATATTTTATTTATTTACATGTTATTTTTATTTTTTAATTCGTAATACCTCCTTTTTTTCCTCGAATTTTTTTTCATTTTCCGCAGTCAATTAAAAGGGGAAAAATTTATAATGGGAGAAAAAGGACCGAATCTTATATACCCCATGAAAGGCATTCACATCACCTATTTTACTCTTGCAAAATTGCGAAAGAGCAAAATTTTAGTTAACCATAACAACAAACACATAAAAAAAATTGTGCTAATTTTTGCATTTCGAGTTACTTATATCGTAATCAAGTGCGTAAAATCTGTCTAAAATTTTGCACAAAACATACGTTCAACGTCAGTCCAATTGTGTTGTCGAATTAAATTTTCTTCTTGAGCAACTTTTTGCATAATAGTCGGTACAACAAGCCAAAACTAGACGGAAATTTGTCATTGCTTTGAAAAAATGTGTGCAGCAATTCAAAATTAAAAATATAAAAAATTTTAATAAAATATTAAGAATAAATAAAAAAAAAATTGGATGTGCTTTTTATTTGTTAGTTAAATGTTAATGAGTTGCAGTCTAATTTAATAAAAACGGCCTCTGTTATTTAACATAACTCGGAAAATATGAGCGAGCGCCATTTTTTCTCTCGTTGGTTTTTTTTTTTAATTCTTTATCGCCTCATATATCTGTTTTTTCTTGTGATTGGAGTTGCTTCACTAAACTTGATTTGTTCCAAATGATTTGGAAAATCTGAATAAAATTTTTAGTTTTTCCTTAAAGATCTCTTCAAAAGCTTTTGAATGATATCTTAAAAATATGGTGCACAATCGTACTTTTCTATGAAAAGTTTAGAGAGAAATCGCTCAATGTCTCTCCGGTATGCATTAGAACAAACAACTAAATTTAAGAAACGTAATAATAGTGCTAAAGTACTAAATGCGCTTTTTCCGAAACTATGTCTAAAAGAAAGGTGGTCCTAAATTTTCTGTAGCTCATTTGGGGACGTAAACGAATAGACGGACTTCGCTAAATCGACTCGTCTATGTAGGGATCAAGAATAGATATATAAATTATGAGATCGTAAATGAACATTGTAGAAGAATTTAAAAAATAATTAAGAGATATCATTTTTCTTATTTAAATAGTTTGAGGAAATTTCTTAAAATAATCTTCAATCCAACGCTTCTTATCATCCGTGCGCATTATACTTCGTTGTAACTGCAACGCACTTGGTAAGAAGTTCGAAACTCTCCGTAACCTGAGGTGAACCATTATCAGCAGGTGAGCCAAAATGGCGGTTAGATCCATAGCATTATTATTGGGCTCGTATGTTTTTCTTTAGTTTAACACCAACAAAATGAAGTCTTAACAGACTATTAATAATAGTAGCAGCAACTATTGAATTATTATCTGTTAATGAGTTCAGTTACATCGAAGATTTCATAAATAATTTTAAAATAATAAATAACTTTTTTATATTGATGAATATCGATGCCTATTTGACTAATCGATAAAAAGCCGATTTGAATGCTTCTAGTGTCAAACTGATCCACTCCATTTAGGTATTGTTATAGTTAAGTGTTAATTTAAACTCTGAATGAACTCCTTGGCAATGGATCTTAACAATTTGAAATAACAATATCATTTATTTAAAGTAATTATTTAAAGAGAATTCTAAAAACAGGGTATACTTTTTCCAAGCATTTTTAACAAATTTTAAATCGAATAAATCGATTTGGCATTTACGAAATTCATTCAGACTAAAAGATGAAAAGCAGTTTAAAATACAATTAATAGTTAATCGATTAAATACGCCATTGAACGGGGATTATGTTTAAACCCAAAAAACGGACCATAAAAATTGTGTTTTCGATATACTTGTATGACGTATTGACTTGTCCTTGTAGTTTAATCAGACAAAGTTTGATTTCGTTAAATGAAATTAACTAAAGCCAACGTAAGGCTCGGTTTTTCTTTTATTATTCTACTTTCCCAAGTTGGCCTTGTTACTCTAATTAAAGCAAGTATTTTTTTTTTAGGAAAAAACAGTTTTAGTTCTCATTAACCTCTATCCGCGTCGTAATGCAAAAGAGATAATAAATGAAAATATGCAACCACATGAAAAGATATTTATTTAGAAGAGATATAAACAGCAACATTGTGAAAATTTTCACAAATAAATTCCAACTATTTTCACTAATTAATCAACATGTTTTGAAGAAAAGTTTTTGCTCTCGTCTTATTTTACTATTTTGCATTTTTAAGCATCTACAAATCAACAGTGAATGAATCTACAGACATTATTCAAATAAGAAGGGAAAAAATTAAAGAAACTCTCCCACACATTTGTGTTTTATTACTATTCCTTCACGTGTGTTTTGTTAAGAAACGAAAAATAATGATTGTGTGTCAATATAAAATACATTTAGTTAAATGACACAAAAAAATTACCTTTCTGCTGTGACAGACGACTGTTGGTTAATGTTGCAATTAATTATAAAAAGAAATTTTCTTTTTTTAAAGACAAACAAAGTAAATATGAAAAACTTTGATTTTTCCCTGTCTTAACTTCTTGTCATTTTAAATGTTATTTTCTTTTGAGTATGTTTTCCCATTTCAGCTTTAAAAGCTGACCTAAATAACGTTTAAATATGGGTATAACAAACAAGTCTTTGAAGAAAGTTTTGCTTTTTACATCAGTGTTATTTCTCTTAAATAAAGTTTAAGTCAACTTATGCAGGTTAAGTTATTGAGTTTTTGTTAGCAAATTGTCTTGAGTACAACAACTGTTTGTGACTTTAACTATTGACCTTTTTAACTACATTCACGCTTAGTTTTTTGTTTCAACGCATGATAATAATTTCCCTTTAAATTTTCAAGTAAAGCGAAGGACAAAGAAATTAAATCCAACCACATTTGCAACATGTAAAAAAATATTTAGTATCTCTAAAGGTGAATGAGTACCATCATGTTTTTAGTTTGTTAAAGAGTGGCACAATTTTAATCATCCTTAACATTTCACTTTATATTTTTTTCTCTTTATGGACACAAAACAACAAATAAACAAAAAAGTAAAATTAAATCAAAAGCTATATTCTGTTGTTTTAAAAGTAGAACATGTTTCTAAAAATTTGTCAAGCGTTACGAGAAAATCGTTTCAGATCAGCGTTAAATGAAAATACACGAACAATACACACACACAAATAAAGACGGAAATATTGATGAAATAAAAATGCATACAGACTTTAAATAGTTGTTCATTATGTTTATGCTTGTTTGTCTGTCAGTCTGTTTGCCCAATATCCAATGTTGTGAATTGTCAAACAATTGTCAACCACTCCAAGCTGTCAATCAAATGAGTAGCAAATAGAAGAAAAAAACAAAAATACATTAACAGAAATTCAACAACCAAATAGAAGATGATACAACATGAGACGACTAAAATCGAAATGTACTTGTAAGTCTAAGTATAGTGCGTGAAACAAAAATGAAAGGAAGAAGTTTAATAAATGAACAATAAATCACAATTCTACAACACTAAAGTGTTACAATGTCCGAAAGACAGACATTTAAAAGCTAAATTTTTTTTTAGATATTTAGACACAAACACTAAAAGAAAAAACTTAAGCAAAAGCAATTTAGATCATAGTGCACTGAGAAATGGTTTTCGTTAGCACAATATCCCAACATAAATATGAAGTCCACCACTTTTTATAGTCTTTAAAAATCGACATACTACTTGTATCGTAAAAGCACTTCACTCAAAAAAACTGCTTTCGAATTAATGGATTACAAATCTGTGACAGCATACATCCAAGTGGAAGGGCTCGCAATGGTTCTTCCATTCTAAAAATCTGACAGATTTTAATATCGTTTTATCTAACTATTGCCCGCCTAGACACAAAATTGAACAGCAACAATGTGCATAACACAAATATTGGTGCTGAAGGCCCCAGGGGAAGACAGTTATAGAATACCGTAATTGCGGAAGTATCTTAATCTGGAAAATAGACTTCACCATAATGCCAGACCTGAATCAGGTGTTGTAAGCTGCAACCTTGCTCATCTTATGACTTATATGCCGACCCTACTTCTACAATCATATCCTCAAATCACAGACCTGTAGCTAAAGCTAAAGGCGTATTTCTTTATCCAAATAATAACAAAAACTAGTTAGAAATTACCCCGATATAGAAACAGCTGGCGCGAGCTTTACAGAAATAAAAAACTCTGCCGCAATAAATACAACCAACACCAGTCAAAATAGACTCTAAAATTAAATTTTATGAGTCTTCGCTGTAGGCTCTAGGACGTTTAAGATATCATATTGCTCAAGAATCCCCAATAATACTAGAAAGCCAAATCTGGGGGAAAAATCAACTGAGAAGGTACAAACCTAGAAAACGTTTTTACACCAAATGATGCAAATATTCCTCTAATTATAGATATTCCGATTAAATTTAGTTGTATATCATTTAAGACGGCGATTTGTAAAATCAACTTCAAAAATCACCCGGATCTGACAACATCACAGGTTAATTGATAGTAAATTTACTTAAGTCTGATTTGAGAACTGCACTCTTGATATTTAACGCTATACTACGGGTAAGTTGTTTCCCACAATCGTGGAAAAGGTCGACAATTGTTACGATTCCGAAGCTAGGATAAGACTCAAGCCAGATAACTTCGTACATACCGATTATCTTGCTATCAGTTCCTTTGAAGTTATTTGCAAAAATGCTTCTGCAAAGCTTAACTCGTCACCTTAGCACGCAAAACATAATTCCAGGTCACCAGTTTAGATTCCAAGAAAGTTATCATTGAACGAGTGCATAGAAATGTGACAATGATTAGACAGGCATTCAAGAAAAAACAATATTTTTAAGCATTTTTTAAGATATTTCTAAAGCATTCGACAACGTTTGGCATGATGAAGAAACTTCTTCAAAATACAAATAAGCTGCTTGAGTGATAGGTCGTTTACAGTAAGATTTAGTGATCAAAGGGCAGCATACTCGGCCCACTGTTATATATTATCTTTACAGCAAATATGCCAACGATCCTGTAC
The DNA here is from genome assembly GCA_916610165.2 of Gymnosoma rotundatum. NCBI lineage: Eukaryota > Metazoa > Arthropoda > Insecta > Diptera > Tachinidae > Gymnosoma > Gymnosoma rotundatum. The sequence goes on along the minus strand of OU744338.1, from coordinate 69,386,426 downwards.
ACATACACGTCAACTTTTGCTTTTGACATCACCTTTATAAACGTAAACCGTGACCCAATACTTGCTTCTCAACAGTTATAGAATCGTATACATGAAGTAGAAAATTGGTTAAGTCTATGAAAAGTAAAAGCAAATCCATCCACATGGCCTTAAGCTAAGAGAGGAAAGCGTCCAAGCGATCAAAATAAACAAATTTCCCGTCCTTGTAGAGTCAGGTCAAATATTTGGGAGTTTACCTGACCGGTGCCTAACATTCGCCGATATCTAAATATTCCTACCGTCACGGAAGTACGTCAACAGATTGCCGGTCCATCTTAACTCTTTCGCCAGGGACATCTTAATATTCGAAGGACACCAGGTAGTAAAAAAACAATTCATAGAGCCTCGCAAGAAGGCTCCTCTAACAAAATTATGTAACAATAGTATCTACGATTTAAATACAATAACTTAGTTCTTAAAGTGGTAATAATTAACGTATTATTATTACATTTAAGATTTATGTACCTTTTCTAAGTTTTTACCCGAAAGATCCAACAATTTTCATAATAATAATATTTAAAAAAAATAAAACTAGTGTTGATCGAGTTAGTGTAGTTCCTAGAACTATCGCAGTATATGATAGAACTGGAGCATAACAGAAGCATCTACAAAATAACTGGAGGAAGACAAATGAAAGTGAAGAACTAGCACGCAATTGTGGATGCATCGCCATGGCAACTTTTTTTCGTCTGAGTTTAAGATGACACTCTGATTACTGGGGCCAACTGACTGATTTGACTATCATGGCTCTTTATATTGCAAACCGTCCTGGTAAAATTTGCTGCATTGACTGTTGATATTTTTTTGATGCATAATAGTGAGACCATGTTATTTTTACCAGTTGTGTACGGGTAGAAAATTTTATCGAGATCGGTAGAATAGAAAATATCTAAAAATGCTGCTGCGCTAAGAGAATAAAATTAATTTCGTTGGATCAAAAAGTTTCTTCTTCATAAGCGAATGCCGTTTGGCACGTTTATAGTAGAATCGTATTATGTCAAATTTACTTGCTTAACTTAAACAAGTAAGAGTGCTATTTTCGGCTATGCCGAATATTACATGCCGTTTACCACATATTCATATGTAAATCTTGTTTAGTAAAATAACTCCAAAATAAAAAAAAAAATAAATATTGGGGTGACAGAGAATTAAAAAAATAAGAAAAAGAGAAATAAAGTACTTTATATAATTTTACATAAAAATGTCATAGGCCCCGCTAAAATTTTTTAAAAAATCTTAGTATTTCCTTAAACATCTTTTGAAAAGCTTCAAAATGATACCCATATTGATATCTTTAAACACATATTGCACAATCGCAATTTTCTATGAAAAGTTTAGACGCCCATAATATATACATATATTTGTTTTCTTGATAAGAGTTACTAAACTAGATTTGTTCGAAATGATGAGGAAAAATTAGAGGCCCGCTTGAATGATATGGGCCGATCTTGCTGATTTTATATATATTTTCAAAACTATGGCTGATCGATTAGTGTATTTAAACTTTCTTTAGCTCATCATGTACCTTGGCAAAGTTAGTTTCAATCCAAACACGGATGGACAGGCGGAAAGAACTTAGAATGAATATACTTTATGGGGTCGGAAATATATTTTGTAAAAACGGAATGACAAACTTAGCTAATCCTTTTTCCACTTTTTTGTTGTCGAGGCTATAAAAATTATCAACTGAATTAACAAAACAGGAAGCGATTTTAACGCTCCTCAGCGTTTTTTTAAATTAATTAAAATTAATTATTGAGAAACTTTAAGCGCCGTAGCGTTGCGGCTGCTGTAGTCAAGTTGGTAAGCACGTTAACTACAAATCTGGTTGCCGTGGGTTCAACCCTTGCGGCACACAAAATATAAAAATGTTTTTTTCTGTTTAAGGGTATAAATACATATACAAAATTAACATCAAAGACATGCAGCCTCCTTCTTCGCTACTTCTTTATAGCATATTCGCCGGCGAAGTAAAATAATTAACAAAATGGCTATATCTATCTCCTTTCACAAACTGTCTATCTTTTATCTATCCCTTTCCTAAAGAATATATTACAATTACTAAAAATAACTAAGTTATACCTGAAGAGCTAATTCGGTTTAAAAAGAAGGCATTCTAAATGAAAATGTTTAAATCAAGTCCTTTATTTTATAATTCGTAGCTTAATCACACTCCTTTAATTATCTGCTGTATTCGAAAGTAGGAACTACTAAAAATGTATTCGGCTTTTTTTATCTACAGTCTTATTTGTCTCTTTCTAAAAGAGGCAAAAACAAATATTCATATGTATATTCTCACATAAAAAGGGGCATAAAATGTGGGAATGTGTCAAAGTCAACTTGTCATCTGAATGTCAAATTGTTAAAATTTCCTAAAGCAATAACAACATAAACCAACGAAATGAAACTAACACTACTATTTAATATTACAACGAGCATAAATAGTATGAATTGGTATTTATCGAATGATCCATACAAAAACAACAATATAGTACATAAATGCAACAGCATAAACACTACAAATCGATTATTGAATGACTGCCGACAAAAGAAAAGACTCATTTACACATGAACGAGAGACAAGTAAAAGTTAAATGTATAGAGATATTTTAATCTACGATCAAATACGTACATAAATATATTCACATAAGAAGTATAAACATACCTCACACAGCCACACACACACACACACACACACACACGGCATTAAACTTTAAGCCAAATTGAAAATTCTCACGTTTTTCGTGTTTTGTGATTTATTTTATTAGAAAAGTGTGATTGAATTAGTCCACAAATTGTCAGTGTGTTTAACATAAAATAACGCGTGCCATTTCCTGTCATAATATTTTAAAAGCTGCTGTTAACATTTGTGTTTGAAACAAGTTTGAGTGACAGTGTTCAGCTAAACCAAACGTAATTCATTTATCAAAAATTATATAATACAATAATATAAAAATTATATAATTAAAAATTTATATTGATAAAGCAACAGTTTTACTATGTTTTGGCTCCCTGATGATGATGACCTTTTTAACTAGTTAATATGATCATCACTTTTTTTGTGGACCAACTACTCGACAAAATCGACTGCATTAACATTTATATTACTAGCATATGTATGACGACGAAGAAATTCATAAGAATCTTTATCGAACTGCTGTTAATAAATAATAATAAATGAGTCTTACAATTGCGTTTATTTATGATTGTGTGCAAACTTGGACAAAACTTACTGTCAGCATTTTTATATCGAAAGTTTTATGCACAAAAGACTGGTCTAGACAAGGGCATTCTGATCGTTGCCGATAATTATAGTGTTTCTTTTCCATCCTAGTGACAGCATTTGTTTTAGAATCATATCCCTGGTGGAGAATTTCATATGATATGCGCTGCCCCCCTCGCCCTTTCTAGGCATTATATTCACCACTATCATATTTGGATAGGCGTTTTTCGACTACGAGCTACCTCACTACAAAACTACAAAACAAAACAAAACTTTTAAGAAACGCCGAGTTTTTGCTTCGAAAACGCCAAACATGATAAGGGTGACTTATAGAATGCAAACATTCTGCGACCTTTGCTTGCAATATCCATTCTGAATTATGATCCACAAAATATGGAGGTTGATTTGTTTTTACTTTGTTTCGTTGAATAATGACATATCCTCTCACCTGCAGTGATTTCGACTTGATCGTAAGAACACATCTTAGCATACTGTCGGTCCATACCGACCGTCCATCTCAAGATTTTTTTCTTCGCTGATACCGAACTACCTTTAGCTCTCTGGTTGACCTCATGTGTTATAGTTCTATCAAATTGTAATGCATTTAAACGACTAAACTGGCCCTTCCGTAATTTGATCAGATTCTAATTACCAGAGTTTATACACTTTCGGAGTAGTTGGTAGCGCACACATTTGCTGGTTGTTACGGCCTTTTCTAATTCGCCTTTAATCTCTCATGTACGTGCTAAGCTTCCTCATACAAAAGTAAAGTTCCTCCTGATCACCCATTAATGGCGCATGCTGTTCCGCGTTGGATTAGGTGATGATAATGAGTTTACTTTACTTTTCCAGACTTATGTAGTCAGTAACCGCAGTAAATTAAAATTCTTTCTTGACTTTATTTCAGATAGCTTCGCAGATATGCCCTGCAAACGTTATGACGATGAACGGATTATTAAAAAAAACTAAATGCCGGATTTGTCTAAAAATTAGCCAGTCATCTTTGGCATTTTTCCTAAAACCTACTTTGTTTCAAATTCTAAGCGCCTAATTATGATATTGTAATACATATAAGCTTAATTTCAGACAAATTGTTAAAACTTTTATTATTTAAGGTGGGTGGCATACTGTACAAAAACTATCATCGGTGTAATATTTTTAGCTTATTGCCATCACATGAACTAAGAAATCCGCATTCATTAGCAGTCAAATGTATAAAATTATTTATCTATTTATTTTCCTATTTCAGCTAATTAGCGCTTTTATTTTTATATTTTCTATCGAAAAATGTGTCTAATGTGTCCACAAATAACATTGACCAACCACATAAGTACATGTCATGTCAAACATGCGATAAAGATAAATTTCAACAAAAAAATATTTAAAATTATAAAAACACAACTAAAATAAATTCAATACAAAAAACTCATTACCAGTATCTGCGGATGTATGGATGTGTATGTGTGTGCACAGTATGTTCCCTCTACCTCACACAAAAACTTGCTAATTTCTTTCCTCATCTAGTTGATGTAAATGCTTCTGTGTATGTGTGTGTTTAAAGGATAGAGTTAAATATTTAAAAAAAATCACTATAGAAAATCTATGACAATATTTTAATATAATAATATTTGTTGTAGTTGTTAGAGTTGTTTGTCGCATTATGTTGTTGCGCTATTGAACAATAAACCAAACCCAAACTAACCAAAAACAACTAACCGACCGCCACCTCGCGTCATGTAACCAATTTGTACGACATTAATTTGTTGTTGTCAATTCATATAAAATAGCAACATCAACAACAACAAGAACAACAGCAACTATTATAATATCGACATCAACATCTGAAATATCAGCAGCAGTAACAATGTCAACAATTACAACAATGACAACAACAAAAACAAAATCTACTACTGCTACAACTTACGTGTAAATAATTTTATAGACAATAATTGTTCTCTATATTGTTGTTGCTTTGATTTTCAAACAAGTTGTTGCATTAATTTTCTAACAAATAATTAAAGAATTGTAATTATATTGACTTTGTTTGCATGAATATTAAGTGGATATTTTAATGCTCTACCTGGTGCAAAATTTTAACTTTTTATAGCAAAATAATTTTAAAATCGTGCGAACAATTTTAGAACATTTTTTTTTTGTTTTTTTTTAATATTAGGAAAATAATAGTGATGCAATATTTAAAAATTGCGGACTCATTATTTTAGGAGTTTAACTGCCGTATTCATAGAAAATAAAACAACTTTGAATTGTGTTTTATGACTAATTTTTCATACAAATTTGTCCTAAAATTTATTTCAAATCTCTTTTGATTTTCTATGAATACGGCAGTTAATATTTATTCGGTAATACAATAACTTTTAATGAGTAAATAAACTATTTTGCAGCCTTGTCTAGGAAATTATTCTATTCATACTTGCTATATATTTCAATATTTGAATGTATATTTTAAAAAGCATACTTCATTCAAAGTTCTGTTAAAATATCGTAAAATCTTCGACAAAAAATTGAATGCTATTTCAAAGACATGTTCACTGTTTTCTTTTATTGATTCGATTAGTCGAATTCAATTATTATTATATTATCAATTGTCGAAGCAATTCATTTAATTTGCCCGTAGGACGTTTGTCAATAAAAAATAATCAATCAACTCAAACCGTGTGCGGACAAATTTAACATTTAATGCGACAAAATTATTTACTTCATATGGATTCAGCAAATTTGTATAAAACTAGGTACCACAATGTGTTTAGGGACGCTGATTACGACTCTGATGTAAATTTAAAATAGCGGATCAAAAATGGCGGAAATATTTAAATAATTGATCGAATTCGCTTAAAGTTTATTACACGGGATTTCTTGGATTCCCTTATTACGAATCTGATGTTAATTTTTAAAATTCAAAATGGTGGATTTAATATGGCGCGTAATTTTTAAAAAATTTATCGAAATCACTTATAACTTATTTTTATCATTGTCATTATCATCGTTTTTAATTTCTTTAAAGCACAGATCAGTAAACCCATTTAGTTAAGGAATTCCACTTTCCAAAATATTTTCGTGCACACAAGTATTTTGTGAGAAGACTGCACTTAATGAAAAATTTAGTTATTGCTCTTCTGTAAGTTACAATTTAAAAACGGAATTCATCTTTTTTTCTATTTTTTTCGTAGCAGGAAATTGAACAGAATGAAAAATTTTGGAAAATAAAAAAAAAAAATCATTTCCATGTGGGATTTTTAGAATTAGATGAACTACCTAAGGAAAATATGCTCTACTTATTTTAAGGGAAAACGGGGGACTACGGATTGACTTTGTAACACTTATAAGGTTGTTATATTTAAATATGAAAATTTATTATTTTGAATGTTTCTTATGTTAATTTACTTTAACCGTGCTTGATTCCTTTAATTATAATTATTTCATGATATTCTCATGAAATATTTATTATTAAAAAATACAAAATGAATTGTATTACTGTAGGGAAAGCATATCCATATAAAAATAGTTACATTGAGTTTCTACTGTCTTTTTGCTTTGTTGATTTAATGAAGTTCTTGAAGTTCTCATTTAATTAATTTGGCTTTTGACATAAGACTCTTTGATTTTTTAAGCCAAACTTGGGTAAAATCCACTTTTGAGCTAAATGAGCAGTAGTTTAATGACCATATGAATATGCTTTCCTTGCAGTAATACATTTCAATTTGTATTTTTTTTAGTATTTTTTAATAAATATTTCATGAGAGTATCATGAAATATTTATATTTGAAGGAATCAAGCACGATTAAAGTAAGTGGTTTTATTAAACTACATTTCATTATAAAATTATATTCTAAAAATAATAAACGCTAAAGATGCTGCAATAATAAACGCTAAAGATGCTGCTGACAGATATACATTTGTAAGTGCGTGTAACGGATACTAATACTTCGAACGCATGTTCAGACTAATGTGATGCGTTTAAAGGAAATACTTATAGGTTGATTGCATTACTGGTATATCAAAATAAAAAACTCTATTTTTGTCGTCACAATTCGGTTTTTGTCCCTAAACATTTAAAACAAAAATAAGGAGCAGTTACAGACTTTGCCATCTCTATGCTCTACTTCATTCTAAAGACGGTAACAAAGTTATTTAGGAGACATTTATAATTCGCCTGATTTTTAAATGCGATAACGTAAAAACATATAAAATAAAAACTTACTCATATCGCTTTCCTAGAGGATAAGAAGCGGTATAGTCGTATACATCAACGTATAGTCAGATTAGTCAAATATTTAACCAAAAAGACGTAACCACTAAATAATGGAAAACAATTTTTTTCTTGTCAAATATTTTATTAAGAAATGAAAGATCCTACTCAATATTAAAGTATCATATTTATTATATTATAAACCGGCATTTGTAATGATACCTAAGATTAAATAAACATTTGTAAAGATAGTGGTTATGCTTTTTTTCAACAAATTTTTGAATAATCTGACCGCACCTTTATGCGCTTAGAACTTAGGTATGAGCCTAAGTCCAATTTAAATCGTAATCCTCGGTTCTTAAAAAAGGGCTTAAAATTGTACCACGCCTTGGTACATTTTCCATACTAACATCACCTGAATTTGTATAGATTTTAAAATCTTCCATTAATTTTTAAGAGCAAAAAAAGGACTTAGAAAATTAAAGCGGTAAAAACCTCACTTTGTCAAAAACTTTTTATTAAATTTAAAACACAGTTTTCCCTTGTGATTTAGAATTTAATTGATTTAGTGATGTAGAGTTTTTCAGATAAACTTTGGTACTATTTCGCACAAAAACTGTTCTTAAGCTAACAGATAAATTTTCAGGGTAATAATATCTGTAAGTGTAGCAACGAGAAACTAGTACTTTTTTAGTCCTTTTGCAATTCGACACAATGTTAATTAAATTATATAATTTTTCTTTTCTAATTTCTTAAGCACTATTTCAATATTTCGCCACACCGTTGGGTGGCATCATCAGGAATCAGGAAACAAAAAATATTAAAAATTAAATTTTTTGAAAAACAAAATTAAAATGAAGTTATTTTTTTCAAACAAACACAGAAAATTCAAAAACCAAACGACAAAAAATTCAAATATTGGTTAAAATACAAAAACGCAAAAAGTGTACTCTTTGAAAAAGTTAAATTTAATTTTAAGTTGTTTTCAATGATCCCAAAAATGTTTTAACTGTTCTTTATTTAAATGGTCGAAAATATTTGACTAAAACTTTTTAATAATTTTTATTCGCCAATTCTTTAATACTAAATATCTTAAGCGAGATTTCAATAATGAATTTCCTAGCAAAGAGGACAAAATATTTGGCACAGTTTTTCGTTTTTTATTAAATGATTAAAATGTTGAAACAGTTACTATCGTGATTAAGTTTGAGACGAAACGAAAGCAAAAAATAAACAAAAATAATAAAAATGGCAATATAAACAATAAACTAAATAAAAATATACAAAATCAAAATTATGAATTTATTGATCAGCAAAATTTTTTAAATAGAAAAATATATAAAAGATATTTATAATGAAAATATCAACTACAACAATAATAATTTTATTATAACTTTAAATAACATTGTTGTAAGTTACAAACATTAAATAGTTAAACAAACATCGGACGAATAAATCAAAATCATGCAACAGTCAATTCAATCCATCTATGCATTCGATGTTTCCTTATTTTTTTAATCTCTTTTAATTAAATATCAGATTGTAATGAAATGTTAAAAATCATGCAATGATCATTACCACGACCTTCTACATAGAAAATGATTACAAATTAAAAAAAAAGAAATTCAAGTTTTTCTACAATCATTCATAAAAAAGATAAACGAGCACTAAAAAAAGCATATTAAATATTTTAATTTTGTAATGCTCCTGTCTGAGAAAATTGTTGCTTGAGAATGTAGATCTTTGTAGTTACTTTTTGGCGCCATCACAACAAAAAGTCAATCAATTAAATTCGTTACGATCGTTTGTAATTAATTCGATGATTTGCGATTTGTTAGTTTTTAACTGCTTTTTATTTTGTAACATTATTTTTGGTTATTTTTTAAATTAAAGCAACCAATGGAATTTAATAAAAAAAGAAACACTATTGTGTATTGTCCGTATGTTAACATATTTTACAATGATTGATTATTTTATTAAAAATGAAATAAGGTGAAGTGTATTACTTGAATAAAAGTAGAAAAATGCATTTAACATTTTTATAAATTAAAATGCCGCAACATTCGACACGTTTTTATTTTGCAATTAAAGACATGCAAATGTCCAAACACTGAATTATTTTTAAATTATGTTCGGAGTCTTTAAAAAAAATTAATTTTAGAAATGAAGTGTTGAACGAGCGAACGAACAGTCAGTTGTCACTGGATATTGGAATATCTAACTATTGACAAAAATTATTCGTGCAAACTTATCAAGAAAATTTCACCTCAATGGATCTAAAATCTTTATAATTGATGCAGTTGGAGTGCAGAATTTTCAGCCCGGATTTTGGCTGGGGGCATTAATGGACCATACTTCTTTGACAATGGGGCTGGACATATAGTGATAATTCAGAATTATTGCCCTAAAAAATTCGAAAACAGACTGTGTATGTCCGAACGTGGCATCGTAGATTATTTGCTTAATCTCATATTCCATACTTTATAATTCAATAATAAAAAATAAAAATAAAAAAGTTGGTAATTTCTGTTTAATTTAATCCTGCGTTAATTTTGGTTTATTTTATTCAAAGCTACATAATATACAAATGTTGCCCTTTTACCGCGTAAAATCTTTTCATTTGGCATCACTGAATTTGAAATGCCTTTTTAACGGTCGTGGGCCAGTAAGACTTATTAAAGGTGAGTCCTTTTTTTAATACAACAGCACTTATAGCAGCACCTAAAGTTTTTGTTCAAGCCTTTATATATCTCATTATCCAACACGTCTCTAAGGTTAACATGAGGATATAGCATGTCGGTGTTTTTTTTTTTTTTTAAATACTTTGTTGCTGGTGACTTCAAGTGCCTGTTTTGTTTGTCAAAAAATTTTACGCCACTCGTTTCTTGATGAATGGAAAAAATTAAATTCAGAAACCTCTGACAACAAATCTATTATTGTTAAGAGGCTTAGTCGTAGATCTTATGTGTGTTTGCAGTATTTATCGTCCACATCCATATAATCCAATTTAAAGAGAAACAGGTCCGTCGCAAGTTTATCTTTCGACAATCACATGTATGAAGACCAAATGCAAAACCTTCTAAGCGAGCATAAGTTTCTTCATTTGAAATGATGTTGCTCAAAAATACGGCTCCCTCATGTTGAATTTTAATTGTTGATGCAAAGAAGAGCAAAGACAATCTGTCATTATTTTCGCAAAGGTTTTCACCTATTTTACGCACTTCGTAAAAATTTCTTAATTAACCCTTTGACATGGGAATTAATTTCGGCCGTTGAAAAATTCTATATATTGTTTTTATAGCTTAAATAGGCTTCAAATAACATGTGTAAAAAAGTATGGGGATAAATTTTTATTCTGAAGTGGGTTTTGAAGATGTACATTTTATTATAAAATCTGCTTCAATCTAAAAATTATTTCACTTTATTTTATTTTTTTATTGATATTAAATTTCTGAGTACACATATGCACATAAATAAAAGAAATATTTAAAAATTCATAAAAAAAAAAATACGAGAGAAAATTAAATTTTTTGTATTTTATTTGAAAATAAACTTTCACATATACGGGGCTGCGTCGATGATGACTAGACAAAATATATAAAACTGATCTCAAGTTGTCTTGAAATCATACAGCCTCTTTAGAAATTCAAAAATAACATCACAACGAACCTGTAACTGCAAATTAATTGCATGTATGGTAAAATTTCAACCAGTTACGGGTTGATAAGACCGACGTACATTATAATGTACGCCACACATCAAAGGGTTAATAATTTCAGCAAAATGTAAGTTCAAATAAAAAATATCCGGCAGGTACGAGTTGGACTCACACAATAAGGTTTTTATACCGTGCCACTAGATTACTTTTTAATCTTAAATTTTAGCTGTTTATTATCTATTGACAACATACATAAAAATCACGTTACTATCGCAACATCCTTGTCCACTTACCACGTCCATTATTTCCAGCGAGTTTATCGCTACATAGTGGATAGTTGTAACAGATTTCAGGGTTTCGCAGTTACCCAGTAACACAATGATAAATTTTAACTTTGTATGAGTAGTGCCACGCCTACATGAAAAATAAAAAAAATAAAAATCCTATTTTACCAACCCCAAATCTGATAACAAACTGTCCAAATTCTAGGGAGATTCGTCTACCGGTTCGAAAAACGAATAAACAAACACATTTTGTGCCTTATGTATATAGATACACAGAAAAATGTTTTTCCCTTGTCAAATGTTTTATTTCATTTCAGTTTTAAATATAAAAACATTTTTAATTGAGTTAATTAAAATTTTAATAGAAAATTGTTTGTTTTTCTGTTTTGATTAAATACGTAATTACTACAATTAATTATTTAATTAAAATTATGATTATTTTTAGTTAAAATTATAATGGAGACAATTAAAAATTTAATTAAATTGTAATATTAGAACGTATAAATCCTTTAATAGGTTAAACAATTTTTTTTATGCAAAATTTTTTTTAGTTTCTAAATACGTTTACAACGCATCCAAGATTTCGGTCCCGGACATTAATTCTCTAAACTGCTTGTATGTATATTGTTAATAGATTTTCTAAAGCCATACCCTTAACGACCAAATATTGTACTTACATAAATTTTCGTACTAATAGTTAAAAAAAAAATGGTGCTGTATTCAAAGACAGTCAAAATTTACAGATTATTAAAGTTATGTTTGTGTTTTCTTCATTTTATTTTTATATTCTTTAACCTAATTTTTTGAAGTCTTTGGTGGTCCTTAGGTGCTGGTATTAAAGTTTCATGTTTAAAAACACCCAAAACAACATTTATTCGGTAAAATGTTTAACTAAACTGTTCTTTAAGTCGAAAACTAAATATTTAAATAAAAATCCATATAAATTCCATAAATCAAAATCAATTTTTTAGAAATGTCTATAAAAATGTTGTTGCTACGGTCAGTCATATTTAGGCCTTCAAAAACTTGTTAATTTTGTTTTTTGTTTTATTTATGTATCACATTGTTTTGTTCGATTTATTTTCCATTTCACATAATAGATTTTTTCCTTGTTTTAATAGTTTGTTGATGGTTGGTTGTTGAAACTAAAATAAAAAACTGTGCTGAGAGAAACAAGATTTTGACATTTTTGTTCAATAAAAAAGTTAAATGATGGATTGTTGTTAAACACCTTGATGAAGTATTTGCCAGTCTACTGTTAATAATTTCTTAATCATGAAAGTTATTTATTTTATTAAATAAAATGTTTAAGATTTAAAGAGAACTAAATGTAGATATTTAATTTCTATTATATTTTGCGTCTTCAACGAATTTTTTTTTTTAAATTTATGCTTTCCTAAAAACAACTTTCGGTTTAACATATAAAGTAAACCTATTTAAAATACGCGGCCCACGTAAAATGTGGAGACAAAAAAATGTTAATATTAGTTATGAATTAAATTTACTTGAACAAGTTCTATTCTTACTGTTTCGAAGAAAATAACGTGCAGGTTTATCATGCTTCTCATGATTTTTTGCACCTCGACAGAACTCTTGTTTCATTGCTTTACAGTAAATGCTGTAATAAAAGGTTTTCTTGAGAACTTTTTCGTTCAATAACCTTTGAATCTATAAATGTAACCACAAACAGTTTTTTAACTCTAATGAAAATTTTTAATTTTGAGTTAACATCCTCTTGTTGGTCAAGTGCAATATAGTAAGCTTAAAAAAAATTATATATTCCTTGAAAACTTTTTTATATCTTTTCTGTTTTATTTTTTAATTATGCTCGCTATTTACGACAAAAAATAACAAAAAAATTCTAAGAGTTGACCCTAATGTTTTGAAAAAACTGGAAATGCTTACTCGATCATTTTAAAACGTAATCTGTAGATTAAAACACGATATGCTAGGTATTAACTAGGCCTTTAAGACCATGTGTAATATTAAAAAATCAGAGAAAAATTTGCAGGTGCGAGGTACCCAACTAACACCACAGATTGTCACTTTTAAAAAGTGGATGGTTCTCAGTTTCAAAACTTAAGCTTAGACGCTCCTCTACTATGCTCATGTCAAAGTTTGGATCAATCGGCATAGCCGACTCTGCAGTATATGTCTTATAAGTGAAAGCTTCGTTCACACTTTGCAGGGTCAAAAATAAATAAGCAAATTTTTATTATGGGCCATTATCAGCCTCTATATTGTAAAGTTTATTAAGATTCTAAAAAGGCTTAAAGTAAGTAGCATGAAAATAAAGGTCGGGGTACCTCCTGTATAAGTTAAATATTTTTATTATTTATCTAAACTTCATCTTTAAAACAAGCAACTAATTTTTTTATTAAAAGCTTAAGTGAAAGAAATCATACTATTCGATATATTGATCACGCTGTTAACATTCGCTTTTCATGTAGACTAGCGAGTCTCTCTGTTCGAGTTGTGCTCTTTTCGCGCGCTAACCTTAGCATTAACTAACTTATGTTACTCGACAGCCTTTGCCCGTGGTTGTATCGATAGGTTTTAACTGGATCTTCGGCCTAGCCTACAATGCTGATGTATTGCTGTCACTAATAGTTTAAAGCTCATAGGCTTAAATTAATGAATTCACGTTTTGATCATCTAAGCTGGCGCAACACAAAAAAATTACATTTCAAACACTTTAATCTGTAATTTGTTATGCCCTCACATCAACTACCGCTTCTTTCATGGCATTGACCAACTCCCTTTGCACAGCAAGTTTAATTTTTTCTCTTTTTCACAGGTGTAAAATGGTTCCCTCAAATGCTGATTTGTGTGCTCACAATTTTACATTTTCGGTCACATTTTCTTTGTAAGCATTTTTGCTGCCCGCTTTAGTTTAAGACCATAAACGCGGTTTGCGTATGCTATTCCGTTGAGAGGTTGACACGAATAGTTTGCATCCTTTTACAGTGCGACTTTCTATTACTATTTTTTTTTTCGAATTCTAGTTATTAAATCTCAAAAGTTAACTGCCGTTCGACGCCATTTCCGAAAATTATGGTTTTCTGTTCCCTGCTAAAAGTCCCATTAACCCTTGAACAAATATATTAGAGGTTGACGTTGACCATGATTGCATAATCTAGCGGTGTCCTTATGGTATAGAGTTTTTATTTTATAAATATTTTTGTATTTTATTCTCGTCGTTCCAATATTAAAGTGTTTAATAAAACTTTACTCGCTGTCTTTTCATGTTGTTTCTCTTCCATATGAATAAAGCTGAAATTATTGTTCCCTAAACTCTTGTAACTGTGAAAGCAATAACTGTAAAGTCATAAAAAAACTAACAAATCTTTAAACAAAATCTTACGTTGTGTCCCTTTTTTGTTTTTTTTTTTTTTTGTTTTGAGTACTTTTTTTACATTTTTTTTATTATTTATGTTTAACAACCACAAAGGACCCAATTAGAAATGTTCAAGCTAACAAAACCGGCAGCAAAAACGAAACAAACATTTTGTTGAAAAACCTTTCACTTGTTGTTGCTATTATTGTTGTTAAAAAGTCAAATATCCTTAATGTCTGTTGATGATGGTCTACGTCAAGCAACTGTGACCCGAAGCGGTTAATTCTTACAACTTAAATTTATTTTTAACAATGCGAATAATAAACAACAACCACAACAACAATATGGCCAAGGAAAACACATTTATTCATTCATAAGGACCAATACGACAACATTATTTTAACCGAAATTTTTAAGGGATTTTTTAATTATTTTTTGCTACAATAAAATGAATGAAACCGTTGTTATATTTGAACCACAAAATGGCTTAATTTGAAAGGAACAAAATATTTAATGGTTTTTGAGGTAGAAGATAAATTTCTGACATTCTGTTTTTGAAGAGCTTGTAAATAGCTAAAAAATTTTATTCAAACCGTCGTATGGAATACGAAATCTCTAAACTTTGTAGGCCGATTTCAATAGGTCAAGGTAAATTCTAATGTTGAAATAATGATTTATTTTTTAAATTACAAGTAAATACCGTACAAAAATAAAACGTGATTAAAGGCACAACTTGCGACTAAAATCCATCACGTTACCTCCTTTTAAGATATTTTTAGTATTTTCGGCAATCTGGCTCCCCTATTCACATTTGTTGGCATATGTTTTCTATTGCAACGTTATCAGTTAATTATTATATTTTGAACTTGCCTTATAAAGAGCCGATTATATAATTAATTTTAAATAATGTGCGTAAAAACAAATTAATATTCTCTAATCAGTTAACTCTGCCTATAAATCTTTTGCGTCGTTGTATCGTTATGATATTAGCTGTGTAGCAATCAATTTTGTCTGTATTCAGAGAGAGATTGTGCTATCTGCTGATAGAGGCAATAACATTATAAACTTGGGTTTTTTATGATACGAACAACTGTCCAAAAAAAGTACTCGTCCCTGAACATTATTTATCGATTTATTAAAATTACTTGTGAACCCAGTCAGCAAGTGAATGACGTTGTCGCTGATGGCCTGAGCAAGTGTGAGCCGAAGTGCCGATACACCTTTCACTAAATTAATGTCAGTCAAAGTTTTCCAATTTGGCTTATGGGTTCCCTTTAACATTTTTCAAATATATGCCATGTTTTTCACAGAATCATCATTAACAATAGTTAGCCACTCAGCTGGAATGACTGTGTGTAGAATAATTAAAAACCCATAAATTTAAAACAAGAAAAAGCAACATATCGCGTTTTTGCAAAATCTAATCGACCCTAATCAAACATTTCGTTATCTTTTAATTTCTGGGGGTAAAAGTTAATGCTTCTACATATTACTAAACGCTTTAGAGACTTTAGTTGGAAATTAATATATGAATCACTTTGAATCTGGATATCTTCATGGCGTAGTCTATGTGTCATTTTCTAAGATATATTGGGAGTTTTCACAAGGGACGCTACAAAAGTAGAGCGACAGGGACAGCAAACGACGCCACATTTCTTGCCGCTCTTTTGACATTTCTCTTCAGTAAGGCTTGCCATTTCACGATGTTCTGAATTATTAAAATTTACTACCGGAAGTTTAAGCATTTTCATCGAAAAAACATTTTCAGCGATGAGGCTCATTTCTGGATGAATGGCTTCGTTAATAAACAAAATAGGCGTTATTTGTCGGGCAGCAATCCACGCGTACTTAATGAGTCATCATTGCATTCCGAAAAAACCTATAGTTTGGTGTTATGGTTCGGCGTCGTTATAAGGCCGTACTTTTTCCGTGATGATCAAGACCTGCATGTAACTGTGAATGGGAATCGCTACCGTTCAATGATAACCGAATATTTATGGCCCCAATTGGATAATATGGATTTGGAGGACATGTGGTTCCAACAGGACGGCGCCACAAGCCACGCAGATAATCACAATCCATTTATCGGAACCCAAGTTTGGAGAACGTGTTCTCTCAAGAAATAGTCTAGTCGATTGGCCGCCTCGGTCGTCCGATTTGACGCCGTTAAACAATTTCCTGTGGGGCTACGTCAAGTTTATGGTCTATGCCAACAAGCCAGCGACGATTGATGAACTTCGTACAAATATCGAACTTGAAATTGCAGCAGTATCGGGCAATTTATACTTGAAAACCGTCAAAACTTGGGTTCAGCGTCTGGACTTCTGCAAGCATGCCGGTGATGGCCATGCAAAAGAAATCGAGTTCCAAAAGTACTTTCACAGGAATAAAGAATTTCATTGATATCCACAACCGTTTTTGTTTTATTTAAAAAACTTTTGTAGCGCTCTTATTAAAAAACTCGTAGATTTTGTTAGAATTTTTTTCAGGAAATTAAGACCTGTTTTTTGTTGTTTTTGAGACTGGACATCGAATTTAAGGGCAAAGCAATTTTTACTGGCGAGGTGTTTGCTGTGGATTTTGGAGTGGCTCTCGTCACTCTGTCGATTGTAGACGTCTTACATCCTAAAATGGAATATTTGAATATGGATAGTCTTTGGATTCAGCAGGATGGCGCACAGTGCCACACTGCTTATCAAGAAACAATCCAGATTTTGCGCACAAAATTTGAAAAACATATGATCAGCCATTTTTGCCTCTTCGGAGCCGCAAATTGACCTGATTTTCGTGTGTGATTTCGATATCGGAATAATCCAGTAATGACCCAACATTAAAGGCAGCCATTATCTGACCCATTCGTGAGATACAACCAGAAACTGTTAGGATGTCATAGAAAATTAGGGTAACAGGATAAGCTACTGCAGTGTCGGCAATGACAAATCTATGCAGGAAGTCGTGTTTCGTAAACAATGGGAATATTTGGCATTTCTTATAAGGTAAAATGCACCAAGAGAATTGAAAACATACTTGCACTTGGGCCACCCTTTTTTTAAACTGTTTATTATTTAAAAAAACGAAGACGTTCTAAATAAAGATGTTGCAATTTGTGTATTGAATTAGATAATATACCTCATATTGAGGTTAGAAAATTCAATATCTTATTTATTAATAATCTCCAATTGCCCTAAAATAAGTTTACAGTTTATTCTTAATGACTCCGTGTCCTATCCACCAAAAAATGTTTAAAAACTGTTTCAGAAATTTGTATATAACAAGTGTATGCTTTAAATAGTCAAACTACGAATATTCTTTCAGACTCTACATATTTATGGTTACAAAAGTGGGACAAGAATGAAAGCCTTTACGAGCGATATAACCACTATAAAGCAGATCATCGCTATCAATTATAAGAAAGTTGAAGTGTTTTTCAAGTCGGTTATACGAGTTTTAAACTTATTTCTTTCAAATTTAGGACACCAAGCAGAAATTTATCACAGCAATGTTATAATCGGATGTCCTGCTTTTCTTCCTTACAACTTATGTAAGCTCCACCTATGTGTGTTTATAAATGTCCTTTGCTTTTCTCAGTAAATAAGTTATCAAACCTTCTATAACTGCCTAACAGAATTCAGGAAGTGGTGACATCAATGGACATATGAAAAAAAATTTTTTTGCATAAAATTAAACAACAAAAATTCTTACGAAAATAATTTTTCTAAAACATCATTGACAACAACTCCACAGCAATCCAGAATTGTCCAAGAATTTGTACAATTTTTATATTATTTTGTTTGGTTTGTAAAAGGCTTAATGAAATTTACATTTCGTTTGTTGTTGTTTTTACTTTTTATTTTGCTGGCAAACTGTGGCTGGCTGGTTAAAAGCTTCTGTTGTTTGTTGCTATTTTTTCTGGTTGTTGTTAAAAGGGTTGTTTGTTGTTGCTTAAGTGAATACTACCTAGAATATTTATATCACCGTACAATAACAACTACAAATACAGCAGCAGCAGCAGCAACAGCAACAGTAGCAACATTAAATGGTTTTTGTTTTTTGTTAAAAGGACAATTTCCTAAAATGTTGTAGTAACACTGGCTTTTGTTCACCATTAACATGGCCATTTTGCCAAAAGGGTTTGGTACAATAAACACACACATACATATATTAATAAAAAAAATTTACATAAAATTTTAACATGGTCTTCACTTTTATTTAATTTTTTATTTTACGTAATAAAATAATAATACAGAAACGAAAATGTTTTTAATTCAACAAACAGTTTGGTATTAAAGTATCTTGTTGAGAACAGTGTGACCATTTAAATATTTTATGAAAGTTTTTATAGATAAGCAAACGATGCAATTAACAGTTAAATTAATTTTATTTGCTATCTTAACTAATTTCCGCACAGTTTTATAAAACATAAGTTAGTTCATTGTTATGATCTAAACAAAGAAGATAGTTAAAAAAATGAGATTTCCCCAAAAAAATTCTCAATATCTGCGAGTGAGTATTGCGACTCTTTAAATCACTAAGGCTTCGTTATTTAGCAGTAGTGGCGCCTCTCGTAAAATAACTTCAACCGTTAAATATTATGATTTTTCGTTTACACATAGAGACATTTATTTAGTTCAAATTTCGCAAATGTGTGTCATTGATGAACCGAAGTAAATAATTAAAAAAAAAATCTTAAAACCGGAAAGACTCTAATCATCCATAAAAAATTCAAAAATTATAATTATCTATTCTTTCTTTTAACTCGCTTGGTGTCCAGCTTCAGAATTTTGAGCACATGAGCCAAATATAAAAACTTCTGTTAACAGATTGCTTGAATTTTTCATGCAGCAATCACTTCTAAACCAATAACTTTCATATTTTGGTTAAGGACTAATTATTCTTTTCTAAGCATAAATATGTAAAAT
Source organism: Gymnosoma rotundatum (assembly GCA_916610165.2). Taxonomy (NCBI): domain Eukaryota; kingdom Metazoa; phylum Arthropoda; class Insecta; order Diptera; family Tachinidae; genus Gymnosoma; species Gymnosoma rotundatum. Next base: position 69,366,759 of record OU744338.1, on the reverse strand, counting down.
ATAAATTTTCTTACCATTCCACAGTTTAACTTGAAAGCTATTGGAGAAAAAAAAAAAAAAAAAAAAAAATTCGGGAAAATAGTGAATGTTTAATTACTTCGTTGCTCTTGAAGTTCTTGTTGAGGGCTTTTTAACTTTAAAATTTTTTTAAGTCTGAGCAGCATCATAAAGTTAAAGTCAAATATTACTATCTCCAAATAATAATAATGAGTTTTAAATGGCAATAAATGAAACATTCTCATGCATGATACGATTCTGGCCACACTTCATATATGTTATAATTGTAACAATGCAATTGTGTTGTAAGCACTCTTTGTTATAATGTTCTAGATACAATTTCCGTTAAAAATCCTATTAATGAAACTGAGAATCTTGCACTAATTTATTCTATCAAATCTAATTACAACATTAAATGTGTATTCGATCTGAATTCATAATTTGAAATTTGCTATCGGTATTAATTAAGGTGATGTATTAACTGTGTTTTAAATAATTGTAATTATTATTACTATGATGAAGCAGGTAAGTTAAGTGTACTACACACACTGAGTACAAGATGAAGGCTGACTTAAAAGTAAAGGATAACCTATGATGCCATATATGCAAATTTATAAAAAAAAATAATGTTGAAATATTCACATATTACTAAACACTGTAAAATAAAATAGAATGCAACTAGTTTGAAGAATATTCAGGTATGTGATAGAAAACGAAAAGACACAAAAAAAATTTAAATCGCCAAAAACTGTAGACTTCTATTTCAAAATCTTTTTGTTCTTGCTTAAAATCGAATTCGATTTCATATTCCACTTTGTTCTACATATATTTTTTCATTTTTTAACATTTACTATCATTTAACTTTTGGATATTAATACGCTAAATGTAAGTTTAAAAATTTGTTATTAGTTAAAAATATTTCACGTTAAAGTATTCTTTAGGGGAATACATATTAACAAGAAGAAGACATGCTGCTTAAATGTATGTTAAAAAAATCCGCATTTGGAAAAGGATTTGTAAAAGGAGATAGATAGAAGCATGAAAACTTTGTTGCAATTAGAAAAAAGAAGATTTTGTTTAATAGCCTTATGTATAATGAAACGCTCCGTGCTATGTTCGTTAAACTAATAGCATGTTTACACGGCAATGTGAAGCACTTGCTTCGCTCTCTGAATCATGATTGCGAAGCATGCCGTTTCCACGACACAAACTACATGCTTCACATTGACTTCTGTTCTAAAATTTTGTTTTTCGTTTTAATTTTAGTGTTTGTAATTAATAAAATTTTAAATTACAATATATAATTATTTGTTTTTATATTAACACATATTCATACAGCACTTTTAATATTTGTTTAAACTTGCGATAAAAATAAGGGAAGACAGAAATTTTTCATGATTTTATATGGCGAAGCACGTTGATTCGGTCGTGATTGGGCTGTGAATCATGAATGAGAGAGCGAAGCAAGAATATTGGGCTCCGTGTGAACATAGTGTAAGATCTTTCAACAATGACTTGGTTAATTTGTGTCAAATTTGTATTATTGCTTGAAAGTTTAGTAGTCTGAGCTTAGCAAATATAGTAGCAAGTGTATTTCATATTCATCCAAAAGAATTCATATTTTTAGATATGGAGTGAAAGAAAATCAACTGTCAATTAGCCTTTTCTACAATAGTATAAATGGTCTCATTCGCCGGGTTTTATTAGTTCGACGTGTGTCCCGTCAATGCAGCCAATAACCCCTGGAATTGCGAATTTGTCTGAGAAATGTCTTTTTAATTTTTGAACTTCCTCCATGTCTATCTGTAGCTTAATCCATTTTTTGCAAAGCTTTCTTTCCAAAGGATCTAGCGTTTTTGAAAAGCCCTTACAGAAGGTAGTACGATTCATGGAAATTATTGTGTCGTTTCCCACAGACCGCCGAAAACTGCTTTCAGCAAAGAATCTTAGAGATGCTGCTAGCTGAATTGTCAAAGGAATTTTTGAATTCTGAAAATTTTCTCAATCTTATTTAAAATCCAATGAAATTCGTCCTTATTGGCACGAAAGTATTCTAAAACTGAAATAAAAGTTAGCTTAAGTAGAATACAAATTTCACGGTAATGCACTACCAATTGTCCGGTAAATCCAATGGATTTGAGGAATCCCGCAAACGTCTTCTTTTTATTTTTTCTTGTCTTGATTTTTCATTTATCAATATAAAGCTTGTAGCTACATCAAAAGACATTTTTATCAATTTTTAAAATAATATATGCAAATGTAAATGCAAGACAATAATACAATTTTTTAAAAATTAATAAAACGAGTTAAAAAATAATGAGAGTGAAATCAATCGATTTCTATCACACCTAAAACAAAATCGATCGTTTTTGGCTTTCGTTTTTTTCCAAAACAATTCGATTTTCATCACATACCTGACTAAGTTTTAAAATTTAACATTTAGAAAGTTTGATATTTGAAGAAATTAAGATTTTCGATGAGCTATTTTTATTTTTTGTGTATATTTGGTGTAATTGCGATTTTTTTTTAATTGTTGCTTTTTTCGTGAATAATAAATTAAATTAATTAACTGCAAAAAATATAGTGCTACTATCCCGACTAAATTAATAAAACCGCCGGTATTAATTAGTGGGGTTGAAAGACCGTCTCGTTGGCCATTTCCCTACCATTGACTTAGCTCTCCAGGAAACTTCTTACAAACAAATTAAAAAAATGATAAAAAGATTTTTGTCCAAACAATAAAGTAAAGACAAAATCAAAGTTTAAGCAAAAACAACAATAATCAACAATTACTTTTTTGCTGATTTTTGTCGATTTAACTGTATCAAATACAGTTAAATCGACTTTTCTTGTGAATTTTTATTTTTTTGTTTTCTTGATATTTGCCGGTATAGTATATATTGCGTTTGTTTCAGATTTGATGTTTTTTTTGTTTTTGGTGAAATTGAGATTTCTGCTTTTTATGGTGTATTTTTGGTTTTTTATGAAAATTCGATTTTTGATAAGTTTGATTATAAGAAATGTGTGTTTAATGAGATTGTCCAAAATTTTTATGAATTTTAATTTTTGTTCTCAAACTTTTTTTATGTTGGAATTTAAATAAAATATACATATGTACACAAATTTGTTATAGTGAAACTTAACCCTCTAGTACCCAAGACGGGCTAAATTCGTTACTCACTTATTTGCTTTCCAAATACCGTTGTTTTTTTTTGCATTTTGTCTAATTCGGAAAGGTCCAAAAAAATTTTTTTTAATATATTAATATATATTTTTAACTCATATTTTTAACTTATAGTGGCATTTTGGGTAGCTAACACGATCGTTTAAATTTAGAAAGTTGTTAAATGCGGACGAAAAATTTGGGTACTAGAGGGTTAAGCTTTTTGGTTTATTTCAACATTCGATAAGTTTGTCGTAAAATTTCATGTTGATTTTTTATTTTTAATTTTGTTTTGTTTTAGAGAAATTTTTATTTTTTATGAAGATGCGATTTTTATGTGCTGTTTCAACTCGTCTGGAAATTTTATATGAAAATAACTCCAAAAATTTAGTGCTTTTCATAAAATTTTTTCAGACGAGTAGACCGCCTGTAATACAGAAACAGCAAATTAATGAATTGAACTTCAGCAAACAGTGGAATACACACCAATTTTCGACCCAATAAATTAATTACGTTATTATTATCAAGACTTTACAAAGCAGAAATTTTACAATTTAAAAAAATTTATGTTGACATTTTCTTCGAATTATCAATACAATAGCAAAACGTTGCAAAAGGAAACGTTGTCTTCTATCTATGGAGTCTTCTATTTATAGAGATCCGAATTACTGAATCATTTTTATCGGTGGTGAATGATAAACAAAATGTACGTCTTGCTAAGTGATAGCGGTATATCGGACACATTACGCTCATAACCCTCATTTTAAAATCAAAACATAGCTCTCTCTTTCTATTTGGGAATATAATAAAGAACACTGAATTTTTTCTTTTTTATTAGCTGAAATTCGCAAGACCTTTAAGGAATTGTAGTTCCTGGTAGCAATTCGCATGCCCCCGGGAAAGGTAACATGTCTTTAGGTTTGCTTTTAATCAGTCAACGAGAAAACTGCACAGATTTTTTAAAAGTGAGATAAAGTAATCTCTAATCTTACCGTCTACACACAACTGACTTAGCAGTTACCTTCGTAAAAAAATTCCTAAAAATCGTTGTAAATTTCGTTAAAAATCGTACTTCATCGGTTAGTAGATCAAATTCGTAAACATGATCGAATGATTTCCTCCATCCCAATAGACTGATACATAAATCAAGGTTACTTAAAATTGGTGAAGTGTTGTTTTCATGCTTAAACTGTTTAAACAGTTTACCGATCACAATACTTTCGAAACTTTAAAAACATTTTCCCACATTATGAAAGATAATTTCTTTTTCTGCTATTAAAATAATAAATAACGTCTAATTAAATTTAAGGAATTTTTACATTTTTGTTTTTTATTAATTTTCACCGGAAACCACCACTGCAAAAGTCAAGTGGCGTAAATATCCGCACGTGCTTAATGAAATACAATGTAAGAAAAGCGTTAGTTTAAACAACATTGTTCGACATTTTTTTTTATATCTTTTTTTCCTAATTATTTGTTGCCGACAGTTGCTACATAATTTTCGTTGTAAAAAGTAGTAAAGCAAAGTAGTAAACAACACGTGTAACATCTTACTATTTTGTACTGCATTGTATTTTATTTTACTCTAAAGCATTGTGATTATGATGTCCTGTATAATCCAAATGGTTCTTAAATAGGGTTCCGCGATTAATATTTTTGATACTTGATGCAAAATTGGGGATCTACGGAAAAAAGAATTTTAAAAGATTAACATAAGTCGAAACTACAAATTATGCTACATCTTTTCTTTTTTTTTTGTATTATAAAAAGCGTTTCCAATAATCAAATATGCTAATTATGAGCGACGATATTCAGCACTTCTTAAGTAACTTTACATTCTTGAATATTTTTAAGATTGGACTTACGTTCTTTGTTTAGATTATTGAGTTGAGTATTTATAAATTTACTGTTATTTACACTCGTCTTAAAAAGTGTACGGTAAAACGATTTGAATAGAAAAAAAACGTCACATTCACAATATAACTGAATTCCTAAACAGTGATTTGTTTAAGGTTTGAAGGCTACAGGCGGCGTTGTTTTTTTGTTTACACAGTTTTGCTTTTATTTACCTCACAATTTCCATTAATCTCGCTTTGCAGTATTTCAAAAATTGTAAACTATCACTAAAGCCCGGAAAACACTTTCCGAGTAAATTAGAAATCACTCATAGCGCACCGTCAATAATGAGTTTAGTCTTGTCATGAAAATAAATAAACTATATTTTACAGATGGTATCAAAAACTCTCATGAAGCATTTGCGTCAAAGCCGGAACTAGTATTTTAAATCAAAATCTGTCAATATAGTTTCTTAAAGGCGTTGAATGTGGCACTTTTAAATTTCTGCCTGAAAAGTTGTTTGGTGCAGTAACAAGCGCTAGAATACGATAACTGATCTTGACATTTTTATTATGAAAGTATCTATTTCACTAAGTGTATCTTATTGGCAAATAATAGAAGCTTTTCCTATTACTTACGAAAACAAAACATGATTGAAGTAACCATAATCTAAGAGCCTGCATATTATGGTTGTATTATGTGGTTGTAAGCAAAACATGGTATTATTATATTGTGTTTCCTAGCACAACATAACAAAAAAAATATATAATCGTAATTATGTTTAAAATGTTAACATGTCATAATTAAATGCCAAAATGTCCAAATATAAACATTAAATGTTTAAATTCCAATATCATAATATGGTTGAAAATGCCATTTAAGAAACTGAAAACATATCCTGAAATAAAAGGCCAAGTTGTTTATTGTTTTATTAATTAAAGATTTACCAATGCTTTTATGTAATGCATGAAATGAACTGGTTCAATTTAGGGGAAGAACGCATGACTTTAACAGTTTAATCCAGTTTTAATAACAATGGATAAACATGGGTTCACATTAACTAAAGGGCTTGGCATTTAAATAAATGTTTAAAATAAGTGCAAATTTTCATTAAATTTTTTTATAATTTCTTAAAATAACTGCAAGCAACTCGTGTAATTAAAAACTTGAAAAGTTATTATTATTATTATTTACTGTAATAAATTGGAACTACATTTTTTAACTTTTATTTGATCTTATTAAGTTTTTAGCCCAGTTTTTAATAACAGAACTTTCACAAACTTTCATGAGTTTTGCTTGAGTGAGTGCATTATAGAAAACAAGTGCAAGAGAAAAACTAAACTACTTAATTTGTTTGCTGCAATATTATTTATTTCTATTTGATTAAATATTTTGTATACATTATTTATTTATTTTTTATATTAATATTTATTTTTTTCATTTCCTAAAACAATACTCAACTACTAAATTTTAAGGGTTTTTACATGAACCAATAGTTAACAAAAAAAAAACTAAACTAATAGAAAAGTATTCTACCAAGGCCTGAAACAAAATTTTGGTTAATAATATTTTATAATGGTTAAGTATATAGTATTATTTATAATACATTGCAAAACTTTCGCTGTGGTTCGAATTTTTTGTAGCTAAAAAAAACTTGCTTATCGTGACTGAAGTATGGTTAAAAACAACTTTATTTTGTTCGCCGCAACAATACATTGCTACAGAGAAATTAAAATATGATTCTTATGACCATATCTGAAGCATGTTTTTTATCTGAGTGTTATCAAGCATTACGCATAAAACATACCTTTTAAATCAGTTATTATAAGCTACACAAAACGGGTCGTTAAACAAACGCTGTTGAGAACCCCTGTCATTAATGTATTTGTATTATATTGCAAGTTGTATGTATGTATACAATACAAAAAGTTACATGTTTAAATCTCATATAAATATTATTTATTAGAGCGCTAATTGTTGTAGTTTAAGAAAAGAAAAAAACAGAGAGGAACAATGTATTATTAACAATAGCTAGATATGAAAACAACACACATACACACTCGCAGCCAAACATCCTTAAGACTCGTGTGTTAGTAGCGGCAAAAGGTGTTACAATTATTTATAACTACTGCAACAAACACAACAACGTAGGCATGCGAGTTGCCCAATTAATGAGAGCTTTAATATAAAAGAGGGTTAATGTTTGTATCTTGTGTTTCCATTATTTCCTTTTTTTTTAAAGAACATATTCTAACATTATGCCGACATAATTAGTTGCCTCTTGATAAAAGAAAAAAATTAAAATAAAAACATATTGTATATAAAATAATTTTATCATAAATAAAAAAGCACACATGTTAAAAAACATTTTAAGGAGGAAAGAAAGTCGAAAATTAACAAGATTTTTGTCGTAATAAGGAAGTTGGGAAAATTATGCCTCATTAAGCTTGATTATTTTAATTTCTATGGGGCTTTAATTAAATAAAAAAAAAACCACAAACAAAATTTCATATAAAATATTTATGGGTAACAAACAAATTTTCTCTTTAAAAAAATGTATTACTTATAAAAACTCTATATCTATAACAGCAGGAGCACATTATATTCCTAACCAAAAAAATATATTTAGCAAACAACGCGTAAGTTTTCTCTCAGTTATTGCGGTAGCATCCTTCTGATTGGCTCAGATACACACGCAGATAAATATCCGTTTAAAAGAAACAAAATGAACGGTTTGCCACATCTTTTCATAGTTATCAATGTAGTCGTTTTAACTCGCCTATAAAAAGATATCAGAGCTATGAGCAGTACGGCAGTATCAAATAAAACGTTGAATAGTAGTAATAGTAGCATTAGCAAAATGAGAATTTTAACAATGTTGTTGACATGATTATACAGAGCTAGGCAAAATGATATCAACGATCATAACTAATAGTGTGTAAACAAAAATTTAACACTATTAACGTGTATATATATTTTTTAATAATTTTGATTTTTATTACTAAATTTATAAAAATACGCTTTCCAATAGAACATGGTAACTTTGGCTTTCTTTATAAAAGTTAATTTGTTCTCTCTGTTCTAATTTTTTTAGATCTATGTCAGTTTTTAAATAAAAATATTATTTATTATTTATTGTAATTTTTTATTTTTTGTAATTATTTCGCCACACCGTTTAGTGGCATTTTCAGGAAATTTTTACCCTCGACTGTTTTCAGCGTTTTAAGTTTATGAGAATGTATATGTTTAAATATTAGAATATTTTGTCTTTTGGTTTCTTAATTTTTTTGAGTTTATTTGTCAAAAAAAGTTTCCATTTTAATTTTGTGTTTGAAAAAACCAATTATTGATATTTTTATTTCCTGTTTCCTGAAGATACCACCCAACGGTGCGGCGAAATATGTAGGAAAAATAAATAATATTTTTACTTAAGAACTGACCTAGTGCTTAGGAAATTGTTCTTTTTGATTTAAGCAGTATGTTTGCCACAGACTCAATTAACAATAATAATACAACGTTAAGTAGCTTAACTAAATCCAAAAAATTTTTTGTGGCATTTCAGACAACCAATAAATGAGCACTTTAAAAAAAGACTTAAAAGAATCCACCTAGGGAGCTTTTTCGTACAAAAAACCTCTCAATTTCAAAGATTTTCGCATACAAATAATTGCGTTTTTGTACCTTTAATGAGCGTAAAAGGTCCAAGAAATGAAGTAGTAAAGTTTTTTTATATGGTTTCCTGGGATAAATCAAAAAATTCTTAAGTTTTTTTTTTGTGTTTGTTTTTTTTGTTCGAATATACATATTTTTCTTCATTTACTCGAAAAAGTAATTTTAATTAAAAAAAAAGTGTTATTTTACATCAGGGAAAAACATTAAAAATGTTTTCTAAAAAGGGTTGACTTTCGCATTCTTTTAATGCAAATATTCATATGTGTTCTATCTCCCTCTCTAATGTAGTGGGGTGAATGGTAGTTAGGCTTTTGTTGTTTTACTTAGAAGCCTAATAAATTAGAAATATAAAAACATTTTAAGACTCTTGTGTTGCTAATTACACATATGATTTATTGAAAATTTTATATTCTTTGCAGCAGCTCATTGAAGAAAAACAGTTGCCTGAAGTAACTTTAGCACATCCAAAAGCTAAAGAATGGATTGTTTCTATGGCTAAGGCTAATTACCAAGAATTGGCAAAATTGGCTAATGAATATCCTGAATTGGTGAAATTGCATGTAAGTTTTTTAACCTTTTTTTTTTATTAATTATCGATAAAATTGAACTAACAATTTGCATTCAAATTCGAAAATTCATACTTGATTTTGTTTAGCCAGTGCTCGCAAAAAGAGAAGTATTTAAATTGTTGCTAATTGATTTCTCTACTGAGTGTAACAAGGGCTAGTTCAGATGTTGGAATTGGACGTTCAAGTTTCTTTAGACATGTTTTTGCATATTTTGTGATCTCTTTTGTAATGCTCGTTAAAATTTCAGTTTAAAAACTTTTTGCCCACGTTTTGCATCTGTTTCCTAGGTTAACCTTGATGTCATTCGAAATGGGAAACGTAAAGAAAAAGCGCAGAATAAAATTTTCTCACCTAAAAATGCACTACTTTTTACATTTACTAATATGTCGTCGTTCCTGAGTTACCTTCACGTTTATCACAAAATCCAAAAAATTAGGTAGAAACATTTTATGGATCTATCGATCTTTGCAATTTCCAGGTCTCTGTCTCTAATGGTTTTTGAGATATTAAAAAATCTTTTTATTGTAGATCCACTATTAATAAAATTGTAATGTGTTATGCAACATTATTATGGACATACTATAAAAAGTATATAAATTTCAGGGAAACAATTAAAAATTTATCTTCACGTATGTCTGTAAAAAAATTAAAGCGCTAAATATAAACCATTACTGTGATATTCAGAAATACCTTGTATAACACTATTAATCGGTTCCACTATTTTTTGAAACCGGACTAATGGAGGCACTTGGGGCCTATGCGCCTATTTACAGGCCCTATGCCCCTAAATGAGGTTTAAGGACTTGGTGATGAGAACCGAGGCACAAAATGATAATTTGTAACATATAATTTATAATAGTGTTACATACATTAAAAAGAATTATTTTGAAAATTTAGTTTTATAATTATCTTAGAGCAATTACTTCCAAGAACAATTTATTTTTGGAAATTATCAAAACCGTACCATAGAGAGACCGGTCTATAGCGCGACCATTTTTTGCATCAATCTTTAATCATAATTTGTGTTTATATAAATGAAAACTAGATTCTTAGGGAATGTATATCTGTTTTGCCTAAATAAATTAATTTAATTAAATCTCATCTCACTCAAAAATTATTAAAATTTTCAACTATACATAGATCTATCTACAAGAGCGTTAGAATTTATTTATTTTATGCATATTTTTTTAAGGTTTAAGTTTCTGCGATCAAAAAATGCTGTTTCACAGAAAGTGTTGAATCAATTGTAATTAGTAATGAAACAATTTAAATAAAATTTCATTACCTTTATTAAAAACAATTATATTTAAAATAAAATCATTACAATTAAATGGTACTTAATTTTTTTTTATTCGTATTATTTCAAACAATGCCAATGGAATTTCGATGGTAAAAAAATCTCCCAATATTTTTTTTTCGATTAGAGATACCTCACTAAACTAATCTTACATATATGGTGAAGTGTATAAAAGATTTAGCATAATAGACAGACTGTATTTTTTGGGCAATTAATATTAAGGGTACTAGGTTTCGAAGATTTTTGCGAATTCGGGATTTTGATGGTTCGAAAAGTGTGTAGTCTGAGTTCAAACGCAAAACTAATTTCAAAATAGTCGTTGTTTTAACTTGCAGAATCGTGCCGTTTTAAATTTCTTAGAATACCAATTCGGATTAGAAACTTTTAAGAACTTTCAACTTCTTATTCTGTATTTGGTTGATGGACATTTACGAAAACAACAAAGCAAAAAAAAAATCATAATAAAAATTAATCATTCCTTATAACGCCTTTTTCCTGATAGTTTTTGTTTCCTATCGTGTCGCCTTATTATAATTGATGGGCAATAAATAATAAAATGTATTTAAAAAAGTTACATTAAAGCATCATATTTATTTGTTGTTTTTAGTGTATTTTATTTAATTAGTAATAATTCTTAATGACTTTGTTTGAAATATGTATTTTAAAATTTCCATTAAAAACGCCACCTTTTTCTTAATGAATTCTATATTAGACAATACACAATCTTAATACAATTTTTTTTTTAATTTTTTGTAAATATCTTAAATGTCTATAAATCTTTTTACACATACATAAAGTGTCATAATAATGTAACCTCGCCTCTTGAATTTCTTAAATGAAATCAAAACTTAAAAAAATCTTGATATAAATTTATACACTCTATTGCATCTCACACGATCCCAACCATTCAACCACACATTTGAAAATTTTGTCTCTCAATTATAATTTTGAGATTTAAAACTGTGCGCCTTAACAAGCGCATAATTCATTTTTTATGCCCACATTTCAATCGTCATCATTTATTTTTTATTTTTATTATCTTTTTTGTGGTGGTCGCCCTTAAACTATGGCCCGCTTTTTTTTTATTCATACCCCAAATCATTTTGTTGGTATTTTTCGATCTTCGTTTTTTGTCGTTGCTGTTGTTGGCATTTATCATGATTTATAGCTCTTTAGTTCTGATCTTTAAGGAATTCCTTGCGGACTTTTTCTTGCTTGTTATGGTTTTTCTTGCCATTTATGTTTGTGCTGAAGTCTGCTGTAGCTGCTGTTCTTATGTGGGAAATTAGTTAATCACATGAACTAATTGGGGATCGTATCATTATTTTACCAGCTCGTTCATCGTTGCTTTATTCCCGGAAATATTTAGTTAAGTCTAAAAGGCATATACATGCAACATAAATATGTTAAGTTATTGTGGTGTAATTAATTCGTATTCCAAATAATTTCTCTCTATCACTCGCAGCAAAAGTGTAAAAATAAAAAATGAAAAGAAAGACGTGATGCACCCACTTATTTGGCGCTTGCAAATTCATCGTATCATTTGAATTTGCAACGAAACGGAAATGTATATAAATCAAATCACGTAATAACATACGTCGTAGCATGTCGTTGAAATTGTAGTAAGTAGAGATATGTGCATATCTTTATTTTATTTTATTTGCTCATTAATGCCCTTAATTCTTTGGAGTTGCCAACATAAATTCCTGTCACATCGTATTTTTTTCTTCGTCTTAATCATCACAATTTGCATTGCTGATTTTGTTTAAGATTATTACTAAAATTTGTTATATGTCATGCAACTGTTAAACAGATTGATATATATTCATGTTCAGGGAAAATTCTTACATAAATATTAATGATGACAAAATTGTACGACAAAATAATGTGTTTCAAATATGTATATAAATTCCTGGAAGATATTTACTTTTTCGGAAAAAAGAAATTAAACCAAAAATTTATTTGTTAATGTATATTTTATAGAGTTAAAATGAAAGTTATTGTTAACGACAATTATTTATCGCGTTCAGAAAATCAAATAACATGACCTTTGTAGCATAGCTCTTGATGGCACCGCGAGATTAAACGACATTTGAATCGTTATGGTAAAATGTTCTCTATGGCGCTCACTTCAGCCATATGTCGTTTACGGTTTGTCTCTCTATTCGGGCCATAATATATTAGTTATCATCCGCCGGTCTAAGAAACAGGGATCCCGATCCTTAAAAATTATTAATCTTTATATGTTGCGCTTCGTTCGTGATGGATCATTTATCTGAACACGCTAATTGTAACGCTACAATTTCACTCAGTTGGAATAAGTGAGCCGGTATAGCCCTTTTTTAAGTTCATTAATGGCTTTATATCATGCAAGTCGGTCATGAGGATGACAAACAATTTTGGACAGCATCGTTTTCGGAGGTTAACTTTTCTTAGAAGCCAGTGTAGAAGCGGAACAAATTGAATTGACTTCGTCTTTATTTAAATTTATTGTCGTCATGTTATGTTCGTTGACTTTCTTCCTTGCGCAAATGATTTTAAGCAATGAATGGCTAGCTGATTTTTTGTCCCATAAATTTGTTAATGTTAATCATTTAATTTAATATTGTGTTAATAATTGTAAGATTATTAATATGTACAGATCTTAGATAACAACAACAAAAAAGTTCCGCAATATTTTGTCACAAATTAAGAAAAACTTTAGATGTTTTGAATCTTAAAAAAAAAAACACTTTTTCTAAATATTCATATAATTAATTTTATGTCGCATTAAATAAAACAATCATGTTTTTAACATTGTTTAACATCTTAAAAAATTGTGTTCTATCAAGAATTAACAAACGAATAACAACATAATTAACTTTTAATACAAATAACATAAATAACAAAGAAATTAAACAATAAAAATATTTTAATGTGTTCAAAAAATACCCTACATACGGCGCACTGTGTCACGTGTATTTGCAAAAACGTTTAAAGTGAATATTAGAATTTGAAAGTTTCTTTTTTTAATTTTTATTTTTAGATGATATCTAAAATATTTCCTTAAAATGTTTGCAAATTTTAAAAATTATAGTGTTTCAAAAGTAAAGTTTGTGTACAGCATACAAAGTTTATGGGAAAATAATATAAGAATTAAATTATTTGAATGTAACGGCTACCAAAATTTGTAACAGTGTTATAAGTTGTGCTTCTAGTTATAATCACAACACTGTTTTTGTTTTCAAATATTGATCATCTGTCAGATGCTGTTAGCAAAAAGGTAAGTAGCGAGGCATTGAAAGGTTTTTCAGCAACCCTGAACTTTTGTATAGAATATAAAAGAAAGTACAAATATCACTTTACCTGTTTTTTGTATTTTGTAGCTAAAAGTATGTATTTTAATATATTTAAAGTTCAGCTGCCCAATATTGCCCGAATTCTTTTTGTGATTGTTTTTTAGTGTCAACCTCGTTGAGGATTTGTACTATTTTTCAACTGCGGCTAGAGATAAACCATAACAGACCATGCGTTGTTATTCGTCATGTTTTGTAGAAAATCATTTTAAATAGGTGATATTAGAAGGGGATCAACAGAAAATAAGGCTTACTCTTTTAAAATTACATCATTATGAAATTTAGTTAAAACGTCCACTTTTAAACCCAAACTGCAGTTATGAAATATATATTGAATTTACTTCCATGATCACATCAAATCATTATTAAATTGAAATACATCCCTCAAGTTTGCTGGTTGTACATATATGTATATATAGATCGAAAAAGTTGTCAAAAAGTAGTTATTTGTACTGAAGATCAACTGCTTCGACGCACAGTGGCGCCGTTTGAGTTTTTTCGTTGCAAATATCATATCTTTTGAACCGAATAAGATAATTAAACAGTTTAAACAGCATATGATAGATAACTGTTCAGCCTATGAAATGAGCGTTTGGAAAGGGGCTACGCCTTGTAGGGACCTACTTATGGGTTATCAAAGTTAAAAGTAGTAGAAAAATCAATTTTATGGTAACTAAAAAAAAATTATTTTTACATTTTTAAATAGTTTTTATTTTTTTCTTTAGGGTTTTATGTTTTAAGGTACATTTAGCCGACCGTAAATGTAGAAATGTAAATGTAGATGTGTCAGCTGATCATTTTTGATATACGAAAAGCTATGCAAATGCTTAGCCGACTGAAATGTCACTTAGCCGTAACGTTTGAACCTGCTGAAAATAGAATTTCAATACAAGGTTACGTGACAGAAGTAGCCAGTGATGGTAAATACTATCATACATTGAAGTGTAGTACAATATCCCTTTTCAAGTACTTATTTATGCTTATTTACTAACACTTTGAAGTTGTAAAATTTTATTACAAACAAAATAAATTTAAATAAATTATGAAGTTTTAGTTTCAAAATTAAATATGTAATATAACCAATGTTTTGTGTAATCGTTAGGCTGAGAATAATTTATGCAAATGTTATATTTTTCGTTATTACAATAAAATATTATTTATAGTACGATTGAAATATTTACGTACTTTTTACATAAAATTGCAAAGTGGCCATCATTGGTTTGAACAGCTGTGTGTTTTTATTTATTTATAAACTGAAATACAGCAAAAAATAATGGACGACAAAAATTAATGATTCTTGTTTAGGCGAATGAATGCCTTTACAATGAACATTCTCCAGGATATTAGAATGCAGAAAAAATGACATAAACGCAAGAAGTTTAAACTAATAAACAAATCTGCGGTATTCATTATAATTTAAAAGCATACACAAAATAAAATATAAGACAAAACACAACAAAGTTTTATTTAATTTTTTGCTTATGTCAAAAACACATGACACGTTTTTACACATTCTATAAGCACAACTACATTTACATTTACAGTACAGCTACATTTACATTACATTTACGATTTCAACAGTCGGCTAACTCTGCCTTTAAATTATTACCCAACAAATAAAAAAAAAAAAATTTTTTTAAAATTAATTTTTTCAATTTTCTGTAAAATATTCATCACAAGTCGTAAGAGAAGGTATATCTAAAAGACTTACCAGGAGAAACACAAAACAAACAGGTAATTTTCTTTATCATTATACTTTTAATAAATACATCAATCAATACAAACAAAAAATATGGCGATTCGTTACCTATTTACTAAAAAGAAAATACTGTCAGTCAAAACATATAAAGGATGGACGCCATACAATTTCTGCAACGATGTCTTTTTAACCTTTTTTACCTCTAGAAGCCACGTACGGGCAGATAAAACCTTTTGAATTATGTTAAGAAATAATCAAAGAACAGGTTTTGCAAATATGGCAAATATAGAAAAATATAGATTTTTTTTATTTTCCGTCAAAGTTGAAAAATAGTGAAAAAACGGATAGTTTTTAAATAGTGATTTACCAGGAGAAACACAAAGCAAATAGTTAATTTTTTTTTTATTATTATACATTTAATAAATACATCAATCAATACAAACAAAAAAATTTGGCGATTCTTTACCTATTTTTCGTGATGTTATACTTGAAATCGCAACAAATTGACTAAAAATTGTGTGTTTTTTTGAAAAACGAAAGTCGGTCACCTTTGAACGGTTATATCTTTTAAACTAAAAATGTGATATTATTAAGAGTGGCATATTTGAAATCGTTCTCATTTGCTCTACGGGCGCAACTGTGCGACGTTTCTCTTATTCTCTCCCTCTGTTAAGACATTATTTTCTATTTCAGTGTTGTCGATTAGTTAAATTTTTTGTAACTTTTGCATGCTCCACGTAACATGTATAATTTTTTGATATTTGGCCAAATTTTCGTGACTTTTGCTACAGACACGAAATAACGTAATATCACTTAAAAAGTACCTGCTTCATTTTTTGAGGTAAGAATCTCTCTTAACATATCAACCTTTTTCAAACTATCAATTCGATTTTAAAAACAATTCATTTGTAATGCAATCAAAATCTCACATAAAAAAGTAGTTGGAAATAAACATTGTTGAAGTTTAACTCTGTTCAATTCGTGAGAAATCACGAAATGTTTCTTGCTACAAGTTCAGAAACAGCAAAATGATTCTGGCAACAATTTTTTCCAACAATAATAATATAATTAAGCATTGTGTGCAAACGTACGATAATTGTTAGCAACTTCATTTATTTCGCTTAAAAAATTTGACAATCGTATTAATACCTCGATTTAGAAGAAAATTGTGTTTTAATGTCCTTCAGAAAGGTCCGGAACGGAAAAATTTTCAGTAATTTTTTAGTTTTTCGCATATAAGACTCAAATTTCTCTTTAATAACGGTGTTTAAAGAATGATTAGTGTAGTAAATTCTGTCAAAGCTCAATCTTTTAAAGAAAAAGGTCAAGCGGATTTATTAAAAAAAAATTTTACTTTAATTAATTTAATTGAATGGCGAGAGCATAGCCTCTTCCGTACCGAAACATTATTATTAAGTCCTTTTTTCAATTCCCATGATTATCATCGGGCTGAATTTTTTTTCAAACGTTTTTTTTTATTTTCGTTTTGTTTTTGTGTAGTAAATGAATTTGTTGCCTTGTTATTTTCCCAGAAATCTATATCGATATACATACATTCATATATAAAAAAATGTTGCAAGTATGTTGTGACTTTATAACTCACTAACGGTCAAACCGAATTCGATAAAGTTTTTAGGGTTTGTTCGTGTAGATGGTTTATCTAAAGTTTTCACGAAATTTGTCGCAGCGCTTGTGATTTTTTTTTGTGTGTGCGTCAAGCACGGCTAAACGTATGAACCAACCTTAAGGAAATTTTAAACACTGGTAGATATTTGTCCTCATGGTAAAATGGGGTACATTTTTAAATAGCCGAGCAGGAGCGAAGTAAAAAGCAAAACGAGCGGCGAATCGATTTTAATGAAAATCGAAACAGATTCCAAAGATATTTGAAATACAAATACATCTCGGTTTATAAGATCCTAAAAAATAAGATCGATTTTTCACGTGTTTGGAGGGGGTGGAAAGGTTCAAAAATTACAACCAGACGATGCTTAAATTATATAAAGTTTGTATTTATTTAAGAAAAATTTTAAAATATAACTTTTAATTAAAAAAAACGTAACGTTTTGAAAGGAAAAGCGTAACTTTTTCCTGTCTTTCCCTGGCAACACTGATTTCAATATTTTTTTTTAGCGGAGATGGTTCCTGGAGAGATCTATGTCTAAACCCAACACTCTGTTTAGCTTTTAAAATAGTGAAAGCAGGGATTTCTTTTGTTATATTCTTTAAGAAAAAAAATTAAAAAACAAAAAAGAAATACGCAACTAAATTTGAATTGTCATGGGGAAAATTTATTGATATTTTCTTGTTCCTCTTTTTTTATTTTGTTGGCGCTTTGGCATTAAAAGATTTCGTCTTCGAAATGTCCATAAATTAAATTAATTAAAAATATTTTTTTGTTTTGTCTCTACAACACAGAAAGTTACGGTGACAATTAAAACTGTTAATATGCATTCGCTTGCAAACTTTAGCTGATGTTGGTTCAGTCAGTCTCTGACTGTTAGAACATGTGTCTACTATTTGTTGCAATAAAAATACAACATGCAATACAAATGTTTTTAGTTCTTCTTACTGATCCTCACATTTCATTTTACAAGTTGTTTGTTGTTTCATCTTTTTCCTCTGTTTGTTTTTAAACTGTTACAGGTACAAACAGCAATTGTAAGTAGATCTTTTCATTTGTTTAGAAGTCAAATATTCAGGGGACGTAAAAACAGTAATTCTTGTTGTTTTAAATGAAAATGTAAAAAAAGACACGTGTCTTTGGTACTTTTTTCTGTTTACTCAGACATTTTCTCTTATGTTTAACATTTTGTTTTACATTTTGTCTCCCGCAATTTTATAAAAAACAATAAACACAAAAAAACGCCAACTAAAATCAACCTATAAAATTTCACATTTAAATAAAGAAAAAGCAATTAACAACAACAATAAAGACGGAAAAATTTTACAATTGAACAAAATGAAAAACACATGTTTTACATTGCGATTGTATTGTAGTTTTTTCTTTTTGTGTGGATGTGTGTGTGTTTCCTTTTTGTTTAAAGTAACAAAGAAAAAAATTTTTATACGAAAAAATACTCATACCTACAGAAGTACATGAATTTGAATTTCTTAAAATGAAACATAAAAAACACTGAAAAAAGTAAACAAATAAATTTTATGTGTAAGTAAATGTTTGTATCTGAAAGTACTTGAAAATGAGTTGAAATCTATTTAATATTATAAAGGGATCGTTTTAAATTAGCTTCGCGAGCATGACTGTGCCGTTTCTTTTGGTTTCTCATTCTTAAAAACAAAATTATTTTTACAAAGTGGGCGTTTTCTTCTCATTTTTGTGGAAATTGATGATACCGCCAAGTAACGCCTCTTTGACATGTGTAATAGGAAAATTTTAAATAAAAGTCTTACTATGTGTTTGGAGAATTTTTAGTCTGCCTTATTTTAATTTTTTACTTTATTTAAAGGAAATTTATGGTTTGAAGTTTTCTTTTTTGTTAGCTTGATAATTTTAATAAAATAATTTTTATTTATTATAGGCAACAAAGTATTAAAAATGAGAATTTTTTTTAAATTAACAGCCTGTTCAGCGATCTACCTTTTGACAACAGACGACCTATTGCGTGCCAAGCGATTAAGCTTGCAATTGAGTTCATTTTGTTTTTTCGTTTGGGAATAAAAGCTTTTTTTGTTTGTCGCTAAAAGTCAAAGAAACAATGTTTCCATCATTCTTTTGGTTGTAATTCTTAAAGCTTTTTTCAAAGAAAATTAAGCTTTTATGTTAGAAAAGAAAAGAAGCAACCCTATCAATCAGCTGTAAAAATAAACAAATAAATTAAGTTTCAAATTTATTTGTTTAAAATATATAAGAATGTTTATTAAAAAAAACACAATGTTTTTTTCTTATAATACAGAAACTCGTCTCTGTTGAAGAAGATTGCGAGACACAACAAATGTTCAAGGTTTTCAAAAGAGCAGTAAGTACATCATATGAAACGATTGTGTTGCACAAATGTATTTTTTTAAATTTGCTGCAAACTTTCGAGTTAACAGCGAATTTCTTTTAATGTTGCTGGAGAAAATGGAACCTGCAATGAAAAGGAACAGCAACTGGCAGCTTCCACTTTTCTATCACAAATCCCACTATATTCCATTCCCTCTCAATTACTAGTATAAATTTACTAAAAAATGGGCTTGCAGTAGCCAATTCTTAAAACTCATCCATTGAACGGACCAAAACTTTAAATTGCCCAGTACTGGTTTTTTAATTCTACAAAATATGATTATTACGATTTTTCATTAAAAATGTCCATTATTTTAACTTTTTTTAATTAAAATTTAAACATTTTACAGGTTCGTTTAATAATTTCTGATTGTTTCATTTGACAGTTGCTTATGTTTTTGTTGTACATATGTGAACCAATTTTTGAAGCAAAAGCTTTAAGCTCATTTGTTACACTCA
This sequence comes from Gymnosoma rotundatum, assembly GCA_916610165.2. NCBI lineage: Eukaryota > Metazoa > Arthropoda > Insecta > Diptera > Tachinidae > Gymnosoma > Gymnosoma rotundatum. Next base: position 69,346,729 of record OU744338.1, on the reverse strand, counting down.
AAATTAAGTATACGAAAACCAAAATTTAAATTCGTTTGTTGTTTGGCATACAATACATCAACAATTATGTTTTAAAAACAGGCTGTAAGTGTGTAAACTAAAGAGGTCACGTAAATACTTTTATACAAAATTAGCTTAGGAGTATTTAGAATTAAGAGACGACTGGCGAATTTATTTGATTATTTATTTAAAACAATCGATTTAACTCTTTTTTATAAAATTGGTGATTTTAAAAGTTCACTGTTTAACTTGACAGGCAAATAAGTTGAAGTTCATGGAACATGAATAAATTAAATAAAATTAAAGAGACCGCGGAAAGAAATAATATTTCAAATTTTGTAAAAATGGATTTAAAAATAGTTTACTAGTAGAAATGCTTTAGCTAGTATAGATTTTAAACCTTACAACTCGATCTTAAAATCAATATGAAGATATGTAATAGACGAATATACCAAGAGCTGAGATTGCAAAATAGGCGGCAATTTGCAGAATCTTGAATTCTAGCTGAATCAAGCAAACAGAACATTAATAAGTGAGAGTGCTATATTCGGCTATGCCGATTCTTATATACCCTGCACCGTATATGTTTAACCACATGTATCCTAGCGCAGATTTCCCTTTAAATAGATTGAATAAAAATCGTCATAAGAAATTCTTTCCTACCATAAAGATTTTTTTTGTTCAAAAAAGCTCTAGGTTTTGCTTAGGGTTGTAGCAAATGAAAAGGTTGCTGTATCAGGTAAAAGGAAAAATTGAAAAAAGATGTAGGCGTGGTATTTTGTCCGCTTTCTCGAAGGATATGGAATAATCTTGCTGATTTTCAATAGCAAAATTTTCGAAACTACATATGTCTGATCGATTGACATATTTAAATTTTCTCTACCTCATCTAGTGTCTTGGAAAAGTTGATTTCAACACTAACAGGGATGGACAGACGGACATCGCTTAATCGTCTACGATTCTCATAAGAACTCAGAATATATCTACTTTATGGGGTCGGAAATGAATGTTGTAGAAATTACAAACCGAATAACAATACTGACACCCGATTTAAAAGGAGGAATACTGATGACCTCAGACCACCGGGAAAAAGATGTTTACGATGTTGTTAGTTCGCGTTATCGTAAAACTAAATGTAAAAGCAAATAATATGGGTGTACGTTCATTTATATTCATTGTATAATATGTATGGTAAGTTACTTGGCAAACCATGGATCAAATCCAGTATATTGTTGTGTGTGCTCAACGCCTTAAACGATTGATTCCAATTTGTTATGAAAAATTTGGATTGAAAAAGTCAACGACAAGTCAGAATTGTGTGCATGTCTAACTGGCTTGTTTATATATTTTCCAAATACATAACATAATTATATAATTTAAACTAAGAAATTAAATCTAAAATTATTTCTGTCATGCAAATCTGTGCCGAAAAAATCACACATAGATAAAATGGGTTGGATCATGATCATGGATTTTCCGGAGGTAGGTAGCTTCGTCAAAGGCGGAGATGATGCCAACCTCTGGTTAGTTAAATGTCGCTATTAAATCGCATCAGTATCTATTCTCTACTATATTTTAATACACGGGTTATTTCCATAATCTTTTATTAAAGGCTTTTTCCTTAAGCATATCCCATGTCGTGGATTGCTTTCACTAAAGAAAATCAGCATTTGCTTTGCATTAACTTAAAACAATTCTTAGAGTAAATAGAATTGCAGTTTTATGTGCGTAAATTTTTATAGAAAATATCAGGGTTGTCAGGTTGTTTTTTTACGAAATTCGACAAAATCCAAATCAAAAATCGCCAAAACGGTGTTTTGAAAGGTTTAGTCCATTAAATTTATATATATTTTTTTAGATAAAAATATTTTGTGTAAAAAAAATGTATTTCATAGCCAAAAATAGAACAAAATCGCCAAAATAATTTAGATTTTATTAAAAACACATGAAAGGTACTATTAACTAGATATAGCTTAATTAATTAATAAAAGTACGACGTATAAATTGAGATCTGATAATTAAAATAATATGAAATAATAATTTTACTGTTTTATTATATTTCTAATATGCTGTACACTTCATTCTCAATACAATCGTCAGCCTGCTCTTCCATTTCTTCAGAAGGTATAAAAGAAGTGCATCACGTGTTATCTGCATTCATATAATTTATGACGCACAATAAAGCCTCAAGAAGTTCACCCTGCATTCTATTTCTCATACGAGTCAGTAGAAATTCATTATCGAGAAAACCGTTTAACGCAGGCATTACTTGTTGGAATTACCAGCATATAAAGTACGGCGAGAGAAAGTTCCTTAAAATGGTACGTATCTGCAGTATCCTTATAACTGTAAACCTTTGGCCAAAATTTATGTAAATTTGTAGGAATATCACCATCAAAATATTCTTTCCGATTAACAAAAGGTAATGTTTTCCATTGAGTTTCATACACGCTCAAGAATGTATTAGGGTCTATGATAATTTTAAAATAATCTTTGACAACATCGAATTTAGTTTGTGATATTAAATTTCAACATTTTGTAATAGAAAACTTTTCGTAAACTTTAATACATTCATATTTTTAGGAAGCCTATTTATTAATTCCTTTGAAAGCATCCTTAAATATGAAAAACAATCTTCTCGTATAGTTTTAATGGTTTCGTCATCCATACTAGATTCAGTTTCAATGATCCGTAGTCAATGGAATTTAGTGGAAGGAATGTGTTTGCATATCAATGGATATAGTTATATTCTTTTTATTCTTTTTTTTTTGATGGAAATCAAATTAAAGTGGAATACAGCCTTTGATGTAAACTGCCTGCGTTATATAACAAATAATAAAAACTGCAAAATTGAACGTTCTTTAGAATTTAGAAATCAGAATAACAACAATTGGCATTCAAAAACATTCACAACGTAAAACTGAAAAAATGTTAGGAATTGTACCAATGTCATTACAGTGCCTTTTTTCTTTTCAGTTTTGGAATAAGCAAAAAATATCGTCCCAGAGGCACATGTTTATGTGTCATTCATTTTGCAGCAATAACATAGTATAACGAGTAAAAGTGAAAAGTTACCAGATTATAATACTGACATAAAATTGAGTATAGTAAAATATTCTTGACATACGATTTTTTCTTATCAAAATTTGTCGAGGTAAATAAAATATGACATGTTAAAGTTCCCAAGAAAATCGCCAAATGAATTTGAAAATCGCCACGCTGGACGTGAAATCGCCATATCTGACAACGCTGCCTCCTTTTTCTAGAAGCTGCCTGGAACTATTTTTCATAAATACAGCGGTGTGGGGAAATTAATCTAGGGGTATAATTAGAATCTTTGAAACAGACGAATTCAATACCATCGGTCGACATCAATGTCATCGAATTAAGACTGAAAAACTGCTTTTCTAACCTCATCTTCCAAGAAGTATAATCTTCTCATGCCTTTAGCTAATAAAGCGAAACCTTGTTTTTCGGTTATAGAATCCGCGCACTACAAATTATAAGGTCGAAATGTCATAGATGACAGAAAAGCACGGAGTCATAAATATAACGAAAAAGAAAAAGTAATAAAAACAAGTAAGAGTGCTATATTCGGCTATGCCGAATCTTATATACCCTTCACCATCTATGTAAATCTAGTTTAGTGAAGTATCTCCAATCAAAAAAAGCAAATATTGGGGTGACAGAGAATTAAAAAATAAAAAAAGTTTTGGTACTGCATATATATAATTTTACATAAAAATGACATCGGCTCTTAATGGGTTAAGCATTTTTTACAAATTTTAGTATTTCCTTAAAAATCTCTTCAAAAGTTTAAAAATGATACCCATATTGATATTTTAAAAAAATTGAAAATTCCAGAGCCCCGTATCTTGGAAAATATGGGAGAGCGCCAATTTTTTCACTTCTTGTTTTTTTTTTTCTTATTTTTTTAATCTCTATCGCCCCATATATATATATTTTCTTGATTGGATTTACTTTTTTGTACCAAATGACATAAAAAAATTAGAGGTAGGCGTGGTTTTCTGCCTGCTGCCTTGTAGGACATGGACCGATCATGCTGATTTCGATTGACAACACTTAAACGGACGAACAGACGGACATCGCTCAATCGACTTCGCTATGCATAAAGCAAAAGTCAGAAAATATATACTTAATGGGGCCGCATATGGATATTGTAGAAATTACACATGGAATAACAAACTTATACACATATACCCTTTTTCCACTTTTTGTCGTGAAGGGTATAACAACCATTTTCCGAATTTCTTTACAATAAAAAACTGTTGCAAGGACAAAAACTGTGATCACGTTCAAAATTCAATAAATTCACGCTTAAATTATAATAAAATTAGTTTTTTTTTAATCAAAATCTTTAAACTTGTTTTTTCTCGAAAGCAAACAAAGTCTCATTTTTAAAAGAACCATTCGTTTGTGGATGATTAATAACTTTTTTAAAAAAAAATTTGTTTCAATTAAATTTTGTAGGCATTTTCAGATTCCAACTGAAACAACCTACACGCACACACCGCATTAATATTATGATTTGAGCGGTGTTTAATTGAACAGCCAGCATTAGTGTAACTAGCGAATTTTTCTAACGGGGGCTTAAGCCCCTAAACAAAATATATAAAAATCAATAAATATTTTTTAGTAACAAAATGTTGTTTAATAATTGCAACTTTACGATCTAAAACTTCTCATTCTGTTAAAGACAATCTAGAAGATATTTCTTTATCATTTATCTTGTAATACATAATACTGTGGATTAAATTAATTTTTAAAAAATTGGATTTCCAACACAATAATAATATTGTCTATTGCGTTAACAAGAAAATATATAATTTTGTTTATTAAATGTGTAAATAACATTTGTCTTTTCCGAGACAATGTAAAAATCAAAATAAAAAATTAATTTAAAACAATGAACGAAGCCAACAACTGCAAATGCAGACAAGACAGCAAACTTCTTGACAACTTTTATATTTTGTTTTACTAAAAATCAAACTTAAAATCAGACACAATGATGGAGTAGCAGTTGTAGGCTTTTGCTGTGATGTTTTGCTGTTCGGTAACACTTTCAATAGTGATTAATTAAATAATTTCAGAAAACAAAACACACACACAACAAACTGTGACAATTTTTTAATTTGAATAAATTTGATTTTAAGTGTTTAAGACAAGAGATGATTGACAAATGAAATTCTAATGCCAAATGAACAATTTGGGGGAAATGTTTAAAATTTTGTATTTAAAGATTTTCTATTGTTAAAAGGATTTTGTAAACTTTCTGTCTTACATCTGAAATATTAATAATATATTTGTGGGCGCAGTGTGTAACCAACAGACAATTTTAATTTTCAACAACACTTAATAGAAACGTATACGGTGGCCATACATACAATAAAAATTATTTCAAGGGGTTACTGACATGTCATAATGTTCACGGGCATAATATTCATGTCCCTAAACATTGTGTCGCTTTTAGTACGGGCATATTGGCGCTTATGAAAGTGTCATAATGTCCGCACTTAAAACATCACCGGCTTCCGTTACCAAAGATTTTCTACTTAGTCGGCTTTCGGCCGGGCGCAAGAATTTTCAATCCTACACTCTAACCCTACTCCGGCTTCATTTACCGAAGATTACACTGTTCTGCACAAAAATCCTTCTTTAAACCAAAATATGCTTTCTTACTGCTTTCAAATGTGCTGAAAACGAATTTGAAGTCAGATTCTGTCTATCACGCACAGTTTCTTGAGAAATTCTAGTTTTTATCCAAAAATGTGACTTTTTTGTAAATTTGACGAATTTTTTTGTCCTCAAAACATAGTGAAAAAAATTCGAAAGCCCGATGATTTTGAGCGCAATCAAGTATATTTGAACAAAAAAATTTGATGGGAATATTACAAGTGGGTGAAGAAATATGGCTTAAAGTTTTTTTCCTGTATGTATAATCTTACAATTTTTTTTATGGTGGTATCCTTTTCATTCAAATCCCTACCTGCCCCCCTTTTACCCTCAATAACCCAACTCCCCCCCCACTCAGCTGCTCTCTTGTCACTATTTTCTTCTAGGATTTGATCAGTACTCTCGAGGCTTTCGCTCCAAGTTTCTCCTCTTTTCTCTCAAAATCAGAGGGTGATAGAATTTTTTTGAGTTCAGATTCGGACTCAGCACATCTGAAAACATGAGAAACAGGCAAAATTGTTCAAGGAAGGGGAGAAAAGTTTTTTTTTTGCAGAACAGTGTTATCAGACAGCCTGTCTATAAAAACGTTGCATCATTCTTACATAGAATACCATAAAATATTCCTACGAAATCTATGAACGATATAACTATATGATCCGACGTAATGTCATTGGATTTTATGTCACTTTTTCGTGACACATAATATCCATGGCCATTATGTCCTTCGACTTTAGGACATGTCACCAAGGGGCTTAATTTTTTTTAAGAACCTTAAAGGTACTATTAGACCATAACTAACTTTGTTAGAATTGTTATGAATGGGTCGTTTTACTTTTGATTAAAAAAAAAGTTCTATAAAATATTTTGTCAAGACAAACTTAAAGCAAAAATACATTATTAAAAATCAAGAACTACTATTTTTTTCTTTTTCAGTAGTTTAAAGAAAATAGATTTAAATATTACATTTTGACATTAAAATGACAATTACAGAAATCGGCTTAAATTTGAGAGTTTCATATCGGTTTGAATTTTTCACACTTACACGTGAGGTGGCCTACTTTAAGCAATAGACCACCGCGACCAATGGCGTGTAATTTTAAGTCTAGCTAGATTAGAATGTTTCCATGGTCATGTAAAAAAAAACAAGTAAGAGTGCTATATTAGGCGATTCCGAATCTTATATACCCTTCACAATAAATAGCTACTCACGCTTAAAGTGGGACACAGAAAAAAAATTATGTTTCCACGCTTATAACGCAAAATAAAGCCTTTAATTTAATTTTGAATACTTACGTTTAACATAGGTACTATACTACTAATAACAAAAACAAAAAAAAAAAAAAAACAATTCAGTCATTGTAACTCCTTAAATCGAAGTTCACATTTAAAGTGGGACATTGCAGTTTTCGTATTTTTATTTCTTGTTAAATAAATTTTTATATACTTACTTGACTTTTCTTTGCTGACAATTACAGCTTAAAGTCGCTGATATAGAAACCCATATTAGAGAACCACCACCATACTTGACTGTTTAATGTTTATTATTATTAGGATTATTTTGTATTTCGTCTGTAAAAATAACATTAGAAGATAATATAAGCATCGAAAAATCGGAAAAACTGGCACAAATAGGACTTTTAAGTGAAAGGGTATTTCAGTGTTTGATTTTGCTTTGATATTAATAGCTTTCGGCGGCAAGACCTGGCATGTATATTATTACTCCTTAAGATTCGGCGGACTGTTTTAGCACTAACAATAAGGTTTTTTATTTTATATAATTTGCTTTTTATATCAATTGATGACAAAAGTGGATGATTTCTAAATAACTTCAAACAATACCGATTATAACGGTCGCACAATTTGCACCTGTTTGCACAATTTCTTTTTTATTTTGGACGCGATTAGTAGCTTTATGTCGTTTTATAATATTAAACACTGCTTTTTTACTTCTGTGTACTATTTCTGCAATTTGTCTAATAGTGTTGTGGTTTGTATAATTATTTATGACAAATGCCTTTCTTCAATTGTAGTTTGGTCCTTTTGTACCATTTTTAAGAAAATAAAATTTTAAGCAATATTTAAAATTATAAAACGCTGATTTAAAGCCGAAAAAAGTGATTGCATGTGCTAAAGTTAACGGTATTTCAAAAAAATAAAACTGTCCCACTTTGAATGTGAGCATTTTGTTGAAATATAAATGAACAAAAACGCAAATACTTTCATACTCGCGTTATACAAAAACTAGTGCTTCCGTTTTTAAACCCCCTTGGTTATAATTTATAAAATTAAAGAAAATTGAATTTTTTTTGTGTTTATATTAAAAATATTTTACGTAAAAGCGCTATACAAAATAATTTTTGTTGTGTCCCACTGTGACTGTGAGTAGCTGTATGTAAATTTAGTTTAGTGCGGCAATTCCAATAAAGAAAAAACAAAAGCAATTATTTGGGTGACAGAGAATTGAAAAATAAGAAAAAAAATTTTATTACTATTTTTGATTTTAAATAAAAATGTCATCGGCTCCTAATGCTCATTAACATTAGCATTTTTTAAACATTTTAATATTTTCTTAAAGATTTATTCAAAAGTTTTTAAATGATATGCATATTGATATTTTAAAAATATGGTGCACAACATTACTCGGAAAATATGGGCGAGCGCCAGTTTTTTCATGTGATGTTTTTTTATATTTGAATTCTCTATCGCCCCATATATTTGTTTTTTAAATTGTAGTTTAATTCACTAAACTAGATTCCAAATAAATTCCAAATAATATGATAAAATTGGAGGCACATGGACCGATCCTGATTTTCAATAGCAAAATTTTCGAAACTATGTCTGATCGATTGACGTATTTAAATGTTCTCTAGCTCATTGAGTGCTTTGGCAAAGTTTATTTCAAACTGAACACGGACGGACACACGGACATCTTAGCCATATCCTTTTTTTTGCACTAGTGGTGAAGAGTATACAAAATAAATTTGATATTTGCCAAATGTCCCAGTCTGCATAATTATATCATTAGTTTTTTTCTAGTTCTATTTTCTGAACAAGATTAATGTACAAATGGTATTATGGTGGTATTATTAACAAATTTTTTAATTCAAATCACAACTCCATCGTATAAATTGTTTTGTATAAAAAATTTATAACATTTTAATCGTATCTTTTTTTATAAAGTTTGTTACTATATTTGTACTTTAAATTTTATTTTGTCTGCTAAAATTCTCATTTAAATATATTTTTGCTCTCTCATCATCATCGCATTCAATTTACATAACAACAGCAGTAACAACATAAAATTCTAGTATTAATTAAAACTTTTAACAATTTTCATGTTTTATATTTGTTTACAATTCTCATATTTGTGTTGTTGCTTTTTTTCTTAATTTTTCCCATTTTTCCTATTTTGTATCAAGAAAAAAAAAAAAAAATTGTAGACCAAAATTGTATCCATCGTTCATTTGGATGTAAAATATCAATTTAACATTGAGTTGTTTTTAGAGAATGTGTGTGGTATTCGTATTCATACATATGTGTGTCTTGTTCTTATTTTTTTTTTAACATTTTATATTGTTTTAAGGTTGTGTCCATTTATTTTATTTCATGTAAATTTTTTATAATTCTTTGATATTTTTTATTTTAAATTTATCTATTCATCACGTTATGAAACCATCTCCAGCCAACCATCCATCAGTGTTGTAGGTATTTTTTTTTTTTTTCATATTTTAAAATTATTTTGTATTTTTATTTTCTTGGATTAGGCGTCGCAGACATGTTTAACATGCAACTAAATTGAATTTTTTGTTTTCATTACAATATTTATTTTTGTTTTCAATTTATATTTGCTGAAGGAAACTATTTGATGTACATTTTCAGTTAAAAAATTATTAATTGTTTAATAAGCTTAACATGACTTGACAGAATTTTTTTGATAAACAAGAGTGTTACAAGATGTTTTTACAGCAATGATCGGCGCTCATAGTAAACCGAGGGCGAATGTAATAGACAAGACCTACAAATCTTAACCAAAGAATTCGTAAAGATATAATTTTTTTACCATTTTTACAATACGAAATTGTCGAAAAATTAAAATTAAATTAAAAAATAAATATGTTGCGAACAAATTAATCTCTGTACATTGTAATCATGTTCTCTTCGTGCTAGCCAATGTTTTTGGAGCTTAAGCAATAGAAAATATAAATATTCTTTTGCTTTAAGCTATTAGACGAATGTTTTAAAAATTCTTTAAATAAAAATATAGCTTAAAAACAAATTATTTCATTTTGCATTTAGCAACTAATTCTCTATATTTCTTAACTAGCAAACGGCAAAAACGTTTCATATATAAAACTTATGTAACCAAACGAGATTTAAAGACATTTTTTTAATTTTATTATTTCCTTAAAATTCTTAAAAACTTTTTAAATTATACCAAAATTGGTATCTTAAAAATATGGTGCTCAATGCTACTGTTCTTTGAAAAGTTCATAAGCCAATAACTCGGAAAATATGGACGAGCGCCCTTATTTGCACTGAATGGTCTCTTCTTATTTTTTCATTCTATATCGCCCCTCATACTTGTTTTTATACCCTTCACCACAAAAAGTGAAAAAAGGGTATATATAAGTTTGTAACTCCGTGTGTAATTTCTACAATATACATTTCCGAGCCCATTAAATATATATTCTGACTACTTATGCATAGCGAAATTGGTTGAGCGATATCATGTTATTGTTGTAATTTCACAAAAAAAAAAATTAATGTGTCAATCGATTAGATATAGTGTCGAAAGAGGTGCTATTGGAAATCAGCATGATCAGTCCATGTTCTTCGAGGCAGCAGGTAAAACACCACGCCTGCCTCTAATTTTTTCGTGTCATTTGGAACAATTAAGTAACTCCAATCCAAAAAATAAAAAATTTAGGGAGATAGAAAATTAAAAAATAAGAACAAAACATCAAGTAAAAAAATTTCACATTTTTGAAATATCAGTATGTGTATCATTTTAAAGCTTTTGAAGAGATCTTTAAGGAAATACTAAAATTTTTAAAACCATTAGAGTCGAAGGCATTTTTATGTTAAATTATATATACTTATATATACGCAGTACCAAATTTAGTAATTCTCTGCCACCGCGATGTTTGCTTTTTTGATTGTAGTTACTTCACTAAACTAAATTAACATAGATAGTAAAGGTAATATAAGATTCGGCATAGCAGAATATAGCACTCTGCTTTTGATTAAGGTTACTTCACTAAACTAGATTTGTTTCAAATGATACAGAAAATTAAGCGGCAGGCGTGGTGTTTTGCCCGCTGCTGTGGTATCTGTTTCGACACTATGTCTAATCGATTGGGGTATTTAAATTTTCTCTAGGTGACCTAGTGCCTTGGCAAACTTGATTTCAATAGTAACACGGACATACGGACATCGCTCAATCGACTTCGCTGTGCATAAGAACTCAGATTATATATACTTTATGGCCTTGCATGAGGGAAAACATGTTCCATATCTGCCTGTAGCGAATCAGTACAGAATATTCTTTCGCATTCGTTTAATATGATTTAAGTGAACAAAATATTGGTTTATATTGGTAATATGAATTACACATCCTTCTGCAGAGCACTGGTACAGTTGTCCATAATTCCCTAATTGATCTCAAAACGGCAGTATTGTTTACAATTCACAACGAGAGAGATACTGGTGTAATTTTTTTTTTTTTTTTGTAAATTTTTTGGAAAAATTTATGACAAAGGCGAAACTTACATGTAACATTTAACAAGAAACAATCTAAAATTCCGCCTACTAAGTTATTAAATAGATATCAGCCATGATAACAGCAAAAAATAATATACTTTAAAGTTTGTAGGAGGCATATGGCGATGCGAAAAATTAATTCCAAACATTCCTTTGCCTTTTCTGTTTTTCTTTTTGCTTTTTTTATATTTATTTATTGTTTTTAATTTAAGTTCGTTTATTTCTTACTTCGCCGCGGACTTAATGCTGAAGAATTATACTCGGGAACGAGAACGTTATGGAGGATATAAGTATGACAAACCTTATTATCTTATTATCTTGTTAAATTGGCAGCGGCCAACTATAGGCGCTATGCATCTAACCTGCAGCACCCTTATCATAACTGCATCTCAAATAATTATTTAAATAAGAAATAAAATGGAAGCTCAACAAAATTCTTTGGCTCAGAAACGTAACTGTAAAGAGCATGACTACAGTCCTTAAGATGAACAACAGAGTGTTTCCTACCGCTTCATTCTAGAATTAAACATTGTGCCATCCAAAGCGTTGTACCATGTGTCACGACGGTGGCCAAAAATTGTTAAAGTCAATTTTAGAATTAATTCTTAAAACCTTAACAAATTTTAAATTTATAGTCGTTTAAGGTTTGTGTACAGAATACGAATTTATAGAAAAATCCGAAATTTTCTTGCTACTTCTTCTTTCCTAAAATCGACTAAAGAGATAACAAACGATTGTAATTTAATGAAAATTATTCTCCTGATTCATTAGTTAATGCAAAATGGCTGTCGCTTTATATAAATCATAAAACGAAGCCATTTCGCGAGAAGTTAAATTGGAAAGTATTTCCTTATCTAGGTATTCGATCCTCTAAGTATCGAGGACAGTATGAAGCCTGATTGTCCGTTAATTTCGGCATTTTGAAACAGCAAAATCATAACTTGCATCTGGCTTGTAAAGGGTGTCTTCTACAGAAGTATAAAACTTTAAGTTTTCAACACTTTTTTAATTGGCGAGCATTTTGTCAGCTGTCAAGTGATCTATGTTTAGTTTGTTTACCATTTTAACCTGAATAGACTGACATACGAACAACGCTTCCAAACTGTGAAAAAAAATTTTAAATCATGTTTTGGTTCCAAAATACACATCGCGCACTACGTTCATTTTACGGTCCACATAATCATCCATCAGATTAATTTATCCAATTAATTATCGAACGTTTTTGTACCACGTTTCCTCTATACAAAGTCTCAACTGCGTTCAGAAGAAGTCATTGTACGTGTAGAGCGTAGCGTAGAGGAAGACCCGAAAATATCAGACATCGTGCACAGGAATTGAATACGTTTCTATCCGTGTTTGTGGAAAGATTTTGGTTTGTGTGGTTACAAAATTAGTTCCAAAAATTAAGCCCAAAGATCATCTAACAATGCGTAAACTCAGTAAATTAGACGAAAATGATGCTGGTTAGACACTGCAGTCAATTGTGACCGCTAAATAGCTGTTAATTCTGACTTTTTCGTCCGTTAGTTGAACATCATGATGTGCTGCAGTTGTGGTTTTAAACAGAGGACGCGACATGTCACATAGATTGTGTCACTATTGATTTATTAATGCAAATGTTTGGTAACCGCATTGTTGCATGTTTCGGACTCGTACATTGGCCTCTAAGATTGTGCGATTAAACGCCGGTAGACTGTTTTCTATGGGGATATATCAATTCAGTACTCTACGTCGATAAGCCCGAAACGATTAACCATATGGAGGATAAAAGTCGCTGCGTTATTGCCAATACACTGCCACAAATGTTGGGAAAGGTCATCAAAAATTAAAACCGTTAGGTCACATACCAGAATCCATATTTAAGTTATAATACCAGAAGATTATCTTTCGAATAAAGCAAAATTCATGTCAATTTAAATAATACAAAAAAATGTATAAAAAAACACAAAAGTGAAATCAACAAATAACAATCCAATAATAAAGTCTACTCGTACTTCTATACAAAGAGTCAAGTTTCTTTTAAATATTTTACTTTGTTTTTTAACAAGCGCATACTTTTTCCCCAAATGATCATAAAAATACCATACAGTTTGATCTAATTGTGTCGAAAATAATTTAATTTCATAAACTTCCTTTTTATATTTAATTCTCAGATTCCCCCAACACAACCAATTTCGTTTAAGTGATTTATTCACATGTCCAATTGAATTGTTTTGCGCGTGCTTGATCACCCAAAAATCGTTGAATGGAAACAATTATCTTCTCATACTCCATTTCAACTCGACCTGCTACTTTGTTTGTTATTGATTGAGAATCAATAACGAATTAAATAAATAAAATAATCATCAAAATAATGCAAAAAAAAAAATATGTATTTTTCTCGTTTTGCCAGAGCAGTAACACAAAATGCTTTTCGAAGATCTTTTCACAATCATGTGCGGAAATCATTCAGATTTAAAAAGACAATTGATGTGCACATGATTGACATGCCATGCTGTGGAAATTGACATTTTTTGCGGCCTACCAAAATCATCTCAACCTCGAAGACAATGGCTTAAAGCATCGGACCTTTTATGCATTTCGTATGCGAATGCTCAAGAACTTAGAGTCAAGTTAAATAATAAATGCAACAAACAAAAACACTTGACAAAAAAGTTTTAGTGACAATTCCCTAAACGACATACAAAGGCGCCATGTTAAACAGTAGATTACCTGCCTTCTTGACTTTGTCCGTAAACATTCATCCATCCATGCAACCATCCATCCATCAGGCAGTCAGTCCACTCTTAAGATGTTCAGGAGGTTAAGGCTGACGAGAAGATGAATTTTGTGGCGTCTGATTGCCAATTGTTTGTTTTATTTGTATTTTTTTTTTAATTTAATTTTTATTTTATTTGCTCGGCTTCTGTGTTCTCTTTTGAATGATTGTTTTGCGCTTCAACTGCTTTTTTCTTTGTTCAATTGTATGGAGTGCAAAACGATGGCGCTAAATTGAAATCAAATCATTCAATAAAAAAAAACGAAAAATAAAAAACATCTTTCTTCTTCTTTTTATGGTGACTGTTTTTGTGAGAATATTATTATTTCACTTTGTGATCTTTTGCATTTTATTATTGTAATCAAGAAGTATAGAGAATGGCCGATGATCTACTTGTGAATGTTTTATGTCTGCATAAACTTATTGGAGTTATTACCTTTTATGTAGGATATTCAAAGCGATGATATGCGCATAATATTTGTTTCAATTTAATCGACAGATGAAAATGATGTGACCAAACGAATGTTTGAATGAAACAGTATACTGAAGGGAAATCGTTGGATTAATTATTATGGAAATTTATTAATTTATTATTCGTTGTCCAGGGACAATCTTTAAGATGCGCCTACAAATGAATTTCTCGTTTTACAATATAAAATATTTAGTTATTAGAAATGAAGCTAAAAATTGTTTTTTAATTTGTAGCTAAAGCTAAAAATTAATTGATTAATTAATTTGACTAATTAATTATGAACTTCATTAGCATTGAATGATTTTCGATAATAGTAAGGCTTTTTAATCAAAACTTTTCATTGATAACTAGTTAGAAAAGAAATTCCATTATCATTAACTATTGAATAAATATTTTCAAAGCGTTACCATTAATAAACGATTCACAACATTTTGGTAAAATATATATGTACATCCTCAGAAAAAATGAACTGTAAGAACGTTTTTTTTTCCTGTAAACAATAGGAACTGCTACTGTGTTAGGCGACTTTAGATCTCAGACACTAAACTTAACACCTATCTCACTGATATTGGCATTTATATTAATTAAATTCGCAAATATTGATCCATCTGTAACATGGTAAAGGTTTATTTATTTTATGCATAGTTTCACTGCAAAACCTGCTATCATGTATGAGTCGCTCTTTAATTTTCAATTATAATCTTAAATTTGTCTTCGCGGAAATATGTACAAACTTTGGGTAAATTTAAATTAAATCCCTGATGAAATCACGTGAATATTGCCACCCCTTTTAATCTTAGTTTTTTAGTTGTTTTTATAGTAATTTACAGCTTCAGCTTCAGCAGGTTTAAAAATATTCACATTACTATCGGGATACCCTTTATTTCATTTTAATTTCTTTGTACTTATTCTTATTGCAGTCAAGCGTCTGCGTATAATGGTTTAAAAAATTGGGCCATAATCGTCTTCTGCAAACGCCCGTTTATTTCTAAATTCATTGTTTACATTTTATTTTCATAGTTGACATATTTGTGCCTACTGTGTGTGAATTCTAAGGCCGTATAAATTAAAAGTACGGCAATATTGATACACCCTTTAATTTAAAGTTTTATATATTTTGTTAAAAAATAACAATATTTTTATAAATATCACGTAACTTTTGGAAAACCTTTTAATGTTTTGTATTTTTCTTATTGTGGCTATAATACATCTTCTGTTTAAATATCAAGACTCTACGTATTATGATTCAAGGTATAGATTTCAGAAAAGTGTATAAACGTACACATGGTTTTTTCACTTTGTGTGAATTTAACTCTTTTGCATGGAAGTCAATGAAGGACATGGCAAAATTTAGAGTAATATATGAGGAACAGCGCTTCAAGTTAGCAACCTCCTCGGATATTCGAGCACTTACTTACTGTAACCGAATTGTTTAAAAGGCTGCATTATATGTGAAGGCGTCATGTTGAAGCTACACGTTGTCCACATCTTTAACTAAGACATCAGAATCAATGTCAATATTTTGTGTTATTGATCACTTACGATTGCACCATCTCAAAAAATCCAGGAAGCTGTGACATGTGGATGCAATTGTTAGTAGACAATCAAATGCCGGATCTATAATTCCTAGTTCGATTTGGATCAAGGTCGATTAGGACAATCTTGCTCCCAAAATCTATAGTATAATTTTTAATTATTTTTTTAATAATATCAGAATGGAAAACGTTGAGCTTTCGCATTATATTCTACTAGTTTAAAGCCTATTCTGTCAACTCTCAAATTGTATGTTAAGAAATGGTGGTTGAAAGAGGCAGATGACAGTAATATTATTTCTGAGTTCTACTCTGTTTCTGGCACACGTTTCGTGAACGTGACTAATATTTTCAGCTCATGCGTGCACGAACGTGAGCCAAAAAAAAGAAGTCTTAAGTGAGCGTTCTTAGTACTTATTTTTTCCGTGAATGTGCATGAACCTTATCTATAACATGAAGATCAACATAACAATCAGCACCGAGATTCTGCACAGCTAGTTGAACTAAGGATTTACACCTGCTGAAGCGTTATTGTAAAGATCTTGGGACAAACACGAAAGAATACTAGAACTTATATTTTGATATTTAAAGAGAAACCAAGGCCGATAGTTTGCATTGTGCCTGATGATAAGCTGGATTCAGCTGTACACTTACTACCGCTTGAATGGATTGGTAAGGATTCGTTCAGTTCGTTATGAAATTCTAGTGTCATTCTTGATGGCAAATTGAGTAATAGGTTCAATATCGTGCAAAGGGCGAAATAAATAACTATCTCTCTTTACTTTTATCATTGCTTACAGCTGGGAACCAACATGCAGGACTTTCTTATCTACTAGCACAACAGTAGTTTGCACAACACCTACTGCATAATTCGGTACACACTTTTACATTAAGTATTGATGGTTTTGGCTGTTTAGAAAGATATTTCTTTTATAAATTTATCCATGATTCTCTACAATGTGTTAACTATCTGCATTTTATAGTTGAGTGGTATAGTGGACACACGTAAATGTGCGAACTTCTTGTTTACTGTCTTTTTTTTTCTAGCAGATTGTCGGACGCTAAGGCGACTAATATATACTGTGACGGGTGAAGAGCGAATGCAGCCTACGAGTCCATGTATAGAAATCCCGAAACAAATTAGGAATGCCGTAAGGCAGTTAACGATACGGCTGAGCAGTGGGATACTATTAGGCTATATCAGGTTCTGTAAAAAGAACAGCGGATGATTATGACGCACAGAAAAAACAATTTCAGTAGTTATATTTGTTTTGACCAGACATGTCCTGCTTAGGCGTTATTAACAGTTGTTAGGAGGCGTATCTCATAATTTCACTAGCAGTTATGCAGATGCAGCTGAGGCGAAGCGTATAAAACATCTCCTCTCACTATTCTGAATTTAGGACTGCTATATAATCGATTGCTTTCGAGAATTTATCTGATGTCAACCAGGGCTTGTAATGAGCTTGCTAGTTTTGTGGGATACCCTTTAGATCAGGAAACTGTAGGGACATATAGAACCTTTGCTTTTCAGGAATTGGTTTTACTCGATTATCCGCACAGCACATTCTTTGCCCTTATTCTAGTAGCAAAAAACTCGCATGTGCTATTTTTGGGTTCCATACAAATTTGCATAAAAAGCACAGAATTTTTGGAAAATTGATCGCTCATATTACAGAAACAAAACATTTACTCCATTTTAGAGGCTTAAAATGAATTGTGACTCTGAAGTGTTTGTAAAAGGTATAATTTTGTCATAGTCGGTATGTTTGATACGTTCAATATATAAATGTTAAAGTTTTACGGTCTTCGGTTTCATACGCCAGCCTGGGCTAAACATTATCGTTAAACGTTTTTACCAAGACTTCAGCTTTGCCTAAAACACTCATCCTTCAGCGATTACGGTTAAGCTTACTGTTTAAACAAAAGAAAATTCTATTGGATTTTTATTCCTCTCAAGCATCTTTGTTCTACTGCCCAATTAGTTTTATTGTCCTTCCGTCAGTCGAAAATTTCCTCAACGTTGTATTCGTTGCGAATGTTTTCAGAACATCATTGCCTAATTAAGAAAGGGTCTGTTAGCGAAAGTACAATTTCGGTGTTGTTTGCTATCAACTGGAACTGCTGCACTGATCTGTGGCCATTTCAAAAAACAATAATAATTTTCGCATTATTATTTCTTTTAAGTTACCTTTAGTTTTGCAAAGACTTAAAGTACATCCCTCGTTCATGTTGTTTTTTTTTTTACTTTGCCCAGAAACGCTATTCACTTGTTCAAATTTGAGTTACTAGACTTTTCATACAAACATTTCCTTTTGCCACAAAAAGTGCAAGTTAAATTTTTTCCGTAAACCTTGTTAGGATTGCGTGATTAAGTTTTTTTTGTAGTCTTTGAGCCATTTACTTTTAAGTTAAAAAAAAAGAATTGGCTGACAATTTCACACAAAAACCAACCAATTTCTTAAATGACATTATCGCCAAATTTTGTTTTGTTTTGTTGAGCATTTAAGCTGCAGCATTGTTTTTGTTTAAATTGTTTTGCCTGCTATGCTGGTGGGCATGAAATCCAAATACCATTGCTGATGGTTTAGAGCCAGTCACGGTATAAAAAGGATGTTTTTGCTTTAATTTTTTGTTAAAGAATAAAAGATTTCTTTTTTTCTCTCACTAGACTAATCCATAAAAAAACTACTGTTGTTTTATTCACTTGTGACGATGATCATGATGAGGAGGATGATGGCTCCAGTTCTGCAAATGCTGAGCAAATCAAAAACAACAAGTAAAGAAGACAACACAAATTGTATTCAGGTTCACGGTGTAAAGAAAAATTCTCTACTTTTTTATTTTACTTTTGGAAAGGAGGCTTTTTTAATGATTGTTTAAATAGTTGGTTGGTTGCTTCCACATTCGTTTTGGCTTCGTTGTCAACTGAAATAACAATGATTGCGTTTAACTTACATGATCGTTGGAACGTGCAATCGTTGGCGCCAATAACGCCACCCAATAAATGCTTTTGACATAATAACAAAAAACGAAAAATTCCTAAACTTGAGATTATCTCTCCAATTTTGAAAGTTTTTGAAAATCCAAACTGAAACAGCAAACATTCAGAATTCTTTTTTTTTTTCGTTAACCATAAAATTTATTTGTATTCTTTTGTTGAAATTTTTTCCCTGAGTTTAGTAATCACAAACGAAATGCATTCGATGCCATTAAATGTTTAATACGCTTTTTCACATTCTCAAGGTATTGGAAATAAAAGCCGGAGATCGTTCTTCGTTGCCGTTTGTAGGCCAGTAACCACCCAGTGTTTAATAACATTCGATTTAATTCATGTTCACTGTCATCTTGGCAATTTTCCATAATTAAAGTTGAAAAACACCACTAAATCCAATAATTCTGGATTTTAACTCTTTCTTTCCTTATGAAAAAGAAATAAATACAAAAACAATAAAAAAAAATAAAAAAAAATAAGAAGTAAAAACGGAAGGCGTTTCCTTAACCGACCATGTTGTTGTAACCAACCCAATTTTATATTTAGAAAGAAAATAGTATTTCTTGCATGTCAGCAACATGAAGTTGCAACGATCGCTTTGATGATCATCGTATGTTGCCTATTGAGAGACCATTTTGTTGCTGATTAAAAATCAATTTAAACTAGACGGATCTGGTAGTTAAACAATTACACCAAAGACTTTTGTTTTCTTCATAAAAATTCCTTTTACCTCCCTCATGATTATTTTTTTTTTGGGTTTTTTCTTGGTTTTTCTTGTGCTTTTGAAATTTAAGCAGGATGCCTTAACATCACTGTAAAATATTTTATTTTTCTTTATTTATTATAAAGATCATGCCAAAAAATCATAAATCATCTCACTTGCTGTGCTCTTTAAAGGAAATTGTAAGCAACTTTCTTAGATCTGTGATTTCACTGCCTTACACATAATTATTGTTTTTGAATTTGGTAATTTTTTCCAAGAATTGGCAATAAGAAACAAAAACAATCTGCAGCGGACCTGCTTCAAAACTTTAAAGGCTGAAGAAGCCTTCCTTGTTTTGCGTTAGACGAAATTTTCATTATAACAAAAACACTAGCAGCAAGTTGAACTGCTTTAGTACCCTAATTCATTTTTTGCATCGAAAATCCCAAGAGTTGGAATTTTTTATACTTTTGCCTATTAAATCCATAGTTGCGAATAATTTAAACATTTTTAAAAGCAATTTCAGTTTTTGGTATTTTTATACCCTTCACCACAAGTGGAAAAAGGGTATATTTAAGTTTGTCATTCCGTTTGTAATTTCTACAATATCTATTTCCGACCCCATAAAGCATATATATTCTGAGTTCTTATTCATAGCGAAGTCGATTGAGCGATGTCCTTCTGTCTGTCTGTACTACTGTTCGTCCGTGCTCGGGTTGAAATCAACATAACTAAGGCATTAGGTGACCTGTTTTGTTGTTGAAAATCAGCAAGACCGATCCATGTCCTTTAAGGCAGCGTACAAAACACCACGCATGCCTACTATTTTTCCATATAATTTGGAAAACATCTAATTTAGTGAAGTTACTCCAATCAACAAACTTTTCATAAAAAATATACCAATATGAGTATCATTTAGGGGCTTTTGTAGAGAATTTTAAGGATGTAATAAATTTTTTTAAAATGCTTAACCCATTTGGAGCCGATGACATTCTTATGTAAAAATATATATAGGACAAAAGTTTACTAAAGTAAATTTACATATATGGTGAAGGGTATATAAGATTCGGCATAGTCTTACTTGCTTCAGTCTAATTAAGATATTGGGCTCAAATTTCATTTAAAGTTTGCAAAATTATGAAGAAAAAAAATTGAGAGCAATATTTCTAAATAAATGGTCTTCCTCGTACTTATTATCAACTTTTTAAAGACAATTGATTATAATTTCTCCGCTTTTATTTGAAATAAAAATGCGAATTTGTAACTCTTAATATCAGCTAAACGTATCGGAATTTTTAAATTTTGCTTTTATTTTTATATTTGTTATAGTAGTTCTTTGCGTTATTTAAATAATGCAGAAACAACAAAATGTATGCAGCAAACGTACACAATGTAGTGTAGTTATAGCCATGCCATTTTGCAAAAATTTCTTGAATCTAGTTTCTTGAAAAATTTATTGGTATAAAATGGCTCTTACTCTTCTTAAAGCTGTTTAGCCGCAATTATTCAATATTATTATTTTCGTTTAAAATTTTTAATTTAAAAATTACAAAATTATTTTTATTCTACTGCTCATTCTATGTTTAACTCCTTGTGTTTATTTTTAAATTTATGGCAAAAATAAAACAACTTTATTTTACTTTAATTACGCACTAAAGAGTCGTATATTTAAATTACCATTAAAACACATAAACAAACTCACACTATTCTTTAGACAATGAGCCACATATGGATGTATGTTTTAGAAGCAATACAGGTAAATTAAAAATGTTTAGAAAAAACTAAAAAAAGTGATAATAACCAAGAATCTAATAGCATTGACTCACACCAGTAATGTGCAACAAACATGTTATTTATCCATACAAGCAAAACATTAAAAAAAAGTATTGTAAATATTTTGCCTGTACAGGGTATGTCCTGTTTTAATCTCCAGAGAGCAATTTTTAAAAAGAACAAACAACTTGACATGTTAAAGAGACAGCAACGATTCCCAAATGTAGTTTTGAATATATGAGTTTTAATTGATATTTATGAATGAATGTGGGAAAGTGTTTTATTTTGTTGCAGTGTTGAGAAATTAAAATAAAAATAGAAGGGATTAAATAAAAAGTGGTTTTTAAAGGTTTAAAATTTTAAATTAAAGTAAAACAAAGGAAATATTATTAATATTCATGAATACATAAGCTTAATGCATTTAAGTTTTGAGTATGATTTCAATCATGTGACCGCTGTGGCAAGCGCATAGATGTCACAATATAAATGTCCAACTTTCATGCACTTTTTCTGTCACCAAAGCGGCACAATCTTAAATTGTTTGGTACTTCCTCCTGTCTGATACCTTACTTGGCTTCTTTGCCTACAACACCTTTCCATGGCGAATGATCCTCCATCTTAAAGTTACTTTAATGCATCCAATGTACTTTTCTCACCAAAAATGATATTAAATTGACATAATTAAAATTTCTTAATTACCTTTTCTTAATCAAATTTGATAACAAAAAAAAAAAAAAAAATATATATATTAAAACTGTTTATTATTTATAAAAAAGAGTATTTTATTAAACTTTAGTTTAAATTAAAAAATTAAAACGATCAAGTCAACTTTAGATATTTAATGCCCCTATTACGGTTTACAACTCAATTCAGTTGAATTGAATAAAACAATTTAATTTTGGTTTGGAATTACGAATTACAACTAATTCTGGTTGAAATCGTATTGATGTTGCCAGCTTAAAAAGTGAAGATTGAAACAGCTGATGCTATTGGGGCATGCAATTAAAAATTTCAATTAATGTTTGTGAAATTGTGTTTTTTTAAATTATAATCAAATGAATATAAATGTAAATTTATTTTACAACGGCGGAAGTTCTGATGCTGAAAGTCATTTGCTGCGCATTAAAAAATCCTCCGTGATCACTCGAACGTCCAAATATGAAGTAAATATGAAGTAAGCGGTTCACGCGGCGCAGGCGAGGCTGCAATAAAAGTGGTGTCTTTCACTTCATTGTAATCCATTGTCGGTAACAATTTATTCACCCCAAAAGCATTACCACTGAGTGTAACTTGCTCCCTTATTTGTATAAGGTGCGCTACACTCTTTTCGATTGGACTTAGTGATACATCTTGCTAGAGACCGCCACCAGTAGCAACGTAATTACTACGGTTACTAACAAGAGAAATACATAAAATATTATTGCATTTTCATTGTTTTGGTTCAATTAATAATATTTAATTATTATTAGTTGTTTACTCATTATTACTACTTACACGTCCCCACTCCTGCTCAGTTCTTGATAGAGGTCCTATACTATTGAGTGATAAGGAAAATTCTTCCCACAATAGTTTGTTTTTACACTTGTTGCTTCCTTCTTCCAGTTTCGGGATGTTTCTCCATCAGCTCCACAAGTTTTTCAGACTGTTTTTTGGTCGTAATATTATTTTGTCTGTAAATTAATTTGAAAATGCTGTTAAATAAATTACTTCAAGACAAGTTAAAAATTTTACTTACCTGTTCTCCATTTTTTGTTAATAATTTATTTAAAACAACTGCTATCCAAGACTTGTAATTTTTTGATACTTTTGACAACTCAACTAACACAGAGTTGTAAACGGTAATACCGCAAAAAGGTTGTAATACTGTATAATTAGAATTTAAACATTTTTGACAGGTTGAGTTGTTTTCGATTATGCCATACTACAACTAAATACTACAATTACAACTAAAATAGAGTTGAGTTGCAAACCGAGATGGAGGCATAAGTTTTAGGTGAGGCTTAAGGCAGCAGACTCTACCTTCTTTATGTTTAATTTCATACACCTGGTGTGTGTTCTCTATGCGAAAAAAAAAACCTTATACAAACTACCTTAGCAGCTTCCAGTCACTTTCACTGAAATATAACATCTGCAAAAGTCCCATGTGTTCCTGCTTAGTTCGCTCTTGCTTAATTTGAGCAAAGCTTGATATATTCTTTAATTGAATCCTATTGTTTTAATTAACCAAGTCGTATGATTCAGTTCTTGTGACCCTAATAAACTTCGCGATTACCAAATTTTTTCTGTAAATATCTGCCTTTAATTGCCACACTATTGGCACTTTCATTATTAGTTATCCCAATGACTCCTCAAATTATTGTTAATTGGCATCATGAAAAAAAGTGCCACAGTAATCCGGCCGCATTTTGCAGAAGGTACTTACTGAATGAGCCTATTATTTTGAAAGTGGCGTAAGCCACTGCAAGTAAGTTTTCTTGAGATGCTACTTTTAAAACAAAATCCTTTAAATGTGTGTATTAATTTAAAAGCGAAGCAATTTGTGCCACTTTCAAAATAAACGGCTCAAATAATTGAATACATGTACATTTTTCGAGGTGCCCTAAACTATCGGTACTTTTTTCTATTTTAAATTTATTCAAAACCAATGCAGTAATGCTTTTGTTTTTAAATTTTTGAAAATTAAACTATTAATTAAATAACAAGAAAAATTTAATTGTTTATCACACTTTTGTTTCAGGGAAAATTAACGTGTAAACTTTTTCGAAGAAAAATAAAATGATATTTCAATCAGTGCCGCTATAAAACTTAATTCATACCTACAACGTTGACATTTACAAAGAAATACAATACGGGCAAAAACTCTTAAAAAATCCGAAAGGTGTGATATGATATTTGACAAATTTATCCTTTTGCCGTCGTCGTTACATAAAACTATAAAATTTCGTTTATTTATTTATTTATTTGACATTTTTATACTCGTCTCTTAATGTTCTGCTACCAATTTTATTGTTGGTGTCATTGTGTCATCGTACCCTGTTGTTTTTGTTGTAAATTTTATAATATCACGCCATTAAATTTAATTAGTGTATTTCACATCATCAAAAATTATAGTTGTGCGATTGTGCGACTATAATTTTACCGCCGAGCCTACACAAACAAACTGACACCCAATCTTAGAGTTCTTCTTGTAATGGCAACATACAACGTACGTATATACAACAATAACAATAATTATATCTTTCGCAATTGCTTTGATGTCATATTAATGTCGAAAGTAACAATTAAACCCCTTCATTTTCTTGGGAACACTTTATTTTGACCATGTGTGTGTATGTGTGCTTGTGTGTTTGACGGTGTGCATCTTTATTTTACGATTTTATTACAAAAGTACTGTTGGTGGCAGCGAACAGTAAGATATTACACAAGTAGTGGCGATGATGGCGTCAGTACATGTCAACACTTAAAAATACTTAAAATTGTTTGTGGCTTGACATCCATCCGTTGATGAAAACATAGGGGTAGTAAAAATTATACTCCACAAAATGCACGGCTTTTTCATAAAAATATTCTAAGTAGCAAAAGAAATTAAAACAGAAATGTAAAAGAATGAAATTCTCTAAAAGTATTAGCTGCAGCAGATTGACAGACGTCATTAAAACATTCTATGTGATTAAGTGGCGAAGTATTTAATAATCTAAAAAAGAGTTTTCAATATTTAATTCAACTTCAAGTAATGTTTTTGTTTAAACAAAATCTTCACTTTTAGAGAATTTCATAACCTATTAATCGTACTTATTCCGCCAGTAAATAAAATACTGGCGCGCCTTGTCACGCGTTACATTGAAGACCCACTGATTGTTTGTTGGGTGTAATTGACACCAAGATATCAAGCTGCGTCCTAGAAGCTCTTGCAAACCGCACCCAACAAAAAGCCAGTGATGAAAGTATTCACCGGCATGTAGCACAATAATTTTCGAATGACTTTGTGAAAAGTATACAGCGTTACCATAGTGCTGCAAAAATGGAAATTCACCAAAGAGAAACAAAACGAAATGATCGCTCAAACACTCATTATTCAAAGTCACCTTTTAGTTCAACTTCAATTAGCCCTATAGAAAACCATTAAAAAAAATAATTTAAAAAGTTAACAAAGCAGTCTAGAAATTGCCTGCTTTCGATCATTATAAATACTTGACTGTGTTTGTTTTGTTTAGTGCGAAAAAATTGTAAATTTAATTATTTATTTTATTTTAAAAAATACTTTTGTGCAGTTTTTATCACTTTAAATATCCATTTAAATGAATTTTAAAGCGCAATTTTGGTTCACTTTGTGTGTCCGTGGAAGGCGTTTTGTGATAGTGAATACAAACAAAGATCTGAAGTTCGACAGTAAATGGTAAAAAAAAAAAGATTTTCTTCCATCAGAAATTAAGACATCTGTTACAAGTTTTAAATATGAGGCAACTTTTTTCAAGCAACATTAATTTTATTTGCATTAAAAACAAAAATATTTGAAATAAAAGTGTGTTTTCCGGGTAATTTCTCCTTGAAGTAAGAAAACGTAAAATTGCTGCAAGTCAACGTAATTTAGTGGAACTTATAACTGTTCTGAAGCCACTTGTTGAGATTAGTAAATTTAAATGCTTAAGCAAAGAAAAAAACATGATGAGTAATTAGAATCATTAATCGATGAGTGTCAGCTCAAAATTACAGAAAGAATTTTTTTGTAAATTTCTGTCTGACGATAAACATGAATGTATATATTCGTTAAGAAAATTTATTAATTACAGTCGAACTTCCCTATAGTGAATCTCCACGGGGACAGATAATTATTTCATTATATAGAAACTTCATTATACTGAAATATTTTTTTATATATGTATATATTTAAAATAATCAGGTATACCGTCAGGGTACCGTATTTTTGTTTGAACTACATATTTCCATTTTTCTTTATCAATAAAAGCTTCAATTACATTAAGACATTTAAATACATTTGTCGTAACCTTGCTCTTCATTTCCAAAAAGTTCGTAGTGCATCAAGTGAAGAGTAAACGTGTTTTAATGTAGGTGACGTTTTATCAATACTTGCCATTACTTCACCGCTTAGTTCCTCTTCATCGTCATTTGATATACTCTGCTGTACTCTACGACTCTCTAAAACACTGCTTAGAATATCTTCATCGGACGGAATGCCATAGTTTGCACATCAATATCTACTTGTCTAAACGAAGCCTGTAGAACAGCTTAATCTGATAGTGGAAGAAAATTTTCTTCATCCCAATTACTAGTTATACTAGTTTTCTTTTAAAAATCCTGCCTTTTGGAAGCAGTTTGCAATTGTCTCTGGTTTAACATAGATATTGCACATTGTGCCTAAATTTCGAATAGCTTGAAGCAAATCTATGGGTATTTCAGGTTTGTTTTCTTCCATTTGTGACAATATGTGCATCGAAATTCGTTTTCTGTAAAGTTGTTTTATATTGTAGATTATGCCTTGATCCATTGGTCAAAGAAGAGAAGTCATATTGGGAGGAAAAAAGACAAGTTCAATATTTTGTAGTTTTTCTTTTACGTTCTTTGGATGCGCAGTGCAGTTGCAAAACAAATTTCTGGTCCAGCCCTAAGATCCATATTTTGGGATCCCCAAAAATATTACTTATTTTACTTATAGTGTTGCTAAAAAGTGTAAAATAAAGCTGCTAAAAATAGTTCACTATATGGAGAAAAAAACATTGCAAAGAAAAATTCACTGTGTGAAAATTCTTTATACGGAGATCAAAATACATTGAAAGTGGAACGAAAAAGCTGTGTTCTTGGCTTTAGTTCATAACAAGGAGAACTGTAAATGGATTTCAAGCAGCAAAACAACACCAAAGCAATAGCAATTACCCTTTAAAAACGCAACGCACAATTGTCAAAATCAGGTGGCTAAACTATCACAGAAGACAACATTTCATCTGTCTGAATCTGTCTGAGCAATCATCAAAAGACGTTGAAAAAAGGTTTTACGTCACAAATTAACTACTACTTGGAAGACAGAGCCTAAAAAAATTTACCATACCATCTTAAGAACAAACCGTACTTATTACGTCTTCCATTTTCCTTGATCAAACACATCACAATTTCGCTATAAAAAAAATATTTTATATTAGCAGGTTCTTAATCTCACCACAATGATATTTTGCTGCTTAGAGCACTCTTGGAACGTTATTTTCCTCTATCGAGAACCGCTTGTGTACACAAATACTTCGTAAGGAAAATAAGCCGTCTGCATGAAAAATCGTTTTCGTACAAATTTTAAAGTTATTATTTAAGAAATATCTAATTCCCAAATGCGTTGGGATTGTGAAGATGCTTCATAGCATAATAGCTCCCAAATAAAGCAGCGCCTACCAAAATTGTATTAAAAGTTATTTTATTTTTGTTGGCAACTTTTGTAATTTCGAAAATATTATTTATTTTGCAATTGTTCGATATTTATTTAAAGTTCTTAACATCGCCTTAAATCACATGTTTTCATATCCTAATGCATCTTGACGCAGTGTAAACTGGGCTTCACTTATTAAACTATTCAAAATTAGTTCAGTATTAATCAAAATTATTTCATTTCAAGCTATTGTACATTACTGCTATGGAATATGTATGGAATTTTGGAAGTACAGAATCTTAATTATCCTTATTAATTCAATTAAACGAATAAATGTAGGTGGAAAGCCAACTAGCTTAAAGTCAACTCTGGAAAAAAATACGGTAAGGCTTTATAATAATAGAGATAAAAAATATTTGGCGGCCACAGTTCGACCTCCAATATCCTTATCATAGAGTACATTTTTTTCTCTTAGTAATCCTAAGGATCGCTTAAGGAACGGCTTAAGGAAGCCTCACCGAATCTCTTTTTGGTATGGATTGCATGCAGGGAAGAAATAATACTTCGTCTAATGATCGTACTAATGATCATCATTACTTCCTGCAGTAATCAATGTAATCAATTTTCAGTAATTGATTATCAAAGTCTTATGCTTTGTTAAAATCATTAGGTTGGTAATCTAGTTGTAAATTCCTTCCGCCAAATATGATTAAATCCACACTCAATAATTTTTTTGGTGGGTATTACTGTTATTTACTTTAATATGATAAAATAGTTCTGAATAATATATTGTCACAACAACATGTGTGAGTGACGTCGCGTATAATCTGTCATTTTGTTGGTTCGAGTTGATGCGCCTTGAGAGAAAGATAGAGAGGGAATTAACGCAATTAATTAAGTTCTATGACAACATGCCCTCAAGAATCAGCTATATAAACAATAAAACCATTATTCTCTTTGCTCTGTGACTTAGGAGGCAATATCTCAAGATTGTGTAAACTCTGGGACACCCTTTAGCATAAAAATCATATCTCGCTGAATATACTTAATTAATCCTTTCAGTACAAAAATTACAGTTATTAAAAATTTTTAATGATTTCTAATTATTAAATAAATTGATTTTTAGTGCTCATAAAAGTACTTTCTCCTTATTTAATTAATTGCAATAACTGCGATTTGTTGTGTTTTATAGTTTAATTTAAAATTGAATTTATCTGAAAATGCAATGTCTGCGACACGCCCCCTCTTATTTAAGTTTCAATTGCCACTCATTGACTTAGAGCTTCTTTGGAATGGTTGCCTGGCTGGCCCAGTGTTTTGTCTGTCAAGGCGCAACGAATTGTTTTTTGCCAATATTTATGAATGTTTAACAAAACAAACAGAGGAGGTCTGACAGGCGTTAAAAAGCAAATTGAAACTTTTTTAAATGCAATTTTCATAACTAACTGCCTTAATTTATTTTTTTCGCTTGCTTTTCAACATTTAATAAATAAATAAATAAAGTTAAACTGCAGTAAGAAATCGATTAAAAACTAATAAATGCATGAATGTAAAATTGTAAACCAGAATTTATTTTCGCTGCTTTAACGATTTGCACGATCATACAAGTGATTTAAAAACTCATAACACGTTGGCAACACCTTCTTTATGTCTTTGTAAAATACCATGTTTGGTTCTCGGCAAACATAACGAAGAAAACGTGTGTGGCACTGTAATCCTGATGGTTAAAGTCTTGTTGTAGTTAATGCTGCTGTTGATTTGTGCTTTAGGCTTAAAAAGACCCCATATGAAATATTTTTTTTAACCCACTCTTATTCATACCAAAACCTTTTCAGTATGAAAATTATTTATTTTAGTTATTTATGATTCAAATATTGCCACAGAGCACTCAACTTTATTTCCTTTTTAAAAACGAAATTTGACAAATTGTAAAAAACGCCTTTAAGAACACAAACGATCGATTTAGTTTCCAGAGTCGAACAAAAAAAAATTATTTTAAAATCTCTTTTCCATAATTTCAAGATGGTTAAAGTTGGTTTCTTTTATTTATATAAATGCATCTCCTGTTAGATTATTCAATGTTGCATTTCGGTAGCTGTTTAAGATACAAGGAACAGTGGCAACCAAAACGACAGTTAACATGCGTTCTCTTGCAAACAAAATATATAGGAGACCAAATATCAAGAAATTAATAAATTTAAGACAAAAAAATCATCTCGAAATGCAAACAAATTAACGCCGTCGGCAAATTATCTGCAATTTATTTACCAGCATTTGCCACACGTTGATAAATGTATGAAAATCAAATATTTAAGAGGAAGCAAACAACAACAAAAAATACTTTTTAGTTCAGCTTCTTTTCAGTTTTTTGTTTTAACTCTGTATTTTTTTTTTTTTTTTTTTTTGCTTTGGTCCAACTTTTTTGTTACTCGAAACTCCTTAAATTTTTTTAGATTTTGTAATTTGAATAAATGAAAAAAATTTGCATTTTAATCCGACATAGCGCTAAGATTATTGTTAATGATTATTCATTAAAAAAACACAAAGAGGAGACTGTCCAACCATGACAAATGAAAAGGGTACACAAGATCTATTAATTGTAGGAAATTAATTTGGAATGAATTCTAAAAGTTTCTGGCTTAATCAAGCCATCACAAAAGATTTTAGTTTTTCTTCATTTTTAAGTTTAATTAATTTATTTAAATTATTATTGTTAATATAAAAATGATTTACTGGCGATCTGTTAAAATCTGAGTCCACAACATCCCATGTACGATTCCGTGCGCCAACGAAATGCTTCGAGATAACGCAATGCAAAATCTGCTTGCTTGATACTATTTGGAGCCGGGCAGTGACTAAAAAAACTCCAACTCAACACAGGAATTAACCCTTTCGTTAGTTTAGCTATTGGACGAATAAAAAGGGTCTCTTGCCCTGTAAACCCAGTGTTTAGCTCTGTTGCTTGTCAGTTAGCCAACCCTGTCTGATTATGATTACTTGGGGCCTTATCGACGTCGAGGTACCAAATTGTCTTGTTTTATTTATAGAAAGATATTTACGAAAAAAAAAGAATTGTACATTCGGACATTCGAAGAATCAACGTTTTATTAAACCGTCAGGTGCAAGACAAAAAACCGTTCTTCACACTACTATTTCGCCGTCGGATTGGCCGTTTAAAAATTGAAGCCATGGATAACTGTCCCAGTGTCGCGACCTGTCGTGATCCATCGGTACACCAGAGTTTTTCGACTTATTTAAACTATGACATGGCCAAATTTATTTGTTCAAAGGAAAAGTTTTAATATTACAAAATTTAACAAATGCCAGTCGAGGTTTTAACTTATTTAAATGTTTGTTTTTTAGCAAAGCTGCAAAAGTTTTGCATAATCCGGTACTTAACACAGTATAGACATGTTACTTCAGCGAACTCAATTAAAATGCATTTTCAAAAAAAAAAAAAACTTCAGATTTTATTGTTTGTTTTGTATAGACAAAACGCTGAAACTTACAAGGGACGTGTACTGCTAAGCGCGCTATATCAAGGAGTTTATAATTTGAAATTAAAAATTAAAGCGTGTCACATAGTTCATGTACATTTACTTATATGGGCCTTTCTCTTGAACCGTTATAGACAGAACGCTGAAACTTTAAAGTGACCTGTATTGCTAAGCCTGCTATATTATCGAGTTTATAATTTTAGAAATTAAAGGTGTCCCATAATTGATGTAAATTTACTTATATGGGCCTATCTCTTGAACCGTTATAAATATATAAAATTAAAAATCAAAGGGTGCTCCAATAGTTCATTTAAGGATTGAAATTAACAAAGAACCTGTATTACTATATCCGCTATAACAACAAGTATAAAATTTTAGTTTGGAAATAAACGGATGTCCTAATGGTTGATGTAATTTGGTGTACGTGGCCGAACTTTTGAAATCCGGTATAACAAGAAGCTTATAATTTGAATTTAGAAATTTAAGAGTGTTCCCAGAATTAATGTAATTTGACCTATATGGCCGTAATTTTTTGAACCGTTATATACAAACAGCTGAATTTTTGTTTGGTATAGCCAGAAGTATAAAGATTTTTAATTATAAATTAAAGGGTTTTACAATAATTGATATAATATGATGAATATGGCCAACCTGTTGAACCTGATTGCTTAATCTACTACAACAGCAAGTATATAATTTGAATTTGGTAATTAAACGGTTCCTCCATAGCTGCTGTATTTTGATGTATATTGTCAAACTATTGAACAGTTGCCCAAGTATATGGTTAAGAGATATAAGGGTGTCCCAACAGTTAATGTAATCTTATATATGTGGCCATACTCTTGAATCGTTATAGGCAGACAGATACAATCTGTTTTGACGACGGTTTTATTTTTTATTTTTTTTTTTTTTTTTTTTTGCAAGAATTATTAGCTGATTAATTTTTGAAAAGGACAATCGGATCGGGAATAAATTTATATTTTTCAAAGTAAATTTTCAAAATTCGGAAGTGCTGATCTAACGGTTAACGATTTATGATGACTTTCCAAACTTTACTGAACAGAAATGTCAACACAATTTAACATTCTCAGCTTTTAAAACAAAGTTATCGATTTCAATAGCTCCCATGCAGCTAAAAAAGCAGCCTTTATATTGTTAACGACGGCGTACATTTCGTTGCAATCCGAAAGCTAAGTCAATATAGTGCGAATAGTCTTTGTCACATAAATATAGTTATTAATTCTTAATTAGTGTTAACATATGGAACATTTATTTTATAATGGAAAGCCCTGCAAAAAGTGAACGTATTCCTGTTTAGAGCTACAGAGCGATCAGAACATGAAATCAAAACCACAATATATGTTAATATATAATAATAAGTTAATGGTAAAGATGCAACTCTACATTAATAATATTATTAACAACCATTGTTGATTCCAATAAAAAAAATTAAATAAAAAATAACTAAAAGTTGATACCCAACCTTCAAAATCCGTCTGTTACGTAAATTTTTACGTAAAAATATTCCCTAAATTTTGCATTTTTCTTAACAGACATACATTTGACTATTATTTATTAAAATTAGAATGTTCTAGAGCACACACACAATCACATATTTCATACAAACATCAACCACTTCTATAATACTTTTCTCACAACATCGTTTTTGTTTAAACAAATAGTACGAAATTTATATTGTGGGTGACAAAATCTATTCATCCAGCAGTTAGCAAAAACCCTTTTCATTCCCAACTGGAAATCGAAGCTGATTGATTTACTGATTTGGATGACATCTTTTTCAATAATTTTTTTTAAACCAATTGTCAGACGCCGCTAAAGCCAAAGCGATTGGCAACTTGCGTAGAAACCAGTATACGTCCATAACTGCTGCTTATATGGGATAACAACAAAGCCATTAGTCTACTGTTTATATAGTTGACAACTGAAATAATTGCATAATTGTAAGTTATTTGAACCCACGATAGTTTGAAAATAAATTGTAAAAAAAATAACTCTCTACCACTGCTATTGATCCTTTATAATTCCCAAACTAGATATGTGCAAGAAATAAATTTCTAATTATTATCAGTGTTTTTTTTTTTACTTATGTCTGGTACAATTTCCAATCGACTTTCCTTACATCGGAAAATTGTTTAACACATAAAACCCTTTTTTAGTCCAGTATTGTTGTTTGGGTCCACCCATTTGTATTTAAAAGTAAAAAAAGCATGAACACCCTTTTAATGCCACTAAACGACACGCATTTATTACCTAAGCGCAAAAAAGGATTCGCTTAGTTTTTATTTAACTTATTAGCCCAGTTTCATTGACTGACTGCTTTTCGCAGTATTGTATTAGATCCATTTTTTTATCTCAAGTCACAAACTGAAGCAGCATTTTCGGCATTCAAATCGGCTATCGACATCCACAATTTACGATGGAAAAAACTGCTTTCGTTAAACTTTAATAACATCGCGCTATTATCGCGATCAAAATGATGAAAACACCGATATTGATTATTGGCGGTGAAACCTGGTTTTTCTTTTCAAAATGTCTACTTTATTTCGAGCCATCTGAACTTTGAGATCTCCCATCCGATGCCAACTTATAACACCAATATTTGAAGAGTAATGCTAGCAAAGGAGAACGCATTAAATCCTGAGGAACGGAACAGCTTCAAAACTATTTTGCGCATACTTAACACTAGAAGCGCTGCAACAGAGTTTTTAAAAATGTTTCTCTCGCACTTTTTAAAGTGGGTTACACAAATAGCTTTCTTAAAAAATAGACCTTTCTGATAGTCAATACTAAATTTTATGCTTTAAGTAAGTTTCTTCACTATCTAGAATACCAAGAATGAATTACAAAAACAGCTGCTGATTTTATAGTCTTTTCTTCTAAATCAATTCCAGTTAAAATTATACTAACTTTAAATTGATCGGCCAAGTTTTTAATTACATTTAATTCAGGTTTATGAATTTGCCGTCCCGCCTAAGTTTTTTTTTTTTTTTTTTTTTTTTGCTTTGTATAGCGAGTCCTAGTAAAAAATAATGTATGTCATTCTAAGCGAACGGCATCTTATTCACATCCAAAAAAGCTAATACACCT
Source organism: Gymnosoma rotundatum (assembly GCA_916610165.2). Classification (NCBI taxonomy): domain Eukaryota; kingdom Metazoa; phylum Arthropoda; class Insecta; order Diptera; family Tachinidae; genus Gymnosoma; species Gymnosoma rotundatum. Next base: position 69,312,067 of record OU744338.1, on the reverse strand, counting down.
TTTCTAGATTTTGTAAGTTATTTTTAAAACTACTTATTAGATTTACGTTTTTCCTAGCATGACTACAAGAATTTTAAATAAAACCTAATTTCATATCTTTCATAGCAAAACAAAATTATCAAAAGTTCAACATGAAGCTGGCGTTCTCGCTTTAAAGTGACAAAACATTATTATTATTAATGAAACGAAAGTGTTTTTTGCTTAAGTTCATTTATTTTAATTTCTTAAATCCTTTTCTTTTTTAAAGAAAAATTATTTTACAAATGTATGCGGACTTTTTCCAAAAAAAAACAAGAAAAATTAGACGCCAGCAAAATGTAATGCTGCACTTTCTATACCGCTGCGTCCTGCATCGGTGTACAAACTGTAAACATCATCTATTTAACCAACTACTTTAACAAATAAGAATACGAGTAGTATTCATATCAATATTAATTTGGTTCGACGAAGTTTGCACACAAACCAAAGTATTTCTTTACTGTTCTCTCTGTATTTAGTGTTGTAAATTTGTTTTTTGCTTTTGTTTTAACCATTGATATTCAAGAAATCAAATGTCAAAATACTTTGGTGCTAGACGTTCCCAGTGAAAATAGTGTAACAACCAAAAATTTTTTTGAAAGGCAAAAACCCGAAGCACATAAAAAAGTTCCCTATTTAATCTACAAACGAATTAAAGGACGAATTTTAGGACTTGTTTTGTTTTACAATTTTATTTAGAGTTCTACAAGAACTATTGTAAGAAGTCGCGGATTAAAATAAGGCCTTTGTGAAAGTATGTCCAAAAGTTTTGGTAGACCTTAATACAATATTAATGGTAATAATAATAAACAGCTTGTCTACCTCAAGTTTCTTAATATATTATTTCGTTACTGTTTTACAATACAAATCGATTTATTTTAAAAACAATTTTATCTTATGACGTGCTTATCAAAAGAATGCAAATTTTCAATACGAATGCACATTTTCTAAAGAAATTTGATTTAGTTATAACCCCTTACTCTTCTTATTTTGTTCTTAATGGTACAATTTTAATTTATTTGCAAGATAGAACATATGATAAGAACTCGAATCAAAAATTGTTTAAGTCTAATTTAAGAGATGCTCTAAACTTAGCAAAAAATATATATTCTAAAAACTACATATAATGTAACGGAATTTAATTACTTAAAAATAAATTCTCTTCAGTGAAACTTTTTAGCATTTAGAAACCTATTTAAAAGTAGTACAAGTTTGTTAAAAACGAACAACATACCTTCAATGACATGCCAATGTAAAATTCATAGGTTTTTCACATATTTTTCCTCACTTTTTTTACTGGGGTATTTCGACAATACCTTCCCGTTTCTTTTTTTTTTTTTGCATTTATTGCAAAGTGGGAAAAAATAGATTCCCTCAACATTAAAATTTTTATTTTGAAAGGTTATACCTCCAAAAAGGGCTTTGCTGAATGCAGTGTATCTGTGTTGCCAGCCTTTTGTCTTCACAAGGCATCTCTTCAACAAATAAAATGGAGTAGCTTCAAGCGTATGTGGAAATTATTTCACTGGCTCCTACAGCTCATCACAATTATTTTCTTTGAAATTTCATATCTCATATTTAAATCTACATGAATTTCTTTCTAGTTTATTATTTATTCGTTTAGAATCAAAAAGAAACACGACGGTACTTTGTTGGCTCAAAATCTAAGGATTATGCAGTAGTTGAAGCATTAATGGCCGGTTGGTACGAACATACTTCCCTTAAACAAAAGCTGGTAGATTAAGAGCCTTAATTTGATGAATTGATTTGAAAGACGTGTGGTTTAAACAAGACAATGCCACTGCTGTAAAACCAATAAAATTATTTTAAAAAACTACCCAACAATAAATAAATGAACGAAACTAAATATAAAAATTTAGTACAATTTATACTGATCGATGTTACCGTTGTAGCACTTTTAGAATTAAATTTGGATGAATTAGTTTTTGTAAACTATTTCAATGTTTATGTAAATGCAAACGAACATTTCTTAAGCATTTTATATTGAAAATAAAAACGAAATACGCAAATTTTCGCATTTCCAAAAACAATACCAATGTAAGGTATTTGGTTAGCAAAGATTAAAATGCAGCTTTTAAAATCGTTTGTAATTAAATTTTTTATTAAGTTTTAGCTTTTTGAAAAGGAAGTACCTTTTAAGAAATTTCCGTAGTTTTTCGAAAAAATTTAGTGGCAACGCTATTTGAAACAGACATCACTTAATATATATAAAAGTTACGGTAATTGTTATACCCTTCACCTCAAAAATTGGAAAAAGAGTATATCTAAGTTGTCTTATGCATGGCGAAGGCGATTGAGTGATGTCCGTCTGGCCGTCCGTTTGAGGGCTGAAACAAACTTTGCCAATCCACTAGATGAGCTAGAGAAAATTGAAATGCGCCAATCGATAAGACATAATGTCGAAAATTTTGCTATTGAAAATCAGCAAGATCGGTCCACGTCCTTCAGAGCAGCGGGCAAAACACCACGCCTGCCTCTAATTTTGCCATATCATTTGAAACAATCAAAAAAATAAATATATATTTTTTTAAAATTAGATAAAAGATTAGGTGCAAAAAATGGGGCTCGCCTATATTTTCCGAGTTATGGGCCTCTGAGCTTTTCATAGAAAAGTACGATTGTGCATCAATATGGATATTATCAATATGAGTATCATTTAAAAGCTTTTGGAGAGATCTTTCAGGAAATACTAATATTTATTTTAAATGCTTAACCCATTAAGACCCGATGACATTTTTATGTAAAATTATATATGCAGTACTTATTTTTTTTTTTTTTTTTTTTTATTTTTCTATTCTCTATCACCCCAATATTTCTCTTTTTGATTACTTTACTTCACTAATTTAGATTTATATTAATCTTTGCGGGTATATTAAATACGGCAAAGTTGAATATAGACAGCACTCTTACTTGTTTTCATTTTGAATTTACGAATGCAGTATTTAATTTGTTCTAGCCAATAGTCGGTATTTTGGTTTATCTTGACAGTCAGAATACCCAAACTGTCTGGTAAGGTACATTAAAATTTACTTGTCGTTTACTTCCTGCTTTCTGTGTTAAAAGTTGATTGCTATTTACGAACCTATGTCTATGTAAACTTGATAGATTTCACACTGAATTGAATAAATAAATTAATTAAAAAATTAGAATTTCCAACTGGGTTTGGAATATCTTGCGTGTGATTTTATATAAGTGCGTTTATAAACATACTGCTGTATTTTGACAGTTGAGATTAGATTGAAAACTTGTACTTGGATTTGTTTTTATGCATAATTAATGCGAGAATCGAAGCAGGTGTCACCGTTTTCATATACTTTTTCACTTGTCAATTTTTAGTTTAGATTTTGTTTGATGTGTGTTTCGCTTATGTAACCGTGCGGCAACAGTTGTTGCTTTGAAAATTATATGCTAACAACAGCAAGAACGCAACATAAAAAACATTTAAGTTTAAGTTTTTGTTTTCTATAGTTCGTGTTTTATATCTTTTATTTTGTGTTTGGTGAAACATTTTTTTTTTTTTTTTTTTTGAAAAAAATTAAAAAATGCCTTTTAAAAGAAATATTTCAAAATGTGTTTTTAAAAAAGAGGGAATACGCTAAAAAGTGTGAAATTCTTTCGTGAAAAAAATAATAAACATAAAAAAGTAAAATTTACATAAAAGCTTAGAATTCACATGACATTAAAGTAGAGAGACACAAAACAAAAGTTGCGAACTTTTATAGTTTTTTTTTTCTTTTATTGTTTTGCTTGCTTAAGTACCTACTAAGCAAAAAAGTAGGCATGAAAAGCTGTGTTTGGTTGTTGAATGTGCCCCCGCAATAATGGAACATAAACTCATAAATTTCCTTTCGAAGCACAAAAAAAAAAATCACTACAAATAAATAAAGAAGAACTAAGGTAGCCCAACAAAATGTGCTTTTTCTCGAGTCTTGTATTTTAGGTCACACTTTCATATTCGCATGCGGAGGAAACGAAACATTTTTTAAGTTGAGTGCATTTGCTTGTCGATGAAAAAATTACACAGCAACAAAATTAATAAACAAAAAAACACATAAATTTAAAAAACTAATGCTTAAAACTAAAGTCAAACCAAACGAAACTAATAAATACTTTGTTGATTTTGACAAAAAAAAAAAAATAAATACTTGACCGCAACCGAATGCGTTTTCAACCAAAATAAAACTCACAAGGCAGACTAGGGAAAGGCACAGCTTAAAAACTTGAATATTCGTTTTTATCATTTTGCCTTAAAATACAAACCGTGGAACAAAGTAAATGAATTGTACTTAAATTAAAATCGCGTTTTTAAATTTTGTGAATTAAATATATATAAAATATAATTTACAAAGTTTCAATTGAAGACAGTTTTTTATGTTATGGGCTCCAAATATTTATTAGTTTTAAGAATTAAGAATTATCTACATGAACTTTAAATTTTCGAAATGTTAAAACACTTTTGTTTCTATTTTTTATATGTACGAAATGTTAAAATTATTTTAGCTCAATATTGAATTTTCAAACATTAAATTATACTTTTAATTGTGTAATATAATTTAAGTTTTACAATTCACAATCATTCGTACTTTAGAATACTGAAATTTCAAAAATTAGAAAGAAAAAAAATTTTTTTTTATTATTTTTTATGTTATGGTAAATTCCCATAATATTTTTATTTTAACACGTTGAGTGCCATGTGTACCGCCGGCGGCGCACACTTTTCTTTTAGTAGCATGCCATGTGTACCGCCAGCGGTGCACAGCTGCAGTTGCACTGTGGCACTACAGTAACGCTAATAAATATTAGGATATGCCACCTAGAGAAAGTATATTTTATTTCACTTTGAGACTTTTCACTGTATATTTTATTTTAGATTAATTAAGAGCGAAAGAAAAATTTTAAACTGGAACTTTATAACGGCACCCTACTAATATATTTTTATTTTGTATGGTGGCACTCAACGTGTTAACATTGCTAGACACCTTTGGCCAAATGTTTAGAAAATCCGAAACTTATTTACAAACAAACCCTCTAGGTTAGTTACATGCCGACTCTTGATGCAAATGTAAAGCGTATTAAAAATAAAAACAACACAGTTATTTTTGGATTTCTTAAGAAAAAATTACAGTAACTAATCAAACGAAAAATATTGGGGTGACTGAGAATAAAAAAATAAGAAGAAGAAAATTTATCGGCTCTTAATGGGTTAAGACGTTTTAGCAATTTTAGTATATCCTTCAAGATCTTTTCAAAAGCTTTTAAATGATACCCATATTGTCAGTTTATTTAATGTACATTAGAGATGGAATCAAGTCAACTGTGTTTTATTGCAAAGAGCACTTATCTTGCTTTTACAAAAAAAAACTAAACACTTTCAGTGTGTAAAAGCCATTTTTAGTGTAAAAAGCCCTTTTAAATCTGTCGTGCGACTTATTTATAGAGTCTGCATAATAGCGGCCAAGCTGTATTTGACGTTGGCGAACGGCACTCTACCATAGATAGGGATTATTCAAAAATTTCACTCCTACTATGAGCCGACCTCTGGTTGTCACTAGGCGGATTTAAAAGTTGGAATTCATACGGAAGGCACAACAACAAACTTTTTTTTAATCAATCGCATTTCTTAATCGCTTGTCCCAAAAGCTTGGACTGTGAATATCAGGTGTTGTTATTGAATGTGAATGTTTGTAAATTTAAATTATAATCGCCCCACTGTACATTAAAAAATGAATATGTATAAAGGGCATCTTTAAATTCATGCAAGATTTTATCTTACCGCCAGCAATAAAAAGTACTAATTTAAAAATCCATTTTCATTCTTGAACAACTTCTAATCAAGACTTAGAACTCAACCATCATTGGACGAGCAAGTTTGTGATGGCTATTTTGACAATGTGCTTTTCCACATGCTGCTTTTGTCTTACTAATTCATTTTCAGATTGAGATTTTACTGCCATGCGGCACACACAATAACACAAATCGTTATTCAGTTCAGAAATGTTACGTGCGATATGCACAATACAGCTATAATACAGCGGTGAGGCTAATTCATAGCTCAACGTACATGTTAGCAAGCAAAATTATTTAATTTTCAGTCAGGAGATTACATAGACATCGCTTCGTGTACAAAAAAAAAACAGTTAACGTGGCAGTTGAAAAAAAAAGAAGTTGGAAAGGAAGTTACGTTCAAAGGCGAGGGGTATAAAGCCAACTCTACTCTCGTGCGAACAATCCGGCATATGTAGACGAATAAGAAGACAACGTTGTTTAAAAAAAGTGATCGGAAATTGAGCTTTCACGTAGAGACTAGTTCTAGGATATTGAAATTATGTAACATAGGTCTTTTTACACACTTATACTTATTTTATGATGCAAAAAATACAAATTCAAATCTTGAGTAAATTTTAGGACACCCTTTATAACTTATCAGCGAAAAATTTCCTCTTGGTTTGGAAGAGAAGATCATGTTGCTAAAATTGTTTCTACTGTTAATTCCATGTGTCGTTGCGGAAACATTTTTTTAGAATCTGAGTCACAGAGAAAGAAAAAGAATCATTTCGCTTTTAATGTTCTAAAGCAAATGCGGTTTATAAAACATTAATTCGAAACCAGCGACTCAACACTAGTCACAGGTTCACAAATTTGGTTTTTTAAGTTCTGCTGCTTTTGTTGTTTGTAATTTTTATTTATTTATATTTTTTTTTAATTGGAAGGGCTACTCTCAGCTGCTGTCTGAAACGTATAGAGAATCCTAGACAGCAATTGATATTTATTTATTGCCGAGCCTTCATTAAGAGCTTCACATGAACATCGTTCTGTTTTAAAATGAAATTCAATATATTATTTATTTATAACCTCTTGATCTGTAAGATGCAACCAACCAATTGGAGTTTAATTTCTTAAGTTTAAAAATGTGAATTGCAAAATAACGAAATATTGTAATTGTTTCACAAGGGAATAATAAAAGGAAGTCTCCTGCTTTTTGACAGCTGTAACTTTTACTGCATTTTACTGCTTCATAAAAAGAGTATGCTCCAAAAAAAAAAAAATCTATTTTTTAAAACTTAGTACTTCATTCTTCTAAACTAAAAAGTAGAAGTAAAGCATATCCCATGGCACATCGATACCGGCCTTCGTGGCTATTTGAATTACATTGCGCAAATTTGTTGGGGTAACGAGCATATTATCTGGTTCAGTAATTTCATTTGAGAGAATATAGAACGGTTCACTAAATATATTTTAGAACAGTACTAAACACCAAAATGAAATAAAGCAATAAGCTTTTTCAAGTAAATCTGCACTAATAAAAATAGAGAAAGTGTAATATTGTTTTGGATTGTAAAATAATCTAAATTTAACTACAAAAAGATAAACACACGGAAATAAAAAACATAGTTGATATTATAATAATCTAAGACCAACATTAGTATTATGGTTATATTTTATGATTGTAAGCAAAACAAAGTCCTAATTCATTTAATAATAATATAGCTGGTCTTGAAAACATATTGTTGTCTAGCATAACAAAAACATGATAAAGTGTAAACATAATTATCTTTAAATTGTAAACATGCTGAAATTAAATGCAACAATATTCTTTTCAACCATAAACATTAAACGGTTTAATTAAAATATCATCACTTATTGTAAAATGTCATGTAATGTAATTGAATCATAATATGGTCTCGTAAGATTTTGTATGTTACAGAAACCTTAAGTCAAAATAATAAATTCGTTTATTAAATCATTTTTAATTAATTTGTTTGTGTATTAATGTTATTATTTTCATTTTCTCACACGATCGGAAAGCTAAATCACTAAACTGATAGAAAAGTATTCCATATTATTTTTAGTAAGCCATAAAACTTTGGGTGTAAAATTATTATTATTTAAAAAATGTATTTATATTGAAATTCCTTTATAAAAATACATAAACAGCCCAATTATAAACAAAAATGCCGTGCGAGTTCTTTCACTTTTCCCTTTTCTCAAACTATAAATTTTTTCCCCATTTGATTGACTGCGGAAAGTGAAAAAAATTCGGGGGAAAAAAGTAGGTATTCTTAATTATAAAATAAAAATTATATGATAATAAACAAAAAAACTCCCTTCAAATTGCGATGATGCCACGGAATACATAATTGGAGGAATCTTTTCTCGAGAAAAATTTTTTCCGTGGGAAAGAAATTCCGTGAGAATATTTATAATTGGGCTGATAATTTTATAGAAGAGTAAAAGATTACATATTATTTAGCAACATACTAATTGGTATGAAAACCACTGGGAGATATAAAATTTTTTCTCTATAATGTATAACGTCTTATCCAACTTACAGTGAAATTTTAAATAAAAAGGCACAGACTTTAAGATGTAGCCAACAAATCATAAATTTCGTTAAGAAATTTTGTATACGTATTCGAAATATAGGCATAAGATCGCTTTATTAGACCTATAATTAAGTAAATGGTCATTACTTTTTAATAATACCAAAAGCAATTCTTTTTTAGCAGTCAACTTTACCAAATAACTCGCTGTCAAAATCACAATTTATAAGTACAAAGCGTTAACGCCAGGCTCTTTGGATGTGCATTTTACATTTTGTATACACTTAGAAATTTTAACAAATAAAAAACGCTTGACAGGCTGATTAAGGTTTGTTTGTAAGTCAGATTAGATACAGTGTAAAACATTTTACATTTCCAAAATATCTGACAAATTTGAAAGCTGCTTTTAAGAAATGTGTTTAGAAGTTTAATGCAAGAACTTCAACAATTTCCGATTCTTTAAAATACACACAACGCAGTACATTTGTGAATTTTAATGTTGGCACTTCTCAATTTAAAAATTTTTATTTATCCAAAATCAAAGAACTCGTAGAGATCATGATTATTTATGGGCTAATAAGAGAGTTTTATTAATATCTCTTGATATAATGCTTGGCCCGTAGTGTTCTTGGTTAACAACATTATAAAGTTATACGATCTATAGTTAACTCATCATTAGCCTTTACTTTCTGTTGCTATTCTCTTTTAAACCGTTCTGTTTTTTTTATAATTTTGAATAGTTCTTCTGTAACAACATTCATATCAACTGTTTACAAAAATAAAACCAATAAGTGTCATATTATAAAAAAGGAAGACATCAGTTTCTGATTTGGATTCAGATATTGAAGATGCACTATTTTGTAAACCTGTATAAGTTGTACTAAGAAATAAAATCCTCATCCATTTTTTTAACTTTTTTATTTCAAATAAACAAAAATTTAAATTTAAAACTTCAAAAAATGGATTTGTTTACAATTTTGAACTCACACTACCAAACAATTTTAGGTAATTTAACGTTTAATTCTATTTTCTATTATTTCGAATGGAACAGAACAGTATGTCGAAGTTAAAATAAACCACAATTATATATTTTTCATCTAAGAAAAACTCATAATCTGATTTATTGTGGAGCGGATAGTTGAGACTTGTTCTGCCTTTATACTTTCTGTCATTGCTTCAGACAATTTATATATAATGCCAATGCGATGTTAAATGTAACTACTATTGTACTGCAAAACACAAAGACTATTTAATTATTTGACTATTAAATTAACCAGGGTCTGTCTACCTTTTCACGACGGATTTTTAAGGTACGTGAAGTCTAACTTTTTTCTTTGTTTTGTTAAAGAAGTGGTCTTAATAAATTTGTTTTCGCTATTACTTTCTGGCTGTGATAACCTAGATAAGTTACAGTACTCACAATATAAAATGTCATCCGATTCCACTAAATATAGAGCATTTGCTAAGTGTAATTGCCATTTTGCTTTAGCGTTTATTTTCTTTATTATTGTTTCTTTAACGCTACTTGGACCTTAAAATCTTTACGACAGATTCACTTTCCTTCGCTGTTCGCAATCCTATTAAGAAACTTCTGTAGCATTTTTGAAATACAAAAACAGTTTACTTTGACTCTACGCCTCCGTTCTTTCCTTCCTGTGAAGTGATTAAAAAATTTTTCCAATTTTTTTCTGTAAGTTCTTTATCATTAAAATAACCATTTTTCAACCATCGATAATAATCATTACTACTTCCAAAAGAATGTGCCACTTTTCTCCTGAAGAACATAATAATACACAGCCACCCCATCAAATTTAGTCTTTAAGTCCGTTTTACGCTGTAATAGTGACTATTAAGATCTGTAAAATACCTAAGTATTAGAAAAAGTGTAATAGCGAATATATGTCAAACAATACGCAAAGATATGCGACATCCTACATTCACAATTCATTTTCAGACATTTTTCTAAACACTGACTTTTCATTTTATCACGGTTGTTTTGCTGCTCATAATTTTACTTGATACAATTCCGATTTTATGTCTTTTTTGATATAAAATCCAATGCAAATCCTTAGACTTGTCTTAAAGTGTAAAAAGGACTTTAGTGACACAAATGTCGTTGACAATACTCAAGTGTTTTTATGTAGCCAGTACATAAATAATTAGCTTTTTATACTTGTACTTTAAGCAGCTTATTTTCGATAAGAAGAAGCGTTCAAACTCCATATAATAATCTTTTTACCTGTTTTTTGTACTACGAGGGCTGCTCTATATATTTCTGGCCTAATAGTGAAAATGCAAATATTTATAATCAAATTTGTTTTTATAGTTTTTCAAAGTATTCTCCACCCTGTCAGGGTTTACCGTTCTAAATTCTTATGTTTAAATTAATTGAAGTTCAAATTAGGAATCAAGGAAAAATGGTGGCCGTTCTATTAAATTGACAAAGATGTTTGTCAATTTGTTCCCATGGAAAAGTAATTTATATGAACACAACATATCAACTGCTAAAACTATTCATTAATTTATTCAACATTTATTAATTTCACAACTTTACGTGCTTTAGCAAAAGCTTATAACTTAAAAGTGTTGATTATTATTAGAAATTAAATCTTTCTAAAGTGGCAGAGTTGAAACCAGACGATATATGCAAAATTATAATTATTTATTAAAATGTCAGTATGTTAAACGCTAAGACGTTGCAGCTTATTTAGTCTTTACTCTTTTGCTAGCTAAAATAGCATAAGCATAATAAGAAAAGTTTTTTTATGCGTTTTCAAAATTTCATTTCTCTCTTACTCTTTTTCCAAGTTTTATTATTATTATTATTTTTAAACTAACTAATTTTTTAAAGCTCAAATTAAAATGAATAAAACTAATAAATGTGACTGCATGACAGTTCAGAGCCACTGTTATTAGGAACCTGTGTAAACTTAAACGATATATTTCTGCTAAAGATTTACGAGCAATGATTATATCGATTACTCTGACAGTAAGTCGTTTTAAATAACAACAATAGCAATAGCAACAACAGTAACAATATCAAGAAACAGCAGATAGATATATTTTATACCACATTAAAGCAAAAATAATGTAAAAAGTAAAGACAATGTTAAGTCCTGCAACAACTACAACGTCATTGATGCAAATCATGACGACAACCTTAAACTTTTGTATCAACAGGGAAATAAAAAAATTAAATCTCGTCGTCATTATCAACATCAAGCTCGTCGCCGTTGTCGTTGTCTCAGTCGTTGTCATCATTGTCCACTACATAAGGCACACATTAAATCGTAAAAGTTAAACAGCACGGAAGCTTTAGAGATAAGTTTTTAATTTGGACAGTATGAAAAATTGAAAACATATTTGTTATTGTAAATGTTACATAAGAGATGCTAGAAATTTATAAATATTTGTATACCCTTCACCACAGGTGGAAAGGGGTATATGTAAGTTTTGTGTTATTTCTACTATATCCTTTTCCGACCCCATAAAATATACATGTATACTCTGAGTTCTTATGCTTAGCGAAGTCGATTGAGCAGTGTCCGTCTGTCCGTCCGCGTTCGGATTGAAGTCATCTTTGCGAAGGCACTAGATGAGTTAGAGAAAATTAAAATACGGCAATCCATCAGATATAGTTTCGAAAATTTTGCTATTAAAATATCAGAAAGATTGGACGATTTCCTTCGAGGCAGCGGGCAAAACACCACGCCTGCCTCTAATTTTTCCACATCATTTGTAACAAATCTAGTTTAGTCTAATAAAAACTCTAATCAAAAAACAAATACATGAGGCGATATAAAATTAAAAAATAAGAAAAAACCATCGAGTGCAAAAAAGTGCGCATTCATATTTTCCGAGTTATACGGTATTTATAATCTGCAACTTTTCATGAAACTAGCATAAAATTTTTGTTTGTTTGTGAAGCAGGAGGAGTAAGCAATATGGTATTGCTTGAGTATTGAGGGGATGTTACTGTTGCTAATGTTTACTTTTAGATAACGCAAAACGCTGTAACTTAAATAGAAAATTGAGAAAAAAATGACTCATAAAATTGCATAGTGTAAATCTGGACTTGTAGAAAAGTACGATTGTGCTCCATTTTTTTTCTAATTTATCAATATGGGTATCATTTAAAAGCTTTTAAAGAGTTCTTTCAGGAAATACTAATTTTTTTTTTTTTAATATTTAACCCATTAAGAACCGGTGACATTTTTATGTTAAATTATATAAAGTACTTTTTTTCTTAGTTTTTAACTCTCTGTCACCTCAATATTGGTTTTTTTTGTTATTGGAGTTACTAGATTTATATCTATGTTGTGATAGTCGAATTTAGCACTGTAACTTATTTTTCTTTAACGAAGTAAAAATTTATGTTCGTTCCTATCGCTTGTCGATCGGAATTAATTTTTTCCAGAATATAAAAAATGTTTCTCTCATTCGAGTCGAATAGTATTATCGAGTCGAATATAATTATATTCTTCATTATGCTGTCCTTAACTTCTATAGGCCGAATTTACCTGTAAAAATCCATTTCATTGACTGCTTTTTAATTCTTGGCGTATAGTTGGTGCAGATGTTCAGCAACAGTTTGGCTTAAATTAGGCCGCAGAATCTATAAATAAGACCAGTCAATTCATTACCATGATTGATAAGTGTTGAAATTTTTAAAGCATGTGATACACCCGTGGCTTCTAGTTCACTTTACTAATGTTTTCTCTTCTCTTTGATTTGTATAGAAGTTATTCGAAAAAAATCAATGCTTTCGACTTTCGTTTGAGGAGATTTAAAATTATAGAATTGAAGTACTAATTGATTCAATATACAATTTTTAATGAGTCTTTGCACGGCTGTGTTAGCGCGTTGATTGTTAGGCGTCTTGACGCAATCCCAAATAAGACATTTCGAAACTCATTAATTGTTCTGTTGAAATTCTGTTGCCATAAGAAGTTTTTTCCTGGACTTTTAGAACAGACATTGAAGCAGCAACAAAACAAACAAACAAATTAAAGACTCGTGAAAAATATATTTAAAAAAATCGACTCAGTCGTAGCAAACTGTTATTCTTTCGTTGGCGTTTTTAGCTTTGGTAACGGAGGTAAACCAACTGACAACGGCGACTGCAGTATGCCTACTGTTTTAGATTAAATAAACCAAATTTGGATATGCAATGAGTTTTGATGCAAGCTAACGCAAAATCAGAAATTTCTTTTCCTATTAATAAAGGAAAAACGAAAATTATTCAAAAGTGATATTCCCTACTCAGACTTTCGACCTCTTAATACCGAACTTCATTACAATCTTTTTTCTCAGATTGATTATTGCAATTCTAACGTTTATGGTGTAAATTTTTATTCAGGGATTTAATGCATAGAATCCATAGAGTATAAAATATTTTGTTTTAGTTGTGTTTAAAAAGTACTTAATCACCGTTTCACGTTTCATTAAGAAAGCAAAATAACGAAAGGTATATTAAAATGCTTCAAGATCAGTGCTAAATAATCTGTAATTATCAACGGTTGTTAATATGTATATATAAGCCCAATTCACAATCTTGTGCAAATGGTCTTGCATCATAGCATTTGCAAAATTGTGTAGCATATTTTACTCCTTACTGTATGTTTTGTTGGTGTAAACTAAAAGTATGCTACACAATTTTGCAAATGCTATGATGCAAGACTATTTGCACAAGATCGTGAATTGGGCTATATATTTTTTGTTAAAAAAAAGTTAAATAAAGACCGACTGATTGATATAGTTTTTACAAGACGAATTAGTTTACAGGTGATCTTAATAGCCCAGCGAATTTTTGTTAATGTTCAGCGTTGTTCTCAAAGTTTCAAAATAATTTAAAAAATAAAAAATTTTCAAATAATTTGAAAAAGTAAAAAATCGTGAATGTACGAGAAAGAAACAAACTAGATGATAGAAGCTATTTCTGACGTCAACATAATGCTCTGCAACAAAAATTTATATTACGTTTTTTTTGTCGTCGTACGGCCACCTAATAGTTAATATTCCTTTTCCTTAACTCAAGATTTATTTTAGAATTAAAACAAAATAGTTTAGTTTCAGCAACTAGTAGTTTAGGTTGACATACAATTCTCTTTGAATATTTCAATAAACAGAGCAGAAATTTACTGATTTGTAGCTAAATTTTTCAAAATAGAATAAGTGTACAAGTGTACCAACAAAAAACAAATAAAAAGTGGGAATTTTTCGTGTTTCCCTATCGTAGGCTTAATTTTAAGCAAAGCCAATAATGTTAGTAAATTCACACCTATTGTAAGTTGAACCGTTTGTTCTGAAAGTGTCATAAGTCAATTAAAAAATGTTTAATGTTATGAGCGGTTTTGATTTTATGTCGACCGAAGTTTTTATTGGAAAAAACACATCCTGAGATGAGAAAAGCAATAAGTCTTCTCAAGATTTTGCCTCAATACTTTTAAAACAAAAATTTTAAAGATGTTCGTCAGCTTAAAAGCAAAGTGACTTATGCTACTTTCAAGATAAATAGCTGGCTTACGTGTATACTACATAAAAAACAATCGGAATACTTTTTCGATTTTAGAAAAAAAAAATACAAAGTAAAAGTAAGTACAAAGTAAAATTGAAAATAAATTATAAACGAGAGAAAAATATATTTCTTTCTCTATAATATCTTAATGTCTCTCCTGCGACATGTGTAGCAAATGCTTACAAAAGCATATGTCACCACAGCAATTTTTTACAGCTAATGTAAAATCTGTCTGACGACTTAGCATGCATACAATATATTGCGAATGGAACAATTGTTTTCAGTTTTGCAAAATCAACTCTACTCTGTGTGCACAGAGTGTGCATATAAATGTGCAATGGTGTGTGTTGTTTGTAAGTGTCGTTTAAACTGATAGTCAAGGATCATAAAGAAAATCACTTACATGAGCATTACTGCATGGCTTTGTTTTGATTTTTTTCTTCTACTTTTTCGGTTATTTATTTATTTTTTTTAACTAAGTATGTATGTCAATTTATTGCGTTTGCCATCCTAAAATCTCCAAACATTGCTCACAGTTACATTTTTTGGCTGTTGCAAACTACAATCAAAATAAATATGCTATGAGGTCCATGGCAGCACTTAATTGTTAAATTAAGTCTTTGATAGCAAGCGATTCAAATTTCACACTATAGAAGAATATAAAGTCCATCCATGAACCAACCATTCAAACTATCTTTTTCAAATACACTACGAGGGCTGCTATATATATTTCTGGCCTGGCAACACTGAGTGCTGCCAAGTGCAATCAGACATTTCCATTGGAAAGTTTGTCATTTTTAAGCATAATCGTACTCAAAACGTTTTGACGTACGACCATTATTTGTGTTGTTTACAGTGACTTGAAAAAATTAATATAGAAAAAAATGGAATTAACTCGTGAACATTTTCGTGCCATCATTTTTCACAACTTTCGACGTGGATTATCACGACAAGAGTGCATTGATGAACTTAAATCTTTGTATGGCGATGAAGCACCATCCTATAGCACTGTGAAAATTCGGTATAATGAATTCAATCGTGGCCGAAGCTCGCTCAAAGACGAATTCCGTGAAGGTCGTCCAAAAACGGCTGTTATGCCAGAGAACATTGATGCCGTGCGTGAACTCATAATGCAAGATCGACATGCGACATACCGAGAGATAGAGACATCCTTGGACATTTCTTCCACCAGCATACATTCGATACTGCATGAACACCTGGCCGTAAAAACGGTTTGTTCTCGTTGGATCCCGCACAATTTGAAAGTCGCTCAAAAAAAGGCTCGTGTCGATTGGTGCAAAGAAGTGTTACAAAAATACGATTGCGGTACTTCAAAAGACGTTTATAAGATCGTCACAGGTTACGAAACATGGATCTATGCGTATGAGCCCGAAACGAAACAACAATCAACCGTGTGGGTCTTCAAAGACGAGCAAAATCCAACGAAAGTTGTTCGTGGAAGAAGCACTTCGAAGCAAATGGTCGCCTGTTTCTTCGGCAAAACTGGTCATGTGGCGACTGTTCCGCTTGAGCAACGTAGGACGGTCACTTCTGAGTGGTACACTACAATTTGTTTGCCTGAAGTCATCGGAGAAATTCGAAAAACCAAAAAGAGAAGACGAATCATTGTTCACCATGACAATGCGAGCTCTCACATATCGGCTCAAACCAGAGCGTTTTTGACCGGCCAAAACGTCGTATTAATGGGTCATCCGCCGTACAGCCCTGACTTGGCACCTAATGACTTCTTCTTGTTTCCGCACATCAAGAACAAAATGCGTGGTCAACGATTTTCGTCGCCAGAAGAAGCTGTTGAAGTGTTCAAAAACCATGTTTTAGAGGTGTCTCAATCAGAGAGGAAAAAATGCTTGGACAACTGGTTTGAGCGCATGCAAAAGTGTATAAATCATGCTGGAGAATACTTTGAAAAACAATAAAATAATTTTTGATTATAAATATTCGCATTTTCACTATTAGGCCAGAAATATATAGAGCAGCCCTCGAAAAAATATAAATAAAAATTAATTAAATATTTTTAAAAATTACATTGTAAATTTTTAAGTTGAAATAAAAAGTTCTGTAGGGCTCGCTGAGAGCACTTTTTATGAACAGTTTATTCATTGAATGTTTTTAATGTCTTTTTAATTTTGCATGCGTGACGAAGAATTTTGTATTTTTTTCTTTAAATCATTCATCAATGAACATTTAACTTGTATTTACTAAAAACGAACTAAACTGAAGCACCGTGCTACAAAATAATCGTTACAGTGTACCCAAGCAGTATATTCGTTACTACATTTCGATCGTCTTCTTGAATCCAATTTGTTTTACTTATTTTTTGGCGTATATTTTTAGTCTCCTTAATGATTATGCTTATGTGCATTTGTGTTTGTATCATTGGCTAATAGTACGGTTTTTGTGCTTATCTTGTTTTCTTATGAAATTTTCTTAAGTTATCATTTGTTAATTTCAACTAATTAATTATTATGTTTAAATATAGTAAAAGATAAACATGATCTTAAGTGAATAATTACGTGGTTTTGTTAAAAATCTCTTAAGATTTTTATTTTTGTTTACATTTTGTGCTCACTAAAAATGTTTATCAACAGAAGCAATCTAGTTTCCAATAATTTAAATTACTTTTTATACCCTTCACCACTAAAAGTGGAAAAAGTGACTGAACTCTAAATTTAATTAAATGGTTTATTATCTAGTGCATAAATATTAAACAAGTAAAAAGAACTTTTTATATCATACTCGGTATGGATTTTCTACTAAATAATCTAAAGTTTTGTTTTTACCCATTTTTATTCAGGTCAAAAACAGTTTTTTTTTTCGATTTTTGAAAAGTTAAAATTTTGAGTTGTGTCACTTTTGAGTCCTTGTGCATAGCGAAGTCAATTGAGCGCTGTCCGTCTGTCCGTCCGTGTTAGTGTTAAAAGTTTGCTAAAGCACTAGATGAGCCAAGTTATGGGTCTCTTTAATGCTTAACCCATTAAAAGCCGATGACATTTTTATGTAAAATTACGTAGAATTTAATTTTTTCTTCTTATTTTCTTATTCTCTGTCACCCCAATATTAGTCTTTTTGATTGGAGTTAATTTAGTAAACTCTTTCTTGATAATTTTTCTAAATGCGGCTCAAAATTGCCAAATGATCTTGGACAAAATGTCATTTTCTCATTTTATCCTTGCTGGTACTTTTTTCGGCTTAAAGAAATCAACGTTTTTCTAAAAAAGGAATAATAATAATACTATTATTTCATATGTGTATATACAAAATGTTTCCTTTTTATACAAAAAAGTACCAAACAAGTACCAACAAAAGCAAGAACAATTACCAATTATTCTAACACGTTTTATCATTTGTGGATGTACGTTCAATAGTTCAATTAATGATATTTGTAGATACTTTAGATTTTACGCAAAGGCCTTCTCGAAATTCATTCAAGCCTTTAATTTGCTGTAATCTATTGAGTAAAAAATCAATAAATGACAGTTAACGGTAATATAAAATATCACACCAGAGAACATTACGTTTTTACTGTTAGACATAATTTCAACTAAAAATTAAGTTTTAACCGTTTGGCATTTTTATTCGCCAATATTGTCGCATTAGGAACAGAGAGCAAAGCTTGAAAAACAGGAATAAAAAATTATAGACTTGTTTATACTTTTTTTAAAACAGTCAAAAATAAAAACAAGAATAAAGTTAAAACTTTATTCTCTTCTATTTTATTTTTAATTTTTTAATATTGTAAAGTAATAAAAAATTAAAGCGCAAATAATTTCTTAAATAAAGTTTGGCAGCTACTTCTCTTAAACACTTAAAATCCATTTTTTTTTACATTGTATTTTTGTTATAATTTAGTTGAGTTTACTTTATCAAAATTGGCACTGACTGATTAGCATGGGAAAAGACGAACTATGCGCTGTCTTTAACTGAAAGCAAAAAGACGCCGGCTAAGTGTTCGATTGATTTCGGATAAAAATTTTAAACCTTCTTTATCATCTCAGCAATTTTTTTTAATTTGCTTTCATATCCTATAGTGTAAGAATACTGCCTGTTTATTGTTTATATATCAAATTAAAAAATAAATAAAACATTATTTAAAAATCATATTTTAAAAGTGAAGTATCCAATTTTGTTTAACTACAAATGTATCAGCATATCGTCGTTCGTAAATTATTGTGTTCTATATGAAAAGAATGTATATGAAATAACGCTTGTACTATATGCACATACTTACGAACAAATTGTAAAAAAATGTGAGAAATGAATGCAACAAAAACTTCGTTTTTTTAAGCCCCATAGAACTTTAAATTGTAAAAAATAAAATGAGAAATTAAATTGCAATGAAGAATTTTTCTTATACGAAAGATCAGAACATGCGATTATTAATTAAAAATGATTTTGGCCACCGCGACTGCTCATGACGAAGCGCATTCTGGACTTCCAATTTTGGGTAAATTTTTCAAGTTCTGCTGGCCGTATGTCGCGAATAAGACGAATATTGTTGGCCTCCAAAGCGTCAATTGTTGCTGGTTTATCAGCATAAACCAGTGATTTCACGTGGCCCCACAAAAAATAATCGAGAAGTGTCAAGTCGCACGACCTTGGAGACCAATTGACAGATCCATTTCTCGAAATCAACTTATCTTCAAATTTTGATTTTAATAACTCAAAGGTTGCGGTCGCCGTGTGGCACGTAGCACCAATTTTTTGAAACAACATCTCTCCCGGATCAATGTCATCCATATTTTCAAACAAAAAATCTTTAATCATGGTGCGGTAACGATCTCTATTGACCGTACGCGAGATCCCGCTTTATTTTTAAAGAAATAAGGTCCGATAATGCCACCGGAAAATAAGGGCCGATAAACCACACCAAACGGTTCATTTTTCATGATGCCATGGAGTCTTTAGGGTACGTTGTGAATTAGTCTCACTCCATATGTTGCAATTTTGCTTGTTGACAAACCCACTAAGCTAAAAATGAGCATTAGTCGCTGAATACAATTTGGCGATAGAACAACGTCTATAAGTTGCTCGACTTGATGGCTGATTTTTAAAGATTTGATAGCGTTGTTCAACAGTCTGTCTATTTATAATGATTTTCTAGAGTTTACTGAAAATAATAAGAAAAAATATTTCATCAAAATATTATTTTTAATGTTATTTTTTTAATAATTATAGTTCTATCGATCTTAAAAAACTACCCGATAATATTAATATTAATTATTATTATAATTTTTATAAACTTCTCACATCATGAATTTTTTCTGATAATATCTTTTTAATAACAGAATTCTTAAGATGTTCATCAAAAAAATTGTTTGTTGTTGAAAACACACTTTTCAACCTTTTTTTTAATATTAATTTTTGTATATTCCTGTTGCCACAACAATGTTTTATATAATATTGTAAATCTTGTTTTTCACATCGCAAGGACAAAGGGACCTTTTGAAAATATTTTTTTTTTTAACTGAATACGCATAAAAGTCTTCAGTTGTGATTAGTAGCTCAATAAGCTCAGCTTTTTAATAGTTCAGCTAAATTAAAAGGTCCGTGAATTTCATTGATATCATCGTTAGAAAACAAGCGGACCTAATTAAATATTAGCCCTTATCCTTAGTTTGCACACAAATGCCGTTTTCTTTTAAACTGTTGGCTATTTTATTTCTTTTCGCAATTAACTGCTGTGTTTATTTAATTATGGTTACAACAATAATAAGTTCTAATATATCGTATGTATTTCTAAAAACAAGCCCGACACAGCTTGATTTTATCCCGCAGTTTTTCTCTTAGTGTACTTATCACTGTTTATTCATAAAATATTACTGCTTATAGTTAAACAATTACAATGTTTATAAAATTTGTTTTTCTCTTCTTCTTCTTTTTCAATATGAAAATTTATTATTTGGAATCTTTTAAAATTTAATTTACTTTATTCGTGCTTGATTCCTTCAAATATAAATATTTCATGAATGGTTCCCAATAGGATCCCTTATGTAGAAAAATGAAAGAAAAAATAAAAATAGTTTCTGAATGTTTGCTGTGTTTTTTGTATAAAACATTTTTAGGTTGCTGTCTTTTGTCTTATTGATTCAATGAAGTTCTCATTTAATCAATTTGGCTTTTGATATAAGACTTTCTAGTTTTCTATACAAAATTTGGGTAAAGTCCACTGGTCAGCTATTTGAGCAATAGTGAAATAGCCATATGGATATGCTCTCCCCGCAGTAATACATTTCATTTTTTAGTTTAGTTTAAAATAATAAATATTTCATGAGAATATCATTAAATATTCATGTTTGAAGGAATCAAGCACGAATAAAGTAAATTAAACTTCTTTTTCTTTCGAAACGCAGAATGAGTGTGATTAACGGTTTTTGCATACTGTTTTTGTTTTTATTTCATTTGCCAAGTGCAAGATAAAGTCACAAAAAATAAACAAAACAAAAACAAAATAAAATATTTTAGTATTTTTGATCCGTTTTTATTCTATATGGACGAGTTTTTGCATAAAGAACAAAACAGGTTACGAAGCTTGTAATTAAAGAGTTGTATAGAACAAAGTCAATACAAATTGATTACACAGATTGACAGATCTCTAAAATTTTGCTTAAAAATCAATCTTATCGCAGTTTTTTATATTTTGCAATAAAAAAGACAATAACTTGCAAACGACTGATTATGAGACTGTGGTAACACAAGCAAATTTCAAAATTTGGTATCAGTTTTTGCCTTAGCCAACCGTCTGTATTCGCCTTACTGCCGCAGCAAATGTTTTAGTCATATTCGAGGGTGGCCAAAAATGGTTAAAGTCAATGTTTGAACTTTTTTTCTTTTTATTTTCTTTTAAACACTCTGCTAAGGTGATATTTAAAATATCTTCTTAAAATGTTTACAAATTCTAAAGTTATAATGGTTCAAAGTTTAGGTTTGTGTACAATTTATGGGAAAATCACAAATTTTATGTTAATTTATAATAATAAGAATTTGAGTGTAAAGGTTACCAAAATTTGTAACAGGTTGTAAGGGATGCTTCTATTTATAATTACAACACTCTTTTTGTTTACAAGTATTGATCATATGCCAGATTCGTTAGAAAAACGATAGAAGTAAGGCATTGTCAAGAATTTCTAGCAACCGTGATCTCTCGTATAGACTTTAAAAGAAAGTACACAAACACTTATCCTGTTTTTTTATTTCGTAGCTACAAGTATGTATTTTAACCCTTTGCACTCGAGGGCTGCGGCGCGGAGCCATTTAAAATTTATCTTCAAACTCGAGGGCTCCGCTATGGAGACAATGCAAATAATTTTCAGTTCATAACATAAGGATTTAATTTAATTTAATTTAAATTTAATCATTAAATATATTATAACATTTGTATCTATAATTAATTAAAAAAGATTTAAAATACAACTATGACTTTTCTTTTTATGCGCATATCATTTACTTATATGTGAATATGGTTTTTCTATTAAAATTGATTCGAGTTGCTGGTATTATGAGTGAAAAAAAGCTTCGAGTGCAAAGGGTTAATATATTTAAAGTTCAGCTGCCAAATATTGCCCGAAATCTTTTTGTGATTGTTTTTTAGTGTCAACTAGAGATGAGCGTAAGCTGTATAAAAGAATGATATATTGTCTCTTTCAAAAGCGAATATTGACTGTAGCTGTAAGAGAAATTTAGTGCATAGAAAACATAGAGGATACGTAAACAAGAACACACTAGTTTGTTGTGCAATAGTTGAAAAGACAAAAGTCTTACGAGTACAACGAAAATTTCATAGAATACTCGACGTTACACTTATAAATTGCGTTGACAATTGTTGAGAGAAGAAATTTTTATTTTTTAAAACGCAATTTTATTTTCATTTATTGCATTTAGTAACAAAGGTAAAAAAACCAAAAAAATGAGTCATACATTTGGCAATGAGAAAATGAGGATCTTTTTAAACGTTTATTCATGTATACTCTGCAATGCTGCCATGCGATGACAATAGTGTACTACAGAATTTAAACAGAATTGTTTTAACTCCTGAAATTTGCATCGACATAACAATAAACAGCCACAAATGATAAAATGGTGTCGAATGCTTTTGTTGAATAAGTACAGTAAGATTAGTATACTGAGTAGAAGCAAACAAGACGTTTTGAACTTATCTCTAGTGTCAACCTCGTTACAGATTCGTACTATTTTTCAACTGTGGCTAGATATAAAGCACAACAGACTCTGCGTTTTACGCGTCATGTTAAAGTTTAAATTATTTGAAACGAGTATTATTAGAAAGGGACCAACAGAAAATAAGGCTGACCCTTTTAAAATTTTCTAACAATTAGTCGAAATATCATCGCATTAGAGATAGATTTGAAACTGAGTGACTGGCTAGATAGCGAATTATTTGGTAAATTCATTTATTATGTAGTTCCATATAAAGTTTTGGTTATGCAATAAATCCTAAATTATGTTATACTATTGTAGGAAGCAAATTCAAGTGGTAGAGGCCTACCGATTGTTTCTTGTGAGGAGCCGAGTGGAAGAACTTGTCGCTTGTTGTATAGAACTTGGGCGTAGCATTTGTCCGACGAAATTGGCAATATGTTACAATATTAATGATCAATATTAATATTTACATATAAAATTTCAAACTTATTAGATTCTTAATTTCTAAGTTATTATTTTTTTTTTAATTAGGTTGTAACAAGTGCCAAGCCCTGGGAGGTGGGCATGGCACATGCTACGTTTCGCATAAATACTTCTTTCTATAAAAAAAACATTCATGCCAAATTTCACCTCTCTACTCTAGTTACTTCTATTTTTTGCCATCCGTTTTATAAAATCGCGACACTGTGCGCCGCTGGCTCCGCTCTCTAATGCAAAGGTTTCAGCAAATCCGTCAATGCTTTTTGTTAAATGTGCTCAATGGTTTAAATGTTTTAAGCTGCAAAACATATAGGAACCTGTAGTTCCCTTCCTTTTTCTGCTGGGTTATAACAGAGCAGACATTAGACACATTGTGTATTCACCTAGATTTATTTGCAAGTCAACACAACACGAAGTTATGATATGACGGATATAAAAATCCTTTTGAAAGATCTTGTGCTTCGATGACAAGTGTAAGATCGATTCAAAAGGTCTTATATACCCAACCAGCTGTCTATCTATACATTTAAATACAATAACAATTGGGACATCCTTTAATTTCAAATCCAAATTTAATACTTGTTATAGCGGAGTTAGCGATATATTCTCGTCGTAAATATAAAGTGCCTGTCTACAGCAGTTCAAAAGTATGGCCATATATTAAATTAAATGAACTATTGGGGTACCGCTTGTGCGGATACCATGCAAAATAATCTTAGGAAATCTTGTTAACGGATATTAAATGAAGCAATATCACAATAAATATCAGAAAATTTATTTAGGTCTCATAGTTGGTTCGGCAAAAAATAGCCGGGTATAACGAAACAATTTCAACAGATTTTTATTAAGGTTTTTTCAACGACAGGAACAGCAATCAATAAATCTGTGGAAGTGCAGCCACTAACTCGGTGGTGCAGCTAAAGTGATCTGCTTGCAACTGCAGTTTGAACAGGCCTTCTCTCTCGGCATCACTTGAAATCTTAATCAAATTCTTAGCCTTTAACTATGTGAGAGTTATAATAAACAGACAACAACTTCTAGTATTATCGCTATATACAATGCGTCGCTTGTTATACAGATTTTACTTACAATCAAACCTAAATTAGTGCGCAAGACGCAATATATCTGTCAAAAATTTTCATATATATGAAGCAAACGATAATAGCGCGTCGTAAGCACTTAACAATTGGAAATCCGGTTTTTGAAGAGCGTTAGGAGTGGCGCTGGCTGTTTCTTTGTTATTTTTTGTTTTTTTTTCTGTTTTATGTTGTAAAGTAATGACAATTTAAATATTTTCAGTATTTCTCGCATAGTAAAAGTTTTCGCATGGAACAAGTGAATTTTTAGAAAAACGATGTAAATTGAAACAAAAACTGGGTTTTCTCACACAAGTGTTTCTGTATCTTTAAAATGCGAGAACTATATGTCATTTAAGTTATTTTCCAACAGTTATTGGAAGTATGCAAGAAAAAGTGTTTCTGTACCAATATTTTGTGAAAAGTTTTCCGCAAGAACTGTCAAAACAACTCACATTTGAAAACAGCGCGAAAACAAGTAAGATTAAAAATATATTTTTAAATTTGTGTAAACATGGAGTCTAAATCAGGAAAAGGTAAAAAGCAATTTAACTTAATAATAAAAAAAGTATTATCAATAAGTATTCATGCATTTATTTATGTTTTATATCTTTTGATTTAGAAAATAGAAAATTTTATAATATTTCGCCGATCATTCTGTTCAGCTGTTATTAAGGCCGCACTATACATTTTTTCGCAATATTATTTAAAACTTATTTTATTTATTAACTTTTTTCTACACTTTCACTATTTT
Organism: Gymnosoma rotundatum; assembly: GCA_916610165.2. Classification (NCBI taxonomy): domain Eukaryota; kingdom Metazoa; phylum Arthropoda; class Insecta; order Diptera; family Tachinidae; genus Gymnosoma; species Gymnosoma rotundatum. The sequence continues at coordinate 69,286,705 of OU744338.1, read as the reverse complement.
TCTATATTGTTTGATAATTTATTTCTTAACTTTGACGTTTTGTTTTTATTTGACACTAGTCCTGGAATTTTTCCAGTAAAAACAGAATCAGTGTTGTCTGTTTTCGCATTAAGAACCAGAAACACTTTTTACTCGCAAATCGAGAAACGATGAAATTTTTTGTTTCACACTTGACACACTTTTACGATGCGAGAAATACAGAAACGAGGTACAGGACAATCTAGAAGTTTTATCTCTTTTTTTTTCTTTAAAGTGGGTTTAATAAAATAAAATGACTTCACTTCACTACTTAAGACATAAAGTTTACGCTCTTATATATGTAGGTATACAATTTCAAAGCAAAGGCGTTCCGCTTTACGCAACAATTTAATTTTGTTACAATTTGTGACGGTAATAACGTAAATTACCCTTAAAAGAAGATTAGGGGAATTTCTGTAGAAGTTAAATTTTTTCTGATGAAACGGAACTAATCCTTCGTTCGTTAAGATAAAAAATTTCAAATAATGGAATTCGTGAGCCTTAAATCAATATAAATCGTAAAGTAAACGTGTGCAACTTAACTAATTATAAATTTTTTATTAATTAAAACATTACAGATCCTTAAGCAAAAATCTATTGGCATTTTAAAATAAATTAAGAAAAGATAAAATGCATTTAATTATTTATATCAAGCAGATGCATTTAACAAAATTAATTGACCACTTAGAAGAGCATTTATGTGGCGGCGATGATCGTGACGTTGGTGACCCATCTTTCTCAATAATCAACAACAAATTTTCAAAAGATTTTTAAATTAATTGGCGCTTAAAAACATCTCAATGGTCGAATCTGGCTGGCCATGGGAAGACTTAAACTCTTAAAGCCTTAATTAAACGCAGAGCTGTCGCTTGTATTTATGGGGTTTGAAAGTAAACGATAATATAAATTTTTAAAAGCGCATAACTCACACGTATGTAAACTTAGTTATAACATGGAATAAATGTTAGCTCTGCTGATTGTCTGTCCGTCTGTCTGCTTGTCTGCCTGCGTCAATTTCCTGCCTCATTTTAGCTGGTCGAATCGTGTTTTCGTAGTCGAAGTAGTTGGTACAATTAAATTAAGTTAGTTGGTCATTATCAGATGAGCTTCTGGAAATACGTTTGGTATTGTGAATAAAGTCATGTCATTTTAAATGGCCAAAAACCCTAAGACAGACAAACACTTACATTCTGGTGTTTAAAGGTACTAAAGAGATCAAGTTTATGCTAAAGCCAAGGAAAAATGTGAAATAAAAATGCGACCACACAAGTTGTAGGATTTATTTTTGTTATATTTTTTTTATAATTTTTTGAAAGAGCTTCTGTTTCTAGAGCAGATTACCAACAGCAGCAGCAAAACCAACAACAATGATATTATCATAAATAATGTAGATCAACGTGACACTACTTCTCTAAAAATATTTAGTTTTTTATTTAAGTAGATGAAGACCATGAAAGAAAATTAACAACAAAGATCTTTAGAATTATAACGTGCAGCTTATGCTTTTTACTTATTGCATTCATAACGCCTTCCTGGAAGGGTTAACCATGTTAAGACAAGCCAACAAAGTCAGTCATACAGATTGAAAAAATTATGAGAAATTTTTTTGTTTTTGTATTCACTCCACATATATGGCCTTATAAGGAGAACCAACAGCGAGACATGTTTAAATACACACGCACACACGCACCTAACAAAGGTCAAATCCTAAACCAAAACCCCATTTAAACAGGTAGTTAGAGTGTTTTCTTAACCAAAAATAAAAACTGAACAAAAGCGACTTTTAATTCTTTTGAAATTTCAAAACAGAAAGTCGTACTTTTCCACTACGCATGCTTATGTTGTTTCTTTACATTTATCTTGGCAAGTTCATCAACGTTTCTTTAGATTTTGTATCTGTATGCATGAAGTTCCTATTTAGCTCTTCTCTAGACCAGACCATTCCATGGAAATGTACATTCGTCTGTACTTAAATAGATTATTAGTGATGCCGACGACTGTCTTCTTAATAACATCTAATTTGTCATCGTTGAAAAACTAATTTTTCTTAAACGATAACGTCAAAACCGGCTACCAGTTTTGAACACGCATTGTGTGAAGCCATCATTCTTGGCCACAAATTGTAGTTGGTATATGAAAGGATGGCGCAATATATTTGTCTGTTGATTGCGTTAACATAATAAAATAATTTTAAAAATAAATCTCCATGCTAACTCTACAGATACATATTTTGAATCCAGGCTTAGCAGATTCCTAGAATTGTTTAATTATTTGGAAATATTTATTTTTATACCATAAGTCCAAAAAATTGATTTTAAAATCATAGATAATTTAGTAATTGTGTGTTTTAATTAAGAAACAAATAAAAAAAGTGTAAAGAAATGTTGATTGAGAGAGTTACAATTGAAATCAAATTTAAAACACTGTTCTGCAGAGGAATCTTTTCTTAAACAAAAAAAAATGGGTTAAGTGTGAAGGGTTCATTAACGTGCTTAATAAAAATCCCCTTTTGGTTTCCAAAAAAAAAATATTTCTCATGCAAAACTAAATCTTTTTTGCTTCTACAAATTTATAAAAGGACATGTAATTATTCATAAAAGGACATGTTTAGAAATAAAATAAGCCGTATTTCACTAAAGTCAATTCATTAATTTCGCATTTATTTAAAATAAATTGAAGGTACCTGATTTTAAGAAATTCCCATTTTGTGATATGGATTTTTGAGATCAGAAACTTAAATAGACACACATTTATTCTTTTTGAGTAGAGGAACCCTTACGCAAAGGAATCTATTGAAAAATTAGGAGACACATGCCATCAGTGCTGCGGACTATCAACCCCATTCAAACTTTACAATCACTCAAATTTCTTTTAAGAAAATTTATCCAAAAATTAAATTTACAGAAATATAACAGTTCGTTCGTTATTCCTTTGTTTTCGTTCAACTAATGTTTTTTAAATCTCAAAAATCAAATCATATTCGCGACATGCGAATTGAACAGTTGTGCAATAGATAAACACCACAAAGTCATATATTGTTCGTAAGCGGCGGACGAGTTTAACTATAGGAATCAGAAATTTAGAGCTTATAAAGAATTTGCGAAAGCTACAAACCATGATAACAAATTGAGCGGAGCAAAAGAAAGAGCATAATGGAATTTTGTAACTTATTCTGACAATTTCTTGGGAAACAAAAAATCTAAAAACTACCAGCAATCGTTCAAAGACATATATTTGCTGAAACGGCACTTAAATTTAATATATTCCTTAACATCCATCTTTTGGCTGAGATTAAAAATTTACGCAGGGCATGTATTGCTATGGCGCTACAAAAACAAGTATAAAAGGTGTCCTAATAAATATGACATTTTCACAGACTCTCGTTTTAAATTTACCTAAAGTATTTTTTTCAGTGTCCGCTGTAACAATGAAATAATTTCAACCGAATAAAATTATGGTCGAACAAAAATTTAATATGTTTTGTTTTAAGCATTAATGTGTAAAAATAATTTTTTCTAATCTAATATATGTTACAAATCTCTTTGTAAGCTTGTTTGCGCGCGTCAATCACACTAAGCAACTAAACTGATTTAAGTTAAATTTAAAACGCCGGTGGATATTTGTCCTCATAAAAAAATATATAATTTTTATTTTCAAATAGCAGATCAGGAGGGGTGAAAAGGGGGAAGTGGGCATTTTTATGCGCCTAACTCAATTTTAACAAAGTCTAGACTAATCGATTTTAATGAAATTGAAACAAAGTTAGGTCCTTATTCATATCTGTTTTCAGAGTTAGGTCCTAGATAAGGGACAAAGGGAATAAACAGGCAATGTCTGACGGACAACAATGCAAGCTTAAACATAGCTTGGTTTTTATATAAAAATGTAAATAGGAGCGGTAGTGGGGGAAAGGACAAGAACGTTATATAATATATACTAAACGATCTTAATAAAATTCTTAAGATATTTGGAATATAGAGAATATAGATATCAGCTTATTTATAAGATCCAAACCGATTTTATGGATTTCTCACGTGTTCGATGTAGATCTCCAAACTCCTGGACTGATAGTTTTTAATAAATTTGTTTATTATTATTATTGTTTAAGAGAAATTACACTCATGAAATAATGTCCACTAATTATTTGTGTTACTATTTTTGGAAAGGGTTACAAAAGAAATGATGAATAGTGGAAAAGAGTGAGGCAAATTTTATTGCTGTATTTAAACGAAAATATAAACATATGTCTTGTTACACTAAAATTATTGATATTTCGTTATGGCCAACATTTTTATTTTCAAATTTATTATTCCATTAAAAATTTAATGTTTATATTTACGACCCTTAACTTTTATATCGACCTATTTAAAACTGACACACGCATTTACCATAAATAAATATTGTCTTGTGAATGGAACAGCATATAAGCTACTTTCTTACTGACAGCTATAGTCTTGTTGAAAATGACGAGAAAGAAACGACAAAAGGACTTGTCACCTCGCATTGGCCTGGTCCTTCAATATGTATTGAGAAAAGACTTTCATTTGCCCAGTAATCTGTGTTTAGTTAAGTTTGTTTTAAAATGATGCTGGTTTAAAACAGACAAAATAGTTGGAGAGAGAGAGAGAGAGAAAGGGGTTGTTAAATATTGTCGGTACACCTATACATATAATAAAACGGTAACAGGATCCAGTGTTACCGTTTGGTTGCATTTTTTACATTTTTTGTTACTTTTAAAGGCGCCACGTAACATTTGATCAAGTTTTCGTAACTTTTGAAACAGACACCAAATAAAGTAATATTACTGAAAAAAAACTCGTTTTATTATTTGAGGCAAGAACTTCTCTGATAGCCGTTGTTCTTAACATATCAATTCGATTTTAATATAAAAGGTAACACACTTGCAAATGGTAATATTAAAATTGTAAATTCTATGGAAGCGCAATCTTTCAAAGAAAAAGGTTTAACGTATTTAGCATTGAGTCCTAATTTTAATTCTCATTGGTCTGATTTTTTTTTTTTATACGTTTTTCAACTTATTTTTTTTAATTTCGTGTTGTTTTTAGTTCAGTAAATGAATTTGTTGCCTTTCCCTGAAATAAGGAGGGAACTTTTTAAATATATTATATATCAATTAAATTTCTATTTATTTAAGGAAAATTTTAAAATGTAACTTTAAATGAAAAAATGTATTTTTTTTAGGAAAGCCTTAACTTTTATCTGCCTCTCCCTGGCAACACTTACAGGATCATTTCTGTACATGAAATATTTTTTTGAAATTGTTGTTGTTGTTGTTTGTGTAAATGATAATAGATATAGAGTACATCAAATCTATAGATTTCGGCTACAGCTCTGCTGAGAAAAAATATTTAAAATTTCGATTTTCAATAATATGTACTAGACACACCAACATTTTTACTCCATGTTGATGGAGGAACTTTATTACAAAAGCGGGACGAACTTTAAAGAAAATATTCAGATATAATTCGTTTTTTACTACAATTTATTAACATTTATTATCTAGTTTTACCTCAACTAACTCAAGCATGGACTGTTCACCAATCATGTAAGGAAATAAGAAGAAAATATGGAGTGCTAGAATGCGACCTAACGGAAGTATTAACAGCAATGTTATTACTCTTTGCAATTCCTGTCACTTCTGCAGCAGTTGAAATGTCATGTAGCAAATTAAAAACAATAAAAAATTATTTAAGAAATAATATGGACCAAACTCGACTCCGACATTTATCGCTAATAGATATTGAAAACAAAACTGCATAAAGCCTGGATTTAAACGAAGTCATTGATACTTTTTCAAAAACTAAAGCTAGGTAAAAATTGTAAATATAATTGTTATTTAATCAGTTGGTAGGCCCGACCTTTATATAACAAACACCTGAATCTACTCTATTTCGTTTTATTAGCCAAATATACACCAAGTATTAGTTGTAATTTATGTTTTTACTGTTAAATATTATTGTTACCTGCCCTGTAGTGCACAAAAAAGAGCTTAACTAGCTCCATTTTTAATTTGCCCCAGGGACCTTGGTTTATCAGGAAAATCGGCCCGGACCTTTTTTGATTATATCTGCACCATTTATTGACGGATCCTGCTAAAATTCAAACATTTGCTCCGAATAGTCAACATGTGAAAACGTATTTTTTAATTGCCTAGCACTGGCTGGGCTTCCACAAAGACAATTGTTAAAGATTTATTCTTAGTCTTAGTTAGTAAACATGACCAATCAAAAGTCCTTGATATAGAGGGCGAGACTTTTTAAAACAAAAAATTTTAAAAACATATGATTTTAAATACTATATGCCTTGGGTTTTATGTGACATTTTAATTTCAAATACAAAAATCTTAAATTTTATTAAACTCTTTTAAAATGTAAATAATGTAATAAAAAGTTCAAATTTTCCACATAAGAGTTGAATGTAATAGAATTCATTAAAAATGTGAAACATGAACGTTTAATTGAAAAACATTTTATTTGAACACTTAAACCTATTAAAGTTTTTTAATGTTAATGCTGCAGTCAGTATTTATAAATTCATATTTGTGTACTTGTTGTTGTTATTTGTGGTATGTAAAATTTATAAGTATCTCTCTCCAGCTTATGCTAATAACAATTTTTTAAAAGTTGTTAACGTCTTAACCTAACATATCCGGCGCCTAATGTTCATGTACTCGATGTATTTTATTGCTGCGTACACATGCAACAACTACAACTCTCATGTCTTAAAGAGGTTCATTTGATTTTTGGTGCGTTTAGCTAGCCTGCCCAGCTATGGCCTGAGTGCGTCAGTTTTGTGTGTTTGCGTGGCATTTGTTTTGGCAACATGTTCCCCGCAGAAGCATTAAACATCAATAATAATAATCATTCTCAAACTCACCAATGTTTTATTGATTTTAAGTATTTCTTCTTGTTTTTCTTAAACAAAAAATTTAAAATCACATCATGGCTGCTACAAAAACAAATGAAACCAAGAAATATGTTTTTTGTTTCTTTGCTGCACATTTAAAAGCGTGAACGGGCCCATTAATAATTTCGCTTGTGATTTAATTGTGCATAAATTTTGTTAAGTTTTTTTTTTCTCAGTTATTGTGGCACAGCATTTGATAATTTATAATTTTGTTGATTTTCTCAAGAGGGTGCATGTTGAGGTTGCTTAGGGATTTTTACTTCTTTTTCTTTTTCTTGCTTGTTTCAGTTGCAGCCTCTCCACTCTAGAATGATGTTTGTTTTTTATGATGTTTAGGCACGCTGGCGCATTGGCGCATGTTGTGTCAATATGTTAAGGAGTATGAATGTTTGTCAGAGTGTTGGTGTTTTTAAAATGTTTGTTTAACTTACTTTGGTACCTTTTTACTGGTACATAACTGATTTCTTCCTTTATTTGTCTGCATATTGCAATTGTTGCTGCTGTTGCTGTTGTTGTCCTCCTACGTTTTTGTGTACAGAAATCACAGAATGGTTAAGTGTATTTATATTTTTATATTTCTTTTTTTTCATTTTGCAGATGGATTTGAAGGCATAAATTATTTCCCATAGTTTTTATTCAATTGTGATTTAATTTTTTATTTTATATTTTTTTTTTAATCTCCCTACACATAATTAAAACGGTATTTTAAATAAGATTATCCATGTGCATGGATTACGATGTCCATGTCATTTTGATCCTTAAGAGCGAATTTGCCTAATTTAATTCGTTGCTTTAAGTTCTGATATGTACTTCTGAATCATTTCTTCACTAACACCTATGTTTTGATGAGCAAATATCATATTTACGACGTAGGAGCTCTTAACCACATGATTTAATTAATTATCGCTTAAAAATAAATGTGGCACCCAGTTTCACGAAATCTTCTGTGGTAGTATATTTAATGCCTATGCTCTCACCTAAATTGTTAACTTTACCTCGTCTATCGGTGGTAAAAATGCATTTTCAACTGGACATTCCTAACAAATTTCATCATTTGTGGAACAATGGACACGATAAGATCAAACTCGAAGAAATAGCAAAATTAAAAAAATATTAATTGATCAAAAACCATATTTAAAACTGACTTAAAGCATAAAACACAACACACATAAAAATCGCTTGAATTAAAAAAAAACAAAACAAATCAAATTTGCATAAAGCGGAATTTCCAAAACCGCCAAAATCACCAAAAAACGCCAAGTTGCCAAAAAGAGCCCCAAACTAGGTGTTTTTATTTCGTAGATTACAATTTAGCAGATAATAATAATCATACTTATGCAATCGTAAATCGTGGCCATGGGCCAACCCATGAAATAGTAAAGAAACAACAAAAATAACCTAACATTTCCTTAAGCAAATGTTGCGTGAAGTAGAGTTTTCCAAATTCTCCTAATACAATATTACATTTAATTGCCTTAAAATACACATTTGCCTGAGACTTTCAAGTTGGTTTATAATATTTTCTTTCTTATATCTACTGCTTGTGTTTTTGTAAAAGGTGAGGGTTTACGTAAGTATTAATACTTAGTTTCTTTTTTTTTTGTAACTTTTTTTAAACTTTGGCAGCAGTTCATATGTTAAGCTTCACCAAGAATGCTGGTCCTTTTTTCCATACATATTTATGAAAAAAAGATTACGAAAAAAAATAAAACTTTAAATGCAGATGCTAAATTTGTGATTACGTCTGTCCAGCATGTATGGATTCAACGACACTGTTCAGCTTTGTACTTCTCAGTTAATTATGAAAACTTGGACATTTTTTTATTTATTTAGTAGTAGTTTTTTATATTTCTTGCGATGCAGATTACATTATGATTTATGCAAAATAGTAAAACCATACGAAGGCAACATGTGCCTGAATCAACTAAAAACAACAACAAACATTACACTCGCACATTTACTCAGAAAGGCCTTTAGATAAATAAAATTAAAATTAAAATAAATATGTACATTGTTTTGCTGGAAATGTTTTTTTGGACAGACCTTTTTATCTACTTTTAATATTTGATTTTAGTTTATTTTCTTTGATTTTGTTATTTCATTTCTTACAAACCAACCAATAACTTTGCAATGCTGTTATTTTTTTTCGTAAATCATTTGAAGTACACGGAAAATAATTAATATCCCGGTTTTATACGAATAATTGCCGAATCGATTCATTTTTATTCTTCATGTAATTTGACGTCCACTTTTGATGAAGCGAAGGGCTATTGCGTTATTATTTGTTAAACAAACAAAACAGAATTTTGTTTATAATAAAAACACTTAAAGTAAAAACATATCAATTTAAACAAATATTTTTCCTACATTGAGACAAAAAACAAGAACTAAAACTAAATTGTAGTTGAAAGAGGCTCTGACACACAAATAAAAAGGAATTAGTCATCCCCCAGTTCGTGCGTCCTTCCGTTATATAGATCACCCGAGCTAACAGAAGCAGATCTAAAACTCAAAATATATGTTCACAAAAACTTAAACCTACTAAAAATTGTTTGGTACTTTTTGGTATTACTTTAAGTCGCAAAAAGTTAGTGCTGTTTATTATGTCATTAGTAGACAAAAATTAAAAAAGTAAAAAATAGACAAAAGATTCAAATTGTGAGCGTATTCCTTACCTTGTTAAAAATTCGAGCATACTTTTTTTTGGAAATAAGTACTACAACTTGTACCACTTCCTGGTACTTTTTTTCACAACTTATTTTATGTACATTCAAAAATAAAAAATCCATCCAATATCTATTGTGAGTCCCTCTTCTTACTTTATGTTCATTTAGAAAAATTTTTCTTGTTAACCGATTTCAAAAAAAGAAGGGGTTATGTTTTTTACGTGCATTATGAACCGTAAAGGGCATTTTTTTTTGAATTTTAAAAAACTGCATATTACCATAGTTCTAATAGCAAAAAGTAATACAGAAATAAATCTAAAAATGAAAGGGTTATAGACAAAGGCAGTCCGCCATAACAACAAGAATACAATGAATTTATAAATTAAAGGGTGTCCCCATAGGTGACGTAAATTGATTTATATGGTCCAATCTTTTGAACAGTTATAGACAAATGCTTAGAATTTAAACAAACATTGTTTAACTCTATTAGCAATAAAAGAAACACGATTTAAGGTTTGTCTGTCATAAAGTCAGTTTTTTTTTTGCAAGAACTATCTTTAAGAAAAAAGAAAGTACCGTAAATCGGTTTGAAAGGAAGTACGCAGTTTGTCCAAAACTATTAGGCGAATTCGTATTAAATTTATCAAATAAATCGTCAAGCATTACAAAATGTAACTTAATATTTTGCAATTTAGAAAATGAGCAAGTACGGATGTTATTGCGGGGCATTCGATTAACCCTTATCGGACGCGACTTTTCACACGTTTGATTCTCACCAGGTTGTAGTTATTTTTAACAAATATGAAAAAAAAACAATAGTATGTTATTATACATTTATATTCATTTCTTTTCAGTTTTGTTACAAATTATTTATTTTTTGTACAACTACTACATGTCTGAGTTTCTGGTAATTATTTATATACTTGTAAGGTATGGTATTTTTTGAAGCAATCTCCAACATGAACTTGAGTATTGTATAGGAACTATAACTCTTCTTTTCTTAGAAAATAACGAAGCGTTATTGCTAAACTCATCACTAGAGCTAAAATCACTTTCAGAAATTTCTTAGATATTTATAATATTTTCTTTATTCATTTTATGGGCAAAAAATAAATTCAGACATTAAAAAAAAGAATTGAAAGTTTATTGCATAAGTTAAATGCTCTGCTGATAACGACAAACTGAAAAGATTCTTATGCTCAAACGGTAACGGTAAATACGTATTTTCAAATGGTAACGGTAAATTGAAGAAATGAATGCATTTTAAAAATAAATCTCATCAATAGACAGTATGTTTCGACATAATTCGCCTTGTCACTTCACACGTGCCATACGACCGTTGCAGAAAAGTACTGTTGTCACGTCAGAGGTGACTTACGACCGATAAGGGTTAAATTTTAGTACTTTTTAAAACCTAATACTCGTACTGCTCAGATTAATGTATATCTTTATAGCCATGGGAAATCATTAGAACAAAATTATACTCTTTCTTTAAATGAACCTTTGTGTAAGAAATCATTAATAAATACAAAATTGTAGCTTCTCTTAATTTTACTGATACTTATTTTTACTAACAAAGCACGAAGTATTAATATAAAAAACGAAAGTTTTGATTTTTTTAATTGACAAATCAAGAGGTATAAAATGATACTAAAAGATATGGAAATCACAATGGTACTTTTTCTTATTATACTACTACCTTTTTAATTATAAGCTTAAATTTATAGAGACGAAGCCTTATCGCTTATTCTTATTTTTGCTTTGGTTCATGTATATTTTACTATCAAAAGTGAGCGAATGAAAAAAAATATTTGAAACAAATTTTATAGAGCTAAATTTTGAAAAGTTGCAATTTTTAAAAAATTATTATTTTAATATAGTTTTTTATTTGATCTTTTAATTATTTATTTATTTTCCAACCACAAGGTCTTTTTATTTTTTTATTTTTTCAATATTTCGCTACTGCCTTGTGTAGCAAATAAATATTTGTTTTTCCTGATGATGCTACACAAGGGAGTAGCGAAATATTGAAAAAATAAAAATTAAAAGACCTTGTGCTTGGAAAATAAATTAAAAAATAAATTTATTATTTTAGTTAATTACAGTGATTTAATAATATAGCATTTCATAAAACTTCAAGTTAAAGAAAATTTTTCAAGCTTTTAAGGCTATTTTTGAGTTCTTTAAATATTTGGATATTCCAATATTTCGATATCCATCGAATATTATTATTAAGGAATTAAGTAATTATTTAACATGAAGGAATTGCTTCACACAGTTTTTACACCAAACATTGTACTTGTAATTTAATACCTTCTTTTAAGTCACAACAATTGTTAGAAATGAGCTGTAATACCTTTTTCTTTCAGTGTACTTGTTAATATGTTACAATAGTGTTGATATTCAATTTATAAACCTAAATACTCTTCTACGCTCTTCTAAACATTTTATTGAGTTTCTGTCAATATTTCAATTGATATCATCGCCTGTCTCTGTACGTCTGTCGAACAATTCAACAAGTATAAGTTTCATAGTCTTAAAGTTATTGTATGTGTAAATGTATGATTGTCTATGTCCACTACTACTTATCTATTTAATGTAATCGGATCCTTTTACTATTGGTCGCTGTCGCTTATGGTACTTATGAACTCCACCTTTTTGTAATGGTCGTTTGCCATTTTCGTTTAATTTCCAGACAAGACTATATATTTAAGTTTATTTTTTATACCCTTCATCACAAGTGGAAAAAGGTATTTCTAAGTTCATCATTGCGTGTGTAATATATTCTGTGTTCTTATGCATACCGAAGTCGATTAAGCGTTGTCCGTCTGTCCGTCCGTGTTCGGGTTAAAATCAACTTTGCTAAAGCATTAGATGAGCAAGAGAATATGTAAGTACGCCAAACGAGCATATATATATGTTGTACTTAACTTTTTTCTTATTTTTTAATTCTCTGTCACCCCAATATTTGCTTCTTTGATTAGAGTTACTTCACTAATTTGATTTACAGAGATGGTGAAGGGTATATAAGATTCAGCACAGCTGAATATAGCACTCTTACTTGGGTTTGCTTGATTCTGATTTGCTTGTTTTGTTTTTTTAAGTTTTTTTTTCGTTAAGCGTTTGGTACTTTTCTTTATCTTTTTTGTTATTTATTTTTGTAAATACGAAATGATTGGTATTTGGTTTAAATTTCAATATTGCGTGACTTAAACAGCTTCTGTTTAATTTACATGTTGCAGAGAATATTCCGAAGTTAATATTTATGCAGTAGTAGGTATTTTACTAAACTATACCGGCTTAAAAATCTATAATTTTGACTCAAGATTATTATTTTTTTTTTTTTTTCAAAACAACACAAACTATTTAAAATGTATCAGTTTGAAAGCGTCTTCATCTAAAGTGAGGTAAATTTATGTTTTTAACAAATTATAATGCAAGAAACACTAACAAATTCCAAAAGTAAAGTAGATTTCCTTAAAAGTGATAATTTTCGAAAGACAACTGTCATAATTTTAGGATAATCCGATTAGTGGACACAACTTTTGCTATTCATAAAAGGAAAAATTTAATTTGTCATCAAACACTTTTATTTGTTATGGATTTAAATGGCAGAAAACATTCAAAAAATACAGCTTAGGTATTTTTCCTCGCAATTTATCCAAATCCTAGGTAATTTAAAGTTCATTTAAAGTGAATCCAAATACTGCTGTGACTTAATTTTTTGTATATACAACTAGATACAGAAACAAAGTGATTCCCGCCATTCTCTCACGCTTAAGAATAAGTACAACCCAGTGAATTTTATCCACTGTATGCTGATTGAGAGCGCTTGCTTGACGATAATAAAAATCTCATTTCCTTGTCAAGTTTCAACTGTCGATACAACGTAGATCAACTAAAAATATTTGCAATGGATTTTTTTGTATTACGACGGAAGAACAATAAGATCTACTCTACTCTAGGGATGCAAAGAGAAATTTAAGTGGTGTAATTTGGTTTCAAATCGAATTCTAATTAAGTTTTTAATTGATTCAATACATAATTTAATCAAAAGAAGTAAGAGTGCTATATTTGATTGTGCCAAATATCATATATCCTTCACCAAGAGAATTTTGTATTTATATAGTTTTTTGCTGGAATATGAACATTTTTAATAAAATGAAGATATTTTAGGTGAAGTTGAGTTGTTTGTTTGTCACCATACGGTCTGCTTCGCACTTTCCTTATTAAAGAATCTACTACAACATAAGCGAGAAAATCAAAGCTATTCGTAAGCCCAGCTTTCAGTGAAAGAAATGTTCTGAAGATATCAGATATTTTCTTTTCAGACTCGCTTGTACAATTTTAACGTAAACTAAAAAGAGTGCTATATTCGACTATGCCCTACGCCCTAACTGTAAATCTAGTTTAGTACAGTAACTCCAATAAAAAAAAAAAAAAAACAAATTAAAAATTAAGAAAAAAAATAAGTACTGTTGTTCTTTTGAATGCTATTTATTGAGTGTTTATACTTAAAGCTTAAATAGTTACAATTAAGAAAAAATAGTACTTTCTGAAATGTCTTTTCAAAAGCCTTTAATTGATATCTCGAAAAATATTCTATAAAAAGTTCAATTCTCTATCGCGCCTGTTTTAATTGGAGTTGACATAAAAAAATTAGGGGCAGGCGTTGTGTTTTGCCCACTGATTCGAAGAACATGGACCACTTGCTGATTTTCAATAGCAAAATTTTCGAAACTATGTTTGATCGATTGGCGTATTTAAATTTTTTCTACCTGATATAGTGCTTTAGCAAACTTGATTTCAACTCGAACACCGGCGGACAAACGGACTTCGCACAATCGACTTCGTTATGATAAGAACTCAGAATATTTTTGCTTTATGGGGTCGGATATTGTAAAACTTATAAACGGATTGACAAAAATGGATAACACATACTCTTTCCTCCTGTGCTAAAGAGTATAAAAGTAAAAAAATTATAATTAAACAACTAATTGAATTGATTAAACTAAATTTCACACTGTGGTCAAAATTCGACCAACTTTATTTGTGAAAATTCATTTATGTACACACTCATGGTGTGAATATGTGTGATTTTTTTGCAAGTGTAGTGATATCAATTTAAGCGGTCATTTATTTCTTAAATACTCAATCTTAATGAGATAAGAACGGTCGACAATATCTTCAAATCGGTGAAAGAATTTTTACAAACAAACAGAGGAGAAGTTTTATTTAGTTAGTAAAAACATAAATAAATAATTAAATTAATTAAAACGTTAGCTAAATTTTTGTATAAAATCAAATGAAACCTTTAATTGATTCAAAAACTTTTTTTGTTCATATCAGACATCACGGCTTTCTTTATTGAACTTTTGGGCAGCAATAAATGCAACGTATTACCATTATTATGTGGCGAAAAAAATGTAATGTTTATAAATTCCCCTATTAAACATGTATCAAATTTTCGAATTGACCTACAACATTCCCAATTAAAAAACCAGAGTCATGTGGAATGTGCAGTAAATCTCTTCTTATTTTTAAAAAGTTTTAAAATCGCTAGATGAAGGTATTCGCACTAAAAAAGTCTTTTCAAAAACTAAATAAACTTATAGAAATATGTTTTTCTAGGCCTGTGCAAAAAAGGCGTATTGGCTTGCTCTTATATATCGTTATGGTATTAATTAAATCGCCACGTGCGAGTTGGTCTTCTCACAAAGGAGAGGTTTCTTACAGACCTGGGGGATGTCAATTACATTTTGTAAATAATTACACATACAATTACATTTCATATTTGTAATTGAAATCGATTTTTTTTTCAATTACACATTACATGTAATTTGTAATTGAAAAATTTCAATTACAATTACTTGTAATTTGTAATTTAAAAATCCAATTACAAATTACATGTAATTGTAATTGAAAAATTCAATTACATAATTGAAATAAAATTGTGTAATGAATACTTTTTTAATTATTTTAAGTCAAAAAATATTTAATTTCAAAAATCATCAATTACATCAGACCTGGGGGGATTCAATTACATTTCAATTACAATTACAATTACACGTAATGTGTAATTGAATATTTTCAATTACAAATTACAAGTAATTGTAATTGAAATCGGGGACTAAAATTACATATAATTGTAATTGAATAATTTTTAATTACAATTACTTGTAATTTGTAATTCAAAATTTGCAATTACAAATTACATGTAATATTAATTGGAAATTTTCTATTACAAATTACAAGTAATTGTAATTGTAATTAGGCAATAATCATTACTTGTTATTAAACAAAATTCTATTATATTCCTAAAAATAATAAGTATAACCAAAAATTCTGAAAATTAACTTCTTAAAAGCTTCGGATAATTTCAACAATTTTATTAAAACTTTTATTGAAGTTCAGAAGAATATTAAACATACTCTGTAAGGTGTAATTTCCAAAGATTATATTTCGGAACTATTCCTTGTATATTATACAATGTACCTATACAATATATATTATACATTGTATGAACACATAGATAAATATGTGTTCGTAGAATACTTTTATTTATAAAATCAAGCCCAAACCGATTTGATTTATTTAGAGGAATATTGCAAAGTCATGAAGCCTTTTGCAGAAATTTTAGATTTTTTGCAAGGCGAAAACAACGTATCTTATGGAATATTAGGCCCTTCTTTAGTTACTCTTAAAGTCAAAACCGATAAATTAATAAATGGACACCTAACATTTTTTCAATTAAACTGAAGAAGGTCACGATGCAATTGTTGCTTCAATGTCTTATCCAAACATAAAATTGAAAAAATTTGAACTTAACTTCATGACTTTGAAATATTCCTCTAAATAAACCAAACCAATACGGGCTTGATTTTATAAATAAAAGTAATTTACGAACACATATTTATCTTTGTACATACTATATATAATATATATTGTATAGGTATATTGTATAATATACAAGGAATAGTTCTGATATATAATCTTTGGAAATTACACCTTACAGAGTATGTTTAATATTCTTCTAAGCTTCAATAAAAATGTTAATAAAATTGTTGAAATTACATGAAGCGTTTAAGAAGCTAATTTTTAGAATTTTTGGTTATACTTATTATTTTTAGTAATATAATTGAATTTTGTTTAATAACAAGTAATGATTATTGCCTAATTACAATTAGAAGTAATTGTAATTCAAAATTTTTCAATTACAATTACATATAATTGTAATTGATTTTAGTCCCCGATTTCAATTACAATTACTTGTAATTTGTAATTGAAAATATTCAATTACGCATTACGTGTAATTGTAATTGAAATGTAATTGAATCCACCCAGGTCTGGTTTCTTACAATGTATTAGCCAGCCTTTAACTATTAATTTTATCCTTCAAATATTTTTTGTTGGACATTGAATATGTTTGCTTTGCTAATTCTGCTTGAAATGGTTTAGAAGACAATTCCATTTACGTGAAAATTAGGTTCTTTTTTTTTATTAACAATTATTCTTCTAGCAGACTTAGTTTTTTAGACTCTTTGTAATACACAACGGTTTAAAAGATAAAACTATGTGTGAGACAATTGCGTGTCTATGGTGACACCCTGCCATAGCTGTAATTTTTTCCCCATAGCGAACATGTACAACAGTTTGAAATATAAAGCCGTACACCTGAAATCCTGATCTCCTAATTTCTAGAGATAGAAGCCTGACAGACGAAACATTGTCTTCAAAAGAATAGCTTTAAATAAGATCTGGGTTCCTTAAATCCTAAATGTTATAATTTTTAAAAGTAAATATGTCACTTGATGTTTCGTGAGAACAGAACAAAAGTGTGCAGTGAAAGTTGTATCCTTTACGTTTATAGAGGATTAACAACTTATTTTTAAATTTATTAAAAACACTAAACTTCACACAGAATTAAAATGCATGTTTTGCATTGAATATGTTGCTGCTAAATAACGGTTGACCGCAGCATTACTAGCTCTGCGAATAAAAGAGATGCAATGGCATGGTTTAGTTGGAATACATCACTGCGGATAACTATATATCTAGATTTTTACTGATGGATAACCTATTGATAATTCTGGTGGCACTCCATAACCATTAATGTGTCCCCACAGCTTAGAGTTGCCTAGAGAATATCATGGTGCGAGCAAATATCCTACAACGGATCTCATATTTCAACCTGCAGATGACTGTAGAAATCTCGAGACTGAATAATCGGGTGCTATAAATCATTAAGTGGGTCCAAAAAGGGACACATAAGATTATTGGTCTGCTTTGTTATCTGGCATATACACATATAAAATGTATTACTTTCCCGGCCTTTTAAACACAAAACAATAAAAACATTTCTCTATTTCTATTGTTAACACCATCATTCAACATATTTTCCTGAACAGGTAAAAATTGTTTCACATTAAAAAAAAAATAGGAAGCAGGTTGAAAAGCATAAAAATTAAAAAAAAAAAAAAAAAAAAAGGAGCATAATTTCGAAAGTTGTGGCAAAAAACTTCTCATATTTATTTTGAAAATTTTTTCTTACAGACTGTAAAATGATATAATTGTTATGAAATAAGGAGTTAATCTATTTCAAAATTTCTTTCCCACATTTTTTGTTCAACAATCAATGTCACATAAATTCTTTTCTTGTAATGTTAGAGTAAATTCTTTTCTATTATTTTTTCATTCAAATTTAGAAAATGCTTTTACATCAAAAAATAACAAAATCAAGATATTGGACTCACGACACTGCTATTGACAACAATTTGTCAAATAAGGTAGATACAGGCCACAACCGAATAAAAACCAAAACAAAAAAATGTCATTCATTGAGAGAGTCACCAAACTATCACCAGCAACTTTTATTAAGACGCCAGGTTTTTTTCTTTTTTAAACATTGAATTTCGTTAATTTTTTATTTTAAAATTTACTTTTTTTTTTTTAAAAAAAAACTTTATTTTTAAACTCACGTTTAATTGCTAGACTTTACACAGATATACACAGACACACACGAAGCAACCAGAAAGAACAACAAATCGTGAGTTTTTTTTTTTGTGTCGAACGAAAACGTTTCAATTGTACTCCGTTCGGTAGACTCAAATGTATATAAAATGCAAAAGTAGAGGAACGAAAAGTGAAAAAAGTAATTATTTCCATTAATTTTGGTCGTGATTTAATTGAAAATGAATGACAAAACGACCAGTCGACAACAGACAGTCTTAAAGATATAAACGTTTGTATAATTTCTTTTTTGTTGTTGTTTATTCAAAATATCATGAAACACGATTGTATTCGTAAACGAAGACAGACAAGCAACAAGAATAAAACACGAAACCACAAAAGAAATCGCTGCATTTGCTTCACTCTTTAGTTTTATCATTGGATTGTTTTTTTTTTAGGTTTTAAATAAACAATATACCGCCCGATAATGCATAATTTAACAAATTGGCAATTATTTGATATTTTGGTCATGACAAAATTCCTTATCGCTGTATACGAGATACTGGGCCATGTTCTTCTTGCTGTTGTGTCTTTTTGGTGATTATGTTTAACTTTTCTTTACTGGTTTAGGCTGCAGCTTGGTGGCTCTACAAATATTTCCTCTCCTTCTTTACTTATTTTTATGCCACCAGTTGTCTTAATATCAAGCTATGGCCTGTTAAGTTTGTCTTTTAGTTTTAACATTTGGTCTTCTATTTTGTCTAAAAGTAACTCAGCAAACACTAATCCTCTACGAATTAGGCCTTCTCTTATATGCAATAATATGTTGCAGGGACATTTAGTGTTTAATGCTAGCATCGATTAGTGCGTTGCCTGTCTTAAAGGTTGAATGACTGCTTGGCCTAGCCAGTACTAGTGATACTATCTTAAATACTGTTATCTTAAAGAAACACATCATAAATCACCCAGAACATTCTTATGGAAAAATAATATTGTTGGTCTTTTGATTCAAGCATCGCAAAAAAATTCATTAAACTTTTCATTTAATTCTCGCTTTGAACAATCCATAAGCAAATGTATTTATCATTAGTACAGTGCTGCGGATTAAATGTGAGAGAATGAAATAAATTTTAATGCTGTAAGTCTTCCTCAATTAATGCATCCTTATTTTGGTTGATTAGGCAGTGAATCGAAAATATATTTCGAAAATCTTTAGGGTCACTATCAATGTGTAAAGATTCAAATCGAATGTCCACAAGCTTTACTCCCTTTATCCTCCCTTTACATAACGTAATTTTCTAGTTCTGTCATAATGCATTGCATAGATAGCGGTCATCCCCTGAGTGCTGGTTTCATTAAAAAAAGTGTAGAAAAAGATTTTATAATCATTGAAATAATTAATAATTCTTGCACCGTAGGTCATTTAAATGAAAGCAAAATAATAGTGAACATGCTATCTTGCGCACAGCCTTATGTGATATTTTTTTCCCTTGAAGTAGGCTTTTAATTTGATGTTATAAATTGAGAGTTTGTTACTTTGAAAATTTGGGAAAACCACCGCTGGCCTTAAATTAAAATTGTGAAGGTCCCCTAGGTTGCACAGGCTGCCGGCAAGTGAAAACCTACTCACTTGGGTCCCAAATGGTCACGTTGTGTTGCCTGGAATTTTTATCCTAACAAAATCGCAGACCGATAGGTCTGCAAGACCATGGAGTCTCGGACTGCCAAAAGAGGCCGCTCTGTTGCCACAAAATGCTGGACAATGGCAGAGCAAATGCTCCAACGTTTTTTCCTCTTCCTCTTCCTGACAGCTTCTACAGAAATCATGGTATAGAAGATTCAGACTCCTAGCATGGGTACCGATAACACAGTGCCCCGTCAGCACAGCCACCAGTATGCAGGTGTCCTCGAAGAAATCTCAGATTTTTGCAGATCTCCTGCTTCATACTTAGGCCATAATGTCCTTGAAACCGTGCAGGTGACCTCGTCAGACCATCTAGTCTGCGCGGCCCAAAAAGTTTCCGCTGAAATAAAGCCCCACAGCAGCTTAACGGGACTCCCACCAGTGGATCTATCTCCCAGTCTTACAGCGGTAAAGGGGACCTACTCGTAAGAAAAAAAAAAACGGCGATACAAGGCAATATAATTGCATGTGCCAGCACATCAATTTTATGTTTTCTCTTATAGTGGCATTATTTTAGTCCCTATTTCTTATGTTTCTTACACTGTCGCCACGCTGCGGCTACAGAGCAATTGTTTTTCTTTTATAATCATGACATTTTCGCCTTACCTAGCAACTCATTCACTACGACTACAAAAAAAGATTACTTTTCTTTGTACTCAACTCGCTATTAGGATTTAAATTCATGACTTATGATCTCCTATTTAATAAACAAAAAGAACAAGTCAAGACGCCAACTGACTAAACCATAGCTTCGCAACATGTTTTATCGAACTTTCTTTTTTATTCTATTTATCCACACCACACTTTATTAGTGGTGAAAAAAATAATTTATTCGACTCTGTTCACCACATCAACAACATAAGTTTTAATGTCACTTCCTTCAAGTAAATACAATTCATCCAGTAATTGTCCATCCTCGCTTAAATATCTAGTCTTTTGTTTGAGGAACATACGTTATTGTTTTTATTCACGATAATGATGAATCATAAGTTGTATTTATTTACTTTAAAGCTGATCTTAGAAAATCATTGCCAAAATTTTGCAAGTCTCAGCTTTCCTTAGGGCAATGTAGCAGTGATTGCGCTTCTAACAAATGTGTGTTTAATCTCCTCTTACACATCGTAAAAGAACTTCCTCAACTTTAATACTCGGTTGTTGGTAAATTTCACCCTAAACTTGCCGATAGCGTTTTCATAACAATATTTTATGCCAGGGATAGAGGGCTGTGGCATATGGACACATGTTTTTACACTTTAAGTACGGAACCTTACAAATTTTCTAACGGTTCTAAAAACCCGACATTTCGTAGAATTTGTTTCAAGATGCTTCTGAAAATACCGTATTTTTGCCTTTAAATGTTCTTTTTTGAAACTGCAAACAATTTTCCTATTTCAAATACTTTAAGTACTGACTCATGCTGTTTAGGATAGAAGTAATTAAGCTTAAAGCAAATAGCTTGATTTTGTGGCATAACTCCATAAGATTCCCTCTATCAGTTCTTAACAACAACGTTAACAAAAAATAAACAAATAAAAACAATAATGACAATAATAAATCAACGCAGCAATGAAAAGGTATCATAAAATCGCTTAAATTAATCATTTTAAATGTTTATTTGTTTCTTAGACTTTGGTCTGTTTATGATGGCAATCGTCCAGGGCATTATGTTTGCCAGTCCACTGGCTAGCCAGTCAGCTAAAGTTGGTAAAAAATGGAAAATATTCAAATAAACATAAATGCCCCAGCCAGCCAAACAGTCTTTTAAACAAGCTAACAAATATCAGTACTACCTCATGCTTCCACTCGTACTCCACATGCCACTGCAGCACGACATTGGCAACAGGTTGTTACTAACTATTGGCTTTTTAAAAAACTGATATTCTATTGCTACGTTACGTTTGTGTGCTTGTTTGCTTATTTTTAGCTGCTTAATTTTAAGCGCCACCAGCTAAACAAAACAATTCCCAAGATCTTATTTTTATTAGTGTTTTTGTTTTTTGGTTCGCTGTCTTCATTGTTGTATTTAAGTAACGAGCATCCTAGTTTAAGAGGAAGATTTACCATCTTTTTTTTTAAAGTTTATTTTAGCCATTTATGAGTGGGCCATCATAAAAAGTTTTGTCGTAAAGTTTATTGCACAAAAAATGAAAAACGTAAGAAAAGTTAAAAATTAAAAGCTTTAAAGCCAAAGTATGCCTAAATGGCAAATTGCCCATAAACTCCTAAACCTCTTGAATCGCTTGTGCAGTTTTGCTAAGAGTAAACAGAACTCATCCATAAAACAATAACCTTTAGCAGCAAATTTTATTGTACATGTACATACTATAGTTGTTTTTGCTTTTTTGTTGTTTGTTTTGTTTTCTTCTCTTGAAGTTCAATAAAGAAAGTTTTTTTTTAAGTTTGCCCCGCAAGAAAAGTTCTTATGCATTCCTAATAAAACCTAATTAGTATTTGCATAGTGAATGAAATTACGCTTTAGGAAACAATTATCTTTTAATTAGTAAGAAAAACGTCCCTTTAACAATATAAAACGTTATGAAAATTGTAGCTGTTCATTATAAAGAATTTCTAAGAAATACAAGCAACAACGTTTTTTTTTTTTTTTTTTTTTTCTTTAAAGATATTTTTTAATGAACTTCAATGAACAGTTTTAATTTAACTATTTTAAAAATAAATCCACTGACTTTTCATTCCAAGCGATGTATATAACTAGACACTATTTTTTCTCAAATTTTTGGTAGCATGCGGAATGTGTGTCTAAAAGAGCGAGTTGTGTTTTGAGAAGACCATCAAATTGACTAAATGTTTGATTTCTTCACACGAAAAGATCTTAAGATTATTATGATATGATTTTCCCCCCTTACTTTATTTAAAGCGATTAGGCAACATGTAGCCGCCAATTGTGTTCTGAAGACTCACTGTTTTGGGACTTTGCCTGCATTGTACGGCAATTCTAGTTTAAAAGCCAACTATTTTTATTGGATGTTTGAGCAAATTTCTTTTAATCTATGTTTTTACATAATTTAGAAGTTATATAAGATGGTGCTCTATTAGTTCCACCACTTTTTCAAATGGAAAATATGGTCCTCTAACCATCAAGATGTTAGGTAAGATTTAGAGGGGTTGTGCCTATTAGGCGGTAACATCCTTAGGGAAACCAAGTGGGTATGTTTATATTACTTTCAAGTTGGTAAGTCGCACCTTTTGTATCCTGACACATAACATGCTCAATAATCTCCTCGTACCCAAACATCCTAAAAAAAACTTATACACCATTAATCCATGTACTTGTTGTTAAGTGATCGAACCTACTACCGCCCTTAAAACTGTTTTGTCTATGGCGTGAAATAGGAAATTAGTTTTGAAAAAAGGGCTTGAGTCCCTGAAGTCCGGAATCTAGTGGTTTACTTAAAAAAAAGGTCTTAACTCCACATCTTATCAATTGCTTATTAAAAGCCGCTAAGAAGAGGAATTAAATGGAACTTTAGTGAGGTTTTAACTCAATCAATTTTAATTTCCCTATTTCAAACCTATAAAAAATTTTAATATCAATTCTTGTCCAACATTGGTAAGTTGGCAAGGTTGGATTACATGTCATAGTGAATTATTCCATTGAGGAGTTCCAGGTAGGCCGTTTTGTGCATTTACTGTCAGTTTTTAAGCTAAAGGAAATGTATAATTATCAACCTCTTAATATTCTGTATTCCTCAGTCGCTTTAAACCTATTTCGTAATGCAATTTCAAGTGGGTTCTGTGCTGCTTCAAAATACTTCTGATAAAACATCAACTTTGATCATGTTTCAGCGGTATTTGATGTATCAATAGGACAATAACTAACATTTCGACAATCACATTAAAACTAATTAATTATCATTAAAAAGTAACCTTCCAAAATTTAACTTTAACCGATCCTGTGGACACTTTAAGGCCGCTCCATTACAGATCTGCTAATCTTTTTAGCATTGCTATTCCCTGAGATATTTTATATTCTGCAGACAACAAACAGGTACCAAACGCGTTTATATTCTGTATGATGTCGCTATAGAAAATTTAAATACGCCAATCGGACAGGTATAGTCTCGAAAACTTTGCTATTGAAAATCAGCAATTTCGGTCCATGTCCTTCACGGCAGGGGGCAAAACAACACACCTGCCTCCAACTTTTACATAATTGGAACAAATTTAGTTCAGTCAAGTAACTTCAATCTTAAACACAAACATATCGGGCGATAAGGAATTAAAAAGTAAGAAAAAAACATTAAGTGAAAAAATTGCCGCTCGCCCATATTTTATGGGCCTCTGAAATTTTCCTAGAAAATACGGTTGTGCACCATATTTTTAAGATACAAATATGGATATGATATATATATATATATATATATATATATATATATATATATATATATATATATATCTATATATAGCTTTTGAAGAGTTCTTTTTTGAAATCCTAAATTTAAATTATATATACATACCCAGCAAAAAATTTTTGAAAAGGTAATCGAGTGTGGAATTAAGCATTTTTGGCAGAAGTACTTACCAACTACATTGCCAACTTAATGATTTTAAAAAAGATTTTAAAAAGGCATGAGACTTGCATAATCAACTACTGAGAATCAATTACATTAATTATTGTAGGAAATAATAAGTACCATTAGTAAGATAGTCACTTTTTACATAAAGAACTAGTTCCATTACTGCTTCCTTTTTTGGAAACTGATGTAATGTGTTTTGTAAGCAAGTGCCACAAAAAGTGGCAATCACAAAAGTAAGTCATTATATCGCAAGTACTTTTTAAGGTAATGTCTGAGTTTTTGCTGGGTAGTACTTAATTTGTTTTTCAGGTCTACAGTTTTCAATTTGTAAATCAGCAATTAAGCCTTCTTTCCCAAATCGGTTATACAGTAATATATTTATAGGTTTCCGTATTTTCGTTAATTTTGTACATAAAGAATTTCTTAAAATTTTAAAATTTTACAGATTTAAAAATGCAAAATAATACATTATACGGGTTAAAGTTATCTCTTTCGTACTTTTTTTTAATCAATAATTTGCTTCTGGGTAATGTTATGTCAGCAAGTTAAGTGACCGCAGGCCATCACTTTTCACTAAACTTCCGGCATTAGGTTTTTGCATTCCTTATGTAAGAAAGTTCTTCTAAATAAAAATGCAATGCTTCTTGAGTGCCGAAAAGCCCTCAAGAACAACACTTAAATATCATTGATTTTAAATTAAATGATAAACCTGCTTGAATTAATATTTTATAAAGTATTTCTTTAAATACTTCTGGTTATTGATTGGCTAAATGAATAAGTTGAAAAGTGTTTTTTACTTCTTATCAATTCTTAGAATTTAGTGCCGATTTCAGTTAGAGAAACCGGCAGTTAATATCAGATTAGTTTTCAGGTTTTTTTTTTTGCATCATTTTAATAATAATCATTATTGTAGTCTATATTTGGTACTTTATTATCTGAGAATTTATGAAACAGCTACTAAGAAAATGCAGAGTTGGCAACATCTGTCAAACTACTATCGGACTCAAAATTTTGAATATAAAGGGTGCCTCAATAAGAACGCCATGTTTTACATTTTATGAGTAAATTTTTATATTTTTACTGCAATAATACCGTCTGAAAATCGTTGCAGCAATATATTTATTGACGTCAGACCGTTCTATCAGGTAGCGTCGTCCTGAAAAAACGATGTCATCTGGTTTTGGCCACATGTATCCCGTAAAATGTTCGTAGAACGAATGCCATAAAATTCTAACTTCATATTTAAACGGAAAGTGAAATAAAACCGCCTGGTCAAAATTTACCGCTTCCAAATTATTAATGGGATGAACTCTGTTCAGTATTCTTCCATTGTTAATATCAAAAAATTCCTGAAACAACTTTTTATAACTCAACACCCTATAGAAGCTTATGCCTGCAATATCACGTATCAGAATTAATTTTGTTTAATATACCAAACACAATTACATGCAAACACTTTACTCACCAATGTAACTTATTCTACAACCAAATTGTCCAGGCGCCTAAACGCAAAGCTAAACCTAACCGACAAACTGACCATAAAGCGAGTCCGTCTTATAGACTAAATGGCCAGTAAACAATTTACAAGAACCATTTAGTTGCAGGAAGCTAAATTGTTGTTATTATTGCTTGTATTATGTGGTTCACAAATTAAATTCCACATAAAAGCAATTTCGAAAATGTTTTTTAATAAAAATGTTGAAAACATCATTTTTTTTTTAATATTTTGTATGTTTTTGAGTTGATTTTTCTTGTGTCCCATTAAGATTTGAAATACGTACATGCAAACATACATTCATTTATGCGAGAAAGGGAGAGAGAGCGAAGAAAATCTATTAACTTCCGGGCAGTGGACTATAATAAATACACACACACTGTGACTGACTTCATATGCAGGCATTTATGAAGTACGTGACAACGATGAGTAAAATGAATTTAAAATCCAAAAGTAAGAGCAACGAACAAAAAATGGATTATTTTCATTTATTTGAAAATTGCAAAAGCCCAATAAGACGGCAAATATTATTTAACAACATTATGGACATGAATATTGACAGCATCAAAAAACACAATTTTTTATTTTATTCCTTTTTTATGTTGTGCAAGTTTGCAAGAAATGCGCATTAAGCAAATAATACACATGTTTTCTTTCCAACATCTTAAATTATTGACAACGATATTACCGCTGGCGGTACATTTTATTAATAAACAAAAAAGCATAAGAAATAGGACGAACACAGGAGCCATTCAGTAAAGTCCTACTAGTAGTGCAAGTTAATTTGTATTTTTATTTTATTTTCTTTTGTTCGGAATTGCAAAACAAGTGCACTCTTTGCACCTCTGCATTAGTTATACCCTACTCCATGTTTGCATTCTAAACACACAATAAATGAACCTGATAAATCGTTATGCAGCCTTTACCTGTAATTTTGTCAGCACATAAAAAGAAGTTACAATCTGGGCTGCAATGCAAAAAGGACATTTGCCCAAGTTTGGAATAACTTGTAACTTTTAGGGAGTACACTATTAAAGAGTGTTTTCTAAGCACGATAGAAATTGTGAAAAATAATGCAAACAAATTAAACTTGAAAAATCAGCAAAAATCAGTGACTCCATGTAGACCCATAGAAAATAATCAAAGAGCATTAAATCGCTCGATTATTGGATAAAATCGACAAGTCCATTTCTTTAAATCAACTTATCGCCGAAATTTTTTAAATATGGTTGAGGATGCCGTAGAGTTCGTAGAGTAATAATCACATCTCGCCCGGATCAATGTCTTCTTTATTTTAAAACAAAAAATCTTTGATCAAACGGTGTATTTCTCTGGTTATTATTTAATCTGTTAAGTGTCTGTTGGTGGTTGACTTTATTCCAAATGCGATAATTTTGTTTTATTAACTAAACGGTTAAGCCAAACACAACACGCATCAGAAATTGATAATTATTGAAATTATTATGATAACAGATTTTTAAAGTAATTTTAATTAACGAGGTAGCGTTTTTCAAGTGTCAATCAATTCATGATAGTTTGCCAGGGCACACGTTACTGATCATAAATGTGAAAAAGTATTAGCAGTATGACAGTACAATCTTTTAATGTTGTCCAAAGTCCCGGAGTTCCTATCTCTAAACTTTCAGCATTTAACTCCACATAATCAGGTAAATTTTTTCAAACTGCTTCTAAGGACGAAGGCCGCTGCAGACAGTTCCTCTTATTATTATTAATCACCCTTATTCTTGTTGTCGGCGTCGACGTTTTAGTATCAATATCACTTCGTATCAATGTCGGCGTCAATTCAATAAAAATTTTGCATTCTATAACATTCCTGTGGCGACGTCGACGGTTTATTGATTTTTATGAAATGAAAATGCACATTCCTAAGTTTTTTGTTAAATTTTATTTGTGTTTGACACTTTTATAGTAAAATGTGTTTTATAGGTGAAGAAAATGTTGATTTAATTGAAGATGAAAGCTCGAGAAAACACAAACTTGTGTTGGAAAGAAAACTTTTTAGGCATAATTGCAATATTTTAAATTTGCCGGATCGCAAGTATGTAAATATGTTTTGCCTGTTCCTGCTTGTGCTTCTGCAGTAAATCAGTTTAATTGTTCCATGGCCATTTTCTTCAAGAATGTTTGTCACAGCTTCTTCCAGCGGACTAAGTGAAAATTGTTTACACATTCCGCTGCCAGTGGCTTTACACTCCGCTTTATTAACAACCATCTTTTATTCATTTTGAATTTTAAATTTCGCTTTACCATAAAATTAATTTTTACAAACTTTTTTATAAATCCCTATTCGATCCTTTTTTTTTGTTACCTTTTGCCATCCATCTGCTAATCTTCTAGGCTGACCAAGAGAATTTAGAATTTTTCCCATTTCTTCTCATTTTTCTTTAAAATTTCATGCGTCTGCGAAAACCCAGTACAAAAGATGGATTCTTCTGCAATTTTTCCACCAATTTTTCAAATTGATTTGCACTTCACTTTTTTACATTTTCAATGTTATTTTTGGTTTAAATCACTTCCAGTCGTTGTACAAAAAGGCGTCGACAAAAAACAGAGTCACGTCGTCACAATTGTTATAAAATACAAAAAATCTTTGAGTAGAAATCGGTAAATGTCAATAACGACAAGTAGAATAGCAAATCGAATGCGTTGACACATATCAACGTTGATTTGTGACAACGTCGAGAACTAGAATAAGGGTTGTGAATTTGTTATTCATTTCCTTTTAATAAATGAAATAAATAATCGCTTCTGCCTCAACATCTTCTTGTATCTAAAAAATCAGTAGAACTAAATAAGTACGTAAAAATTTCTCCTCTTTCCCCGCACCGTAAAAATAATCATTGTTACCATCTGGGCAATATTGAAATTCAAACTTTTAAGCCACTAAAAATCATAGTAGGAAAATCATTAACGTGACCTCTTCCTGGAATGTCCCATGTCAAATGCATTCTAGCAAATTGTATTAAATTTTTTATCCGTACATTATTATTAATTAAACTATTCACTGCTTGTCAAGGCTCTTTTTGAGATACTTGCTGTAAGCTGGAGACATAATTTTTAATGCTAAAAGATTCTCAAGTTGAAATCCTTCTTTTATTATTATTTTTATAATTTTCAATTGCAGGGCACAGTTTTGTGACTTCTCAAAATTTCGGTCCAATGGCCCGATAGAAATATCCTTGCAAAATACACTATTTATAAATAATTTTTTCTTAAATCAAACCGATTTTGGCCTTTTAGTTTTGCATTAATTCGTAGCGAATACAATCAGCTGTTCATGGTCATACACTTGACTAATTATTATATTTATTGCCAGTAATTTAGATTGTTTTCTTGTCTTAACTGTAAATGATTAAAAGTTCATCAGGTGTAGCAAATTTTCAATCGTTTTTAAATTACTTTAATGGTACTTAAATTTAACAAAAGATTTAAAGAAAGAAGAATAACCCAAAGAACCAATTGTATTTATGGGAGCTAAAACATGTCTGCTGATACAATGGAACAACAAAATTGCTAACACGTGATCAATATGTTTTACACTGGATTATATTAGTTGATCAAGAAGCATAATGTTTGGTTATTAATCGTACAAAATAATTACATGATTCTTCTGATACGCGCTTTAAACGCAAAAAATTCTTTTCGTTTCTTATTACAGTTTTAAAAAAAATTTTGTAAACTGATGGTTAAATACAATTAACTTTTATTTTGTTTCTTTTTCTTTTATATGTCAATTTCTGAGCTGCTTCCTTAGGATATTGTTGTATTATTAAATGGACTTTAACTAAATGGTCTTTTAATTTTAAATTAAGCTGTGTGCTTGAGTTCTAAAGTGAATTCACTATGTTGTTGTTCACAAAATTTTTGCATAAATCTTGTCATCAAATTCTATTGGCGCCGCTTTTGTAGATGATAGTCGAAATAGACCATGTAACCATGATCAGTTACTATCTTTGCCATTAATACAAAAACAATATTTGTAAGAGAGAGATAGAGAGTAAGATGGCAGAAGGGGAAGAAAACCAAACAAAAGAACTAGAAACCTTATGACCTGTCTTGCATCAAGCCTGCGTTTGTATCATAAACAAACTACTGCACAGTGACTCACAGATGATTTTATAACTCTGAACTAAAATTTTAAATATAAAAAACTACACTACGGTTGCCCAAAAATTGTAGTAAAAACTGTAATCTTAATTCTCCACTTGAAGGAAATCGCAAATATAAAGACTTTCGTTTATACGTTCACAAGGTTCAACCGGCACAATAATAAAAAAAACTATCATATAATTAACAAATAAGAGAGTACTGCATACCTTTTCTCGCCAGACGAAAAAAAAAAACTTTCTATATCCACCTTTTCGCGTCTTTTATAATGATTCTCATACATAAGAAAACAACAAACACAAAGCAACGTAAACAAAACGTACATATATGTATATCCCTCCAATTCATCTTTCCTTTTAGGTGCATTACACCCTCCACCACAGGTGGAAAAAGGGTATATCTAGGTTTGTCATTCCGTTTGTAATTGCTTACAATATCCATTTCCGAACCTATAAAGTGCATTTACTCTAAGTTTTTATGCATAGCGAATCGATTGAGCGATGTCCGTTTGACCGTCCGTATTCGAATTGAAATTAACTTTGCCAGGGCTCCAAGTGGCTTAGAGAAAATTTAAATATGCCAATCGATCACACATAGTTTTGCTTTTGAAAATCAAGCACAAGACCAGAAAAAGCGAACTGTACATTAGTATCTCAGGTGGCCTATCAACCTATTGGTGTTTTCCGTATTCATTAATTTTTCCGGGATCTATTTGCTCAAAACATCCTCTCAAAACGTCTATTACATAACATCTTGTGTACATATTAAGAAGGAAAAGGCCCATATGCAGTCGATAAGGCAATCAGTTTCACTGATACAGTTGACGCTCTCACTCTGTTTCAACAGCCTGCCGAATAACTTTCTATTCAAATCAAAGCAGCAAAGACAGGCAAACACAACATGAGGAAATGTGTTAAAAAGGAAAAAAAATACGTGGTTTGCTGCTCAGTCATGTTGGTGAATTTCAGTAGATGGGATGAAAGTTTCTAAAGACCGTTTGGGATCATTGCTTACTCCATTTCAACACGGACCAACGGAATCGTTTCCTACTTGTTGTCAAGGGTAACAAAGGAACTTCAATTTGCTAATTAATTGCTATTTTATTATAGTGAATTGTTTCAGGATCTTAAGAAAAATTAAGTACCATATATTAATGAAAAGGTTAAAGTGTAGAAAATGGATAGACAAAATGACATTTAGCTGAAACTTAGAAGAAATTTAAAAAATAAAAAATAAATATTAAAAAAAAATTTGTTCAACCATTTTTATTTGTGAACTAAAACACTGTAACACGTTTGTTCAATGAAATTCCAAAGTAACAAAATTTTATTTTTGGCAGACTTGAAGAAGAGCCAAAACTCAGTAAAAAAAAAATGCCAAAAAAACCAAACCATGATCAAACTCAGCTGCCACCACACAGCCATGCAATCATACTTGTATTGAAGAAACAAAACTGCATGATTATAAGCTTCTGTGTGTCCTCTTCGTGTCTAACAAGACATCAACAAAAGACGACTCTAGTTTTTCTCGATACTTAAAATAAGAAAAACAAAAACTTAATAAATACCCTGCTCAACAATGACAAAAATTAAAGTCTCGACAACTTGTGAGGTTGCGCCTCCACCAGGCAGTTAATTAATTCTAAATGCAACATACACTTATATATTCGTACATACGGTCGTACAAACATACATCATGCAACAAGATCATGATGGCGATCAATATTTGTGGTACTCATTGTCGCCGTTATGCCGCCATGTACAAATGCTTGCATTCAGCTTTTATTTTGGCGACAACGCTTCTTCTTTATTTAGTTTAACTTTATAGTTTTACTAAGTACTGCTACACTTGCTTGCCAATTCCACAACACGTCCTTCTTTCTACAACCCCTAACCATAAAACTGTAAATTTTTTTTTTTTTTTTTTTTGTTATTATTAGTTGAGTAGTTAAATACGAAATCAAGTCATTACGTTTGTCACTCTTAACCTGAAACAACAACGATCACTGTTACAAACATAATATCATCAGCATCATCATTAATGCCATGGATGACTGCATACATCAACAATAAGTAGAAATAGTTTTTGTGTTCTAAAAGAAAAAAAAAACAAAAACAGAGTCAATACACGTATTCACATTAAAAGAAAAAATTGAAAATCTCTCAATTAGTCAAACAATTAAATCAGTAATCGAAACGTATTGGATTGAATGTTTTGAAATGAGATTTCATTGAAGTTATACTGAAATGAACTTTCAATAAGTAGAATTTTGCTTGGCTTGGCATCTCAATGAAATGATGAAATGGAATAAAACGAATTCCTATCAGGTTTCCTAAATTAATGCCATTCGCCTTTTTAAGATGATACTGCAGCTGCTACTGCTGCTGCTGGCTGCTTGTATTGCAACAACTTGATCATCTTATCTACTGTTAGTTGGAGCATTTTACCTTAATTTTAGTTTCCAACATTATAAACTCGTCGTATGTACTTTGGTGGTGGCAAGTTTAACAAAACCACCCGCAGGTTTTCTACTTTAAATTCATTTCACAAATTGCCACCGATTTTTTCTTTCGATTTAAGTTCTCAGAATGTTTTAGCTTTTTCCTTTAACTGATTTGTTTCAGTTTTTGTGTTATACTTTTTGCTATCCAGGGCATCCATCAATGTTTCACTTGAAAAGTCATTTTTGTTATTTGTTTTGTTGCATTTTGTTGTAAGTATTTATTTTTTTAAGTCATTATATCCATTTATCCAGGTGGTGAAAATGACTTCTTGTTCTTAAACAGCTTTATAAATTAATGTGAAATAATTTCATGTGTAGATTTTTTAGACTGTTTCTCAAATGTGACTGAAATACCAAAATCGTAATGTGACCAACTACAATATTTTCTTCTGATATTTATTTTTCAATACCAGACAATTTTTACTTAAATATTGACTGCTTAAAACTAGGAAAGAGAAGGTTGTTATGTGATATTAACCATCACATCCTAGCAAAAAATTATACATTACCTAAAAAAGTACTTGCCACATAATGACTTACTTTTGTAGTTGCCATATTTTTTACTAGCTTACAAAACACAATTCGCAAAAGAAAGAAGTTTTAATTGAACTAGTTCTTTAAGTTAAAAGAGAATACCTTTAAATGTGTTCTAATGATATTCATAATTTATAATTGATTATAAAAGTATCATGCCTTGTTAAAGCTATTAGGTTGGTAATCCACTTAGAAAGTCCTTCCGCCAAAAATGCTTAATTCCAGACTCGATTACCTTTTCTAAAATTTTTTGGTGGGAAAACCTACTTTAAGGTGTTCAAAAATGTAAGCAAAATTTGAAATAAAAAGCACTTTTAATTTTCAAGAAAGGTATGTTATAGATTATGTCTGACGCATACCTTACACGGACATTTTTTATTAGAGTTGGGCTTATCAGCTCTGTAAAGTGAGCGCTCTTTTCAGCTCAGCTCATTAGAACGAACTAGTTTGTTCATTTACTTCAAATTTCACTTAGTGAGCTAAAAAGAACTGAGCGAATCCAGTTGATCTGTTAAGCTCAATTGTTTTTAGCTTATAAAATTTTAAATATTCTGTGATAAATATATCAATGAAAAATTGTGCGACTGAAAAGCAGTTTAAAGATTAAAGGCCTTATTCACAATAAATAAAAATTGATTGTGAATAAGGCCTTAATAATATGTGTGTATGTACTTATATCAGTAACTGAGCTAAAGAGACCTTTCCATATAGTTCAATTAAGTGAGCGGTTTAATTGAACTAGGTTGTTCATGAACGGCACGACTCCACCATTTATAAATTTAAGACTGGTGAATTATTAATTTAGAGCTTCAGTTTAAAATAACTTCAATGTGTTTGTTTTTAGGCAATTTTAAGTTATTGAGATGAAACGCTTCGAGATGTATAATCACTGGAGTTTCATTTATTTTTTCGATTTACTTTGTACGTTCTTCGGAGATTATTCGAGGTAAATAGTTTCTGATGTTAAAATTCCGTAACAACGACATGTAAAACTTCTATAACAAGAAAGGTTATATTTTTGTTGACTGTTAAAAATGTGGTGGTGTTTTTATATAAAATTAAACTGTAATGATTTAATTATTGATACCCTTGCCTTTTTTTGATATTTAACGTTTATGGCGAAAGTAATGTATTCGCTATCGAGATACCGTTTTTTTAAAAGTATTTTCCCCAAAAAGGTAGTATTATCTTTTTGCTTATGTAATTTAAATTTACTTCAGTACTAGCAAATTTGTTTAAACCATTTTAAAGACAACCTCTAGCAAATGCGAATAACAGAAAAATTAGGTCAACAATTATAACGGTTCCCCCTCCAGCCCTTTCCAACATTGCCAACTTTGGAACAAAATTTTAAAATTATTGTAAAATCCCACAGATAAAAAAATGTAAACGGGCTGGCTTTTAAGTCCCCGAATTTAAATAATTCTACAAAAGAAATTTTTCGCCGTTCCGGGAATTTATATGTTGAAACTTTAAAATTTTGTAGGAATAGCTCGATATGTTATGTTTTTGTAGCAATTTTGTCCACATTTAATTTCTCAAAAATCCACCTTTACATGATTTTTTTTCAGTTTTCGAAAATGTAGCGCGAAAAAAATAATTACAATATTATTAATCTAGATCCCATAAGCTTATCTTTGATGCTAATTACATGTAAACAAAATTTGACATCTGAAAACGTAAACAAGAAAGTCAGCTGATCTAGTGGTACTACCTAGCTTATTAATGTGCCTTAAATCATTATATTTATGTATAATCTTATATTTTAAGCTAATGCCTTAAATCATTATAATTTTTAATAAGAAAAGACGTTTGTAAATAAATTAATTTGAAAATAAAACATATATATTCATATTACAAAACTAACACATACTGAGCGATAGTTACGTTAGTAAGAATGTCTTAAATAGATTAATATGAATTCGAGTCCCAGAGGCGCCTTGAGCTTAAAAAATATATTTGTTTGTAAGCACCTGCGTCGGATGAATTGTTATAAACAAGACATCAAGCAATTTGAGTCTCGTTGGAATCCTAGAATGTTGTGACGTGGATGACTGTGTACGATTGTTTCAGAACGTGTTTAGCAAATAAAATATCGTGAAGATAATTCTAGCCAGAGCCACAATGTCAGAAACACAATATTAAAAAACAAATAAATAAAAATAATAACTGGCGTGGTAATATTATGAAGAATCAAACAAAACCTTACGTTTCAACAAGGGACAAAACATAAAACTAAACGTTATGGATGTTGGGCATCGCAAATCAATATTTTAATTTTTTATAGTGCACAACGTTAGGAGTATTTAAAAAAAATATTTTCTTAACCTAAACTTACACTTTGAACATTTTTTTGTATGAGCTTGCCATACCTTTTTAGGAGCGACGCAATAGGGTCCCAAAGTAGGGCTCATCGTACATTACTTTTCTTGTTGCTCTTCTGCTTTTCATTAGATTTAGAAAAAATGTTTAAACTTTAAAAGCCCCTGATAAGAAATCAAAACCAAGCATAATCTGTAAAGTTATCATCTTAAGTTACGGAGTTATTTGTATATAAAAATTAAACATGCTGAATTTTTTAAGACCTCAGACAATTTTTTCTACAATATTGGATACTTGTTTTGACAAAATATCGCTTTTATTTTCATTAGTTT
This sequence comes from Gymnosoma rotundatum, assembly GCA_916610165.2. NCBI lineage: Eukaryota > Metazoa > Arthropoda > Insecta > Diptera > Tachinidae > Gymnosoma > Gymnosoma rotundatum. The sequence goes on along the minus strand of OU744338.1, from coordinate 69,250,612 downwards.
CCCAGGAAAGTTGTAAAAAAAATTTTTTAACTAAGCAAAATAACTTTACTAGATTACAAAGCTTGCGGGTTTCTACTTAAAATTTGTACAAATTACAGATTTTTAAATATTTCCAAATGCTTTTTGTAAAAAAAAAACAAAATTTCCTAATTTAAACCGTTATGGAGATGATTGTTGTTTATTGTGTAACTCCTTAGACTTATCAAATGGGACCAATAATCTAAAATCCCAAAAATAAAAGGAAACGCAAATAACAGGATTAATTTAAAATTTAATTATCGAAATATTTTAGTTGGTTACATTTGCCAACCGAAGTATTTTTATTTTTTGTTGATTGAAACTTAATTTAATATGAGCATGTGATTATTTAGTTGTTTAGCAAGAAATCTCATGAGAACATGTTAAGTGGACACATTTGATTTGTATAATTTGTATTCAGCATTTCTTTCGCAGAAATGAAAAATTGCTATATTACCAGGAAATTTCTATGGCTAAGTGACTAGCCCGTACCCGGTGTTATACGTTACCCTGTCATAATAAAATTAACAAAATAGTAAAAGTTTTAATTTAACAGCTGATTTATCAAATCATTTATTTACTTTACAGAATCTCGATGTTATGGTTTGAAATGCACGGTGATAAATTAGCAATTTGCATTGGAGGTTTAAGAGATTCAGCTCATTTTTCTCACACAGGAATATAAAGACCCTTTCAGAAAGTGCAGACTATCGTTATGCTAGTTTTCCACATTTTTTATATGAATATGCACTCAGAACTACGAGGGCTGCTATATATATTTCTGGCCTGGCAACACTGAGTGCTGCCAAGTACAATCTGACATTTCCATTGGAAAGTTTGTTATTTTTAAGCATAATCGTGCTCAAAACGTTTTGAAGTACGACCATTATTTGTGTTGTTAACAGTGACTTGAAAAAATTATTATAGAAAAAAATGGAATTAAGTCCGAGTTTAGACGGGCGAACAATTGGAAGAAAAACATTTTGAATTCTCTTTTGTTTTTTCATTCGCGTTCACACAGGCGAACATGTTGTCGGAAACATTTCATTAGTGTTGTAATTGTTCGCTTTAAAATGTATGCAAAGAAAATGTCTACAAAGCGTATCGCCAAGTACTGAACACAAAAACGATTCTCTCTTCCCCACCCGTAATTTGCTATCAAACTTAATGTTTCCCTTCCAAATGTTTCCACGTATAAACGGCGACTAACTCATGAACATTTTCGTGCCATCATTTTTCACAACTTTCGACGTGGATTATCACGACAAGAGTGCATTGATGAACTTAAATCGTTGTATGGCGATGAAGCACCATCCTATAGCACTGTGAAAAATTGGTATAATGAATTTAATCGCGGCCGAAGCTCGCTCAAAGACGAATTCCGTGAAGGTCGTCCAAAAACGGCTGTTGTGCCAGAGAACATTGATGCCGTGCGTGAACTCATAATTCAAGATCGACATGCGACATACCGAGAGATAGAGACATGCTTGGACATTTCTTCCACCAGCATACATTCGATACTGCATGAACACCTGGCAGTAAAAAGGTTTGTTCTCGTTGGATCTCGCACAATTTGAAAGTCGCTCAAAAAAGGCTCGTGTCGATTGGTGCAAAGAAATGTTGCAAAAATACGATTGCGGTGCTTCAAAAGACGTTTATAAGATCGTCACTGGTGACGAATCATGGATCTATGCGTATGAGCCCGAAACGAAACAACAATCGACCGTGTGGGTCTTCAAAGACGAGCCAAATCCAACGAAAGTTGTTCGTGGAAGAAGCACTTCGAAGCAAATGGTCGCTTGTTTCTTCGGCAAAACTGGTCATGTGGCGACTTTTCCTCTTGAGCAACGTAGGACGTTCACTTCTGAGTGGTACAATACAATTTGTTTGCCTGAAGTCATCGGAGAAATTCGAAAAACCAACAAGAGAAGACGAATCATTGTTCACCATGACAATGCGAGCTCTCACACATCGGCTCAAACCAGAGCGTTTTTTACCGGCCAAAACGTCGAATTAATGACTTGGCACCTAATGACTTCTTCTTGTTTCCGCATATCAAGAAAAAAATGCGTGGTCAACGATTTTCGTCGCCAGAAGAAGCTGTTGAAGTGTTCAAAAACCATGTTTTAGAGGTGTCTCAATCGGAGTGGAAAAAGTGCTTCGACAACTGGTTTGAGCGCATGCAAAATTAAATAAATCATGCTGGAGAATACTTTAAAAAACAATTAAACCATTTTTGATAATAAATATTCGCATTTTCACTATTAGGACAGAAATATATAGAGCAGCCCTCGTATAGTGTCTCGTCCATTATTTCAAGACTATATACATACAACTAGGAAAATTACTTTGCAAGGCTCTGACTATTATTATTCTCTATAACTATAGCAAATATGCACTTCCTATGAAAATCGAAAAGCACACTGCTTCAATAGCTTAAATTTTGACTCAGTGTTGCATCTTTAAAAAAAGTTGCAGGCTTTCAAAACAACACACAACAAACAAAGACACATTAATTTTTAAGTTCTTAGAAAATAATTGTTTAATTGTTTGTTTGATTGCTAGTTTCTTTGACATTTACACCATCACACTGATGTCTCTAAAATCTAAAAGAAATAACAGTTATAAATTTTTAATATTAAGCAGAAATGATACTGTTTCAACTTTGCGCAAGTAACACACTTATTAATCTTAGTTGAATGGACTGAATACTTTTAGTAGGCTTGGGATCGTTGAATGATTTTATTATAAATGTGCGCTGTTCAATCATGTATTTGCAAGTGCATATTCGAACACATTGCAGACAAAATGAGAACAGTAGGCGTGGCGTCTTTTTAACGAAAAAAAATCTATATTCGTATGTATATGTAAAAAATTATAGAATTGAATAGAAATTATTTTGGGTTAAGTTCATTTATTTTTAATTTCTAAAAACCTTTTTTAGAAAGAAAATTTATTTTACAAATGTATGCGGACGTTTTCCAAAGAAAACAAGAAAAATTAGACGCTAGCAGAATGAAATGCTGCACTTTCTGGACCGCTACTACCTTAGTTGTGTAATTTATAAACATCATCTATTTAACCAACTCACTTTGTAAATAAGAATACGAGATATATTCATATTAATATTAATTTGGTTACACGAAATTTAAACACAAACCAACGTATTTCTTTACTGTTCTCTCTGTATTTGTAAAATAAATTTTCTTTCTAAAAAAGATTTTTAGAAATTAAAAATAAATGAACTTAAGCCAAAATAAATTCTATTCATTTATAATATTCACAGTTCAAATAATATTTTAATAAAAATTAAAAATTAAAGAAATCTTAAAACTCTGTGCGAGTAGAAATTTTGTTAGTAATCGATATAGTCAGCTTAAAATAGGTGAAATCGCAACAGTTAATGTAAAAATATGTGATATTGTGAACATTTAAATTTTACATTAGCAACTGTTAGCAATTCGCTCAGTTATAAAACACAAAAAATGGGCAATTTGGAATGGTTGCTAAAATACCTCCCAGACCAAGGACCAAACATGCACTTGCAAGACTTGTTATTTACAACTTGCTGTGCCATATAGAACTATCAACGCGAAATTTTTTTTTTTTTTGAAAAATATTAGTAGATAATAAAAAATACAATAAGAATTTAAATTCTAAGAACACTTTTGTTACATACTCTAACAAAGTGAAAAATATATTTTACATGCCACCAGCAATTGCATTAACTGTAATAGTATAAAACATTAATATATTTAAACCATAAATAAAACAAAAATGCTAATACAAATTTTATTTTTATATTTTCAGGATCCATCTACGGTAAGTAATAAAAATATGTTTTTAAAATTTTAAATATTTTAATTCTACTATTTGTTACTATTTTAAGGTGAGAATACTACTAGTTAAAACATGACTTAATTAAGGAGCATTTTATATATGTATATAAAATATTTATTGTGTTTTTTGACTAAATATTAACAGCTAAATTAAATAAATTTTGACTAAATATTAACGCCTAAAATAAATAAATTTACAAAAAAAAATTTTTTCTAGCTAACAGCCTATGAAAGTTTTTTGAAACCACTCGGGGCTTGCGAACAAAATATGTCACGAATTGGAAAGGGGTTGAGAGTTATAAATAAAATTTGTAAAATGAAATCTATTTTATTTTAGAATCATCTTTTGAAAGACAATTTTTTTAGTATAAAACTTTTTTAATAATTATTATTTCTGAAAAAAAATAAGAATATAAATCAAATATTTTATTCGTTATTTAAAAAAACTGGTATACAACAGAGTCAACGCCGTTCTTGAAGATAAGCTAAAATCATATTTTCGAAATGTAAACTAGATATAAACCGTCCAAGACAATCCTGCAGGGCGGCCTTGAAATATCCTTTAATTTCTTTCAGGGCAACATTTAAAACAACATTTAAATGTGTGTTACTGTCCTGTTGTAGAGTTGAATATGTTGCTGTTGTTGTACAGGCACTTTTAGAAATTATGACATTTTTTTTAAATAGTTTTATAAGCCAATGAACTAACTACTAGTTTCGGAACCTGTAAATAAACCAGTACTAAAGTGATTGTCCCTATATCTACACTGCTCAGTGCAGTTCGTATGTTTTTTTAATTTTTTTTTTCAGAGAAAATAAATTCTCTGACCAAGTGACAACAAACATGTGAGGGAGTATAGTCTGACGACAAGGTAAAAGTCTCAACCAGGAGTGGCAATGGTTTCTCAATTCTACTTTGGAGACCCATTTTTTTACATTTGCCAACAAATTACAATTGCATCAACTTTGCCATCTCTGGTCGCGACTGAATGTCAGCACATATTTAATTCTAAAATTTTATATATTTTCACCTATTGTTAAAAAAAAAAAAAAAAATTTGGCATCCTGTTATATATCTGGAATAAGCTATTGTGTGGTAAACAGAGCTAAAAAACATTCTGTTAACTCCGTTCGTAAAAAAGTGCGTTATGTTTATTAAAAAAAAATAACTGTTGTTAAGTAGTCGCATTAACTGAATTGACGAATTAACCGAAAACAGCAGAACAAACCTCTCAAAGTCTTGTTGCTATGTAACCGCTGTAGAACAGAAGAGTCGGTTACAACACTTACAAAGTACAGTTCATACTTGGAAATTCGAACTACTTTGTTTCTATGGCGATTCGAATTTCCAAATTATTCAAATTTCCGGACGGTTTTTTATACAATTTAAAAACTAAAATTTTTAAGAAAAGTTATTTTGAATTATCACTCAGTCTTTGTTAATCATTTCATCAGTAATTTGTTTTTAGGTTTTTATATTTCCAACAAAAAAATATCATTATTAAGATCTAAGACAAGTGCTTAGTGGAAAATAATTGACTGCTTTTGCACCCCTGCATTAAAGTTTTTACACTTCCACATCACTATCTTCATTTGTGTCTAAAGGCAAGCTTTCGCTGTCAAATATATGGAAAGATTTATACTCAAAGGCACGTTTATTCCATCCTTCGATTTCTCTTACAGACATAAAATTATTTTCGTCAAAAGATTTTGGGTCCCAATTGAACAACTTTTACCATGAGTTTTTTAAAGCTGTTTGTTTATCAAAATTATTTATTTATTTTTTATTTTTTGTTTAGTTCACCATTCTCAGCAATTAGTTTGGCTAGCAATTTATTTCTACGAGTATAAATAAGTTTAGTTAGCTTAATTGGATTATGGTCCATGAGCTGCAGTGCTGCTGTAACATTTGGTGGAAAGAAATGCGCCACTATATTTCCATCTTCGCTTTGCAAAACCTCAATGGATGAGTGGGCCGAGCAGTTGTCAATAGGAAAAAGGGCTTTTGGGGGCAAATTATTTTCCTCGAAAAAACGAATAACCTTCTAAAAAATATTTTAGAATTATGGAATGTATAAAAAAGGCTTGCACTAACATACTTCATTAATAAAGATCTTCTGAAACCAGTCATAAAAGTCCGAGATGTCATCTAAGCATTTTTGGAAAAATCGCAATGGAGTGGGTAGATATTTTTTTTAAACACTTTGCATTTTTAACTTTTCCAATAACCAATGGCTATTACTAACAGCAACCATCAGAATTTGATCCAAGTAAGATAGAAAATCTTTCTTTTTGGGTTTTGTACTTATTTCGGAAGCTGAAACATATGGGCAGACAGCGGTAATATAGTCCAGTTTCGTCGACATTTTATATTTGAGATTCCACAAGGCACATTTCTACGATTTTGCACGAAGTTTATGAATAAAAGGAGTGACTGAATTAGTGTCGCTAGATAAAATATCGCCACTAATTTTAAAAAGGCGCATTTAAATTTGTTGAACAATCCATCGCTTGCCCGAAAATCATTTTTAAGCTTTATCGGAATATTCTTGCCTGAAATTACTTTCGCTTTCTCCTTTAATATTGGTCCATTTAATGTCGACTTTTTTCACGTTGATTGAGAAACCACTCATTGAGACGACTTTTCATTTTCGGATAAGAAATATTTTTAATTAGGTTTGTTTGGCATTTTAAGTCCACTTTCTTATATTAATAAATGTTAAACCTTAAGTGTATATATACAAACGCCAAAAAAAATTACTCTTAAACTCTAACAACATCAACAATATCTGTAAACCGTTTATTAAAATGGGATTCCCCTTTTTCCTTTGTATTTGGTTAAGCTAAATTGATGAAATTTTAGTGTTTACACAAAAAAAAACACCTCTCGGAAATTCGAATTTTGCATTCTAATTTTAGAGCGCTATATAAATTTACTGATTGGAATTTCTGGAATTTCGAATTTCTAAGAGTTCGAATTTCTGAGCGTCTACCGTAAAACAAAAAACCGTCATAAAAACCTCGACAGAGCCTTGAAAGGCCTAATTAGTAACTACGAGGCCTGTTATATATATTTCTGGCCTAGCAACACTCAGTGCTGCCATGTGCAATCTGACATTTCCATTGGAAAGTTTGTCATTTTTAAGCATAATCGTACTCAAAACGTTTTGACGTACGACCATTATTTGTGTTGTTTACAGTGACTTGAAAAAATTAATATAGAAAAAAATGGAATTAACTCGTGAACATTTTCGTGCCATCATTTTTCACATCTTTCGACGTGGATTATCACGACAAGAGTGCATTGATGAACTTAAATCTTTGTATGGCGATGAAGCACCATCCTATAGCACTGTAAAAAATCGGTATAATTAATTTAATCATGGCCGAAGCTCGCTCAAAGACGAATTCCGTGAAGGTCGTCCAAAAACGGCTGTTGTGCCAGAGAACATTGATGCCGTGCGTGAACTCATAATGCAAGATCGACATGCGACATACCGAGAGATAGAGACATCCTTGGACATTTCTTCCACCAGCATACATTCGATACTGCATGAACACCTGGCCGTAAAAAATGTTTGTTCTCGTTGGATCCCGCACAATTTGAAAGTCGCTCAAAAAAAGGCTCGTGTCGATTGGTGCAAAGAAATGTTGCAAAAATACGATTGCGGTGCTTCAAAAGACGTTTATAAGATCGTCACAGGTGACGAATCATTGATCTATGCGTATGAGCCCGAAACGAAACAACAATCGACCGTGTGGGTCTTCAAAGACGAGCAAAATCCAACGAAAGTTGTTCGTGGAAGAAGCACTACAATTTTTTTGCCTGAAATCATCGAAGAAATTCGAAAAACCAACAAGAGAAGACGAATCATTGTTCCATGACAATGCGAGCTCTCACACATCGGCTCAAACCAGAGCGTTTTTGACCGGCCAAAACGTCGAATTAATGGGTCATCCGCCTTACAGCCCTGACTTGGCACCTAATGACTTCTTCTTGTTTCCACACATCAAGAAAAAAATGCGTGGTCAACGATTTTCGTCGCCAGAAGAAGTTGTTGAAGTGTTCAAAAACCATGTTTTAGAGGTGTCTCAATCGGAGTGGAAAAAGTGCTTCGACAACTGGTTTGATCGCATGCAAAAGTGTATACATCATGCTGGAGAATACTTTGAAAAACAATAAAATCATTTTTGATTATAAATATTCGCATTTTCACTATTAGGCCAGAAATATATAGAGCAGCCCTCGTATGAAATCATGGGTAAAAATCGGAGCCACAGATTAAAAGACAAGAGATAAGAAATTGACCCGACTGTATTTCTAATCAAAAGATTTCCTATGTTTGCGAAAGGAAAAATATAATATAAAGAATCCGTAAGTTCCTTAAGAGCAAGAAAATAGGAAATAAAATTAATCCAAAAAATTACTGTATCAAACTTAACGCAAACTGTAGTTAATTAAATATTTTCTTTTACTTATGGAAATAAACCAGTTGAAAACATTAGGCTACAGTGTTAAACATAACAATTACATTAAGAACACGATATTAACGGGATATAAATCCATTTATAAGGATACTTTATTTAAGTATTCCTTTTGGTATGAGTTTCAAGTGAACTAAATAATTATTAAACTAAAATAAAAATAAAATTATATTGTAATCTTGACTAAATCTACATGGAAATTAACAAGCTGTTCATATTCCCAAAACCAAATGAATTATACTTCAACTAAAAAACAAACAAAAGTAAGTTTTCTTCACTGGGCTCTGGTATTTTCATACTTTTATGTTCTAAATTAACAATAGAATCAAGGTAAATAATTTTAAGTTGCAAGTTTCAAAGAGCCAGTAATTAGAACCTCTTTACATGTATTAACGCCATAATTTAACGATCAAATTTAATTGATTAGAAAGTTTATTTCCGGCCCAAATAAAACTAACAAAACCAACTTAACACAAAGGAAAGTACTGCTTTAATTTTCAGTTTAACAATTCCCTTAATAAATGTCAAAAAGTAAAAAAAAAAGAATCCGCCTTAAGAAATCGTGACCTTTACATGGGACACGTACAAATATTTGTGTTGAAATGCTCAAACATGTTTAAAATTGAAATTTTTGTTTATTTCATTTTTAACAAAACAACACAAAAACATTCACATGTATGTTGCCTGTAGCCCTTAAAACAATGACATTAATAATGATTATGATGATGATAATGATAATGTTAAATACACGTTTGCCAGTCAGTCATTTACTCGTATCTGTGGCAAACCATCTAAATGACATATTAAGCGCTTGACAACTGCAAACAAACTGCCACTGATATTACGACCAACAATTGTTATTTTAATAATAATATACCCGCACTAAGACAACTATTTACTCCTACAACTACTCCTACAATCAGTCAAATTAATCGTAAGACATTGAATAAACTGGATAAAATTTTTGTCTTTTTCAAACCTCAAGTTATGCGTTTTATTAGTTTACGTGGCATTTTATTAGAAACCCCCTCTTCATTTTAAATGAGTCAAGTAATAAACAGAATTTTTTTATTCTAAAAGTTTGGTGATGTTCCAAATTTCATTCAAAATTAAAATATTTCAAATATTTATCCAGGGCAGCCATCAATATCATTAATGAGCTTTGGCCGATCTTCTATTTTACTTGCAGACATCTAGCAAGGCAGCCACCACATCTGCTCAATATGTGTAAGCCTGTTTAACTTTTAATTCTAGTCGCACACCATTTTTTAAAGTATTTTTTGAGAAGTACTTTTCTGAGCGGTTCTGACAAAAAGCAAATATTATTCATCGAAATAATTTTTTCAAGGTTCGTTTTTAAATCAGCAGTTTTTATAAGCTATCTGTCTTGCAGAAAGTACCTTTAAAGCTGTTCTTATTAGAAATTCTGTTTTAAAATTATTTTTTAAATTAATTTTTTTAAAGTAGCTTTTCGGCAAGTTTTTTAAATTTATAAGAAAGATATTTTGTAGAAAAGTACTTTTTAAAAAGCTACTTTTTCGGAAGGTACTTCTTAGAAGCAATTTTTAAATGTGTTTTTTAATGATATTTTCTCAAACGTATCTAGTTTTTAAAAGTAAGTTTTGTTTAAAGATAATATTAAAAAAAAATTACTTATTTAGGGTATTTTAGAAAACTCCTTTTCTGTTGAGGCTTTCCATAATGATTAACTGTCATTGGACTTTTATGTCACACTTAGAAGTCCATGGACATTATGTCGCTTTGAGTTATTCACTAAATATAAAAACAATTTATTTTGCCGATTCTATTTTTTATAAAAAAAATAATAATTTACAATTGTAATATTTCCTTGCGCAAAAGCTTTTTTTGTCGAAATAGTCTTTGACCATTTCGTCAAGCGACTGTTGACTGCAATCGAGGAATTATTAATTTCATCTGTGTCTTCATTAACAAAATAAAACACCCATTTTGTAACACAATAACAAAACGGAATTCATCTGAGGAAGCAAAGACATTGAAATAAACTCCAGATATGAATGAGTATTCAACAGCAACAATAATAACTACTTTAAATTATATACAGCACAAAAAATGTTGGTATTGAATTTAGAGTGTCATATAATACAGCGGAGGATCTTGTTTTTACTCGTTCTTTTGCAACGACAGGTGCATGTTGGTTTTTTTCTTTTTTTTACAAAATGATAAAACTTTACCTAGTTTGTGATAACAGGCCGATGTGTTTCGCATTATTATTATTATTATTAAATATTGTCAAACGAGTATTAATTTCATTTCAGCTCTCCTTCTTTCTTTATTTGTCATACATTTGATATCTAGACCGCTTAAAATGAAGACAAGACCTTACACTCTTAAAAATTCGCAAAGTTGAGTTCTCCTCTCTGTCCAATACATGTGCAGATAAATGACTTTTACTATGATTTATGAGTTTTTTAAACTTTTAAATAAAAAAGTGGAGTTTTCGTTTATTTGCTCGTTTTTTACGTTCAAAAAAGTAAGCAGCAGTAGCCGCATAAGTAAACAGTTGTTTTGGCTTTCTCGTATAGAAATGCGGCGTTATTTTTTCGTTTTGTTCAGTGCCGTCTTCACAATAATCGACATCATTGTGCAAATATGTCAGTTTAATATTCTCGCGTTATTCGATATCTTTAATTGGTTTCATAATCAACAGCCAAGCAAACCACTACGTAAAATATTTACACAAGATCCGACTCATTTGTCAGTTCATAAAATAAGGATCGTTTATTTCACTGTGCTTATTGGGTTGCCAGGGTTAAATTTATTTCATGAAATAACGGATTAACAGAGTTTAATTATGAAATTGAACCACTTTTTATGTAAAGTAAACGTAAGTAAACCTCATAGTGGTTCTACTAAAACTTTACATGACTAAGGAAGTGGTCTAGAAGTGACCTACTTTATGTAGAAGAACTAAACTTTTGCTTATTCTTTATTTCTTAACCAATGTATTTGCTAAGATGGGGGCCACATTAACTGGCAATAGATTTAATATGCCCTTTGTGTTACTAATCTGTAATACAAACTCGCAAAAAATACCACCCGAAAACACATTGTATCAGTTAGGGTCAGGTTGTTTCCGCAGCCAGATTAATATCCAGATTTAGCTTTTACTTACCTATTTGCGAAAAAAAAAAACAAAACAGGTATGGTACCATCAATTATATTTGTAGGAATGCCATAGACTTAACTAGGATTATCGAACCAAAGGTGGTAAAGTTGCTTCTTCTTCTACTCTTCGGAGTAGCATTCTGGTGGAAATCACTAGGCTCCACAATCAAATGCACACTGATAGAATCACGGTAAAGGACCATGGAAATTCTGATTACAAGGGTCATAAAGTTGACTCTTGAAAAGTATTTTTGGCTATGCCCTACTAACTAGAAATCATGTTATCATGCTGGTATACTAGAAAATACATCGTCCTATTCCGATCTTCCAGACTACTGCACCCCGATACCCTTAATTACGAGCGATCTACACATGTCCTTTCATTGTATACGAAGTAGATTTAATGGGGGAGTATATCTAGAGAAGCCTCGCATCGAAATATAATAAAAGTTAACATTTTTGGCTGAAGATTTTTTGTGTTCTTTTTGAAGAGAGAGCCAGGCGGCAATAAGATTCCTAATAGGTGTATTTACTACATCAAAATAAGTCAAAAGCGAAGAACATTCCCAATTGATTTGGGGGAACGAATATTCAACATCTATCTTTTAAGTGCGCATTTTTGGTACTGCAAGGTGACCATATTGAAACTTTCTGCGGCCCTCGGAGCCTGCGAAAGGCGTATTCACGATCACATTTTTGAACAGGTTCGGACAGTCGTTTTTCCTCAATGAAAACCCCATCTGGCCGAAGATGAATCGGTCTAAGAAATTAAGGATGCTAGGGCTAATGAGGGCACAAATACCCAATCCAGTGGTCACGTTTATAAGACACTGGGATTTTGGGATTCATTCCACAAGGATTGGAGTCCCTGACGAAGAAGACAAGGAGATGACGTCCTGTTTCTGGTTTAAGCTAGCCAGTATCGTTGATCTTGAGAACCTACTTTTCACTTATAAGTTCCTTTACACGGAAAAATCATAGAAGAGACACCATTTGTAACAGGCGCCGTCATACGAATGAGTAAAATGTGGATACCACACGACTCGCCTTCTCTGCTTCTGTTTCGTGCTGCTTCTGCGACTTCTGGATAACCGAAATTTTAGAAAAAAAAGCATGACACATTTCGTACCTGTACATTGAGCAGCCGTGGGATGACACACTAGCTTCCTCTCTTCGGAATGCAGGCAGACTCTGCAATGTTTCTGCGCTGATTGTGAAATCTTATTTTGTCTACTTTCCTTTTTACCTTTCTCCTCCTCTCTTTTTCACAATTTTCACGTAAATTAAAGTAATTGCCGAATGGCCTCAAGCGAACCAAACGTCATGGCCATCTTCCTAACCTAAAATATCCTAAAGTCAATACATTTTTCGAATTTCAAATACGCAATGTTTTCAATACCTGTGTATAATAGTCGCTTCTTAATCAGAAACATAACTTTATTGACATGTTGTTTACAACTTCCCCTTAAATTTAAAACAATAATAATTCGAAAACTCTTGAACAACTCAAAAATAATAGAAATAAAACAATTTTTATTAAAACAAAAAAAGAGAAGATGAAACTTCTTTTGATAAACTTACATAGCTTTTGAAAGATCAATCGATAAATATTCAAACAGGTGGAAAAGCATAATTGTAACTGACTTATTTAAACATTTTTAAAAATCGAATGACGATCGTACCGACTGTCTAAACAACTAAACAGCCAGCGAGACAATCTAAATGCCAAACTTATATCATGTTTTAAAAAATGACTGATGACGATATTTAAGTATTTTTACGAGCTGTTTTCTGTGCAAAAAGTGTTCAATTTAAATGTGGCACGTTCGCATAAGTTGATTCATGACTGTTTTGTAGCACCTTCAACAGATGCATTCGTCTCGATAGCAGATCATACTCTACACAAATGAATATACATATTTCTTTTGCTCATTTTTTCTTCCTGCATTATTAAGTTGTTTAAATATTTAGACTTTTTGAACATGTCAGAAAAAATATCAATAATAATAAGTCGATGCCAGTCCATTTGATTCATATGTTAGGAACATGAAAATGCTAAAATAAAATACTGGTATTCTTTCATCAATAAAATTATGTTTTTAACAGAAAGGGGTCACTTGCTTTATTGAATATCCTTCGGCAGCATTTAACAGTTCATAGTGATTATAATGTTTGCAATAAACTGACAATGTTGTTTCGATGTATGTGACCTATTAAGTAAATGTGAGTCGTAATTAGTTGTAATAACAACCGACAATAAAACCATCAAGCAACAATTTATGAACTTTTATCGCTGCCAGAAAAATAAGTGTTTGTTGTTTTAACGTCTTTGTTACCAACGTTGTCAACGAAATGTCAACATCAACATATCAGCAGGATATAGAAAAATAACTTTAAAATTGCTAAACACGGATAAAAGTTAGTGGCGATTGCTTGTTGGTACAAACAACAAAAATAAATTACAAATTTCTTTATGTTAGATCTATAACACTTTGCCTTTCCATGTTAACCTTTAGATGTACTTTTAGTATTATTGCAATTTCCTAGTAAAAACCCAGTAAACATTTGCTTAGTTCTTGTCTGCATCACAATTATCTATTTTAAAAAAATGCTGTCTGCGAGTTTTAATTCTTTGTTTTAACATAAAAAATGGAGCTGATACTTATCATACGCTTCTTTAAACTTATTACAGTTTCACTGCACATTAAAAAAGTCTGTTTCAATTCCAGGGGGCAAAGGAATCTGTTGCTTGTGAGTTTTAGGCGACCTTGCGATTATGAGATCTTTTACATAAACTTAAAATTTTTAACTCATTTCCTTTATAAATAATGCAAAGGGAGTACCGGGGTAATACAGTTGGCTCTAAGAAAATTTCTAGTGCTGTTTTCGATAATCTGGTGTTCAGTATAACTTATCGTATCAAAAATGCAGCGTATTTTAAGCGGAAATTATGGGAAACAGGGAACGCTCAAAGAATTACTGGAATATATGGCGACAGGTTACTCCAGTCGTACACCACTTTATCTTTATAAGTTAGTCAATGCAAAAGTATAATCTCTTTTTGCTGTGACGTTTCTCTGATGTGGGTTTTTGCTCATTTTAACTACTATAGTGAAGAGTAGTGGTTACGAGCATAATTTCCATGGACTTTATTTCGCACCCAAAAACGCTTTGAAAAACGTCATAATGTCTATCGCTCACCAAAGATTTTTTGTATAGCACAGAGATTTTCTCCTCTATGGTTTGACTAACACCGGCATTGCTTCTACCATAGACTTGGCAATCCAAAGATTTTCTGCATAGACGTTCTTCGACCAGGCATCAAAATTTTCCCCTCTATGTTGTGACCGTTTAAGCTTCTTCTGCTTTGAAGCAGAGGCAGTATTCCGTAAACGATCGCACAACACCGTAGTGATTTTAGGACTGCACTACAAAGTAAAAGTAAAAATCGTTTAACTTGAATTACGAGTGCCCAAAAAACGTTTCAGTGTAGCTCTTCTTTTTGCTGATTTACCTTTATTATTCGCTTTTCAAATACTTTTCTAAGTCAAGTATAACATTTTGCAAGCATTAGAATGTTACTTCGACCTTTAGGGCAGCTGTGTCCCTCGCAACGCAATGTGTAGACATAAGTGCTTTTTGGCATGTTTAGACCAAAAATAAGAAGAGTCCGTGAGGAACCCCCGTCTTAATTTGCCAAAACGAACTTGAGAAATCTGCCTTTGCACAAATTATTAACACTGCAACAGCAGTTTCCTTAGCACTCAAGGCGCAGGATGACATTGACAATAAAAAGTTAAATAAAACGAATTATTAAGACTGCTACGTGAGGCAGCTCTACGATCATTTCAAAACTGGTTCTGACAAACCAGATACTACTTATTCATGATCTTAATTACATGTAAGCGAAACTGATGCTTTAACATTATCAGGCGGTAACTCAGCTGTATCATTCTATATATTCGGGGTGAAATCTTTTTCTTAAGTTCAACAAATCACCTGTACCATTATAATATTTTGAAGTTGATTATCTGCTTTTTAAATTCAGTCGAGACGTTCCTTTTAAGGAACTCCTATTCATCAGGATTCTGTATTCCCACAAAGCCGTTTCTAAAACTTCTACTTTGTTTTAAACTTGAGGAATTCTATTTATCTCTCTCTTCCTTTTTTCAATGCGAATTTTTTATACCTGAATAAATTTTTAGATTTTGAGTTTCAGTTGCATTGGATTTTTTTCTACATTCTAAAAGGCTTATGGTATCGTCACTACAGCTACTTTAAAATGAATGATAATACAAAATTCGATAATTCTAAAAATGAGTCTACTCTACTGCTATCGTTTCCTTGGGGAATCACCTAAGATGACAACACAAGACTACATTCAAAACTATGTTGGACTTAGTACCCAATAAAACACGTCTTGTGAAGGTGCTATAAGAGGTTTTTGTAGTCGTCGCAGTAAAGATCTGAGGTATTGAAAATTTTGGTGGTGAATAATTCTAAGAAATAATTAAGTCTTAATTAAAGCGTTCAGCCCGAGATTAGTCTTTAAAAGAAAATTATCTGATAAGAAACAATACAAAAACTTTATGAATGCATATTTTCTCAATATGTATTTTTATAAGAAAAAAGTTTATTATACACAGTTATTCTGTTATTATAATAACAAAGCGCATATTATAAAACTTCAAAATCGGTGATTTAGAATTCAAATCTGGATATTTGGAAATTAGCACATTAATTTTTTTTTTTAAATAATTTATTTAGTAAATGTTTCCCGTGTTTTTCAATGAAAAAATTTAATGTTCTTTTTAAAATTTCGTATTTATGATAATTACTGTATATCTCGATTTTCTTAGTGTTCTGTTATGGGACTCTTTAAAAGGCCCACAAATTTAAGGTGATTCATTCTACTCATTTCTATCTGTTTTTTAAATTTTATTAAAGTTATCGATAACTACTTTTTAAAATAGGGGAAAATATTCAATACCTGAAGATAATGTACTTCATCTCTAAGCCATACCCGGTTTCGATATGCAAGTACCGCAAGTTGAGCGATCGGCTGGGCTAAGAACCAATTCCTCTCAAAATAACCTGATCTTTTTCGCCTCTTATCTGATTACGAGCCACATATATCTGCACATGAGCCGCAGTTTGTATTATCGCAAAAGCCAATTCAAAACAAATGAGGCTTTAATTCTAAATAACCATTTAGTTACCAAATATGAACATTTTTCTACTTAGGTCCAGATCTTTATTATACTTTTTAAAGTTATTCTGACATGTTCATTTGTTACCTATTTTTAGGATTTGCAGTTTTTGAAACTAACAACATCTATACGCTGTAGTTCTGTTACCAGTCAGTCGTCTTTAACTGTTTAATATTTTCGATTTTTATTTTACTTGTTAATTCTTTATTAAATCAATACTAAGTTTATTTTTAAGTAACAATAAAAATTATTTTAATTCTATCAATTGTTTATCGAAATAAAAATGTATATTTCCTTCTTTTATTTTTTGGAATAACCATCACTTCGAAATGGCAACTACTCCATCATTTTCATCGTGATAATTTTAATATTATGATGCCTCACCAAATACTGGTAAATAATTGTGATGATAAAAATGGCAATGATGATGATGATAAAAACACTTAAACGACACCACACCACATCACAAATCGTTACTGAACTGCATCTTGGGGCTCTTCATCTTCTATCTTGTGTCACATTCTATGCTTCTGACATCACCTAAATATGAAATCTAAAAAAAAAATCCAAATATCCCTGCCTACTGGTAATGTGATAACTTGCGAAACGCTTCTGTCTGTAAACATGGGATCTTTTCTTCAACAACGTTATTGGAATGATGACGGTGATGGCGATAATGATTATGATGGCACCGCCAAACAAACTTTACAACACATTAATTGCCAAAATGACAAATGCATTGCTCTTGTGGCATTCACAAACCATCGGTTCAAACTCATTCGTTCTTCCATTCATGCATTCATCCATCCAACTATTCAATACACCTCGACCCACTGATGAGGATGTTTTGGTTTGATGCTGCTGTTGCTGTCTTCACATGCATTTTTGTGCTGCATGCATCTGTCTGCCTGAACATGCATTGCAACAACACAATGTGACACAATGACGGATGATCATCTTCATACTTTTCGACTAAATACTCTTAATGACTGCGGGATATAATGTTTGCCTGTCGGCTCACTTTTCTGCCTGAATTTTTTGTTTCAATTGTTTGTTGGCAAAACACACACCAAAATTAATGAATGAATGTTTACTTTTCGAAACTCTCTCAATGTAATTACGTATTTATGATAAAATCTTTTATTGAAAATATCAAAACAACCACAACAACAACAAAAAACAGGGTGTAAGTATTTTACTTAATAATTTTTCTTTTATATTTCTTATATTTTTTAAAGAGATTTTAGAATTTCAATAGTGTTAAATATTATTAACTGAAAATATTAATAACTTTGGCCAAAATTATCATTCCTTTGAGCAAAATAATCGCAGTTTATGCATTAGGTTATATCGACGCCTCCATTCTATAACATTCTAAGTCGAAAATGTGAGTTTTGAGTTATGAGCTCTCAAAGTTTTCACGCGATATCTCATAAACTATATAAGATACGTTATTTGTTTTTTCACTGTTTTTAGTAAAATTTGAGTAGAATTTTTTTAGTATTTTCTGAATTTACAAATTATAATTGGGTCATAGCTAAAAATGATATAAAATGTTTTAGCACGGTGAAAACATTGGCTATTGGTCGTCTAAGTGTACTTAGCATGTTTTTGACAGGTCGATTGTTTTTAAGCTAATCACCTAAGTATACATATAATATTTTAATTTGGACAAAAATTATAGAAAATGATATTTTCCTACATAGACGAATTTTTAGTTAAAATGTTATATAAAAAAACCTATCATTTTCTTTTTAAATTAATTTTATTCGTAAAACATTAAAGAAAATTAAATATGTATAATAATTCAATTCAAACAAAAAGTAGTTATAACATAAATTCAAGGTTACTTAAAATAAATATAAAAATAAAGATAACGGAAACAGTATTAATTCAGTATAACATTAAATAAGTAAAAACTATATCGTATTATTAATCGTCATTATCTGACACGACTACATATTCTTTTCTATTAAAATCATTTAGTTGTCTGCAGAAATTTTGGTAAAATTTTGGAATTAAATTTTTATCAAACAGATATAAAAGATCTTTTCGTTTTTCTTCCGTTATAGGAAATCCGGATATGTATGCTTTAGGTATTTCTTCAATAACAATTTTATTTTCTTTTCTTCTCTTCTCTTCCTAGTTTCATCATATATCTTTATTTCTTTGAAATTCTCATCAAATACATATTTATAAAATAATTTATAATTTTCTTCTTTATAAACTTTCATTTCTCGGATTTTTGATAGACATAATTTTTCATTTTGTATATTTTTTGTCCAATTTGTTACAGTAAATTGCTTGAAATCCAAAAAATCATCATGGTCCATTTCAATTACATTGTATAATGGCGGTGGTTGCTTAGCATTTCTTATCACGGAGTACCATTCTATCGGCGTGTCTTTCACAAAAGTTTTCGGGTGCTGTATCAAATTCCGGATTTAATTTTTTTTGTTTTTTAATTTTCGATTTATTGGACTAAACTCTGGATTTGATTTTGCTTCCGACGAATTACTTGCCGGATTATATTCGCTGCAACTGCCGGGAAATGACTATAAAAGTTGAAGCGATACTTAAAATAAATTATATAAAAAGTGTCTAAAAACTTACCTACACGCAAAGAAAAATTATGGTTGAGGTAACCATAATCTAAGAGCAACATATTATGGTTGTATTATATGGTTGTTACCAAAACATAGTATTGTTACATTAAAGCTAGTGTTGTAACCATATTATTGTCTAGCATAACAATAACATGGTAAAATCTAAAAATAGTTATGTTATAATATAAACAATAAATGGTTAAATTAAAACATCATCATATGGTTGAAAATGTCATGTTATATAATTGAATTATTATTATTATTGATTTGTTACAAAAGTTATTCAATAACATACATAAATGCACAAAAAAACAATTCATTGCTTATTATATATAATTAAAAGGCTTAAATACATAGCCTAAAAGAATCATTTATAAAAAAAAAAATATATATATATATATATATATAATTTATAAGCACAAATAAAGGCATCTTATCTGCATGCATTCCCATCTGAATATCCATTTATGGAGTAAACGTGATATTCTCCTATTGAAGATATACGGTACGTATTGGTACTTCGGTACTGACTACACATTTATCCAAGACTTCTAATACGTTAATCTGGCATCTGTCAACTATCGTTGATGTGTAATATGATAGCTTTAAATAAAAAAATTCGTAAATGGTTTCACAATTGTGCTTATAACACCAAAATAAAGATTTATATGCTAACATACATACGAGTACATATGTATATTTCAACTATTTCTGAAATGCTTTGCTTACCTTTTTATTTGTTGTCATATTTTCTGTATTATTTTCAATTGTTTATTTTGTACATACATTTTTATTTTTTAATTTTCTCTAACAATAAAAACAATTTCAACTTTAAGCTGACAAAAAATTACTAAATTGATAGAAAAACATTCTGTCAAGACCAAGAACAAAATATTTTTAAGCGGAAACATTATTTTGTTTGCTTTTAATCATACTCTGATTACTTTTATATTATTATGGTTAAATATATTATATTATTTTTAATAAGTTATAAGACTCGTCGGTCGTAGTTCAAATTTTTTTACGCTAAACCAACCATGTTGTATTTTTTGTGCACAGTAACCATATAATGGTTAAATATCAACAAAAACGTGTTTGTTATGACTGAAGTATTGCTGAAAACAACTATAATTTGTTCTCTGCAACTTTACAATGTTACAAAGAACATATTATGGTTATTGTGACCATTTCACAACCATGTTTTTTCTTTGCGTGTATTGTAGATGAATTATTCGATGTGTTATATTCGCAGTCACTCCCGGGATATGCTTCTAAAAATCAATTACCTAGTGATTCAGAATTTTCACTATTTTAATGATCAAATTTAGACGATTTTTCGTTTGCTGGACTAGGTTGCTCTTTATTTCCTGTCAAAAAAATCCAATATAAATAAGCACAACATTTAACTTAAGTCGTGAATTTCTTACCAACACTTTCCTCACGATTATATGACATTGAACTTATACCTTTTGATTCACCTTTTCCTAATAAAAAACTTATTAATTATTTTAGATAATATGGGCATCTAATAAATAATACCTCTCACGTTGTTTTGTTCTAAATTTATAATTTTTCTTGCACACGAAATCATTTTATATCCGAAAATACAAAAATTAGGCGTCCGATTTGGTTGACTACTTTTTCCAAACGAAAACATCTTATGTACACTTACACGCACAAATATCTTTTTTTAGTTCAGGAAAAAACCTTTTAACTACACTTACAGACACTAAAAAAAGCACACTCAACATACCAAATACACATCGAAAACACAACGTTAAGAAATGTCCCTTCTATAACATACTAAGTCAACTTAGTTTTCAAGTCAATTTAAAATTGTCCAAGCAAAAGTATTCTAAGTGTACTTACTACATTTTAGAATGGAATATTCTTACGACTACGTGTGTAGCCTAAGTATATTAATGCCTATAACTTTGGAACGGATCGGCCCATCTTAACCAAATGTTGACAGTATTTAAATTAGAGAACATAGGATCCAAAAATCCAAGAACATTAAAAACGATCTTAGAACGTTATAGAATGGAGGCATCGATATAATGTCATTGTCAGGATCTTTTCGACAAATTTCCAGCTTATTGTTATGTCTCTGATGTGGATTTTTAAAAATTATTGCCCTCAAGTGTAAACATGCAATGTACGACGCAAACCATTAATAGCACGGCGCTATCACTTAGCAGTTTGAAAAATCAGATTCTTATAGTGCGTTAGGTGCTGAAGTTGCCTGCTTGTTTGTTTTTTTTTTATACCCTTCACCTCAAATGGAAAGGGGTATGTCTAAGTTTGCCATTCCGTGTGTAATTTGTACAATATCCATTTCCGACCCCATAAGGTATATTTATTCTGACTTCTTATGCATAGCGAAGTCGATTGAGCGATGTTTGTCTGTCCGTCTGTGTTAACAAATATATATGTAAGTCAGTCAGATATAGTGTCGAAAGAGGTACTATTGGAAATCAGCATGATCGGTCGATGTCCTTCGAGACAGCCGGCAAAAAACCACGCCTACCTCTCATTTGGAATAATAAAGTAACACAAATCAAAAAAACGTATGGATCGATAGAGAAATAAAAAATAAAAAAAATAAAACATCATAAAACAACAATTGGCGCTCACCCATACTTTCCGAGTTACGGGCCTCTGAAATTTTCAAATTTGCTAAACTATCAATATGGGTATCATTTTAAAGCTTTTGAAGAGATCTTTAAGGAAATACTAAATTTTTTTTTAAAATGCTTAACCCATTAAGAGCCGAAGGCATTTTTATGTAAAATAATGTATATGCAGTATCAAATTGTTTTTATTTTCTAATTCTGTGTTGCAGTTACTTCACTAAACTAGTATATAAGTTTTTTTCTGGGTATTCTGGCAGATTTATCTCTTTTTTTAATTCTATACACATGTGTGACAAAACGCTAGGCGCTAGGTAGCATTGCATTTAACTCGATGTTTTAAGTATCCCTGTAGCTTGTTTACCAAAGGTCAAAAATAAAAAAAGTAATAAATTTTAACTATGTGGCCTCTTCACCGAGATATCCTGGAGCATTGAAAGATTATTATTTAATCTTCCAATGAGGGCCGAATTTGGAAAAAAAATTAAAAAAAACTATTAACAACAAAGAAGAAAGTTCCGGCCGCAAATTTCGTGCAGCTTCATTGATGCGAAAATTTCAGGACGGTAGGCTGGCTATGGTAATATATGAGCTGATATCTAAACATATACGAATAGTAAAACAGCAATAAATTAATTATCGGATGTCTACTCGACATTTAGATAAGTTTTTCAACCTAAAGTTTAAAAATTACTGGCAATAAAGCTATATCATGATCCCAACAATAGGCCCGGGAGGTCGATCGCCTAGGCGTAGTCCGGCATAGATAATGCACGTACGATTTTTAACTGGAATTCTAATGACCGCGTACACCAAATAGCCTAAGTAGGTTACCTGGTAGATTTTAATGCATGATTCCAGGAGAACTGAAATCTTAGCGCAGGCTCCCCGCTATCAACATGGCCTTTTAGTAGACGCTCTAACGCGGCAATGTACTATTAACACAAATGTCAGAAAACTAAACTGAACTGCCAATTTCTACAACAATAAAAGAAAAACCATCTGCTAACTCTGTGCTCGGCACTCTCTGATTAGCTTTCGATATTTTTGGGAAGTTCAACTCTGTAAAGTTTTGCACATCATTTAGACTGTGGCAACGAAGGATCAACTCATTCATACGAGTTTTGGGTAAATTTGGTCCGAATACAGCATTTTAGATGCTGTGTGGCACCCTGCAGCCACAGATTGCGGATTCAAGATACATAAGGACCCCAGTGGTGCGACTTTTTTCAATAAGTAGACTAGCGGCCTTTAAAACCCAACCTATTGCGGCGAATTAAAATTTTAAAAATCGGTTTCAAAATTAAAAACATTTCACAATATTCACACACTTGAGATACCCTATTTCAATTGAGCTGGCCATTCAGAAAAAAACAAATCTGTTTCTATTGTATAAAGGCTGTATTCACAATCAATTTTTAAACTTATTACAGGTTTATAAAACCAATTTTGTATGGAAATTTTGTTTTATAAAAATAAAAATTGATTGTGAATAAAAATATAACTACTAATTAATTTTCTGTCATATTCGATTTTTAAAATTTAATTAATAATAATAATAATAATTTGATAATTTAATATAATTTTATATTTGATAAAAATATTTGATATAATAATATATACAATAATAATTTGATTCCCTCTCAAGCAAAAAAAAATCGTTTTGTTTTATGTTCAACAAAGTTTCAATAGTTTTTTTCAAAAAAGTACCCCGAGTTTGAAATGGTTTACATGCGAGATTTTTCATTGCGAATTGCTTAATTGAAATACGAACTGAATTGTAGGTGAATCACGATCACCTTGACCGAGAAATCAAACAAAAGTAGATGCCATTAATTTTGAAAGATGGAACCTTTCTAAAGAATGGACGGTGTTTGGTAAAATTGTTTTTAAAGATCTTATTTCTTATTTCATGCAGTACTTTGATTTCTTGTAAAAAATTTTAAAACAAAAATATTGACTAACGTTAGTGAAATAGTTTTAGCAAATATAAGTGATCGTCTCTAAATATATTAGCCCTTCCCCTCGTATTTATTAAATTTCTGTTCTAAAATCTCATACAACATCTCTTATATAAACACCGCCCAATATGTCTTATCTTCAACTTTAAATATTGGATTTCAGCTAATTAAGAACTCATTAGTATTGTTGGTTTTTACAAAAATCTATAATTAAATTGACTTCCTCCTAAATTCAATAATTAAAGTCGTAAATATTGTGCGCTAAAGAACTAAACCTAATGAATTAAAAGACTAAATGTAGAGTAGATAGGCGTGCCCGTCAGTCATTTATTCAGTGAATTTTTAAAAACCAAATGTTTGTTTTTGTTGCAGTGGTGCGAATCGTTGGCAAAATACTCGAGCTCGTTTAACATAAAACAATTCAAAACCAACAATTTATCATTTGTTTCTTTCTCAGTTCAACAAACAAGACAAAAGCAGAATGGAATTAAAATAAAATGAGAAATTATTCAATAGAATGGGCGTAAAACTGTTGACAGTTAAAAACACATTTTACTCTTACACTTTAAACTTCCTAACCAGACACAATTTCAACATAAAAACAAATAAACAAATAAACATTTAAAGATGCATTAATAAATATTGCACTCACTCTCTTGCTGCTATTCTAGGTCTTCGGTTCACCGGTGTACACACATATCATATCGCATATCCATGTCCCACATGACTGAATACTGTGGTCGAAACGACGATAGACACTTTAAGGATCAGCTGCGGTACAATGATTAATGAATTGCAATGGTTTTGGCTTGGGAATTTACGTGCGTACTTTGCGTATGAATTCCGGTTTGTTTTAAAATATAAAAAAGAAGATCGTTTAGAATTACGCAGATAATTTGCGTGAATGCAACAATGAAGTTAAGATTAAAAGGTGATTAGTTTACAATTTCTTCAACTTTGGTCAAAGAAAATTCGAAATGATAAATGACTTTGGCACACTGGGCGGAAAAATTATAGTGACATATTGTAAATCATATTTATGCATTATATTTAAGCTCTAATTTACTAATAAAATGACCATACAATTACTTATAAGCACGAAGTAAAGGACATCCTGTCCACGTAATTTTCAAGTGTTTATATAAGTATAACGGTTCAAAAGATAGGGACATATACACAGCTCAAATTACATCAATTATAGAAACACCCTTCAATTTACAAATTCAAATTTTATACTTCCTGTTTAGCGAACTTAGCAAAACAGTGTATCTTTGTTAATTTCAACCGTATGCCTTCAACTGTTTAAAGTATGGCCATATACATAAAATTGCATGAACTATTAGGGCACCCTTTAATTTATAATTTTAAGCATTCTGTCCAATTTTCATGCGTTTGTCTATACCGGTTTAAAAGATAGTCGCAAATGGGTCACCTCTTGGGTCACTTTTGAACTTTTAAACTTATTTTTGTTATAATTTTTGCCATCGGGGGCGATACGAATTTCTTTTAAATTTTAAAGTCGCTGGCGCCCTTTGCGGTTCATAATACACGTAATATACATGTAAATTGTATGGGGACATCATTTGATTTTTTTTAATTATGAGCTGTTTTTTAAACGGCAACAATCTGTAAACGACAAAAAAAAAATTTTCAAAATCGGTTTAGAAATATCTGAGTTCTACGGGCACATATATTTAAAAAAGCAACATTCAGACAAATTATAAATTAGAGGCAGGCGTGGTGTTTTGCCCGCTGCCTCGAAGAATATTGAGCAATCTTGCTTATTTTCAACAGCAAAATTTTCGAAAGTATGTCTGATCGATTGGCAAAGTTAATTTTAATACAAATACCGATGGGTAGACGGACATCGCTCAATCGACTTCGGAATTTATGTACTTTATAGGATCAAAAATTGATATTGTAGAAATTACAAACGGAATGACAAAATTTTTAATACAATTTTTCCACCTGTAGTGAAGGGTACAGTAATGTGGATCATTGTCAGAAATTCTACTTTCTATATTACGAGATCCGATTTTACCTTAATAATGTCGTAATATATCTCAACCTTCGGTGTTGAAGCATAACTTCTTGCCAGATTTCCCACTGAGATTTGTCTGCCGTTTTATCTTTTGTTCGGGATTTGTATATTTTCAATGGTGTCCTGCAAATAACTTTACGTCACTCTTTGCAACACTCATTGGAATTTGCAGACCAGAATAAGACACAACCCACTGGGCTATCTAATAGTTTCCTTGTAGGAAAGCAGCAGGCTTAATTAACTTACCGATCTCTACCAATAGTAAAGACAACGAAACCGTTATGCAACATCAGGGCTACTTAAGGTACGGTCACATTAGTCAAACATTTGACTGAAATCGGCAAATATTTATTTGCCGTAGTCTGACCACAAAATATTTATTAGAAGCAAATAACATCACAGCTGATTTTGGGCAAATAAAATTATTTGCCAGTAAACAAAAATGTTTCTAATGTGAACATAGTGTGACCACTCGACGGCAAATATTTGACTCATTTTTACGCAAATAAATGTTTGTTCTTACAAAGTTTTTGTAAGAACAAACAGAGACAAATAACAGCTGTATCAACAATGTTGCCCAGTATTTAAATTAAATTATTAGGTTTCGGAAAAATTCGCTGATAATTTTAAACTTATATGTGTATTAAATAAAAACAAAATACTGTAAGCAATTAAAAATAAAATTATAGATAAAAAATAATAAAGTGCAATTTTCGGAAGAAATAGTAAATTAAAAAAGTTGTCGGGCCACATATTTTTCGAGTTAAATATCATCAAAGTATTTTATATATAATTTGGTATATTTCGACATTTTCGCCTCAGAATGGTGAAAAGTTTCAAAGTTGTATGTAAAAAAGATGTGGCATTGGGGATTATTAAATATTCTTTTATAAATTTTTAGTTAAGTATTAGTTTAAAGTAAAGTCGCAAGAAATTATATACTCGAAAATTTGCGTTGCCGTTAAATTAAAGTTAAGTTAAAGTTTAAAGTTGTAAATTATATACTGTTATATATCTGCACATAAACCTATGATAAGATTTAGATGCATTTTGTTTTAAAAAGCTTATAGATAACTTTTAAATGAAGTCTTATATGACAACAAGCAACATGCTTTCACTTTAAGAATCAATATCGATTAATTTATATTAAACAAGAATTAAACACGCTTAAATTTAACCATTATTAAACTTTAATTAAGATTTGCACAGTGTCCACGCATTTTAACTGCTTAAAGAGAACAAAACCAAAATAATTCTTCCGCCCTACTCGAAGCGTAGGAATAGAGCTAAGAGTCATTAGTGAATATCCATTTCAAGCACTTAAACTGTTCCTGCATAAGTTTCGATTTGCAATCAAAAGATATATGTTCTATAAGTACTAAGCTGAAAGATTATTTTTGCAATTAATGTAAACAGATTTTTTTTAATATAAATATATTCGCTTGACGGTATGTTATAATGTAACAATTTTTAAAAACTACATGTACAAGAGTTTTTCCCCTATTTCCCGAAATCTGAAACATTAAAATTTCTTAAAAATTGTAGAACTTTGTATCCCAATAAAAATTTTGCATATTTGTAGTTTGATTCTTTGTGAAATTGGCTTTTTAATTTAAGCGACTTTTTATTTCAACATATTATTTGTCAAGTAAACAAATAAACAGCTGTAGTTTGAAAAATATATGAAATAAATTTAAGTTTTTAGAAATTTTAATCAAAAAAATGTAATGAATGAATATTAAAATTTATTGTTAAGAAGTGGAATCTAATTCCTATTTAGCTTCATCCTCTTATTGTGCTTCTTCCTTAGAACACCTTTTGGAGCTTCTTTATAGCATAGAATATGAAAAATTTGATATTGTTGCTTGGCTTTTTTTATTTGGAACTTTCATACATGGGAGTTATTCATTATAAACTTTCTTCTCACATTGCCATTATGAGTAATAGTTATTTTAATGGAATCTCTATAAATAATACATGCGGGTGCATAAATATAATATTAGCCACCATTATTTGACCAACTTTTATAGTTTATGGCTATCAGCGGTGGATATTTTATTTTTATATTAAAAACTGGGATTTCATTTCTCGTACAAGTTAAAGGAAAAGTATATTATAGGAAAAGAATAAAAACTTCATTTGGGACTTTTAAAAAGATGCGCCCAGAGTCTGTCTAGATGGAAAAAAATTTTCGACAGTTGTATATTTTTGCTCCGACTACAAATGGTTATTGTTTGTTTGTATTGAACCTATGTATATTGTACTGCAATTAAATATTTAAGAGTAGCAACTATTTTTCATCATTTGTAATTAGCATTTAATAATATTTTACACGTTTTCTTTGCAATAACTTTGAAATAATGCCGAAGAAATTGAATGGCAGTGAAGACATCCCATGCGCAGCAGTTTGTGAGCAAATAAATTTATGTTTTTTTTTGGTTTGATCGAATATATTTTTAAGGCAAATATTATTTTAAATGTGACCGCACATAAAACATGTTTGCCTGTATTTTATTTGACATTGCTTCATAGCTATTTCAACAAATAAAAATAGGCAAATAAATGTGCGTAGTGTGACCACAAAACAAATTTTGTATTGTTTTGAAAAAATTTAGGCCAAACAAGAGCAAACAAATTTTAGGCAAATGTTTGTCATATGTGACCGTACCTTTACTCATAGATGCAGTTGTGTAAAACTAATAAAATCATAGCTTAACATTTACTTATTTCTTCAAAACTTTTCCAATCGCATTTCACTAAATTTATTCTTCAACAAGTTAAATGGAAATTAACAATATAGATGAAGAACCAAATTTTATTCCAATACTGCTTTCTCTGTTTTTCCATCCTGAGTGTCTTAAAAAATGCAGTTTGCTAACGAGTGCGAAAAAACATTATTTCTCGTTAATAAGCCGAATATGATGTTGGATTAAATATTCAAAATTAAAAATCCATTACATATTCATTGAACGGAAAGTAAAAATTATT
The DNA here is from genome assembly GCA_916610165.2 of Gymnosoma rotundatum. NCBI lineage: Eukaryota > Metazoa > Arthropoda > Insecta > Diptera > Tachinidae > Gymnosoma > Gymnosoma rotundatum. The sequence continues at coordinate 69,221,687 of OU744338.1, read as the reverse complement.
GTTTTACACAAAATGTAACATGTTCACTACATCGATCAAATACAAGAAAAAAAAACAAAAAAAAAAGAAAGAAGTGACTTGTGCAACACTTTCGCATAAAGGTGGCAAAACAATCTACACCAGACTGCAAAACATTCAGTCATCAAAGACATGCATGCATCTGCACTTGCAAACAACTTCACATAACAGCTAAAAGTGAATTAACGAGTGTTGTTGTCTGCAAGTACTCGTATGCTAAAAACAAAAGAAACAAAAATGAGCAAAACTGATGCGTGTTTGCAATCAGAAAAATATCAAATTTCGATCAAAAGCATCAAAAACAAAAAACGCCTCCAAAAGAATACTGGCTTTTTATTCGACTGACTGAATAAATGTAAGTGGCCAACAACAAAATGATTATGTTGCATTTTATTTTAAAGACTAAAAATTTCTTTTCTGCATTTATTGGCGATAAAGAAATTTTTAAATTGAAAACGATGCAGTTATTAAATTTTTCCAACCCGAACAGTAAAGATATCACACAACCCTAATTATCATATTTAGCACTCTAAATGCAACATATTTCCTTTGTCCCTTCACCATTCTATAACATGTTTTGTTTTAAATTAATAAGGCAAGGACATTTGATCATCCATACGAACAGACAAACAGGACAGACGTTCCTCAACTGCCACCGATAAACAACTTTTTAAGAAGACCAGCAGCTGCCGTCGCTGCAATTGTAATGGCAGTTTAGAAATATACAACGCCCTGACTGACCGCATATTTACGCTGTTGCATTAACTAGATGTTGTTGGCTGCATTAGCAGCTAATTACAAAGTGATCGCAATTGTAGAATTTCAATAATAAAAGATAACAAGTACTTAAGACTTGTTGCTTAATAATAATTACATGTTTATGAACTTACAATTTATTTACATAGTTGGTACTTTAACCACTCACCTGCAGTTTAAGTGTCAAGTTTTATACACGTTTTTGATTTTAAATTTTAAGGAAATAGACTTATTTTTTGCTCTTAAGAAAGTAGCACTTACAATTTAATAAGTAGTTCTTCACGAAAACTTTCTGTTAAAATTAGAAAAATAAAGCTGAGCGTGAAGAACCATTTTTTAGTGTTTTTTCATTTAAATTACAATACTCGTGGTATAATTCTTAATTTATCTTGATTTATTTGGAAGGTAACTTCTAGTTTTTTATATGTAAGGTGAGATACTTGGCGATATTTTAAATGCATGGCGAAATTATTGGATATTTATGATTTTCTTTACAATAACATTGCATTTAAAAAAAGATAAAAATCTGGCAGCTTAATATTCTATGTCTAAGGTTGACTAAAAATGCATGAATAACGGCTGTACGTACCGTTTTATCTGCCTTGTTATAAAGAATAGACAGTGATATACAAAAATCATAACTGTTAAATGAAATAAGAAATGGCATCGACAACAATTACCAATGAATTGAAAGCGAAAATACATTTACGAAATTTGTTTTTAATAATGTACAACATTAATTTTATCACAAAATTTCAACTGAACTGAACACAACTGAATGTAACTGATACGTTGATTTTACAACAAAGTTATTTTCTATATTTAAAAAAGTTGCTTAAAGAAATGCTTTATCAACTTCCAGAAAACATGTCTTTTTTGAAGTTGATTGCCAATTTTCAAATTTGGTATTTATAAAACTCAGTGGGGAAAACTTCCCTTTTTAAACTGGACTCAATATTTTGATATGAAATGTACCAAACAGCAAATACGAGTTCTGGCCTAAAGATTGCGATTACCGGGATACTGCTGGTACTTAGTACTTGTCGATTCTAGGAAAAGCAAATTCAATATAAACTTCACAATTCTTTACTGGTAGTATTATCATACATGTGTATAAATAACGTATGTCGTAACACATTCATACCTGCGGAAGATATTTTAAGCAGATTTAATACAAATGAAATGTACCGCTGAAATGTATATACAAATTTTTTTTTTAATAATTGAAGTGTTCTTTATTAAATACTAGCTTAATGTAACCGGCGTTGCCTAGGTCTAATTATAGGGCGTTTTTATCCACTGTATAATATATATTATACAGTGCGTGAACTCACAATGCAAGATCGACATGCGACATACCGAGAGATAGAGACATCCTTGGACATTTCTTCCACCAGCATACATTCGATACTGCATGAACACCTGGCCGTAAAAATGGTTTGTTCTCGTTGGATCCCGCACAATTTGAAAGTCGCTCAAAAAAAAAAGGCTCGTATCGATTGGTGCAAAGCAATGTTGCAAAAATACGATTGCGGTGCTTCAAAAGATGTTTATAAAATCGTCACAGGTGACGAATCATGGATCTATGCGTATGAGCCCGAAACGAAACAACAATCGACCGTGTGGGTCTTCAAAGACGAGCAAAATCCAAGGAAAGTTGTTCGTGGAAGAAGCACTTCGAAGCAAATGGTCGCCTGTTTCTTAGGCAAAACTGGTCAAGTGGCGACTGTTCCGCTTGAACAACGTAGGACGGTCACTTCTGAGTGGTACACTACAATTTGTTTGTCTGAAGTCATCGGAGAAATTCGAAAAACCAACAAGAGAAGACGAATCATTGTTCACCATGACAATGCGAGCTCTCACACATCGGCTCAAACAGAGCGTTTTTTACCGGCCAAAACGTCGAATTAATGGGTCATCCGCCGTACAGCCCTGACTTTAATTTTTTTTAAGGAATTTTTTTCCGACGCTTTCCGGGAACGAAACTGTAATTGTGTATTTAAAGATTGTTTTAGATTACGTCAAGTTTATTATATGTGTGATGTGGACACAACTGATATGCTCAACAATTAAGATGTTGGTATCTAAAAGTAAATATTGCACAGTTAATAAAATTTTGCGCCTTAAAATAAACTTTGTATCCAAATTAAAATTTTGTATTCCGTTAATGCAGACAAATTGTGGTTAATTTGATATTTTTTATTTTAAAGGGGTAGATTAAATATTGCACTTCGACATTATTTAAGTTTTTTTTTTATTTTGTTGTAATATTTTTAATTTTAATTTTTTTTTATTTCTTTTCATGCAACACACACCTGCTGCTGATGACGAACAACTTGCAACAAAATAAACTGTTTAAAAATTATTATCAGTATGTAAGTAGAAAATGTAACTTTAATCTTGTAAAATTTAAGTGATTAATATTTAATTTAATTAAAACACCATAGACCCTTAAACTCAAAGCAAAATATTTTAATGTATCAAAAATTTCCCCGACATGCACATGATTTTAAAACTAAATTCTTTAGCTTGCATCTTTCAAAGCAACTTTCTTTAATACTGCTCTTATTTTCTTGACAATATTATAGAAGATAGCGTCAAACGCAAGGATTTTGATCAAAATTTGAAGCATTTTGTTCAAAATTTGTTAGCTTTGGGAATAGAAAAAAGTTAGAAAAAGTCATCAAGAATTTTTATATAAAAGGTTAATTCACTATGTTTAACCATTGCGCTAAGACAACTAAATGCTGAAGTGTCAAAATCACACAATTTTTTTCTACTTGCTTTGTTGCAGTAAGTGAAAAAATTTGCGCTCGCCATATTTTCCGAGTTATGGGTCTCAGAACTTTTTATAGAAAACTACCATTGTGCATGATATTTTTTAAGATATCACTATATATATCATTTAAAAGTTTTGAAGAGATGTTTTTAAATTATATATATATATATATATATATATATATATATATATATATATATATATATAAATATATATATTACTCAATATTTTCCTACTTTTTACTTTTCTGTCACCTGAATGTTTGTTTTTGATTGGAGTTAGTTCACTAAACTAGATTTACATATATGATGAAGGGTACATAAGATTCGGTATAGCCGAATATTACTTGTTTTCAGTGATGATAAAAATATTTTTTTATTGTTTTATTACCTTTCACGGAGGTCTTTTGACACAATCCTGCTAAAAGTCCTATCCAATATATAACTCTTGAGAAAAGTTGTTTTACATTAAAAAATAAATCAAAATTTAATTCAATACACTTTCACCAGAGTAATGCGTTCAAAAGAAGACAGGTACATGCAGATAAGTATTATAAACTTTCCTTTTAGGAGAAAGTAACTTAGGAAGAGTAGGTACTATAAAGCATACAAAAATATCTTCGATCTAGATAACGCGATTGCACCCTTTGACAGATTTAAATTTGATTGTTATCGCAGAGACTTTTTCCTTTTCTAAATTAATTAATTAATAAGAAGTAGTTCGAGGCAAAACCCTTTTTAAATCTTACCTTGCGAAGGTCTTACATACTATAGTTAAAGAATCGTTAGAAAAGGCAACTACAAAATATCATCCTTTTTTATTCTTATAAAAACTAGTTTTCCGCTGTCAAAAAAATTGTAATCAAAAAAAAAATTTATTTTGATTTAATTATTGAATCTCTTTTACAATAATTATTAAACTCTTAACATAAAAATGTGTTTGTTGTCATTGCCACTGCGATTCCTCCATGCAATATTCACAATTTTATTGCTATTATTTAGTCAGGGTAAAGGTGTCCGCCCTTTTGAGACGTCAATGACGCACAAATAAAAGCAAATCTTGCCATGGGATTGGGATGTGTTGAAAATTTTTGCCTGTAGCTGGTGCATGTCTTTTTTATCTCACGAAAATTTTAACATTTTTCATGTACCATGGAGCACACATTTTAGACTGCGTTCCTTGTAATTTTTCAACGTTAGAATTAGACATCTGCACAAATGCATTTGCTATTAAAACGTACATATGATTTGCAAAACATGAACACTTGCTTGAGCTTATTTTAAAAACGACGAACATGTTTTTGAGAACATCAAACTCATTGAGTAACTATTGGTTATACTCAACTGAGATTGAGTGAGGTGCAAATGTTTGCAAATGTTTTCTACGAACATGTCGAGTATCATGCTACAGTCAAACTTCACTTGATACTCACAGTACTAGGTGAAGTTTGGCAAATATGTTAATTAAATTCATTTGTTTGGAATCTTTCTCTTTTGATCTGCCAAAAAGAAAAAAGAAATGAAAATAAATGAGGTAAATTAATAATTTAGTTTATTTAGATATTCTTTAATTATTTATAACTATGTTAAAATTACTACTTATTTTAGTTAAATAAAATCATATTGATACGTATATATATATATATATATATATATATATATATATATAATTTTCATGGTTTGTATTTCTTATTCTTCAATGTTAACAAAAACATTAAAATATTATTTTAAGCTTCACTATAAAGAAGGCAAAAAATACTTGCAGTACCATATGAAGTGAACATAGTTTTTAAGCTACTTCATTTTTTGGTGCTTGCATTTGTATATACTAATTTTTTCGGAACATCTTAACTTCGGCTCATTACATATTGGTTCTTGCCGAACAAACAATCACTATTCTTGAGTTTGGAGTTAAGCGCTGGTCTAGGGCGAATAAGCCAGTAAATCTAAGCTGATTTTTACTTTAGTTGAGTAATTTTTTCTGCGATTTGGATACAACATGTGGTGTTGTTGAGGCACTACAATATATTTTAAAGTCAAACGGTAGGAAAAGTGTGTGATTTTATGTGGAACGATCTGTTTTTCTGTGGACTTGTTCTGTGCTTCTTCCTGAAACCAAATTTATGGTTGGGAATAATGACATTTGCATCAACATGAGGTCTTAGACACTGAAGTAATAAACATGTTTCTTATTTTCCAATGAATACATAATAAAAATGCAGTCGTCTTAAAAATGTGTGTTCGTGTAAACCAATCAAAAATTTTCATATGATGTAGATGGCCATTTTTTTCTGTTGAGAAGTAGAATTTTAACAGTTGCATATTAATCCAAATTCAACAAAAAAATAATCGATCGGTATCTTTTAGTTTTGGCGGTTACTTTCAATTTAACATCATCTATAACAAGTAAGAGTACTATATTCGGCTATGCCGAATCTTAACTTCTTACCCTTCAGCAAATTTGTAAATCTTGTTAAATCATGTAACTCCAATCAAAAAAAACAAATATTGGGGTGACAGAGAATTAAAAATAGGAAAAAAAGGAATTACTATAAATAAAAATGTTATCGGGTCTTAATGGGTTAAGCATTTTTAAAAACTTTTGTATTTTCTTAAAGATTTCTTCAAATGCTTTTAAATGATACCCATATTGATATCTTAAAAAATATGGTGCACAATCGTACTTTTCTAAGAAAAGTTCAGAGGCCCATAGCTCGGAAAATATGGGCCGATTTTTTCACTTGTTTTTTTTTTATTTTTTGATTCTCTATCATCTATAACAAGTAAAGTGATATACCATTTATATATGTACCACATGTAAGATAGGCCGACTTCCTAAACGCAAGTTGCAATGCATATTTACAATGTTCCTAATCGTTTGGCAACTCACTTTAATGAGTATTAGAAGTCAAAATCACGCATAATTTTTATTTTGTATGCATACATTTGAGCTGCAATGACTAATTATTTTCTTGTTCATTTTTAAAATGAAATGTGAATGAAAAATGTCATCATCCAATCCCGGGATTTTTATTGTCCTTAACAAAGTTGTCTCTGCTTTTTTTTTCTTTTTAATAGGTTTTTATAGCAAATCAATATTTTTGGAAGGATTTGACCTGAGAATTCCTCAGCACTTGCTAACAAAATGGATAAATAATTTTGTGTAACCTCTATTTTTCTAAAAAAAATTATTCAATTTTATACCATGTTTTTGACATTTGTTTTATGTATGACGACGTTCCTAAATGCCGATAAAATGCAAAGAATGTCTCTGCAACGCAAGTTTGCACTTAAGACATGTTTAGCATTGCATACGCATTTTTTTAAATTATGCATTGCAACAGGCGTTTAGGAAGTCGGCCATAGTGTAGATTTTAGAATTTAGATGTTTAACTAAACTAAAGTTGAAAAAAGATATGCAAAAATTAGCGGCAGGCGTGGTGTGTTGCCCGCCGCTCCAAAGAACATGGGTCGATCTTGCTGATTTTCAATAGCGAAATTTTCGAAAGTATGTCAGATCGATTGGCGTATTTAACTTTTCTCTAGCTCATATATGGCTTTGGCAAAGTTGATTTCAACACAAAAACGGACAGACGGACGTCGCTCAATCGACTTCGCTATGTAAAGAACATATATACTTTATGGGGTCGGAAATGAATATTGTAGAAAATACACACGGAATGACAAACTTAGATATACCATTTTTCAACCGCGGGCATTTGCGATAGCTAGACATCAAATCCTGCATTAACACCTGTGGTTACAGCATCGATATTTTCTACTGTACAAAAGGTTTTTCGTAATGAAAATCCTTTATATGTGCTGAATCCTAATTTTGACATTTGTCAGGAGAATCCTAATCACGGAAAAACTGAAAACTTTTTTTATTTTTCATAACACAGAACGAACATGTTGTATATTTAGCAAATGCTACGATGAGAAAGTAACGAAAATATTTTTTAACCGAATGGGAAAAAAAGTATTTTCAGCAATTAGAAATCTGGCAACAATCTCTAAAATAGGCAAATCTTAGCTGTGGCGCATAATTTAGAAGTTAAAAAGAAACAAACAAAAAATACTTGTAAAACATGAAAACAAGTTTGTACAACATAAATGCGACGAAATTCGCAGCAGTTTGTCAATCTGGTTGCTGCTACTCCCTGGTTGCAGTACTTTTTAATATGGACAGCTATTTTATCAGCGAACATGAATATTAAAATATCAACAACAATATAATAAAAGTGACAGGAACATGTATAACCGAAATATATTTTCCAAAAAAAAAAAATAAGTAATAATAAAATTATTATTATATTTTTTATTTCACCAAAAATAAAACATATAGAGCAAAGCACAGCGGAGCGTCTTTGACTACTTTGGCAAATTTAAATCAAAATTGAAAATTAAATCGTTCTCCTAAGTGACGAAAGCAAGGATAAATTTGTTGTTTACAGCAAAAAGAACAATGGATTTTTACTTAAGAAGAACTAAACAACATAAATCACTTTGCTGTTGCTATTGTCTTACGGTCGGTACCATTATCACATAAATACATCAACACTATCAATATTTTGTATTCAAGATATTTTTGCTGGGATTTGTTTCTTATTTGTTTAATATGCCTGCCTGCCCTCGACATTAACTTTTTTGTGTGTTTCTTTATTTTAGCATCATTTCTTTCGCGGCAACAAACAAAATTTTGCTATAAAAACAAAAACAAAATTAAAAACATCTACAAAAAACAATTTAAGAAGAAAATAAATTCGCACATGATCATGTCATGTTAAACAATTGCAATTATGATCGAATCGTCTGACGCCGATGTATACGTGGAAGATGTTTTGACTTAAAACGCCTGGTGTTGAAATGATTTACTTGTAACATTCATTTTAATGGCATTGAAAGGCGCCTGCCACAACATCAGTATAATGGCATGACTTTTAAGTTTTCAAAACAAATACTGACAACTTAAAAATAATTTTAAGATTTTTAAAACTCACCTCGTATTGAAAGACTTGCCTTGTATTTTGTATGTTTTAAAATTTCAAATTGAGTTGCCTGCGCTACATGTATTTTAAGAGATGTGAGTGAAGTGAGATTCCAACAAATCTATGATGCATTAAACTACAAGTTTAACATGTTAAATGCACAAGCATAAACTGCAAAACATAATTATATTAACATGGTCAATATTTTGAACATCAGAATGGTTTGTTAGCTTAAAATTATTTCCTCTTCCGGCGTTTTGATTATTGTTCAAATTTTTAATCATTGTGGAATAATGATTTAATAACTGGAAACATCTTAGAACTTTGTGGGTTATTTTTCATTTTGTTAAGTTTTGAAGTTTTTGAAAAAATTAAAAGCATAAAAACTTTAGCTTGACTCCGTTCAAGGCAATAAAACCCCTGGCTTTAATTAGGGCTTAGAAAGTCTACGCGAAGTATTTGGCTGCTCTTCGAATATAAAACTTTATGTCCAAACAAACAAAACTTATTAAAAGTGATAAGATTGATTGACTGGTAACAAAAAACACCAAGAGTTTGCTTATAATACACAAGCGAAACTTTTGTAGTCTAAAAAATTCGGCTTGGGTTTATAGTTGCTCCTCAGCATTAAAATGGTCAAATTAAAAAACAAACAACTGCAACTGATATTTTTAAATTTTTTATTTAAAAGTTTCTAATTTAGCAATATGAAAATTTATTATTTGGAATCTTTTTGATTTAAATTTACTTTTTACAAAATTTGGGTAAAATACACTGATGAGCTATATGAGCAGTAGTGAAATGGCCATATGGATATGCTTTGCCCGCAATAATACATTTGCCGTTTGTAGTTTTAAATAAAAATGATTTCGTAAGAAAATCACGAAATATTTATATTTGAAGGAATCAAGCACGTTCAAAGTAAATTAAGTTTGTAATTTAAAATTGTTTTCGTAAGAAGGAAAAGATATAAGGTAGAAAAATCAGATGATTAAAAAAACTAAAAGATAAATAACAAGCTTCATCTCTTCACACTGCATCATATGCATGTTTTTTAAACAGTGTTGTTTATTTAAATTTTAAAATGTTAATAGAGTTTACTAACCATTTTTTACATGAATTTTTATTTACCTCTAATATTAAGATGTTGACTTTTTCTAAGCTGATGTAGAGTCTTGTGTTCGATACGATTGGATTCGACGTTTCCCCTCCCTTCATTATTTGATCGTCTTCTTAGCTACATTCTGCATCATATAAAATTTTAACGAACATTTAAAGCCAAAGGAGGCGACATCGTTAGGTTAGATTGCGGTCAATGCTGCAAATAAATAAAATGCACTTCGGACGCAAAATTTAATTAATAGTAGGCAAAAATGTTTTTCGGTGGTTCCAAGGTGGTAGGTTTTGTGACAAAACAACGATATTGCTGGCAACTAGACCCAAGTCTGTTTCATCGAACAAAGAAAAATCTAAAACAAACTAATACTGACAAAACCGTTATATCTTAAAATTTGTGTGTTTTAAAATTTCGCCAGCAGGAATTTTCTTCTATTCATCATATTTAATATAAATATTAAAATCAGATATACATACATAGTTTAAGATTTCATAGACATAAAAAAGTGCTTACATACATTAAAGATTTTATTTGTTTTCAGTTTGTAATTTAACTAAATTTGTTATTTACTCAAGTACGTATATATTTTATTGAAAAAATATATATACAGGTCTGTTCTGAAAATCACGTGAATTCAAATCACGAACGGTTTTAAAATCACGCGGACGATTTGGTGCTGTTCTGCAAATCACGTGATTTTAAATTTTTCGGCGTGGTTTTAATTTTTCGAAAATATGAGAAAACGGCTTTTTTTAGATCTGTGTTATTGTGAGTTTTTTTACATTTTTAAATTAAATATTATTAGTGATTTAAGTAAGTTAAAATGTGTGGAACTAAAAAAAAAATAGGTAAATTTTTATTCGTTTGTAATACATGTGCTTTCATTTACTTATTGGAGTTGATCGAAGGGCTTAAAATTTGGTGTTCAAATTAAAATTGAAAATGTGAAAATTAATGCAAAAAGTTAAGGAAGTTGCTACTATTTTATATTTTCCACTTAATTTTTTCTAAATTTGGTGCTGGAAACATTAGCATAAATAAGATAAATCTTAAATGAAATTTTATACTCTCACAATTTGGCAACACTAGAATATTCTTCGAAAACACAAACCAGCTAACCGCTAATGAGAAAGAGAAAATCACGAGCTTTACTAAATAAAGGAAGACAATTTTTTATAAAGTATGCAGTGTCTTTGAAAATTTATGAATAATTTCGATTTTATGTGTATAAAATAAATAGAAGACATATTGTTTTAAATATATAATGTCATTATTATTATATTCTAAGCGAAATAATTAGAAAAAACGAGCAAGTGATTTCAAATCGGCAGTCATTTTGCTAACCGTTTTAAATCACGTGATTCAGTATATTTTGTACGCAGAACACCTTTTGCGTGATTTGAAATCACTTTGAAAAAAAATGATTTGTAGAACAGACCTGATATACTCGTATACTTATCATCATTTTGTTAGCAACGAATGATTTTCGAATTAGCTCTCGGAAATTATTACAATCGTCCATGAGTTTTGATTGCTGGCATATTCTAAGTGCAGTTCAGGGGTGCCAGAAAATTTTTATAAGAAATCTGCACTTTTGCACTAAAAAATCGTCTCTATCGGCACTTTAATTTAAAAAAAACGGCAAATAATCGGCAAGTTAAAAAAATTGGATACAATAAAATATAATTTTATTAAAAGAAAATTTATCAAATAATTTATCATTTGTAAAGATTTATAAGATTTATGTTTAAAATCAAAGGCCCATATTCATAGTTATAGAATAAAGTCGACTCTTGCTAAAGTGTACTCTAAAATAAAAAGCTCTTATTATCTTTTATTATGTTTTCATACAATTTCTACACGAACATTTGAAAAAAGTAACGTTGTTTTTATTTTGTTCACTTTGTTATAAAAATCAGATAAAGAGTATTGTGGTCTTAAACCAAATAAAATAATTTTGGAAAAATGAGTGAAAAACAGCTTTGGGTAGTTTTAAATTTAGAGTTGACTTTCTTGCCAAAAATATCTTTTAAATTGTCTATGAATGAGTTAGAGTCGACTCTAAAATAAACCCGACTTTAGTTCCCATAAAGTATACTTTATTTTAACTATGAATTTGGGCCAATGTGTTTTAATATGTATTTAAATTGTAAGTTCTAAATAAAAATTAATACACTTATTTATTTATTTTGTTTATTTCGTTTTTGTAATGCTCCGATTCTTATATGAACACTTTTGCCAATGAGCCCAAATACGCCTTATCAAATTTCCAAAATTCCGTTAAATAAAGTTCATCGATTTTTATAAAATTACTTATTACAGTTCTTAGAAGCCTTTTCGTTTGACTGTTTAGGTTGTGTAATTCATTTGACTCACTTTAAAATATTTTTATTATATTAACAATTTCAAGAATAATATTTATATATAGTGGATAAATATATATGATTTGGTTGGCTTAAATTTTTTATAATTGTTTTCGCGAAATCGATTTGATCAAAATTAGCAGCAAATGAAAAGTAAATTTTTATCGCCTCATACAAATCTGGTATTCAAAGAACTACTGCTTCACGCGCCAGCCATCTGGTTTGACTTTGGTGCAAAATTTTTTGATTTTATTTCTAGTAATATTTGAATATTATTGAAATTGATGAAGTCTTTCTGGACTATTTGACACGTAATTGTTAATATCTCTAAGTAGAGTTTTAAATTCATATAATGCACATAATGCAAGTAAGTGCCAAACACATTTTAGAATAAATAAATTTGGAATATCTTATTAAATTCTTAGAGCCTGTCATAACGGCAGCACCGATTCCCATGAAATTGGGCTTACAGTTTTCATGATTTTGTGTTAAACTTATACAAACCTTTGGCATGGCATTATTCTACTTTTATGAATCGGAAGAAATAGTCTTGTATTTTAAATTTTACACATACTTATACGTACAACCAAACACAATGATTTGGTGTTGCATAAATCGGTTGATTCATTCACGCCAGTGAGAACTTTTTTATTTTTTTATAGCTCACATACAGTTAAGAACTGTTTTTTCCAACGACGTTTTCTCTAACAGCAAATAAGCCTAACTCTCTCTCTCTCTCTCTCTCTCTCTCTGTAGTAGAAGTGCTGACTTACAACCAGTTGTCTCTTTCTAATGTTACAAGTATTATCCTAAAACTAACAAAGTTACCTTGTTACAGTGTTTATCAAAAAATGGCCTTTTTAGAGCTAAAACCAGCAAATCGGCACTTTGATAAATTTTGAGGTGAAAAATCAGCAAATATGGCAGGACTGGTGCGGTTTGGTAAAATGGCAGGTCCATTGCGTTAATCAATTGACCCGCCTGCAATTGATTCGATTGCTCCATATAGACTCTGTACAAAAAAAAAATAATCTAGTGGTATGAAATCGCACAATCTGCTAGGCCAGTTAACAGCTGATTTTTGTGAAATTATGCGATCGGGAACTTTGCTTTGAAATAAATTACACTTTTAATTGGCTGAGTGACATGTGGCCCCGTCCTGTTAAAACCCCATACCAGTGATATCCATGTCATCAATATTAGGTCAGAATTGAGTTGGTAATATCTCGCGATAACGTGATCAAAAAACGGCCCAAAATGGCCTCCAGCCACAAAGCGCGTCATACACTGGCACATTGGGCAAGCAATGGCTTTTAAATAACCGCTCTAGGACTTTCAGAAGCCCAAGTGTGGCAATTTTGCTAGTTCACACACTCTGACAAGTGAAAATTGGTTTCGTGTGCAAAAAATCATAGCGAATTTTAAATATTTTAATTAAATTTTTAAGCGAAATTTAATTCATTGTAACAGTTGCCGATGCATCCACTAAAAATACGTCAAAAAACTTAACGTCAAAACTATCATGTCACAATTGAAAAACATAGTTCTTGTTGGTAAAGCAACATAAAGTAAGACTTCGGAATGATAATTTGAGTGCTTTAAACCAGATAGCTTTATGCACCTTTTAAATTCACTATTTCATCCATAAATTGTGGCACAAAAATAAGAAGGGAACTGATAAGACTTTGAAAAAAAATTAGATTTTTCTAACACTTATTGTTAATTCAGTTATATTGAAGAAAAAAATAATAAAGTAAATAAAAATCCACTGTGAGCTATATGAGAGTAGTGAAATGGCCATATGGATATGCTTTTCCCGCAGTCATGCATATCAATTTGTAGTTTTAAATAAAAAATATTTCATGAGAATATCATGAAATATTTATATTTGAAGGAACCAAGCACGAATAAAGTAAATTAAAGTTACAACACTCTTTTTGTTTACAAATATTGATCATCATATGCCTCACTATTATCAAAAAGATAATAGTGAGGCATTATCAAGATCTTACAGCAACTGTAATCTTTCAAAGAGAATTTAAAAGAAAGTAGAAATAACTCCTGTTCTTTTCTTGTATTTTTAAGCTACAAGTATTTATTTAAAAATATTAAAAGTTCAACTGCCCGATATTGCCCGAATTGTTTTTTTGATTTTGTTTTTAGTGTCAATCTCGTTGCAGATTCGTACTATTTCTCAACTGTAGCTAGCGATAAAGCAAAACTGACTCTGCGATGTTATGCGTCATGTTAAAGATTTTCCAAAAGAATCATTTTAAACGAGTATTATTAGAAAGGAAAAAACAGCAAACAAAGCTTGCTCTTTTAAAATTTTCTTAAGATTGGCCTAAATATCATCACATGAGATTTGAGTCTGAGTGAGTGACTCGCTAGATAGCGAACTATTTGGTAAATTCATTTCTAAAATAAGTTTCCGTGCAATAAACCTTAATTATTTAACTTAAACTGTAAGTTTATCGTGCTACATTCTCGCTATTGATTATTGAAGGTGAAAGTACGACTCGAAAGCCATTTCGCTACCGCTCCATTAGCTTGTCAGGAAACTTCTCAAAAATATTTTAAATAAACTAAAGATTTTCGTCTAAGCAATAAAGTAAATATTTGTGATAAGCTGATAATAGTGCCCAGTACTCTGAAAAACACTGAAATAAGGTAGTAAAAAAGTCACAATTTTTAAATACAACTAACTCGTTTAGTATCGATAATAATTTCAGAGCTTATAACGTGTTTTAGAAAAACACAAAAATGTTAAACCTCACAAAAATTTACACGTCCAAGGTGCCCTACTATGTGAGCTTTTTCAAAATTTTTCGACATATGTGTCTGAAAATCGTAATCACTAGAATTCTGGCAGCTTCAAACTGCAAGTGTATACTAAGATGAATAGATGCAACTCTTTAAAACTAAACTTAAAGGCAAAAATCTTTAGTAACATTCATAAATAATTTTTGATTTTGAACAAAACATTTGTACATTAATACGGCATTCACACTATGCAATTTTTCATGAAACTAGTATGAAATTTTCGTTTGTTTGTGAAGCAGGAGGAGTGAGTAATATGGTATTGATTGAGTTTTGAGGGGATGTTACTGTTGCTAATGTTAACTTTTAGATAACGCATAACGCTGTAACTTAAATAGAAAATTGAGAAAAAAATGTCTCAAAAAAATTGTATAGTGTAAATCTGGACTATGTAGATTAGAATTAGAAAAATTAGAATCAAGTCGATAAGAAAGTGTTGAAATGTTTTCACAGAGACTTATTGATTTTCCTACGTATGTTTTAAAACAAACAAAAAAATATCTCGTTTGTATAGTTTTTATCTGGCAAAATTTTTATCCCACGAATTTTGTTTTTTTTTTCATCGTAGCTTTAGTGATCATATTTATGCAAATTTGCTGCTGCTGATGATGCTGCTGTTTTTATGTTCCTTAGGAATATTTGTTAAAAAAGATTTCTTATCAACTGTTTACAATCTTTGCAATCAGCTGGATAAAACTTTATTCTTGAATTTCATTCGCAAACGCATTCTTTCTCTGAAATACCTTTCCAAAGATATTTAAGGTAAACCAAAGTTAAAACGAAGAATATAAAAAAAACTGCAAAATCAGAAAAAGATTTATAACGATTTCTTTTAAAATGAAATTTAAACAATTCAATATTATCTGCAACTAAAAACCATCATGAACAACAAAAATTGTTTTTGTTTTTGCAAAATTTTCATTTTAAACAAAAGTATTTAAAGAGTGTTTTGCTGTAGGCAGTTATTTTTAGGCAAATGAAAATAGCTGTGTAGAAAAAATTCAACCATTTTTTAATGTAATTAAGTACAGGAAGTTGGTTTAATAATCCACAAAATCACTAATTGAAATTTTTTTTTGGTTTGTAAAGGCATAGAATATATTGTCACTTATTTCAGTCGGACCTTTTTTGTTGCAAAGTTCATAGCCATCATTATATTCAATAAGATTTTAGGAAAGTCAAATGGATACTTTTTCTATTTTTTTGTATTGAAATTTTTAGGCGAAAGACCCTGTAGCAGGAACAACAATATTCACCTCAAAAGTGTTTATATTTTTATATAATACATTTATTTTATTTTATTTTTTGTTCTTATTCCTCTAACAAAGTCACACACACTATCGCTTTAAAAAAATTTACATTTACATTTTACATTTTTTCCTTTCAAAACGTAAGATTACTTTTTATTGCAGTTGCCAGCAAGTCTGTCCTGTTATTTGATTTATTCTCTATTCCTATGAGCTATCCACGCAAAAAAGCTGTGCCACATTGGCGAGACTCGACCTAATCGATGTATTCTTTGCGCCTTTAACCCACTCAACCATTCAGATTCATTCAGCCACTCTGCACTAAGTTCCTCTTTGTTTTACCACACATACAGCTTAATCCTCTCATTTACTGTTTTGACATCAAGGAAATCGGAAAAGCAGAACAATTGTTGTGTAGCTGCTGTGAGTGATTTTCTATAAACAATTGCTATACTTTCCCGATTTTCTTAATTTATTATCAAGGCTCTCCTCTACCACTCAGCTGATTCTCTTTAATAATATTGTCATTTACCACCTCATCTGCTGGTCTAATATACTGGCGCCTTAAGTAACTAATCGACTGCTTATCAAAGACACACTCCTTCATTTTTTTGGACAACATTAGCTTTTGTCAATACAGATATGTTTGTCAGTTTTGCCAAATCTAATTCTTGTTGCAATATAAAAGAATTAAAACTTTTGTACAACTACCGTGGAAGCTAACGACTTGCTACCACACACACACAAGGTTGTGAATTGAGCAAATGATTTTCATTGGTAGAGTTTGACGTTCTAAGAACATATTGACAACAGCGTTTTCCCAACTAAAATTGTTGAATTTCGTACAATTACAAATTACGAAAAGTCGTAAAATCGTTGTATTTATTTGTATAATTAATCTCCTGGTTATTTTAATTAAATTAAAAGATAGTGTAAAACGATGTTGAGTGTTGATTATTTTAAATAAATAAATTTAGAAAAACGAAGAATCAAAAGCGTCATCATTAAGATAGACAACAAACTTTCAACACACTATTTGTCTTAATATGTTGGTACATTACCATCATGTCCTGTTCTGTCCCAAATATTTCAATGAATCTTTGCTATTGTTGTAGCTGCTCTTAGTTATTTGTTATTATTATTATTATTATTGTTGTATTGTATAAGAAAACTTGGCTTAAATTCTATGAACCAGCAACGTACTCTTACTGCAATATGTTCGTAATCAAAACTTAAGTGTTTTGTTGCGTGTAGCAGTAACAATAAAACACACACAAACCTTTAAAAAATTACAAGAAGTAAAACAAATCGTTGGACAAAATAGGGCGACGCTAAATGGCCACAACACAACATATACAACGATCATATCCATTCAGACGTATATTGATATGGACGATTAGCGTCTGTACGGTTGCATACAATATTTTATTTACAAAATTCAGAAAAACAAAAAACTAGATGGAAAAAATTTTCTTAGCAAATGCCAAAACCAAGTTGGTCTTAAATAAATTGACATTTAATGGAGACACTTTGTTTAAAAGCGGCAAAAGCTAAAGGCAAAAACAAGAAAAATAAATATAAATAAAAAAAAAAGACAGAAAGCAAAACAAAGCCAAACTAAACATATGGATGCATAAATGCTCGTACAAGTATTTAAGCATCCTGGAGTCTGGTTACTGACACGACACTCGTTGTTTGTGGTAGTGGTAGCAGTTTAGCTATCGGTATATAAAATCTAAGTGCATATTTGTAGGAAGTAACATAAGCAATCTGCTTGTACTTCTAAACACATTTGTTCAGCCATCAATTGCCGGCTATTGTTATGTATTTCTCTTTAGCAGCCTGCATTTGCTCAAGCATCCTACAAACTATAATGTAAGAGGTTCACAAGAATACAACAGAAGCACTGCCGATTGTTCTTCATTCGATGCTAATGCCAAAATGTTTGAGTTAAATAAATAAATTGCCTGATATAAGTAAATTCTTGTTTCAATTATATCCATGTTAACATAATAATTTAGTAAAAACCAAGGAGTTTGTTTATGTTGTTGTTGCTGCTGCTGTTTACTGTTGTTGGTGCATCGTTTTCATACGCAGTTAATGCAACAACCGAGGACACAAATACAAGTATTTCTACTAGTTCTCATGGCTTAAAATGAATTACGTACATTGACATGTTCAAATGGCTCTATTTTCGAGATACTCCTACACTGTAATTAAATCAAAAGTAAAGGGTTATAAATTTAAGAATTTTATTTATTTATTTTTTATGACTGCTTTTGAAATTTTTTTTTTGCATCCGTTTCACCCCCATAAGTTTTATTCACTCGATGTTTTGGAAAGATTTATTGTGAGCGATGTGACATCGTGTTGCTGATACCACATGTTAACGAAAAGCATGCAGTTGTGGCGTTAAAAAGTTTTCAATCTTATCACGATATCGCTCCCCATTCACAGTTAGCGTTACGCCGTTTTCATTTTCAAAGAAGGCGATAAGGTGACTCATGAATAATTTTAAGTTTCTATTGCACAGAACCGACTATTCTATTTATTCACATATCCATCCAAATGAAAATGAGGGGTTGCCATGGGCGAGCTGTAATTTACTATTGGCATATGTACGGCGTTGTAAATGGTCTTATGGAAGAGGCTGTTGTGTCAACTGAATCTTAAATAGAAACAAATGCAAGTTCTTGTTCAAAATTGTGGCCAAAGTTGTTTGTTGAAGACCAAGCTTCTGAGCACGACGTCGAATTGAGGTTGATAGATTGTTTTGAACACTTTATTGAGCAGCAGCAATGTTTTCAGCCGATCTTGCAGTACATTGTGGTCTATGCTTGGGCCTATCACCCACAAACTCCCTTCGAAATCATTCACTGCGCGAGAAATAGTGCCTTTTATTGGCACGGTGTTTCTCCCTAAAATTTCGTCACAGTAATCGATGATTGCTTTTGATAAAAAAATTTCAACGATTAAAATGCGTTGCTTTATCGAATGTATAAAACTACACTGCAATGAAGCAGCTTAGATTTGCTAAATAGAATGAAAGGAACAGAAGGACTAATAGCAATGTCCGCAAAATAAAATAAAATTTGAGTTTGTACGTGTGCAAATATAAAGGAATGTTCTTTCATGGAACTTTTGTTACTTTATAAACTCAATGTACTGACCAATGTTTTATAATCACAGTAATTTAATCATAGATACTGAAATATCTCTCATCTCTACTGTGCATTTATTTACTTCTTTTTTTATTTAATATTTCGAAGAATTCATATTTGGAACTAGCAGTTCCCACGACTTTATCTGCTTGTCATTTTAGATTTTCTTAATATTCAAATTTAGTTAAACTTGTTTTTAAATGTTTACTGTAGGATTTTGTAAAAAGTTTTACAAATTTTCTATCTATGGATATGAAATATAATAATGGTAAAATTAGGTACTTTATTTTCGCTACAAAATGACTGATTTTTACGTGATGCAAACACAGACAGAAAGACAGACGGACATACAAACAAAAATTCCAAAAATTTTATTCCATAACGATTATTTCTATACCAACAATAAATTTTTCAAAAATATTTTATATACAGAAAAGGTCCTATTAAAGTTGTTTTATATGTTTGAATAAGAAAAACATGAATTTCACATCAGAAAGATCGCTGGTTCATTTATTAACTTTTATTGAAAAACTTACAGAATACTTTCAACAGCCGCAATTATGACAGAGCACTTTTCATAATACCAAATGTAGGAATATGTATAAAATATACCCAAAAGAAACTGAAGCTGCTAAATTAAGACTTAGTTGCAGGGCTTTAGGTGGCAATAACGAAGAATTAGAGCCTGAGCATGGAGTCAACAAAGTCTTCATACTTTTATTTTTAAATTATCCCTTCCACGACTTCTAAACCACAGCCCAAAATTGCTTGTGGTTAGTAGATTTTGATTCACAGAGGTTTTTCTTTACTAAATTGCAAAGATTCTCAAGCGCGATAACGAACATTTTTACTGCTCATATGTCTTGGACCGTTGTGTTCATGAAAGACACCTATTTAATATTAGAGTAGCAGATAATTGCCAATGTGCCCTCTATAATAAAGAGTAAGAGCTCTTCAGCTGTAAGTAACAGCATAGCAACAGTGACAGATGAGAAGAGAGAATTTTATAATGTACCACAGTGGTACTTGCAATAAAATATTTCGTATGTTTGTCCAAAAGAGAAAGATGTAACAATATGAACGAAAAAGTTTTGTCCACTTACTAAATAAACATCATATAACTGATAACAGTGCTATTATTTTTGCGGGCACTGCATGATCACCGATATTAACGACATAACTTAAGAAAACGGGAATCTTTTTCAAAAAATATAAACTTTTTTTTGTGAGACAATGACAATTTTGGTATAAAACTCAACACAAAACCAAGAGTTAATGAAAATTGTGTCGTAAAAAATTTTATTTTATCCTGAAACAAAATTGATTAATAAAACTTCACTAGAACTCGACTGGTTTAGAAGATCACAAGGTGAGTAATGCAATTAGAATAAAGCTCCAAATTTAAAAGTTACAAGCGGGACGAACATTTGAAACATGCGCGAGACATTTAATATTAAAATTTTAAAAGTTTTTATCTTTTTAAATATTAGAAAACTAACATACAGCAGCAAATAAAAATCGCGAAAAGTGGTCTTTCTTTTAACTGACTCTTTTTAATCCAATTCCTCAAATTCTGGCTTAATTTCTTCAAGTGTAAATGTATGAACGTTAACGCTTTCTTACGAAATTTGGTTATTGTATTTGTGCATAAGAAAACTTCTCATGATTTTTAACACTTTTGTTTTGGAACTTATAATGCACAGCAAAAATAAACATGAAAAAAATATGTTATATTACATACCACACATACATTGTTATACACACACATATATACAGAACGATATAAAATTGCGTTAGGACCAAAAAAAAGATATCAAAATCAATAGCTGTATCAGCACCTGAAATTGTTTACAGTTTTTCTTTTATTTGTTATTTTTGAGATATCAATGCAATCTCTTGTTGTCGGCATTTAATCTTCACTGAATTGTCCTGTACATCTGGTGTGTGGAAAACATACCACTCACCACATACTACCACTGTCCGTGTCTAAGTATCTGCATTTAGTAAATGCAAAGGCTTCCTTAGGCATCTGATACAAATATGTATTGTGCAAGTTTAAATAAATATATGAAAAGTTTTGAGCAAAATGCTGATAAAGAAACATCTTCTCAAACACTTTAAGGCCGAATTATGCATAAGAAAAATTTTGGAATTTTACCCTTAAAAAATACCGCCTTAAAAAATAAGAAATACAACACAAAATGATGAACATTTTAAGATACTTTCACTTTTGTTATCAAACAAATGTTTTGAATTTCTTGATGCCATTTTTACATCATATTTTTCTTGAAGCGCTTCTTTTTTTTTTAATAAGTCTAGGCGACAATCGATTTCGTTTAATTTTATGTCTTGTCATATTTTTATTGCTTTTTTAAGTTTTTAACAAGCAAATGCTCGTCATGTTATTATTTTAATAATACTTTTGCAATTTATTAATTGCTACTTTACTTTAACACACAACATTAAACAACAAAAAAGAGTCATAAAAATATAATATTCACCGGTTACTTATCATTAAAATAAATTGCCTGCACGCAATACGAAATGTTGCAAATGAAAAAAGTCAGCCACATTCGACAAGTTGGCAAAAAAAAATTAACACATTTTTTATCATCTGCCAATAATCTGATGCGTGCAAAAATGTCCCCAAATTAACTTAAAATAAAATTATATTGTTAATACGAGGGCACGCCAATTGGTTAGGTTAGAGGAAGACATAATCTTTTGCCTGAAGTCCATAGTCATGCTTTATTGCAACTTTTTTTTTATTTTTTAATATGATTTTAATTTTTTCTTTCTCAAGCCCTTCAGTTATTGTTTAATCTCAAAGTGGGTCACTATCGCTTTTTAGCTATGGCTTTATTTGTTTCTCCGATCTCTTGTTCGTTAAACATGAACTTTTACTGCCTATTTCACTAAATGCAAGCAAACACTTCTTTTGCATACTTCTATTAAGGACAACAACGTAATAGACTCCGTTAACAAAGGATAGCCTCACATATAGATTTGATATTTTTGCAGAAATTTTAAACAGGTTTCGCATTTTTTAATAAGAAATTGTGGAAAGCAGCTTTATTGTCTATTTATTAGTTGACAAATGAAACCAATTATATCAGTTAAGGTTAATGTAATTCTAGGTGATTTCGCAAACGTTATTAATAATAGTAATAAAATTAATAAAATGACAATTTAATGTTTGGTTTTAACTTTTTTGTTAATATTTAAATTTTTATAATTGTTTTACAATATTTCATATTCTGTATGCCCTCCCTTCGTTGAATAACGTCGAATTTGCATTGAGTCGTTCAGAGATTTCCGACGAAGCTGAAGCTCCTCTTTTGTGCAGTATTGCCTTCCTCCATCATAAACTTTACGTGTTAGCTATCCCCACACATTTTCGATAATGTTTAAGTCAGGAGAATATGGTGGCTATGATAATATTTTAACTTCCTGCTCCTGAAGCCAGCTTTTTACAATGCGAACAGTATCGATGACGGTGTTGTCGTGTTGAAAAGTAAAAGAAAGGGGGGCAAAAATATCCCTAAACTCCTAAAACGCAGTTTGAAGCAAGTTTTATTAATCATATCCAGTCATTCGCTCATTTACAACAACTAAACCAGCAGCCTCATAATACGTTATAGCGCCCCAGACCATTACACCACCCTCTCTGCTATGGTGATGACTTAAAATCTTTTCCTCCTTCCTGACATCGTGGAAATAATAATTATATCCATCTGGGCCATCAATATTAAAAAGCTTTTCGTCTGAACTACCCACGGTCTTACGCAAATTTTAATCTCTGTTACTTATGTACGTCTTTCAGTGGTGGCTTTTTTGAAGTTTTCGACGCTTCAGGTGTTCCGAACTTATTATCACATTATAAATTGTAGTTTTACTTATTTGCACACTGGCAGCATCTCCGATTTTACTTTAATTCATTGTTGAATTCGAAGCTTGGAGTATTTTGCGTTTTTCCCGAGCTAAAACCTTTTTGCTTGTCTTTCCTTTTTACCGTTTACCGTACTCTGATGGATTCTTGAGATAATTGTAAATAACTTTAGGACTTCGGCTAAAATTGCTGGCAATAGCACGATTAGAAAGGCCTTGATCATGGTACGCGTAACTTTTGCGATTTCCGTGGAGCTAAGCGATGGCTGTTTTCCCATACTTATTTTTTTTTTTTTTTTTATTTGACAAACAACACGTTTATCTGTAGAAACTAAACAACGTTATTTAATAAAAATTTTCATAGATATGCAACAAAAATTAAAAGTTCTGTTTAGGCTAATCTAAGTTGACACTGAAATATTCAAATGTTTTCTGCTGCAAACGAAAACAAATCGCAAAGTAATGCTATTCTATGTTAACGGAGTATATATAAATATGTTTTCAATATAAATATGTGAAAGAAATGTTTGTTCGCATTTAGAGAAACCGGGAGTTACACAGTCATCCACGCTATAACACTGTGTTACTTTGGAACTTGTTAATCACACATGCGCCAATTACACACGTGGCCTTCTAGTCCACAATGCTCTGCAGCTTCAATGAGACTCGGAACTCTAGAAAACTTATTTTGGTAAACAGGACCGTTGAACTATCTCGAGTGCTACACTCTGTGGTTATGTTACCTTCTCCTCTCTTACTAAAGTCCTATTGAGGTGTACTGCACAGACGCCTTAACCAGTGTTTTCCTTTTCTGATTAAAAGAGTACGAGAGATTTGAACTACTGTTTTCCACTTATTCGTTTTCTTAACCAATTACATATCGCATTAACTTTTGTTTCATTGCTGACATTTTGAGGTGGATATATGTGAAAACAATAATTTTTCATGGGAGAAGAAATTACACCGAATGCCTTAGCCCTTACTTTTTTTTAAATAGCATTTCTCTAAATGATAATATAACTATTAACATAATCACCCTCGTACATCAGTTCTTCTTTGAACATATGCTAGCAAGTATTGAATTGTACAAAAAAAATTTTGTTCATTTCGCGCTATTAGTTGATAGTAAAAATATGTTTAAAACCTAACTTTTGGTGTAGTCCCTTGGGTAGCACCATAATTGATGTCGTTTAAAATCATATCGATTTAAGAGCACAAGGCTTCCAATAAAATGAGAAATTAAACTTTTTGTCTTTGTTGGTGTTAAACAGTTTTTTATGTAATGCAGAGATAAAGAACCTTTACTGACGACCAAATAAGGTCCCGTATTACAAATTTTTTTAAATATTACTGTTGGAATTAAAAGGTAGCAGTAGATAACACTGTTAGGTTGTGTGGAACAATTGTGTAAAATTTAATAAATTACGAAGTTTACAGATTAAAATTTTCCTTAAATAAATAGTGATGTAATGTAATTTATATAAAATGTTGTAAAAAGTTTTATTCCATATTTCAGGGCAAATGGAACAAAATCGAAAACAAAATTCTATGCGATGATAATCACGGGAGTTTAAATTAGGACTCAATACTTATATGTTTTTATAGAAAAATGAATGCTCTCGTTATTCCATAAAATTAGTTAAAGTAAGATTTTTTTTAATAAATCCGTCTTACCTTTTTTCTTAAAAAGATTGAGTTTCGATAGAATTTACTTCACTAATTAAATTAAAAATACCGTTATTACAGCTTAAAACTTCAACATAAAATTACTGACTTCTTGGAGGAAATTAAAAGACAACTTTCTTCTAAATTGATACGGTTGTCAAATTTTTTATGCGGAATAACTGAAATTTTTAACAATATTCGCAAGATTGAGCAGAATTCTTAGTTTTATGCACGAAACATTTTGCTGTTTCTAAGCATGAAGCAAAAAACATTTCGTGATTTTTCACGAATTGAATAGAGTAAAACTTCAACAATATTATTTACTGTTTATTTTAAACGAATTCTTTATATGGAATTTTGATTGCTTTTGTAGGTAACATTTGTTATTGAAGTCGAATTGATGTGTTAAGAGAGATTCTTACCACAAATAATAAAATAAGTACTCTTTCAGTGATATTACTTAATTTAGTGTTTGTATCAAAAGTTACGAAAATTTGACTTAATATAGCAAAATTTTACAATACGGGGACGTTCTGATTGAGACAACACTCATAAGAAAACATGTATTTTAACTGACTTGTCAGTTGAATACGTTAAAGTTTAACGTATAACGGATTCTATATATGTGCTCGGGCCTGTAGTGGTACGCTAGTATTCTTTCCGCTTTTTGGTATAATTGTTATAATTATTATTTGAAAAAATTATAGTTTTCTTTCTAACTGGTTTTTTAACCCTGACTAGAACTGCCAATGATGTCTATAATAAATTGTATGTGTGAAAAATACGAGGGCTGCTCTATATATTTCTGGCCTAATAGTGAAAATGCGAATATTTATAATCAAAAATAATTTTATTGTTTTTCAAAGTATTCTCCAGCATGATTTATACACTATTGCATGCGCTCAAACTAGTTGTCGAAGCACTTTTTCCACTCCGATTAAGACACCTCTAAAACATGTTTTTTGAACACTTCAACAGCTTCTTCTGGCGACGAAAATCGTTGACCACGCATTTTTTGCTTGATGTGCGGAAACAAGAAGAAGTCATTAGATGCCAAGTCAGGGCTGTATGGCGGATGACCCATTAATTCGACGTTTTGGCCGGTCAAAAACGCTCTGGTTTGAGCCGATGTGTGAGAGCTCGCATTGTCATGGTGAACAATGATTCGTCTTCTCTTGTTGGTTTTTCGAATTTCTCCGATGACTTCAGCAAACAAATTGTAGTGTACCACTCAGGAGTGACCGTCCTACGTTGCTCAAGCGGAACAGTCGCCACATGACCAGTTTTGTCGAAGAAAGAGGCGACCATTTGCTTCGAAGTGCTTCTTCCAGGAACAACTTTCGTTGGATTTTGCTCGTCTTTGAAGACCCACACGCTCGATTGTTGTTTCGTTTCGGGCTCATACGCATAGATCCATGATTCGTCACCTGTGACGATCTTATAAACGTCTTTTGAAGCACCGCAATCGTATTTTTGCAACATTTCTTTGCCCTAATCGACACGAGCCTTTTTTTGAGCGACTTTCAAATTGTGCGGGATCCAACGAGAACAAACCTTTTTTACGGCCAGGTGTTCATGCAGTATCGAATGTATGCTGGTGGAAGAAATGTCCAAGGATGTCTCTATCTCTTGGTATGTCGATTGTCGATCTTGCATTATGAGTTCACGCACGGCATCAATGTTCTCTGGCACAACAGCCGTTTTTGGACGACCTTCACGGAATTCGTCTTTGAGCGAGCTTCGGCCACGATTAAATTCATTATACCAATTTTTCACAGTGCTATAGGATGGTGCTTCATCGCCATTCAAAGATTTAAGTTCATCAATGCACTCTTGTCGTGATAATCCACGTCGAAAGTTGTGAAAAATGATGGCACGAAAATGTTCACGAGTTAATTCCATTTTTTTCTATATTAATTTTTTCAAGTCACTGTAACAACACAAATAATGGTCATACGTCAAAACGTTTTGAGTACGATTATGTTTAAAAATGACAAACTTTCCAATGGAAATGTCACATTGCACTTGGCAGCACTCAGTGTTGCCAGGCCAGAAATATATATAGCAGCCCTCGTATAAATGTTTTTAATTTAGAAATCCAAGGTGTTCAATATTTTAATTAAAATTTTGCATACAAACAGTGTAGAATTATTGCAATTATAACGGATGGCTTCATAACCACCATTTCCATATTTCTCTACGACACTCAAAATACAATAATATTGATATCAGAGAAAGATACAATTCTGAAAATTTCAGATCGCAACATTGGCAGGTAATACAAGAAAGTTTGTACCTTCCTAAAACTATCAGCAAATGTAATATTCTGTTTTATATTAAAGATCTTAACTAAAACATGTTTTCGTAGCCAAACGGAATATCAGACCAAGAAATAAATTTAAAAATAATTCCTTGCCAAAGAATTTCTCATTACCGACCAGAACGAAAAAACTATATTTCTATTTACTATTTAGCTCAATCAAAATAATATATTAAAATAATATAGTTGTAAAACTGCTTAAAGCCGTTAGATACTTTAAAGTTAAAAGTATCAGGTTACGAGAAAGCAGGTGACCTTACATAAGATCTAACAACTTGTTAGCGAATAAAGTAAAAATTAGTTAAGAATTACGAAAGAGTTTTACAAAATGGCATAAAAAATAGTTATATGTTAGGGATAGCAAAGTTGCTTGTACTTCTCTACAGCGTTGCCAGAAGCTTTGAAAAGAAAATCATCATATGCAGAAAAAAAAAATCATATTTTACGGAAAAAAATCATAATTTTTTCAATACAAAATTTTTTTAAAAATTATAATTAAAATACATATATTAACATACATTGTATATATTTAAATTATTATTAAGAGCGTACGAAGTTTTATGAAGAACTATTACTATAATATGTATAGGGTTTCATATTTTTAATGATATCTTGGTTAATTTTTAAATTATAGCAGAAACAGTTTCTTATTCGAGAGTGCTGTTGTCTAATCTTTTTCTATATTAAGTTTTGTTTAAATTGGGCGTTGAGTATATTTGTTCGACATTTGCTGAAGAAATAGGAAGACTTATTAAGTTTTGAACAAATTTTGACAACACCGGAAAACCTGTTATTTTTGCAAATTTTGACCAAAATTTCTTACAGCTAAGATTATCTAGAGTTGTAAAATGATCACTGAATTTTGTAAAGCGGAGTTCTCTAAATTCGTCATCTAAATTCCCAAAATTCTTTTCACTAATTAAATTTGGAAAATTTTGTATTAAGCCGGTCAGAGACTTAATTTTTCACTTTATAATTTTAAAAGGATCAAGACATGAGAGCTCTTTTAAAAGCGTATCGTTAAAATCAAATAATTTTAATACTTGTTTACATAACTCAATGTAAAATGCCAGACAATTTTTTAATAAATTCATTTTTTTCATTTGCAGTGAGCTTAGAGCTAGAAACTTTTTGTTTAACAAAAACACCCAGATAGACTTTATCGTTGTGTAGAAATAGACTTTTGTTTTCAAAGTCAAGGTCGTTATTGTGACTCATTTTCACATATTCTGTTTGTATAAAATTGTCTAAAAATTTTAAGTAAAGGCGTTGCAGTTTCTAATACATATGTATTTGACAGGATGAGCTTTGAAAAATTTTGTTTTGCTTACAAGCTGATACAAAACTTATCTTCACTATGTAGTAAAATTACAATGAAAGTACTACACACTTGAAATAGAAAAATCATAATTTTTAATTATTAGAAATCATAATTAGAGAAAAAAAATCATCAAATCATATTTTGGTTCAAAAATCATCAAAAATATGATAAAATCATCATTTTGGCAACGCTGCTTCTCTATACTATAAACATTTATGTTGGTTATTCAAATTAAAATAAATAATAACATTTAAATAAGAATACAATAATTAATTGGAACAAGGTATCTGTACTTATTACACTGTTTACCAAACCCAGATCATCATTAAACAATTCAAATTTGTAGAAAAGTCAAAAGCATTTTCACGAGTGCTAAAATTGTAGTTGCACAGGGTACAGTGGTTTGTATCAAGATTTTTTAGTATAAGAATGATACGGTTTGAACATGTAATGCACTCTTTCTCTATCATATTGTTCATTTTTAATATTAACAGAATAGGAAAAAATTTTATATTTTTATATTCTTGACCACAAAAAGTGGAAAAAGGGTATATCTAAGTTTGTAAGTTCTACAATATCAATTTCCTACCCCATATATATATATATATACATTCTGAGTTCTTATTCATAGCGAAGTCGGTTTAGCGATGTCCGTCTGTCCGTGCGTGTTAGTGTTTAAAACAAGTGTGCCAAGGGACTAAATCAGCTAGAGAGAATTAAAATACGCCAATCGATCAGAAATAGTTTCGAAAGAGTTGCATGTCCTTCGAAGCTTCAGGCAAAATACAACAATTAAGAAACTCCAATAAAAAACAAATATATGGGGCGCTTGTCCATATTTTCCGAGTTACGTGCCTCTTAGCTTTTCATAGAAAAGTACGATTGTACACCATATTTTTAAAAACATCAGAGGCCTTATTCTGTAATTCTCCTAAGCTAAATTGCTTAAATGTTGAACTTATCCATGTTTATTTTCTCTAATTAATCGGTATCTGTAAGTCTATTTCAATAAATAAGAGGGTGTTAAGTATAGGGTTATATGTTCCAATGTCGTATTTGTAGCAAAACACTGCTTTGTCAAAATTAAATAATTTTAGAGATGGCGATTTAGCTTAAGCAACTTTCAGAATAAGGCTGCAGTATGGGTATCATTTAAACACTTTTGAAGTGTTCTTTAAGAAAATAATAAAATTTTTTAAAACTGCTTAACCCATTGAGAGCCGATGACAAATTTATTTTAAATTAAAATCAATTTTTTCCTACTTTTTATTTTCTGTGGTCTCAAAATTTGTTTTGTTTTGATACATATATGGTGAAGGGTATAAAAGATTCGGCAAAGCACTCTTACTTGTTTAATAACTAATTGAAATGCCCAAAGACTTCGCTATCGTTTCGGTGTCATTATTTTAGATTAACATTTATTCATTGGATTTTTTTTTAATTTTTAGTAAGTCAAGCCGTGTTGCTGATATATTTTTTCTAAATCTAGCAAATTTTTAGGATGTTGGGTTCAAAAACGCTTAACCAATGTAGTTTGAATTGAAAAGGATGTATTTTCTGGAGTAGAGTACGGTTTACAAATATGAAAATTATTTTTTATTCGGGAGAATAGTTATTACGACACATTATTAAAAAAGTATTATTTTGACAAAAACTGAAATATAGTGTTAAGTTAAAAATTTACACAATTAAATAACAATGTTATGAATGAAAGAAATAATGTTTTTTTTCTAATTTTCAGACCGCTTTGCATTGGGCTGCCAAACATGGCAATGAAGATGTTGTGAAATTAATTGCGGGCACTTATAAGGCCGACGTCAACGCACAAACGGTAAAATATGTTATTAAATTCTTTCATAATAAATAACAATTAAAAATTTTATTTTAATTTCATGTCCCATCTTATAATGCCTTGAATTTGACTGTTTCCACAGAATGGGGTAAGTATTTTATAAATTTACTAACGTATTAATACACCGCGTTAAGTTAACAATAAACATGTGTACTCCGAACTTCTTTAAAACGGAAAGACAACTTACATGAAAGCGTGTTAGATGCGGCGATTTCTTGACTTATTTGACATACAGAAAATATTTCAATTTACCGACTGTTTGGTGATTTAAAAAATATTTCGTGATAAGTCTTGATCTGTATAAATAAATGTCAAATGTCGTTCGTTGGTAATCGCATCACTTGAGAACAGCTGCACCGATTTAATTATTTTTTATTTGAATCTCAGTAGATCAGGAGATGCCTATAATTTAAGTATCTTTAAAATCTGATTTTGCTAAGATCGATTAAGATTAATAAACTTGCGCATTTGTCCTCTTCCCCAGTCCCCTATTCTATTCCTTTTTTTCAAAATAAACACAGAATATTCTACCTTTTACATAAATATCTTATTATGTCTAAGATTTTTTGTAATCGGTATGGACGTAAATGACCGATTTTCACCTTTTTCTCTCTTCTAGTACAATCTGAAAACAGATATAGATGAGGACCTATGTATGTTTCGAATTTCATTAAAATCGGTTAGCCGAGAATTTGTTAAAATTGATTCAGACGTATAGAAATGCCCCCATCCCCTATTTGTCCCCTACTGGCCCTCTATATAAAAATATAAATACCCTTATTTATCATGAGAACAAATATCTACTGGTGTTTTAAATTTCGTTAAAATCAATTCAGTCGTGTAGCCGTGATTGACGCACGCACAAACAAACAACAACAACTACAAATTTACAAAGAGATTTATAATACAAATTAGATTTCCAAAAATACATATATTTCTTTGTATCTTATTAAAATATCATTTTTTCCATGAAAAGGAATCTGAATACTTTGCTTACATGTACAGATATGTTGTTTTTTAAGGAAGACAGGATTAAGAAGGTTTAAGTTTGAAGTAAAATAAAAATGACGCTTACTTTCGGTACAGAAATCTCTTCTCTTCTTGTCATTTCTATAGATTATCATTGTTCTTTGCAAAGATGCTGCCAACAATTGTTAAAACTTATGTAACGTTTTATTTAAATTTTCTTCTTGAAAAATTCATCAATAAAGAAAGTATATGTTCAAAAAGTCCATTAAAGATTATTTTCCTACCCTTCCGTAATAATTTACTGAAAATTTAGTGTTCTCCAATCGTTCTGACAATTCTGACAATCTAAGCATAAATCTATCTGAATAGTTTTAGACCCATAAAGTAGACAAAAAAATTTCCGAAGGGTAGATAACTTTTTATCTATTATTTTACTCAATTTTGGAACTTTAGTTACAATTAAAAAAACTCGTGGTTTTTGCTAAAAACTTAAAAATTATTTACAAAATTAAAAAGAGCATAATCGTATGGAACTGCGCTACAAAAAAATTGGAATTTGTTAGAGTTAGTTCAGATATTGTGGTTTCGGCAGATATTATGGTATAGCAGCACTTCTCAAAAACGAAAAGCAAACAAGTAATAGTACCATATTCAGCTGTTCCAAATCTTATATACTCTTCACTATATATGTAAACCGAGTTTAGGGAAGTAACTACAATAAAAAAAACAAATATTGGGGGACAGATAGTTAGAATAAAGAAAACATTAAGTACTATATATAATATAACATAAAAATGTCATCGGCTCTTAATAGGTTAAGCATTTCTTAAAAATTTTAGTATTTCCTTAAAGAAAATATGATACACAATCGAACTTTTCAATGAAAAGTTCAGAGGCCCATAACTGGGAAAATTTAGGCGAACGCTAATTTTTTCACTTGATGTTTTTTTTCTAATTTTTAATTCTCTATCGCCTCATATATATTTATCATTGAAATTACGTGACAAACCTAGATTTTTTCCAAATGATATGAAAAGATTAGAGGCAGGCATGGTGTTTTGCTCACTGCCTGAAGAAAATGGACCGATCTTGCTACTTCAATAGCAAAATTTTCGAAACTATGTCTGATATCGATTTGCATATCGATTTCGCTATGCATAGGAACTCAGAATATATTTTTTCCTGTTTAGACAAACTTACGAATTCTTTTTGATTGACACCACAGTATATAGTATAAATGTTTTATTTCTTACTCGCATTTACTAAACATGCGTTATTACAAACGCAGCCATCAACGCTACACTACTGTGTAAATCCGGCGGGACATGAACTACCCGATTCCTTGTTTATTAACACAAAGTGTCCACTGACTCCCCTACTACGCCTTACATCCAGGCTAGTCGTCCCCCTTAATCCAATATCCATAACACACATCTGCCGTACACTATTGTTATGCTGTTACTTTCTTGCGCTTAAAGCTAAAGTTCTTTCTCTTTATTGTAAGGGGCACCTCTACCAACGCAACCATTAAAGTTGCTCAATATTTATTTGCTAATTGTCCTATTATTCTTTCACACACTATTCGCGACGTACGCAACAACAACCGGGGTTTCCAGATCTTATTTTCGTAACAATATATACTTTATGGAGTCGAAAATGGATATTGTAGAAATTACACACGAAACGAAACTTAGATATACCCTTTTCCACCTTGGGTGAAGGGTATAAAAAAGCAGGGCCAAGCTTCGTTTTCAGCATTTTTATAAAATTCTATTTTGTGTTTTTGCGATCCAATCAGTCAGTTTAAACAAATCTCTGCAGCAGTGTATTCTTTGTAAATAAAAAGAATTAGGTTTGGCTAAAACAGGTGTTTTAAATATAGTAAGATTTAAGTTGAGGAAATAACAATGGCAAAAAAAAAACTAAATGGGTTAGATGTGTCCAGCGCTACCTTGCAGCAAATGTTAAGGAGAGAAAAAAATATTGAAGAACTTTTTTTACGTTATGAACCGTAAAGGGTACAACTTTGGCACAACTTTAAAATTTAAAGCGTGTCCCCATAAATGAAGTAATCTATTCTTTATGGACCTATTTTTTAACCGTTATAGACAAACGCTTGCAAATTAGAATGTTGATTGCTATGACCGTTATAGTAACATGTATTAACATTCAAAATTATACATTAAAGCGAATCCCCTAATATTTATTTAATTTGATGTATGTGGCCATTCTTTTAATCAGCTATAGACAGACGCTTAAAACTTACAAAGAACCTATATTGCTCACTCCGCTATAACAACAAGTACAAAATTCGGATTTGTAAAGAAAAGGGTGTCCCAATAGTTGATGTAGTTTGATGATTGTGATAAACTTTAGAACCGTGATAGACAGTCAGCTGAAACTTACGGCACCTGTATTGCTAAGCCCGCTAAAACAATATGTTTAAAATATAAATTTGGAAATTAAAGGGTGTTCCCAAAATTAATGTAATTTGACCTACATATATGGCCGTATCTTTTGAACAATTATATACAAACAGTGGAAATTACACATAATGTACACTACTTTGTTTGGCATAAGAAAAAAATTATAAATTAAAGAGTGTTACAAATTATTGTATTTGTAATTTGATGTATATGGCCAAACTGTTGAATTGCTATAGTCAGACGGTTGAAATTTACAAAGAAATCAGGTTCCTAAGTCTACTGCAACAGAAAGTATAAGATTAAAGGGTGACCCTATAGTAGCTGTATGCTGCCAAACTGTCGAGCACTTGTAGACAGACGTTTTAAATTAACAAGGAGCTGTAGTGCTAAGTCTGCTATGACAAGTAAAAAGTTTGGCAATAAAATATAAGGGGATCCTAATAGTTAATGTAATTTGATGTATGTAAACCGTTATAGACAGAAAGATTAAATCGGTTTTGAAGTCTGCTTTTTTTCGTAAGAATTATATATATTTTCTATTTAAGTTAAATCTTTCGCAAATGTTAAGACACACCATATTTTACAAATTGTTATATTAATGTGCTAAACGTTTTTGCTGGGTTTGTTAATCATTTTAGTAAATAAAATTTGTTACACTCTTTTTCTATCTAAACGTTTCAAAATCTATACATATTTATTTCCTTTTCATAACAATATTTTCATTTCTTGTTTTATTCAAGTGGTAAAAAAAGAACAAATTTACAATCTACCTCACAGATTTCAAAACTTAAAATTTAATAGAACAAAACATCACTTTTATTAAACCAAAACGAATCTTTAGCATAAGGCGGCTTCAAAAAGGGTTGGGCCAATGGATTCTTATACTCTCGTCGCATTGATAATAAAGTAAGAAACATTTTACAATTTCAATTTTGTTTTCTGTCAAACGTGAAATTTTTTAAACTTAAATATTTAGAAATTTTTGTTTATACCTCATACCCAAATTTAAATGTTTGTGTCTGTAAATATTCGCATGTGAAAGCATTTGTATTTTGTAAAATTGAAAATGGCAACACATTTGTCGCGACAAATGAAATGTTTTGTTTTTTTTTAAGAGAAATATAAATACAGAGGGTTAAAAGCATAGATTCTTAAAAAGCGACCTATTCGAGAAATTTTAGTTTTACCGTTTCAAACATTTTTTATTTGTATAAATGTATAAGATAAGAAAATATACGTCAAATACTGTTAATCTATCGGCACACTTTTCATTTCATTTTATTTTCATTGTCCTTATAAGCGACATAGAAACACATACTCTGTGTACATTTTAAGCGCCTGCCTATAACAGTTGAAAAACTAAAGCGATATTTGTCAAAATCTCGACACTATAGGAACACCCTTCATAAATATACATAACTTCAAGAGCTTACGTATTGAGGTTCCATAGATAGGGGACTGGCTGTAACTGACGCACAGAAATTGTAACGAAATCAAAAATGTAACCCACGTTTTTAACATATAAGTACGGTACCCTAAAAAGATGAAAATCTTTTTTAGAATGATCAGAGTAGTTTAGTTATGATACACAGCATTTTGGTTTCAGCGTTCAGTCGATTATTATTAGTCACATACTTCTTTTTCAAAATGTTAAATGTATAAACATTCGCTAATGTCAAGCGAATAAAAGTTTTTCAAACTTTGTAATGTTTATGTGTATTAAATAAAAAATTTCTGCTTAGATTAACACAATTATTGAAGAATTGATTATTTTAAAATACTGTTTGCAAATTTAATACTTTTACTTTGTACAATTTGAATCACTCGACGACATCAATTTAATCAGTTTCATGTAGAAATCAAATCAACATGAAATGATTGACACTTTGGTGTGTTACATGTGCATGCGTATGTATACGTATGCGAACATACATACGTACATTCGTACCCCTTTACAGAAGCGTAAGTAATATGATTTTAAAATTGTTACGCTTTTCAAAATTTTAAAATCTGTCATGTATTTTAATTTTTCTATTTTTTATAACAAATACAAGTCTGAAATATATTAAAAATTATGTTGCATAGAAAAGTTAAATAATTTAATCCTTTTAAGTGTTACATACAAATTATATTCTCT
The DNA here is from genome assembly GCA_916610165.2 of Gymnosoma rotundatum. NCBI lineage: Eukaryota > Metazoa > Arthropoda > Insecta > Diptera > Tachinidae > Gymnosoma > Gymnosoma rotundatum. Next base: position 69,185,861 of record OU744338.1, on the reverse strand, counting down.
ACTAATCTATTTTATTTTTAATTTTCAGGGTTATACTCCTTTACATATTGCCATGCAATTTGGAAGATCTAATATATTTGCTTTACTCTGCAATACATACAGTAAGTAACACCCTTTAACTAATATTATTGCTTTAAAGTTTTTTGTTTGATTTTCAAAATGTATCAATAAAAAGTTTGTATACATTTGTGCTACCGTATTAAATATGAACGTAGGTAAAGCGGCGAGACACAGCATCAACTTTAAATTTGATGCCTTGCCCCGATTGCTGTTTTACGGCACACAGTGGCATGAAATACACAAAAAAGGAAAAAAAGTCTGGAACAAAGTGCGATTTATAGAGGAGGACATTAGCTTTATGTCTACTTCATTTGTATACACCCTGTTTCGGTACAAGGTGGTACCACAGAGAGTCAAAGTAGGCAACCTCGAATTCGAAAAATATTTCAGAGCTTATAACTTTTTCAAAAGTGAACTAATTTCAAATTTTTTTTGTTTATAGTCTTCTCCATAGATAAAGAAAAAACGTGCTTGGAATTTGCATAGTATCTTTTATACTTTTCGAAAAATTCGACTTTTAAATGTGAAATACAAAATGTTTACAACAGATTTAGAAACTTTAAAACAGTTTTTTCTTTTATTCATTATGTTAACGGTAATAATATTTTTTACTTGCAATTTTATAAAAAGTTAAAAAAATGTAAAATTTTGGTCAAAAAGTACTTTTCTTAAGTTGATTTTTAACGTTTTTTAGTAAATTAATAAAATTTTTAACTTCTTCAAGACTAAGCCATGTAATGTCTTTAAATGGAATTCCGATGAAACACCCTACAGTTGTTCGAATACGGGCAATTTTTTAGTAAAAATCTAAATGTTCGAAACTGTAAAAAAATTGCAGGCGGATTTTCATTCTTTTTATAACCAACTATTCTAGAACGATTGGTTTTTAGTAATTGGCCAGAGCCTATGAGTAGGCTTCTTCAATCGTTTAATTTCACCGATTTTACTCGAACGCCAACATTGATTAAAGCAGGTTAAATGGATTCATTTCTTTTTCATGGCAAATAATCTTTTCTTTTTCTTTTAATTGGAAATAAAAAGATTAAGGTGATTTAAGTTCGATTCTTGTGATTAATTTCCAATCATAAAATGAAAGTCTCTGCCAAGTCTCATCATCGTGCCATATTTGCGGAAAATATTTGAATAGGTTTCTGATTTTATACTTCTTCAATGGTATTACAGTTATTTAACCCTAGAACGTCATCCTTATTTTTTGTTCGGTAACGTCATCCTTCGTCATTTTGACTACGACGAACTTTTAGTGCATATAATACATTTCATAAGCAAAAGTAGGTACCAAAATAAATTTTTTATTTATATTTAGATCTTTTTTAATTAATATTAAACAAAAAAAAAAGATTGCAAGCAACTATCGCTATACAAAAAAATTAGATGAAAACAAAAAGGCAAAAACATTTTAAAAATAAAATTGCGCGTGGTCATTTTGACGAAGGATGACGGTGCAGGGTTAAGACTGAACTAACAAACAATATAGACAGTTTTTAACAAGAACTAACAAGTAACTTACCAAGTTTGGAATAGGACTAAAAGAAGTTTAGGGAGGCGTTTTAAAAAACGAATGAAATGGAGAATTATTTTTGTTTTACTAAGTGGAGCTTGCAAGTAGACTACTTAAAAGTCAAAATATTATTAAAGAAATAAATAAATTAAACCTTTTGAAATCTGTATTAAAAACGAAAAAGAGTTATTTTTAATCGAACAGAGACAGAAATAAATGCATTAAGTCTGGAAAACAATTTTTATAACGATAACACATATTTCTAGTTATCACCTGTCAATCATAAATTGTTTCTTATCTTCATTGTATATGAAAACAAACAAGCCTAAAACCTCAGAGCTATACTGTCAAATTGAATACTTTCTAATCGTTGTTTATCAAACTAATTGCCAAATTCAATATTGACTATTTGAAGTAGTTGTTGATTTTGTTTTGTATAATTTTTGTTCTGTTATATTCAAAGGAGGCAAGTCTTTGATCCCAACGTACAATTCCAGCGTCAATTTAAAAAATGCGGCTTTTCTTTTAACTTAACAGCAAATTTTTTATATACATATTTAGACAATTGTCTTTTTTTCTATACGTTTTTTACTAGACCTAATGGAACCACCAACTTTGTTATCACTCGTCAAATGAAGTCAAATATGTTTCGATTAATTTTTGATTTGAAGATCACATCACTATCGCTTATAATTACTTTTCGACATGTTTCCATTTTTTTTTTTTTTTTTTTTTTGTTTTTTGAATTTTGTCAATAGCCAACACTAGTAATTTCAGAATTAAACGAGAGTCTGTCAATATTTTTTTACAAATATGTAAACTAAGAACCACTTAAAATCTGAAACAAAGTAGTTTTTGGAAAAATTTGAAGTTCTGCCAGAAGACAACTATCAAATTTTAAGGAAAATTGTTATTCAGTTTTTTACGATATTTCGATCAAGGTTAAGTTAGATGAAGTTCAAGGCACATCTATATAACCGCTCAGTAACCTCTCTCATACAATTAGGTAGATGAATTGAAACATGATGATTAACAAAGCGCAAGCAATAACGTTATAAGGTTGTTTCCAATGACTACATTGAAAAAAGGAAAATAGCATCCGTAGTTACTTTATTCAATTGAGCACAGTTATCAAGTAAAGACAATGATCCAGTCAGTCACACTTGTGTAATTTCTTTGGCAAAGACAAACAATTTTTTTATCACTAAAATATTTCTCTTCAGAGATCGCGTAAAAAAAGTTTTAATGAAATTTGTAAGAGTAAATTTAAAAACAATTTTTTATTATTTATTTGACCTGGAATTACTTCCGTTCAAACACATTTACAGTGTGAAAAATTAACAAAACGGCGAAAATTTTTGATAGAACGTGTTTAACATTAAGTTCTAATACCTCGGAAAAGATCTTTGCAACCAAAACCTAACAGATTAACCTCAACCAGTGCACAAAGCGAGCCCTGTCTGCCGCCTAGCTTTAAAATTGGTTTTTTTTATCGTTGTGTTAACTCGTTCTTTTTTTAATTAAAACTAACAGCCAGTTTACAGAACACAATTTGCCGATTAGACGCACAAAAAGGTTACCGTTTCCCATGTTTGGGTTTTTAAAATGCAAATGTCATTATGTTTTTGTAAAACGTAACAAATGGCAATTGTTTCTGGTTTATGTATCGCGGATTGTAGTGTCAGACACGTCGAAAATGAGCGAAGAAAAAAGACCATTTGTCAGGAGTTAATATTGTTAGGTAACTGCCCATCATAACACTTTCACTTATAAAAACATTTGTTAGTATAACTCGTATACATACATTTAAATTATTTTTTATTTTTATAGCTATTGTTTAAACTTTTTTATTTTCACAAATTTTTGTTTTGCATATGTATAAGAATTTTCACTTCATTGTTTGATAATTTTATTTTGTTTATTTAACTCAGCTGTTTCTTTTTAAGCGCCGAAAAAAAGTAAATAAAAAACATTAATTAATACATTGGCAATACTACGATTTGACACAACATTTATTTATACGAAACACAACGTAAGTTAAACGAAAAAACCGGAACGTGTTACACGGACGCTAATTATTACGTATTCGTCCATATGCCATCCGGTTTCGTTTCGCTCTTGACATGTTCTATAAACAGGCTGTTACAGGCTGTAAATTATCATTACCTTCAATAATATAAAAAGAAATTCTAAAATAATAATAAAGCAGCCAACTTCACTATTTAAATGTTTGTTGCTAAGCGTTGACTTTGCACTATTTCAGTGTGCATCATGCATTTTCTTTTTCTCCTTAGTTTAAAAAAATTGCTATTAAAATGTTTAAGATGATCTGCCTGTTTCTTTACTCTAATTTGTGATCCTGTGGAATCCCAATTTGCACGAAAAGTGTTTCCGTACTTCAAAATTGGGCAAATAAGAAGAGTGGTTTTGAGAGTATAAAGTTATTTTTCTTCTTGCCCAAAACAGCCCAAAATGTATTTACATTTGTCATACAGCAAAAAAAAATGAAAAAAAGAATGAAAACAGAATAATAATTGAACCCATGAAGAATATTTAAAAAATGAGTATAATATTTTTACTCGTACGAGGGCTGCTCTATATATTTCTGGCCTAATAAAGAAAATGCGAATATTTGTAATCAAAAATGATTTTATTGTTTTTCAAAGTATTCTCCAGCATGATTTATACACTTTTGCAAGCGCTCAAACCAGTTGTCGAAGCACTTTTTCCACTCCGATTGAGACACCTCTAAAACATGGTTTTTGAACACTTCAACAGCTTCTTCTGGCGACAAAAATCGTTGACCACGCATTTTTTTCTTGATGTGCGGAAACAAGAAGAAGTCATTAGGGCTTTATGGCGGATGACCCATAAAGCCCGGAATTCGTCTTTGAACGAGCTTTGGCCACGATTAAATTCATTATACCAATTTTTCACAGTGCTATAGGATGGTGCTTCATCGCCATACAAAGATTTAAGTTCATCAATGCACTCTTGTCGTGATAATCCGCGTCGAAAGTTGTGAAAAATGATGGCACGAAAATGTTCACGAGTTAATTCCATTTTTTTCTATATTAATTTTTTCAAGTCACTGTAAACAACACAAATAATGGTCGTACGTCAAAACGTTTTGAGTACGATTATGCTTAAAAATGACAAACTTTCCAATGGAAATGTCAGATTGCAGCACTCAGTGTTGCCAGGCCAGAAATATATATAGCAGCCCTCGTACTAATATTAAAGACAATTTCTAATGGCGAACAAAGACGTTTTAAGAACTATTCTTGCAGATTTGTTAGACAGTTCAAGGGATTCTAGTGGTAATGGCGAGTCCGATTATGAAGAATCATTAATTTTGGATATTTTTAATGCCAAAATAGAAACAACATTCCAAGCTATTTGAATGAAAGTGTTCCTTTATATATGGACAAAGAACTCAGACAATACTTTCGCTAATCGAGAGATTTATCTGCAAAATTTGCATGTACTTCATAGAAACAGTAGCAATATTAAATATGCTTTCTTCTTAGTAATAAATTCATTTTTGTTTTATTGTGAACAATAACTGCCGTATTAATAAAATATTAAAATAGATTTGATATGTATTTTAGAACATTGTTGTGCAAGTTCTTCATTATAGAATGTGATCAAACGCGCGGCTCACATTTTACTAATACGTTTTGTAACACAAAATTAATGCCTTGTTAAAATTTTTGAACCAATAGAGTCACTAAACTCAACATTTTGGATTTCTTCTGAGATTTATGGTGTAGTTTTCGTATTCGTATTAAATATGAGGTCTGTTTAAAAGGTGTGTTTTTGTAATTTCTAAGGGCCTAGAAATTACAATCAACTTGGAAATTGTAACAATCAAAAATTACCTGAGAGATGTAAAATATTACGAAGGAAACGGAATAATTTTAAATTACCTTGTTTTCTAAGAGATTATTCAAATGGGAATTGATACCAAACCGCCAGATAGTCAAGTCAAGTTTTTGTAAATTAATTTTACATTTAAATGATGATTGATATCGAAAAATTTTTATAAGGTATTTGAACTGAGCTGCTTCACTAAATGCAGGACATGATATTGAAGCCTCAAATATTTAACTTGACTCTTATTGTGTAAACATTGCCGGCATATTTCCACGACCTTGTACGTTTTTGATTGTCTTCTTTCATAAAACCATGTTAAAATTATTTCTTCATTGTCTTTAAACTAATTTTTTATCAACCTTAAAATTCATCATCCAATACCAGCCACTACGCTCCAATCTTTATAGTGCAGTAAATCGGGGAGATAATGTGGCCAGATGTCTTATAATGTTGCATGAGAACAGCGAAAACGAATTTGATTCGGTTATTATTTTTAAATGTTTTATATGTTGAATATAATCGAATGTTTTTCAAGCTCATTTTATTAATTAATAATAAGATAAAAGGCAAAATAAAATAATTCATCAATTATTTAGCAAATTATTAAACAATCAACTAAAATTATTTAAAATGATTTGTTTTTTTTATTATTATTTTAGAGGCCAATCGTGATCTTTTGGACTGGGCCGGCAACAAACCTTTGGAATATAGCAAACAACAGACAAGTGTTTCAGCATCGACTTACAGCAGTGAGTATTGCTCAAAGTTTCTACTCAGCGAAATTAACAACAACTATCACTTTCAAATACCACCTAATAAGAGGAACGCTATTGGAGGTGGTACAGTCGGTAGTGTTTTAGTGCGCGGTAAAAAACGGTCTCAAATAACCAGTTCTCTAACACGCACCCAATCCTTACTAATGCAAACAACCTCAATGAGACGCTTTAAAAAATCGGCCATACAATCAATAAAATGTGATGACGACGAAGGGAATTTGATTCCCTGTGAAATGTTTATGTCACCGCAAAGTTCACCTGAAACGACATCACGTAGTCTTTCAACCAAAGAAATACGCCAGGGCACTGTGGCTCGCCGTAAGGAAAGCTTTTTGCGCAAGACACTACGCGCTGCCACCGCCTCCAGAAGCAACAATTATTCAGACAATGTTACTAACCCGACTCTAATGGAATGATAATTTCTTAACACTTTAAAACTTAATATTACACTTATTTTCCGACTTGAGATAATTACTGGTTTTTTATTTATATCATTATTATTTTTTTAACATTTTATAAATTTTTTAAATGTATTTTTATTTTGATAATTGTATACTCTGTTTCCTTAATTTTTTTTTTAATATTTATTTAGTTTTATTTTCAAAATGGTTGTTTTTTTATTTTTGCATGCTTTTTTACTTTCAATTTTTTATCATTTATTTTAAACTTATTTTTTATTTGTTAATATTTTAAAATGGCTTATTATTTTTAAACACAATATAAGCAATAATTACAAACTCTTTTTCTATAATTTTTTAATAACATATTTTTTGATTCCATTTTTTTAAAGGTGGCAGAATATTACCGTTATCGTTTTTCTTTTTACAATTTAAACTTTAAATATAATTGTTGGTGGGTTAAATACTTAATAATTTATTTTTTACTCTACAATATGCGAAGTTGTGATAATATTTAGAAAAAAACAGAAATTAAAAACGTTATTGGTGACCACGGTTTAAATGGTTTCGAGTTCATTAGCGCCCTAACTTACACATAACAAATTTTAAAGGAGCAGCAAAAAATACTCCAGTAGAAAAATTAATTTTCAAAAAAAACATTAGTTTAAACTTAGGTTTTGTTATTGAAATAACATTTGAAAGTTATTCGTAAACAAAAATATCAAATTCCTTACTTTCTTCGTTTGTATTCTTTACTAAAAGGCGTAATTTACATTTTTGGAATTATTTTTATAAGAACGTGTAAAATTTTGCAGGGTATGTAAATTGATACGGTGCCTTACATTTAAATTCCAAAAAATCGATTTTTATTTTTCTTTTTTAAATTTTTTAAATTATTTAACGATACATTTTTTAGAATCAGTTTAACTGGACTTTTACCGACTAATTTGCGCAAAATTGCACATCAAATGATCCTGCATTTAATGTCTTGTAAATAGCAATATAAGACTTGCATATATGTTCAGGTTATTAATTTAATTGGAGAAAGCTGCAATAATGCTATGATTTCACTTGGATGTAATTTTTATTGCGTTTCGTTCCTTTGGACCAACCAAATAATTCTTATGTCCTTCAAGATTCTAGAAGAGCAGAGGAGTAATTTCAAATTTATAAAAAAAAAGAACTTGACCCACACACACGTTCAATAATATTATGCTCAAAGAATAACTGTTTTAGAAAGGTTAATATTAATAGCAAGGTTGGAAAATATTGATGAAAAATGTCACAATAATTAAAAATCAACATATCAAGACAAATATTCTTTGCCAGTTTTGGATTCATACTTTTTAAAGAAATCGACAAGGACCAAAAGCTAAATATTGCTAATCTCATCTCAATTTTCATTATATATTATCAAAACATGTTCAAAACAAAAAAAATCACATTTAAATAAACGATTCTATTCGACTTTTCATTTACAAAGTACTCGAAATATTGAAATAGAAAAATAAGATAAAACACAGCAACAATTGAGAAACTTCTTTTTGTTTTCGTTTCTTTTTGTTAAGATTTAATAAAAAAAAAACAATCAAGAGTGTTATATTCAGCTATGCAGAATCTTATATACCCTTCACCATCTAGGTAAATCTGGTTTAGTGAAGTAACTCCAATCAAACAGGCAAATATTGGGGCGACAGAGAATTAAATAATAAGAAAAAAAGTACTACATATACATAATTTTACATAAAAATGTCATCAGCTCTTAATGGGTTAAGCATTTTTAAAACTTTTAGTACTTTCTTAAAGATCTCCTCAAAAGCTTTAAAATGATACCCATATTGATATTTTAAAAAATTTTTAAATTTCAGAGCCCCGTAACTCGGCAAATATGGGCGAGCGACAATTTTTTACTTAATGTTTTTTCTTATTTTTTAATTCTCTATCGACACACATAGTTATTTTTTTGATTGATGTTACTTTATTGTTCTAAATGACATGAAAAAAATTAGAGGTAGGCGAGGTGTTTTGCCTGTTGCCTCGAAGGATTTGGACCGATCATGCGGATTTCTGAAAGATTGATTGTCGAGCCAAACTTTATTTTAATTTTAACACGGACACGCTATGCATAAGAAGTCAGAATATATCTACTTATGGGGTCGGAAATGGATTTTGTAGAAATTACACACGGCATGACAAACTTAGATATACCATTTTTCCACTTTTTGTGGTGAAAGGTATAATAAAAATTGTAAACAATTTTTACGTAGAAGCAACGTGCGCACAGGCAATGAAAATTTATTACTTAGAATATTTTGTAATATATTTATCGTGTTTTTGCTTTATTGATTCAATGAAGTTCTCATTTACTGAGCTTGGCTTTTAATATAAGACTCTTGAGTTTTTTATGCAAAATTTGGGTAGAATCTACTGATGTGCTATATGATTAGCAGCGAAATGGCTATATAGATATGCTTTCCGGCTGAAATACATTTTATTTTTTAATTTTAGTACTATCGATTGTTTTGCAGCTCTAGTAGTTAGTTGAACTGGAAAATATTTGTTTATTAAATATTTTATTTAGTGACCCAAGTTTCTTAAAAGGGGAAACTTACACTTTTGCCAACCAAACTAAGAACGCGGTTGGTATTAAGTGTGGAAGGGACTTACTCTTTCAAAGCATTTTTATTATAATTTTTATTTTTTTTTATACGGTCATTCACTTAAGCCATATACTTTTTAATCATAACTAATAATTACATTTTGAACATGCATGGCGCACAACTCTAAGACTTGGTAAACGGCGAACTTTTCGTATCTAGAAAATTGCCTTAACAAAGTTTTAATAATTTAATTATAATTAATTTTTTTTAACAATTAAATGTGTGTTTAATGCGACTATAAATGAAATTTTTTCATATTATTTAAACCCTTTTAATGGCAGGTGATATTAACGTTCATGTTGCTTGGATAATCAATCATTTTGTTTTTAAGTTCATTTTAAATGAAACGGAGAATGCTGGATAATTAAAAAACTTCAACACTTATGCACACATTTTTATTATTTAAAAGTTGTTTTTAAATGTTTGAATTTGATTATGAAGTTTTTAATGCGCAACAAAACATTCCCCTCTTATTATTCTCTTCTTTCCCTATTTGCTCAACATTGGTTTACTCTACAATACATCCGCAGAGATTCAAGCAATGCGTCAGCAATTGATCAACAGTGGATATAGCACCTGGAGGCAAGTGGATAATCATAATCATGGCAAAAATGACCGCTGTGCCATTGAAAGCTTATTGGCACAAAGCATAACAGTTGATATTTGATTTGTTTTTTTAATAAATGCATTTTTCTCTTTTCTTTTTTTGTTATAAGAAAAGGGAATATTAATTTTTTATATATGTTTTATAATTGCTTCTTATTAATTTTTTTATCCTTTTATATTTTTTATCATGCGAATGCTTTATTTAATATTTTTAATAAACAATGTTTAATGTACGAGTTTCTAAAACCGATCCTTTAACTAATCCCATGTCTGGAAAATAATTATTATCTCTTGCATTGATGCATACAGTTGCCAGATTAACCGATTATTAACTTTTTCCCGTATTTTCAATGATTTTTTTGTTATAAGACATAGTCGTCATATCTTTTAAATGAGTTTTCGGAAACAGTGGCTGTTTTTTTTTTTTCTGTTTTCACACATCCTAAGAACTATTAACACTCTCAAATATTAAGGAGCTGTCATCCAATTTTTAAAATTATCAAAAATATACTTCTATTTAATAGATTTTATATAAAAGTTGTTTAGTGTGAAATTAATTTCATGTTTAAGTTTTTTTACAACTTTTGTTAACTTTTACGAATAAGTGTAAAACCTGTAAATAGCGCAAAAAAATTTCTCGCAGATTAAGATAAAAACACCAAATTTTAAGTTACATAGCTTTTCCGCGAAATTTATTTTAATGCTTCCAATTGCATTATTTATAAATCTGAAGTATTTAGCATTGTAAGTATTTTCACAGTGCGATTTTGATTTTCTCAAAACTTAAAATTTTGTAGTGTCAACTTTTAAAAAGTGCTTTTAATATTTTGTCTGGCAACTATTTCGATGCTTAAAACAAAAGAAACATGTGCAAGGAGAAGTTAAAAAAGCTTTGTAGTTTATTTTTAAGTTATGTAATTAATTATTAAATTTCCATAATTATTATTTCTTTGGGTTGTATTAAATAAAAAAAGAAAAAATTACCGTCTTTGGGGGTAAGTGTTATTTTTAATTATTTTTTAATTTTGTTTAATAATTCACAAGCATGCACATTTTTTTAAATCAACATTTTCCATTACATATCCCTAATTTCGTTAGGCTTATAAAGACAACGAATTTAAAATATTTTGTTTATAATGAAATTAATTTTTTTGTTTTTTTGATATTTACAGAAATCAAAGCAAAGAGAAAACCTACGGGTAAGAATTATATACATACATACATACATGCATATGCATAAACAATTTTATATCCATACAGTGCAAGTTCGATTATTTTTGCAAAATAATTAAAAACTACTCTTTTTTGTAATTACATATTTGATTCTTATTTTTTCTGAGTAATTTTTCTCATTTAAAAGCCTAATTGTAATTGCAATCTGTCTTTCGATGATTTGTCCTATAATGTGTAGTCTATCATTATTTAAACATTGCAACGTATAACGAAGAAATTGCATTCAATTAATGAGTAAAGAATTTTGTACAATATTCGAGTAGGAATACACAGTTAATTTTTTTTTTTTTTTTTTTTTTTTTTTTTGAAGACGTGTACATTTTGTTTATTTTTTATACTGTTGGGTATATTATTGAAAACAATTAATCCTTTATAAAATAAAGATCTTTGCATAACACTGCTGCTAACTTGCTGAATTCTGAAATCCGTTGCGTTCCTCAAGTTGTAGGATTGCACCTCGCCTATGTACCTTAAGGCCCAACTATAATGTGCATAAACTAGCTTATGCCAACTTATACAACTGTGCAAATACATTAAATTATATGTGGTAAACTATAATGTGAGTAAGATAACTTTTCGTCAAGTTTCGTTAAATTTCATTTCTTTATGCAAGGTACGAAACTGATCGCACTTTCCGTACGGAAACAGCTGATTGTGCTTTGGTTTATACATTAATAAAGAAATTTTGTAATGAAGACCTAAATTGTTAAATTTTTCAGTTTTTACTTCAATATAAAATGTAGAAAAAACAACATTTTCTTTATGGCCAATTTTTTACAATTATAATATATTTAAATTAAATTTGTATTTATACACACATATGTATACCATATAAACGATGAACATCGTTGCATTTTTCAGTACGGTTGGCCACAAACACAAAATAGAAAATAATTAATAATAATTTTTTTTTTACATTTTCTTAGATAAATATGTAAATGTGTTTGTGAATGTTATTAAATATATAAAAAATTTTCTTTAAAGCATTTTAGTTTTAAAATTTTGTTGATTTATATAGAAATTATTTTTGGCAAAAGTACGAAATAAACATAAATGTGCAACTGTGGCAAATAAGTTACTAAATTTATATATGTACATTGTAGCCACATAAATTTCTTTGATAAGTTACCTAAGCATTTGACAGGCTTTTCGTTGAATTTTTGACATAAGCTAAAGATAGCTTATGCACATTATAGTTGGGCCTTTAGTTGTTCTGATAAATATTCCGGTGTTTTCCCCATTTTCATCTGTTGTACAAACATAATAGTATTTAATTGCAACCTCTGTTTTACATTAAGCTATTTTAATGTGTCAAGCATTAGAACTATTACATTTTAAAATAGAGCGCATAGCCTTATTTTGTATTTTCTGCAATCTTAATATCTGTTGATCTGTGCAGCAAGTTAGTAATATATGAGTTATCACTCATTCAAAGTGAGGTTTTATTATGGTGTTGTATATTATTATTGAAGTGACAATTGATACTTTATTCCTTACACGTTTAAAATATCCTATTTTCTTTCCGAATTTTCACATACATATTCTATATGATCTTTAAATTTTAAGTCTTTATCAATTATAAACCGTAAATATTTAGTTTTATGAATTTTTTCTATTAAAATATTATTTATTGTAAATTGTCTATTAGAGTTAATATTTATCTTCATTATTTTTGTTTTGCTTTCGTTCAGTTTGAGTTTATTCATTTGAAGCCATTTATTTATATTCCGCATATCGTTTGTTAAAATTGTATAGCATTCTTCTTTTGTTGTTGATTCCGCATAAAGAAGTCATCGGCATACAACACAATTTTACTGTTTTCCACTACATTTTCAATATCATTTATGTATATTAAGAATAGAAGTGCCCCTAGGATTGATCCTTGTGGGACTCCATAATCATTTATTATCACACTAGATTCAACATTGTTCACTTTTGTCACCTGCCTACGATCTGATAGACAAGTCCAAAACCAATTTAACTCTTTCTTCTTTATTCCATATCTAAAAAGTTTCTCTAACAGTACCTCCCTATCGACTGTCTCGACTGGCTAATATTTTAATCTCCTTTTTACTATATTTCCATTTATTTATCGCAAAGTTAATAGTTGTTTCACAGGCGTGTTTTTTTCTAAAGCCAGATTGGTACTTTTTTAGTATATTATGTTGTTCTAGATACTCTACTAACTGGTTTTTAACAACCATTTTTAAAACTTTTTAACATATTATAAGTCCATTTATTGGGCGAAAATCTTCACATTTGCTGGCGTTTCTTATTTCTTCTATTGGTGTAATCATAGTCTCTTTCCAACTATCAGGGAAAGTTCCAGTCTCGATCGATTCATTTATAATATTCAATAATATATTGCCTAATTTAAACCAGTTATCAATTATTAATTTTATTGACATTTTTTTGTGATCTTTTTTATTATTCATCATTTTTCATATATTTTTTAAATCTTCAAGAGATATTTTACGAAACTTAAAAGTATAATTTATCATCGGTATTTTATTTACATATTTCACATTTCCGATAGATTTTCTAATGTCATTAATACTATATATAAAAAACTTATTAAAATTTTCAGCTATTTCTAAATTATTATTAAAGCTTATGTCATTGAATGTCACATTTTTTATCACAGTTTTAAGCTTTTTTATTGCGAGATCTTTTATCTTGCTCCACATTTCTTTTTGATTTCTTGCTATTTCTTGTTATTTTATTTTTTATATGTAGATTTTTCTTATTTTCCAATTTAACTTTAAAATGATTTCTTATTATCTTATAATTTTCCCAAGCCTTAGTGGAGTTTTCAAATAATGCTTTTTGTTTTTAACAAATTTTGTTTTAGTTTTAATTGTAAATTTTTCAATTGCATTTTCAATCTTTCTGTCAAAATTATTAACATAATAATTCAAATTGTCTATTTCATTGATAAATTAATTCTCATTTATAAAATTTCTAAATCTGTTTCTTTTATGTTTGAAAACTTGGTGACTTTTCAAATCCGCTGTCCTGATTTATAAATATATCTATGCTTTCGTGATCCGATGTTTTATTCATAACTTTAATCTTTGCGGAAACATTTTTACTAATTGTTATTATATAGTCGATAAGAGTTTTAGAGTTCTGTGTTATTCTTTTAAATTCATTAATAATTTGTTTTAGGCCACACTCGTTTAGAATACTTTCTATTCTGTTTCTATAAAAATCTTTATGCCAATTAATGTTAAAATCACCAGCTATTATTATATCAATATATCTTTAAATTATTTCTTCTTCTACTTCCTGAAATATATCACAAAACTCGGATTTATTACTTTGTGGTGATCTATATACTATTATTATTATTATAAAGACCACACTCTTATAATTTGCCTTGAATGCGCTAATCCAGTAATTTGAATCTTTTATATATTCCTTAATTCTTTCAATGTGCCAACTCTTTGTAAAATATAATATTAATCCTCCAGTCCTTGACGAGTTTGAAAGTAAAAAGCAATTATTATATCCTTTTATTTCTATTTCTCCTTCATTAATTTTCTCAGTGTGATGAGTTTCGGAGAGAACAATAAAGTCTGGTTTTACTGCTTCAGCTATAATCTCCAATTGATTAATGTTGCTTGTCAGTCCCTGTATATTAGTATATATTCCATGAATACTTTTTCGTTGCTAGACCTTTAAACCTATTCTACTCTTCTTTAAGTTTAGCTTATTTTGATAAACTGGGCACTCCCGATTGTTCGATGTGTGGTTAATGTCCAACTCCAAATTAAGTCTTTTATTTTCCTTAATGTAGTTTATACACTTATTTATCACTTCATTGTTACATTGTGCACTTTTATGATTTCCATGACATCTATAGAAGACTTCATCATTTCTACATTCTGCCGTTTTATGATTGTACCCTAAGCATTTATAACACTGAATCACCATTGTTCCATCATAAACTCTACATCTGTCTAATCCTACATTAAGTTTTTGGAACATTAGGACATTTTTATACGACTCATTGTCTATTTTCATTTTTGAATTATAAATCACTTTGTTTCTTTTAGTTTCAAATATTTTTATGATTTCGATTTCGCTGTTTTCCAATACTAAATTTTGCTTTTTTAATTTTTCAGTTATTTCATTCTCGGAAATCTTAAAGTTCATATCAGTTATCACAAATTGCATATTAACTTCTTCAATAGCCTCTTTAATTTTTTTCCTTTCCTCAATCTTTTCAGTTTCTATTACCACAGCACCATTTCTTCTATTTTGTACATTAGTTATTTTCAAATTAATAGGGTTTACTTTTTTATTAAATTCTGCTTTTGTTTTTCTCTGGGTTTAACAATTAAAGAGACATTACTTGAAATTTCTGGTAACAATACATTATTTGAGACTGCCTGTGCGTATGACAATTTTGCGTTGTTGTTTTCTTCTTTTATTATTTTCTTTATTTCATTGCACATTTTGTTGTTATTTATCTCTATGGATTCACATATATTTTTATTTTGGTTTTCACAATCTTTAATATTTCCATACATACTTTTAACTTCTTGTACATTTGTTTCACAAATTCTTTGAAGATTTTCCATTTTCCTAAATCCGATCTTTTTTTGACGTTTTTTGCAAGTGACATACATAAGTTTACATTTATCTGAAATTATGGGTGAGCTACGCTTTCTATCGATTATCGAAAAAAGTAAGAAAAGAGTGATTTCACTTTTCTGTGAAAAACAAATTACAGGACGGATTGCTATAACATTAAGAAATTCCGAGGCCATTTTATAGTGTTTTGTTAATGTAACAATGTTAACCATAAATTCTACCATTATTTCGCTTACATGCATAGAAATCTTATACAAAAATTGATCGTTACCTTGTCATTTCCAGCTTGAATTGCACTTGCACTGAAAGGAAATAAAAGTGTTTAAATGAAAGGATTTCAAATTTACATACTGATGTACATATATATTTTTTGTTTGTTTTTTATGAAAATAAAATTTTAGTCGAAAAAGATTCGGGATTCCTACGGATTGGCTCTTTGAATGTGCGAGTGAAGAAAACGACCGAAGCATTCAGCAACTTCTTGGGAGTGGGCAATGGCACTGGGAACATGATACACTCACAACACCATCACCATCCACACTCAGCATTAACAGCAAAACATGCTCACCAGCGCCATCACCATCACTATCCTCATCATCTTCGTGCTCCCAGTGGTATGATGCGGAATCAGCAACATCTTCATCCGATGATGATGACGAAATCAACAAGCAAAGCAATGAGGAACCCACCGTCATCGATGAAACTTCAAAACCCGGGCTCACGGGCCAGTGTACCAATTAACGCTACAAAATATGATATGTTGCACAAATCTTGGGGTTCCGTCGATAATATAACACAAAATGGCACTAATACCGCTAAAGGCTTACAAAACTACAATAACAACGTTGACGATTATGATAACGAAGATGCTTTAATGCCACCACCTAAAGGTTTAGACAGCGTTAAGAAACGTCAAAAAAATCCCAAACGTTCATCCATATCGTCAAATGCCACTGATTCACCCAGAGATTCGATTTCATCAACATCAAGTTCAAATTTTAATTCCGGTTACAGCAGCATGCCTACAACTCCCAATCAGTTACGATCACCCCTTGGTTTAGGTGCACCAAATAACTTAACAGCTGATTCAGATTCTGATTCGGCGTGTGGTTTTGGCTCAAATTGGTCCATAAATGGTCGCAGTTCTTTAAGTAGTGGTAATTTAAAATCTTCGAAATATTAACACTTTAAAATACAAAATAGAATTTGTATTTAACTTTTATTGATAACAACAATTCTCAACTACACAGTAATCATTCAAAAATACTCGATGTTTTATGTAAAAATAATTTAATTATTATTCACTACTACTTTCACAAATAAAATAATAACTGCTTAATTCATAAAAAAAATATGTTTAAAATGTGTTTTATGACAAAATTTCCATATATGTAAATTGTTCCTAAAATACATTTCAATTAATTTAGTTTATTAAATTTATAATCTAATTTAATTTTCAAATCTGGGAGAAATCTGAATCAGGTTTGCTGAAGAGTCTTGTGAAAATAATTCGAAAAAGGAAAATAAAAGTTGCAGTATATAAAAAAAATACATTTTTTTGCTTTTGTTTGTATAAATTGTCTGGCGTATTTTCGAAGACGCCGCAGCGTTTAAAAAAATAATATATTACAACAACAACATTACAAAATTAATCAACCTGTTTAAAAAAAGTTAAAAACAAAAGGGTAAAAGATTTTCATTAGTTTTTTTGTATATTTATTATCAGGCATGTCACAAATGCCGATCAGAATGGTTGTGATTCCGTATTAACAATTCCGATCAATTTTGTTTTACCTTCGTCAGACTCCAATCGGTTTTGCTTATTAATAAAAAAGGTTTAATCTCCTCCTTTTTATTTAAATGTGGCAATATTGCGCACACCAAAGTGAATACCCAACTGATTCTGTCGACGATTTCATTATAAGTAATATGTTTGCTTATTTCTTTGGCGCCACTTACTCTAACGTTCAATACCATAACTCAAATCCAGCCAATAATATTTCCACTTATACACACAGCTAATATCATGAACAATACAAAAAATCTTCATTCAGCCCGCTCTTGACGGTATACCTAGCAGCCTATTAATTAATTGTGCACATGCCTTAGCGGCGCCGCAGAGTGGTAAATTTCGCGAGATAGCGGTCAAAACTCTATAACTTTTGACCGGATTGGTATTTTTTACGCAATTTGTTTTGTTCAATAGGAGGGACTTTAAGCTTCAATTTGCGTGTTCAAACGTAAAAATCGACTGATAGGAACGTAAGTAATGTGGAGTTAAAAATGTATTTTAATTTTTTGTTGAGCTTCCATGTAAAAGTTAAATATTTTGACATTTTAAATAGGTTTTCTTATAATTTCTTATTTTCTTCAATCGTATTTTACAACCAATACTTATTTATTATTGCTAAACTTAATTTTGGTCAGAAAATGCCAACATTTGGCCACTGACATTTATTTAGTCTCAATATTCACAGGGGCCAAAGGTTAGTTTTTTTTTTGGAAGAAAGCTAATTCTAATGAGGATTAAACTGAAAAATAACACTGAAATTCCCAACAATATCAATACAATTTGGATATATTATATACAGAACACAACATGGATAAAATCTTAAGTAAACTTTTACTATTGATTTAAAGTGCACATATATTTTATTTAAATGTATTAATAAAAATTTATACTAAAATTAGAAACAAATTATAATCTTTAAACTAGTATTAATTAAACAATATTAGCAAAAATTTCTTCCAAATAGCTTTGATTTTCATTTTGCAGTAGTTGTTTAGCTTCTTCATCTAACTCTAATGAGGTTGATTTCCATTTTTGTCGAATACTAGACATATATGGGTCTGATGTGCACAACAAAATATTAATAAGATATCTTGAAATTTTTCTTGTATTGTGCTCGCGAAAGAATCTGTAGTCTTTGTTCCTTTTTTCTTGCGCTTCTTCTAAAAGATCTCCAATTGGAATCATATTGTGCTGAATTATTTGTTCCCCATGGAACAAAATTTTGTGAACTGTGGTTGGCATATGTCTCCAAGAATATTTTTGGTTATAAAGGGTTGCTGTCTCATTAGCATACTAACCAAATTTTTTTGCATCTATCTTTTTGCTACATGCTATAACTTCTAATATGATTTGGAATCGTCGTATTAAATCATAATCTACTCCAGTTATAGAAGCTGCAGTTTCTGGTTTGGAAAAAAATCTCCTTGCTGCGTTTCCATCATTAGAATTTCCTTCTCCTTGCTTTGGCTGGTCAATTAAAAGGCCTATCTCTCAGTATTTTTCTTGAATATCTTTTTTTTTTTTGTTGCTTTCTTTTTTCCAAATTTTCTTTGTTGTTTCTCACTGTTTCGCCTAACGGGCCAAATTCCAAATCGTATCCCAATTTAAGAATATGCTCCATAAAACGAATTCTAGCATCAAGAGGTGACATTCCGAATTCATATGCTTCATTAAAACTATCGTCTTGTGTTGGCTCAATTGACTTGATGTTTTTTGGCATATGGTGCAGCTTGACGAAGACTTTGTTTCGGTTAAAGCTTGTGCAACTTTTCCATCGATCATTGTAAGTGACATTTTAAAGTTAACTTTGATGCATTGGTCATTAAATTCAAATATCACTGGTTGAAGTTCTTTAATTTCATCTCTTATTTTGCCAACTTCTTCAGCTATGACATCTTTAGTTTCTTTTTTGTAAGCAAATTTTATTGGTCCACAAAATTTTGTTGACGAGGGAATTTCATTCTTCCATACATCTATCTCTGCAGCTCTACTAGTTGATGGCTCTGAACCAATATAAGTTTTTGTTAAACGTAATGGAACGAAAGAAACCATGAATAAATTAGCATCTGATGAATTTTCCCCATTACATTGTTTGTATTGTTTCTGGCCAGAGGACCCATCATATCCCCATTTAGAAATTAAAGTCATGCTGCAATTTTTAAACTTCTTTAAATAGTCAGCATCAAATGTCTTTAATAATCGTTCTGCAGTGTGTTCAAGAAGATCCTGCAATTTTATTTCTGCTGAACTTGAAGTTACACTAATAGCAGTTGGTAAAGGTAAGCAATCTTTTTTGGCAGAAACTCTATCTCGATATGATGGAATAATTCCACAATTTTTTTCATTGGTTCGCTTCCGCAGTTCTGTATATTGGTTTTTAGTCATTTTCAAATCCAAAAATAGTGCAAATGCTTCTTCTGGAGTAAATTTATTTTCTTCAGTTGGTGTCGGCATACTTTCTAAAATGCTTTTTGTGCGTCTGGGGCTTGCTTCCACTATTTTTTTAATGATAGCAATTTTACTCTTTTTAGTTTTTGATGGTTGAATTTGATGCAGAAATGAATCCTTAATGATGTTACAAGAAACTTCTTCACTGATATGTTTAAGCTTGCGTCTTCGTGATCTTTCATTACAATTATAATTGGCTTTGCTAGTCGACCACCTTTTCCAGTTTCCGTGGTAGTTACTGATGGCTTTTTAAAAATAAGTTTATTTCTTAGCCATTCTTGGTTGCGTGAGTAAAACAATTTCTTGTTTGTGGAACAATGATTGTACCGTTTTCTTAAAGTATTTAAAAAGTTTTTTATTTTTAAGTTATGAATTTTAATTTCTTGTTTGTCGCATATTTTGAAGAATGGATTATTCATTATATGTAAAATAATGTCGTTTTCATCTTTCCGTTAAAAATATATATCAGATAGAACACTATAACTGAATTTAGCCATTGTTTAAACAATATTGAAGAAAAAAAATGAATGCATGTATTAATATAATATTGCTCGAAGTTTCAACAGGATCTTTTTTTCCTCTTTGAAACATAATACAACAGGTACTTGGTTATACCACTTGGTACTTGGTTATACCAGTTATTTCCATTGGTTTTAAATTTTTTTGCAATTTTCAGGTATTTAAGTTGTGTAATATTAGATGGCAATAAAATCATTTTTTACCTTTTTCGAATGAATTGCTAGATACCACATAATTTGAGAGTTAACAGGTAATAATATAACAGGTCCTTGGTTTTACCCCTTATTTCCATTGGTTTTAAATTTATTTGCAATTTTCAGGTATTTAAGTTGTGTAATATTAGATGGCAATAAAATAATTGTTTACCTTTTCCAAATGAATTGCTAGATACCACATAATTTGAGAGTTCTATTGTAATTTTTGTCAAAATTTTGATACACCCTTCTATGTGAACTAGGTCCAAATATGGGCCAACTTCTCATAATTTCAACAGAAGTATTTTTTGGGTCAATAAATTTCTTGTACAAAATTTCATCAAAATATATGCATAATAGCCACTTTCACATACAAGTAACTTCTCAAAAAATATGACGTGCATTTGTACCGAATATCTTACCTTGGGTCAGAAAAATTACTGTAGTTCAGAAAGTGCAGTCCCGATGCATGGACATGTATATATAGGAATGTAGGGGAGAGTAAGGGCTACAAAATAGTAAATTTGTGTTTTGATTTAGCTTGACTCACAGGAGTTGTGCTCTATGAAGTAGGAAATTTCCGAGAAATTTTACCTTTTTAAAAAAAAAAATATTTAAATTGTTCTGAAAACAGTAGAGCTTCAATTTTACACTGGTACAATTTAAATTCCAGTAATAGGAAATAAGTTAAGTTACAACACAAAATTTATTTCGTCCAAAAATCTTGAAAAACAAAAAAGTTATGATCGTTTAAACTTTAAAGATTAACTAAAAATATCATAAATTTACTAAATTCTGAAAAAGCCCATTTTGGACCACCCTGTTATCAGTGAAATAGTTGAAATAGAGTTCTAATGTTTTGGCTCCCGAGGTTTACTACTGTCTACTTTCATATGAGTCTAATAACTTTAAAATCGGAAAACAAAAGGAGTTTTGGCCGCTATCGCAAAATATTGACCACAGTGCGCCGTTAACTATTATGTTTAACATTTCACTTAAATATGGCTTTTTTCCCGATTCATGAAAAGAGTCTTACATTATTCCGTTATTTAAATCAGGAAATAAGTCAAGCATTGTGAACTGCAGAGGAATAGTAAAATTAAGTGCGATTCCCACTTAAATTTGAAAACCGGAAACAACGAAATTTCAAATAATCTAAATTCCACTTTTAATATTAAAAGTGGTTCCATTCAAAAAAATTTTTCGTTTTTCGTTTTCTGAAGACCCAATTGCGGAATTATAACCACTTTCGATCGGAGTTCAGTTCTTGTTTATGGTTTTTTCAACAAATGATGAATAGTTTCAGTGCAGGAATTAGATACGTAAGTGTTTCTTTTATGGAGTCTTAGGGATATTTCTTTCATAAAATTGATTTACTTGAAGGGACCAGGAGCTCGTACATATGTGCACGTATGTATGTTATTAATTTTATTTAAAGCAATAAAAAAACATTTCACTGACTCGCATCAAATGTAATATTCACATCCTTTGTAAAATTTCGTGTAGTTTTTCGCGAAAATACCAATTGGAAATAATCACACTTATGAATTAGAAGAAATTTTTTGTAAGCTTTTTGAGAATACTTCAGTTAATTTCGATATTCATAGGAAACTTCATATTTAAACCTTTGTTAAATTTTTTTCTTCAGAAATTATTTGAAATTAAATTTAAATCTGCACAAAAGTTTTTCGTTAATAAGGGCTCATTTAATTCAATCACAATTAATGCCGTTTCATTCGAACATAAAGAAAATATGTACGATTTCCTTACTGACACATAACCGATCAATGTGGTTTGAACGGTCAATTTGTTCACATATTGCACAAATTCGAAAAACTATGCAAACAATGAAATAAAAGTACGGTTTGCAAAAGCTAAGATTTAGATGTTTCCTTTTTGTTGAGAAAGAAATTATAGCATTGAAACGTGAGTCACCTGGGACAGAGCTTCATTTCATATTATGGTTATTATTATGAATTTAAGCCTGCTTTTTTGTTAGGAAGTATGGGTGAGTTCCAAAACGTCAAAACACATTGCAGTGATGCGGTTTTGCTACTGTTTTAATACAAAGTAACCAACTATGTTGTTTACTTTGTAACAAATATGCAATTTTTTTACATTTAGAAACGCTTATTTGCAATCAGTTCTTTCTTTAAAGATGGCGATGTCAACAATAAAAATTATAATTATATATATAAAATTGTACAAAAATACATAAAAAGTCCGAGTCAATGTTTTTAATTTCCCGGAGCACCTTTTCCCATTAAACAATTTTTTTCTTTTTCTTAGAGGCAAAATCGCTTTCATTTTGCATACGTGTTGTTAACAAAAGCTGCTTGCACTCAAAAGTCCACTTGTTGTCCCTGAAGATATAAATAAATTCTGTTTAAATAATAATTAAATTTAAAAGAAAATTTTCTTACTTTTCTTCCGCCATGATTGATGTGCTTGTAATTTATTTTACACTAAATGTCAAGAAAGCAGTAACAAAATTAGTGATGCACAGTTTGCTTTTGTTTGCGTATCAATAACTTTTATTATGCATTAAGGGATGCGTAACACTGTCAATGTTTTAATGGTTGCGTTTAGGAATGCATGACTTTGTTAAGTTGCATTGCAAATGACGTTTTGGAACTTACCCTATATTTGGCAATGCAAACACACAAACATAAAAAACTAGTCATTCTTCAAAAAAAGAAGGAGGCTATCAATTCGACTGAATGTTACTTTTTTATGTTTGAACTTGGAGAACTCAGTCATTTCTGAACTGATTTTAAATTGATTGAATTGAATTGATTTGTAATTTGATGGATTATGCTTACAGATTGGCCGCGTTTAAAAAACAGTTCATAATCTTAAAAGTTAAAGGGTGTACCCATACAGCATACATATTTTTTAAGTGTATTATGAACTGTTAAGGGCACTTCTTTAAAATTTAAAATGACTGCGTATTACTATAGCTCCCATGTCACGTTTCAAAATACTAGAATCTTATTTTTTTTTAATAAACGGTTTGCCACCGTTTGTTTTTATCTTTTACGTTTTTGACATATGATACACTGGCAACTTTTCAATGTGAGCACGGCTAGAACTCGCGGCTAAGGGTGGTTCGTTGCATTGACAAAAAGAAATATGAGGTGACATGAATTTAAATTGTACCAGTGTAATTTGGTAACCTTGGCTTTGTCCTGACTTCTGGCGAACCCATATGGAATGTTCACCGAAACTCCCACCCTCAACCATGGTACCTAGGAGTTCGGTTTCTCAGATACCCCTGTTTCACAGCACCAAACAATACCTACCCCAAGAATTTTAAGGGCACATTATGTTATCTTTGAGCGCAATTGTAACTTCTTACAACGTTTTATATATTTTTCTTTATACAACTTCAATTATCTTATCGCTATGTTTCTCTTAGACTAACTTTTGAATTCCTTTAAACATTTCAAGATTATAAAATAAAACAATAAAATATAATACAGCATACTAGTCTAAACTGAAGTTTCGCCTTTCCTTTTTCCTATTGAGGTTTTTTTTAGCTTTTGCCTTTTCTCTTTTCCAATATCTTATCCTTAATAATAGGCTAAGTTCAATTTTGATGTATGCACTATACTTCTAGATGCTAATTTACGGTTAGCATAAAACTAAAATGTAAATAAATGTGCATCTGTATAATAAATACAATTTTTAAAGCAGGACTGTAGGCAAATGCCTACTCTTTATCTTATTTTGCTTTTAATCAGATTATTCTTCTGTACAATTTTTATTTTAACTATTTTCCTTTCGTTTTTATTTTGTTTTTTTTTTTTATTTTGTTTATGTTTCCTTTTTTTCTGAAAACTTTAAAAATGTTTCCTATTTCGTTTCCTTATTTCTGGTTTCTTGTATTTTTTTCTTTATTTTAATTTTTTGCAATTTTGTTTTTTTTTTTTCCTACCAGACTTTATTTTCTATTTTAGCTTTTAGTTTTACAATACTCAAAACCGCCCAGTCTGAGAACGTACGAGAAGTTTTGGGAACTTAAAAACAAGACAACAATAATTGGCTGAAGGCCCCAACGGCTTCGGACCGTTAGTACTCATTAAAAAAGGTAGTTGCTCAATATTCTACTTTACAATACTTATCTGGTCTGTATGTGGTTCTGGTTATCGCTATTGCTGCTGCTGTGGTTAGGATGATGGCTATGGTGATGAATGTTGCGCTGTTGTAGTTGCTGGTACAAAATGATTCGCTGCTGTTGGTGTTGCGAAGATCGTAAAACATCTTCCTCTATACTAGTTGATTGTTGCTGCGGATGAGTCTGTTGTCTGGCCGCAATTGTTGTTGTTCAGGGTGCTTTGATTTTTTCTTCTTTTTGTTTTTTTTTTGCGGCTTGCTGTTATATTTATCATTGAACTGTCGGTTGCTGCAGAGGCGCGGTAACTGCCATTATTTGCGGCTATAGATTTTGGTGGTTTTGAAGATATGGTGATATCTGCTTGGGAGCCTAAAATGCTGACTGAGGTTATGCCATGTAGTATTACAAGCTGTATTATTAGTGGATGCTGTGGCTATTGCCAGGGATAATGCTGCGGTTAATATTGTTGTTGGATCTGGCGGCTATGGTGATGCCTACTTATGAGGGTGTCACGAGGGAAAAGGCTAAGGCTATTGGCAGCGCTCACTTTGAAGCTGCTGTTGTTATTGGAAGCTTTGATGTTGGCTGATCCTGATTATATGGTGGTGAAGATAGGCTGTGGGCGCTACGACACTAGCATAGCTGTAGTCTGCTGTGCTTAGACGTAAGAAATAGTGTTACCATTTCTGATATGTTACACATCATCTTTCCTGCTGAACATTGATTTATCATATTAGAAAATGCAAATTTGCTAATATGATAAATTCCTGTTGATGAAGGTTAACTTTCGCTACTTTTTCACGTCTTGAAGTCTTTGGCATGGTATATAGGATCTTCCTTGTGGATCCTCCACTTCGTATAAATTCTTTCCCACAGGTTTAGTTATCCGACATTTAAGAAACTTCTTACAAAATTTTGCTGTGATCTGTTTGGCGAAATCCGACTGAGGGAAATTCCGGCGGAACACCTCCTGACCCACGCGAAATTTTGTTTCGCGGCAGCGTGTGTTGTATTTCTTGGAATTTATTTCACCGCTCTTGAGTAAACTTTCCTTTATACTGTCGCGAACTATTTCTAGGTGCTCAGATCGTGTTGCAAATCGATTTTCAGGATCCTCGAGTAAGTTTAGAGACCTGGCCAGTTTATACGTGGACGCATGAGTGATCATATTACTTCCGCATAATGCGAAGCATGGCGTCATTTTTGTCGCCGAATGTAACGCTGATCTTAGAGCTCCTTCTATTTCGTACAGATACAGATCCCAATCCTAGTGATCTCTGTCGAGGTAAGATCGTATGGCAGCTAAAATGGACTAGTTTACACGCTCAGCGGCGTATGCTTGCGGAGAATAGTTCGCCGTCTTAATGTGTTCGATTCCGAAATTGCTGATCATTTCTTTAAATGTCCTGGATACAAATTGAACGCCGTTATCCGATACTAGAGATTCAGGGTAACCAAATTTGTAGAACACTTCCTGAACTAGAAAGCGCACTACATTTTTAGCATTGGCTTTGGTCATTGGTTATAATAATACATACTTTGAAAACTGGTCTAGCACAATAAAAATGAAACTATTCCCTCTCTTCGACCTTACGTATGGCCCCATGAAATATATATATATATATATATATATATATATATATATATATATATATATATATATATATCCTCTGGAACAGTCTATGTATCTAGGATAACTGGTGCATCGGCGGCCGAAGTGTGGTATTTGCCGGTTTGGATTTCTTACATATAATGCATGAGTTTATAAATTCTTTAATGTCCTGTGCGCTTTTCTTATCAGCTCCTGTGTCAACTTAGAAGTATCCACAACTTCCACGCGTGATCTTCATTTGCCGCCTCACCGTCATAATGCATTGTTCTTTTATATACCCTATTGTCCATGACCCGTATATCCGGTAAACTTTCTTTATTTTTCTCTACTATTTCTATTAGTCCTTAACAATCCTCGTCATCAAACTCGGCCGACTTTAAGTCAATTAAGGTGTTACACTCAATGCTAATCTCTGCCATTGAGTATCGGGACTATGTTTTCCGAACCTTTGCGGTGCTGTATTTCAAAAGTGAGGGCCTGCAACTGAAGGCTCCATCGCGCTAGCCTAACGCTTAGTTCTTTTTGAGACATCAGCCATCTGAGGCTCGAGTGATCAGTGATAACTACAAAACGCATAAGCTCCACGTATGGCCTAAATCGCTTTATCGCAGCCACTACCGCTAAACATTCTCCTTCGGTGACCGTGTAATTTTTTTGCGCGGACAATTACTTCTTGCAAAAATATGCAATGGCATGCTCCCCTCCATAATCATCCTCCTGGAAAAGTACAGCACCTATTCTCACGTCAGAAGCATCACATTGGATGTAGAAAACTTTGTTAAAATCTGGTTGAATCAAGACCGGGCTAGTCGTTAGGCGCTCTTTCAGATGGTCAAACGCTACCTTCGCCTCGTCACTAAAACAGAATTGCTTGGCCTTTTTTAGGGTGTCACAATTTGGAGCTGTAATCGTCGCGTAATCGTCGCGGCTGCGATACCAGCCGGTAGTGCCAAGATAACTTCGAAACTGCTTGGGAGTGATTGGATATTGTAAGTTTAGAATGGCTTGAACTTTCTCGGCCTTTGTGCCGTGTTTTATAGCCCAAAAGGCATTAAGGTGACTTGGTACAAAGGTCTTCCGGGGACGGTGAATGCTGTCTTTTCTCGACTTGCCTTTGCCAGTGGTATTTGCCAAAACGCGTCCTCACCTCACGCAGATTCTCGCCTTTTCTCCTTTTCTGACCACCGTCACCCTACTGTTCCACGGACTTTCACTCGGCTCTATTACTCTCAGTGAAAGCATCCGATCCATTTCCTCATACATGAGCTTCTGCACTGCCGGTGATACGGGGTAATGTTTCTCTTTCACTGGTACACAATAGATGGTGTGAACCTCAAGTGACGTCCTTCCTAAACCACTCTTGACATGACACGGAAATCGTTCGATCGCTTTCTCTAAAATTCTTTGTTGTTGCTCATCTAAATTGTGCGTTCGACCGAAACTTTTTCATAAAGTCTACTCCTAAAAATAACTCTAACTTTAACGATGGTACTAAAAAGAAATCCACCGGTTTCACGGTTCTCCTAAATGAAATATCTGCTATTACTTTCCCGATTATTATTAAATGGATAGATTGGTAGTTTAGCCTGCTCCACAAAGTCCAGGCAATTTTTTCCCAAATATGTCACCGATGCTCCACTGTCTTAAAGACCTTGTGGCCTGCTATTTCGATCGTCGTGAACAGTCTGCTGTCTTGTCCCTCATAATTGCTGGCTGCTGATATTTCCCGCCGCGTTAGTTTTCGCTTCTGATATCTGGCTCTTGTCTTTAAAGTCTTAATAGATGGCTCAAAAATCCTGTTTCGTGCTTCTTGATATTCTTTCACCCGTACGTTCAATGGTTTGATTACTCTATTGCTAACCACCGGAGTTGTTTTTCGCGTGTTTGCTGTTTGTGTTTTGGGTCGCGGCCTAACTGCTCAATACCATTCACTTGTCTGGTTTGCCTGTTGGTTCGGTGTAGTTTCACTAGACGAGTTTGTAGTAATTACAATTTTTGTGAGGTGCTGACTGGTTTTGGAACGCACCCCCCAGTTCGAGAAACGTTCACTCGACGGCTTTTCTGACATGCGGGACACTTGGGGCTGACTACATCTACTTTTCCACAGCGGTAACAGAACAATATGCGTTGTTCTTCCTCGCAGTCCATAAACGTATGTCCGTCTACCCCACAGTTCCAACAGACCAATTTCCTATCTGACGAAAGCGTATTCACCTCCACCGACTCTACCTCGTCGGCACCGTACATTATTTCATTCACTTGCCGAACTGGGTATCTGTTTCTGGAAGCTTGTCGCTGCGATATTAGTAGGTTCTCAGCTCTTCTCCCTTCTCTCCTAAAATAAGCTAACCCGGACACATTACAAGAAAAAAGAAGCTAAGCCATCGCTGGTTTTAGGTTACTCTTCAAAATTTCGACTAAATCTTGTTCGCTAATAGGGGCTTGCTGCTGGTTTCTCAAACTTAGTACTGCATTGCAGAATTCATCAAACGATTCGGAATTCATTTGCCGCCTATCTAAAATTTTCTTCTGTATTTCATAATCGCTTTCATACCGGTGAAACTGACTGATTAACTGCTCCCTTAAGTCATGCCATCTGTTAATATTGTAAAGCCTTCTGTGGTTCCAGAACCAGTCTAACGCAGGTCCAGTTAAAAGGTGATGGAAAGACGGTAGGACCTCTTCTTCTGAACAGCCAAAATCTCTTTGTAGCGTCTCCACTCTAAAGACAAAGTCTTCAACACTAGAGGCCTTGTTGGTTCCATCGTATTTTATTGCTCACTTGTCTATACGCCTTGCCAGTTCGGATTGATAACTATTTACCTGCTGTGATAGCAGGTGCACTGTAGATGATCGATTCAACGGCGGTACAACATTCCATGCTCTTGTCGCAAATCGGTTCGTTTGACCCGTCTGACGCGAAGGATTTCCTGCCGGTGGTCGATCTTGGTTTGGTCCCTGTATGTTCCTAATTGGTTGCGCATGTGTCCTTTGTTGTGGGGCTTTAGCCGGGGTCGGGGAGTTCATACACGTGTGTTGTGAGAACACAATCAAACTCTGTTCGACAAGTCACGGGATCATTTGTGACATCCGTTCTTCCATGCTGCGCATCATCTCGGCCTGCATCAAACCCAAGGAAGCTACCTCGCTCTGATGCCTCACCTGAAATGGTGGTCGCTTGGAGAGCTAAACATATTTTCTTCTCCCGCATTTCTTCGATGGTTATCGGTTGAAGTTTCTCCAGCCGTTGCCTTCGGAATCGCTCGCGTGACATTTGGTAAAGCATCGTCATTTCCTGCAGTAGCGGTTACCGGGTTTGCGTTACCTGCGGTTGCCTTCATATTTGTTGTGCCATGATTGTCCCCCGATAAATGGGCATTTGCCTTGTCTTGCCCTCGCAGTAAACCAGACCTAGTCATCATCTTGAAATGGACTAGCACCAAAAACAATGAAAACCTACTCACTTTACTTCCTGCCCTTCACTAAATTTTACGTTAAAACCTACTATATTGTTACCCCAAAATTTACTCAACTGCCACTCTCCTCACTCTATTGCTGTGCGAACAATGACGTAAAAGTTTTGTATGTGACTGAATCCGATTCAACAGTTCAGATGTATATCAAATGTGTAACTTTCTGTAAAACTTGTGTACCTAAAGGCTAATAAAAATTTTTATCTTTATTATTTATTTAATTTTTTTTCTTTCCTTTCAAGAATTTTTATGACATGAAAATATACTCTTTACAGCTTTATTGATTGGTGGTTACTGTATTATGAAGCAGGACAGCGCAAGTGTCTATTATATCTGCCGCTAAAACTATAAAACTGCTAATAAACAAAATCGTTTTACCCCACGAGCTTAAGCAGTGGCCGCATCTAAGTTCATTGGATCGCTTTAAAGCTCCTACAGTTAAAAAAAAAATTTATTCTTTTTGTCGCTATCACTTTTCCCTCAAAAACTCAAAGTGAAACTTACAAAACACACTGTAGATTACAGCAATCATCGCAAACCTAGTCTGTGACGTGCGATTGCTAAAACGCATTTAGCTTCCGACGATTTTGTTTACTAACTAGTTATTTAGGGTCTCACGTTGGGCGCCATATAAGTTCTGTCACGTTACAAATACTAGAATCTTAATTTTTTTAACCCATTACTGCATAAAGTTTATTATAGTGATAAAGTTACTTCATTTGTAATATATTTTGCATTTAGGCTCACATTAAACATTTCGTTATCAAAAAATGTTTTAAAAAATCTAGCTACCATAACTTTAAAAAATTATTTATCATTTGTTTGTTATTTTATTTGTTATATTATTACAAAATATTTGGAGTATTATTATTTATTACTATTTTGAAATGAAGAACCGAATACATGGTAGTCCATGAAACATTTAGGGTGAAGTCCTACATCACATTTCAGGCATTTGAATTTCGATTTCCCTCTGCACTGATTAGCACATCGTCGTTCTGTGCTTATTGGCACAATCCAATGTTCTTTCCCCTCATATCGTGTTGAGTTTAACGGTTTCGCTGACTTTTTTCCTTGATGTGATAAGGATCCATATTTTATAAGCAAGCTTTGGGCCACATATCTCCTAAAAACGAATAAATATTCTGTATCCTTATAGTATCCATTTTTTCTTGCAAGTAACCAACTGTTTACTACAGAAATGTCTAAAAGGTAGGCAAAAATTGGTCAGCACCATTTTCTAATTCGCATTCTTGTACGAAGGTTTGCAATAGCTTGATCACATTTGTCACCTCCGCCCATATAGTTGTTATAATTAGCAATCAATGATGGTTGGGGGATTGAAACCCTTGCTTTTGCTTCATTGGACCAACGAGTGGCAGATGTCAATGACCAGTTTTCGAAGTTGGTAGCCACTGTAACAGCACTATTATCATTCCAGCGGCACACAAATACACCGTCGGATGCTCTTTGGGATCTTTTAGGGTGCCAGTAGCACAATAACCAATTTCTCGCAAATGTCTCATCAAAGGCTCCGATGTAAAATAATTGTCAAAATACAGTTTTATGCCACTTTGAGAGGGTAGCTTTCCCAGTTCAATAAGACTAAGGACTACATCACCACCTATGCCGAATTCTTTTTTTTTCTGAAAAGATTCGCCTAGACTATCTAGCAGCGGACGCAGCTTATGCAGTCTGTCAGGAGAGGTTGATAGTAGAGTATTATCATTTAGATGTAAGTTTTGAAGTATATCTTCAAATCTATTACATCTTATACTCTCTGAAAGTATTTTTGGTACCTCATTTTCTTTTGCGAAATACAGTCTCTTGAATGGCAACTTAGCATAACCCGACAGCAGCGTAGCTCCAAAAATAACATAAATTTCACCTTCTGTTACCATTAGTTGCTTATTCTTTTGACCAGCGTAGATATATGTTTGGTCTACGATATGCTGAACTAAATCTTTGTGGAAAAAGAGAGTGAAATACTCTAACGGATCTTTGCAGTTTTGACTTTCCACTGATGTTGGTTGTGGCATGAATTCTGAGGACGAAAAGTTAGGTAGTTCTTCTAAAATGTTGTTCTTTTTTTTTTTTGCTTGTCCATTTTCTTGATTTTGTTTCCGAACAAAAGAAGAGAGTGGCTTATCATCTTCATCGTCGCTTTCTTCACTTGAGCAATATGCTTGCAAAATAGAAAGTCCGTCTGACAGCTGCCCTAAAGACGTGGACGGTATAGCATCATCTGCTTTAGCTGAAAACGTTGAAGTTGGCATTTAGTTTGAAGCAATGTGCGTCCCTAAAGAATTAAGTAACTAAGTTTTGTTGAAATAAAGACTATTTTCGTATAAATTTACATCATTTCAACAACCACTATAACTTTTATTAGATTCTGAATCATACCAATTAAAAAAATATCTAAATAATACTTACCTTTTCCTCAAACTACTCCAGCCGCGATCTGCCATTTTAGAATTGTCAAAAAACAAGTGGCACGTGCTATTCATCGTTAAAAGCAGTGTTGCCAATGTAAAACAAACATTAAGCTTTCGCGTAAGTATAAAAATAGTAAAATCAATTTTTCTTTTTACAAAATACTCGCAAATTACCAACGTCCGATTTATAGGACGCTATACTGTAATGGGTTAATAAATGGTTTGCCACCGTTTCTTTTTATCTTTTACCTTTTTGACATATGCTACACTGGCAACTTTTCAATGTGTACATGGCTAGAACTCGCGGCTAAGGGTGGTTCGTTGCACTGACAAAAAGAAATATAAGGTTACATAAACTTAAATTGTACCAGTGTAATTTGGTAACCTTGGCTTTGTCCTGACTTCTGGCGAACCTAGATGGAATGTTCACCGAAACTCCCACCCTCAACCATGGTACCTAGGAGTTCTGTTTCTCAGATACCCCTGTTTCACAGCACCAAACAATACCTACCCTAAGAAACAGATATTAGTTTTAAGGACACATTATGTTATCTTTCAGTGCAATCCTAACTTCTTACAACATTTTGTTTATAAAAAATTTTATTTTTCTTTATACAACTTCGAGTATCTTATCGCTATGTTTCTCTCAGAATAACTTTTGAATTCCTATAAACATTTCAAGATTATAAAATATACGAGTAACAATATAATATAATGTAGCATACTGGTCAAAACTGAAAGGCGCAACTTCCTTTTTCCTATTGAGGTTTTTTTTAGCTTTTGCCTTTTCTCTTTTCCATTATCTTATGCTTAATAATAGGCTAAGTTCAATTTTGATGTATGCACTATACTTTTAGATGCTAATTTAGGGTTAGCATAAAACTACAATGTAAATAAATGAACATCTCTATAATAAATACAATTTTTAAAGCAGGACTGCGGAACTCAACGATTGTTTGCCCGTCTTAATAATATGGCTTCAATGAGACAATGTACCAGGGCAATTGCCTACTCTTTATCTTATTTTGCTTTTAATCAGATTATTCTTCTGTACAATTTTTATTTTAACTATTTTCCTTTCGTTTTTATTTTGTTTATGTTTCCTTTTTTTCTAAAAACTTTAAAAATGTTTCCTATTTTGTTTTTATATCCTTGTTTCTTATTTCTGGCTTCTTGTATTTTTTCTTTATTTAAATTTTTTTTAATTTTGTTTTTCTTTCCTACCAGACTTTATTTTCTATCTTAGCTTTTAGTTTTACAATACTTAAAACCGCCCAGTCTGAGAACGTACGAGAAGTTTTGGGAACTTAAAAACAAGACAACAACAATTGGCTTAAGGCCCCAACGGCTTCGGACCGTTAGTACTCAATTGAAAATGCTAGTTGCTCAATATTCTACTTTACAATACTTATCTGGTCTGTAGGTGGCTCTGGTTATCGCTATTGCTGCTGCTGTGGTTAGGATGATGGCTATGGTGATGAATGTTGCGCTGTTGTGGTTGCTGGTACAAAATGATTCGCTGCTGTTGGTGTTGCGAAGATCGTAAAACATCTTCCTCTATACTAGTTGATTGTTGCTGCGGATGAGACTGTTGTCTGGCCGCAATTGTTGTTGTTCAGGGTGCCATGATTTTTTCTTCTTTTTTTTCGACTTACTGTTGTATTTATCATTGAACTGTCGGTTGCTGCAGAGGCGCGGTAACTGCCATTATTTGCGGCTATAGTTTTTGGTGGTTTTGAAGATATGGTGATATCTGCTTGGGAGCCTAAAATGCTGACTGAGGTTATGCCATGTAGTATTACAAGCTGTAGTATTAGTGGATGCTGTGGCTATTGCCAGGGATAATGCTGCGGTTAATATTGTTGTTGGATCTGGCGGCCATGGTGATGCCTACTGATGAGGGTGTCACGAGGGAAAAGGCTAGTGACGGCGCTCACTTTGAAGCTGCTGTTGTTATTGGTAGCTTTGATGTTGGCTGATCCTGATTATATGGTGGTGAAGATAGGCTGTGGGCGCCACGACACTAGTATAATATTCTTTAGCGTGATTTCAAGTACCACAAACATCTGAAGTTTGTGGCACTTGAAACATGCACTACTCTGAAGAATTTGCTCCTTTTGGTGTTGTGGGGTGATATCTTATAATTTTGGCTTCACACCATTCATTTTCTTTATATTTTCTTTTTAATGTTTTACTTCCCTCTTTTAGTTTCCAACAGATACGTTATTATTTTATTACTGTGATCATATTTTTTGCACTGATGCTACGGATAATTTCGGCTTTAATCTTTTCGGCACGACTTAGCTCTACCAAGTTACAACGTCAAAAAGAAGACTCAAGCGGAAATGACCATTATATCTTCAGTGTTGCCTTCTTTCTCAACTTCCACAGTTGCATTAACAGCCAGAGCTGTAGTCTGCCGTGGTTAGACGTAAGAAATGGTGTTACCATTTCTGATATGTTACACCCAATAGCAGAAAGTAATACAAAAATTAATCTAAAATTAAATTGACTTAAAGGGGCCTATCTTTTGAACCTTTATAGACAAACGCTTTCAAATTGGACAGAACGTCGATTATAGCAATCGTCGTTATAGTAACAAGTATTAATATTAAAAATTATAAATTAAAAGGTGCGCCTATAGTTCATTTAATTTGATGTATATGGCTATGCTTTTTAACAGTTGTAGACAGACGCTTAAAATTAACAACGAACCTGTATTGCTAAGTCCGCTATAACAACAAGTATAAAATTTGGATTTGGAATTAAAAGGGTGTCCCAATAGTTGATGTTATTTCAAGTAAGTGGCCGAACTTTTGATCTGTTATAGACAGAACGCTGAAAGTTAAAAGAGACCTGTATTGCTAAGCCCGCTATATCAAGGAGTTTATAATTTGAATTTAGAAATTAAAGGGTGTTCCATAATTTATGTAAATTTACTTATATGGGTCTATCTTTTGAACCGTTATAGAATGTCGATTGCTATGGCCGTTATAGTCGAGTATTAATATTTAAAATTATAAATTAAATGGTGCCCCAATAGTTTAGTTAATTTGATGTATATGGCCATACTTTTGAATAGTTGTAGACAGACGATTGAGGTTTAAAAAGAAGCTGTATTACTAACTCCGCTATAAGAACAAGTATAAAATTTGGATTTGTTAACGTTAACGGGTGTCCCAATAGTTGATGTAATTTGGTGTATTTGACAGAACTCTTAAACCGCTATAGACAGACAGCTGAAATTACAAGAGACCTGTATTAGTATGTATTTATAAATTAAAGGGTGTTCCCAAAATTAGTGTAATTTAACATATACGGCCGTATTTTGTGTAGTATAATAAGAAGTTTAAAAATTTGTAATTATAAATTAAAGGGCTTTACAATAGTTGATATAATCTGATGTATATGGCCAAACTGTTGAACCCTTATAGACAGACGGTTAAAATTTACAAAAAACCTGATTGCTAATTCTACTGCAACAGCAAGTATATAATGTGAGTTTGGAAATTAAAACGTGCCCCTATAGTTGCTGTAATTTGATGTAGTATATTGCCAAACTATTGAACAGTAGAACAAGCATAAAGTTTGGAGATTTAAGAGTGTCCCAATCGTTAATGTAATCTAACTGCCATCCCTAAATTAGCGCGTAAGACGCAAAGCAATGTAATTCATAGTTTTTGCGCTAGAATGTCATCCCTAAATAACAGCGTCAACTTTGTGTCTTTAACAGTAATGTTAACTAATTTTATTTTATAAAACCCGCTGTATAAAAATAAAAACATAGATAAAACCGCTAGATTGCCTTAAAAATAACTAAATTGTCACTACTTTTCAGCCATAACAAAACAAAGCAACGAGCAGCCAACTTCACTTCCTAACGCACTGTCAAAATTGGATTTTCCAATTGCTAAGCGTTGACGCCGTGCTATTTAGGGATGCTTCATACATTTTGTATGAACATGAGAAATTTTGACAGTTATCTTGCGCTTTACGCGCTAATTAAGGGATGGCAGTAATGTACGAGTATGTGGCCATACCGTTGAACCGTTTAGGCGACAGAGGAAATATGTTTTGAAGTCGGGTTTTTTTGCAAGAATTATGTTGTCTTACTCTCCAATGAGTTAAATTCTCTTATTTGTAAAACACAAGTAGATTTGCGGAAAATCCACACAAAAATTAAGCATAATCACATCAATATACGGAAGTTTTGGCTCCGCTCAAATATTTCAGATATCTTTGTAATGTGTTTTATGACAAATTTTTCTTACAAATTTGTCCTAAAACAGTTTAAATCTATTTTTATATTCTATTAACACGGCAGTCACAATGGTACATCTTCATAAGTTTATTGTCTTTGCTTACATTCTTTTTTTAAGTTAAACTTAGACTCGTTGGTAAAACGCACTTTTTTCACGAAGTTTTATTCACCTTAGAAATTCTTATAAATTTGTCATACAAATTTGTCCTAAGATATATTTCAAATCTATTTTGATTTTCTGTGAATACGGCAGTAAATCTATATTAAAATAAAACTACTTTGAATTGTGTTTTATGACAATTTTTCCAAACAAATTTGTCCTAAAACACATTTCAAATCTATTTTAAAACATTATGAGAATGGTTCTACAATTTACTGATGAGATGATGTTTTATGTCTTTGGCATGATTAGGTATGAATAGGTTCTTGAATCAGCTGTAATAAAATATCTAAATCCAGATAACAGCGCTGCAAAGAAAATCGAATGTATAATAATCGATTATATTACTCCCATCGGCAATAAAAAAATACTAACCAGTAGAGACAAACACTATTGTAGCGAACTCCGCTAACAAGAAAGCCATTGGTGATTCTTAAAAGCCAATATAATTGCAAATATACCAACTCCTTTGACATTTTTAGTCTTTTCGGCAGACAAGCAGAAACATTGTTTAAAATATTCCACTAACAATGAAAAATGATATTGAAATTAGATATTTGCAGTAGCGTTCCTATAAAAGAAGTAAATAAGAAACAAGTGATGGGCGCCAACAGAGTACGTTTATCGCTTTTTTTTTTTTTTGGTACAAAATATTTTCATTCAAGAAAAAAATTAAAAAAATTAGTATTTTGAATTTCAGAAATATATTAACATATGATGGAATTGTAGATCGCGTCTTTGGATAATTTTTGTTACCACTACAATAAATTTGTTTTTACAACAAAATCTACTATTTGTCTTAACTTTCAATCAATCTATTATGGTTTTGCAAATTCTAATTTTTTTTTTTCATACCAATTATGTGTGTCTATAAATTTAGATATTTTTCGTACACATGAACGTGTTTTATTAAAATATTTATTTCATAAATACGGCAGTTACTGTTTAAAGAAAACAAATAACATATGCTATAATGAAGTTGGCAATAAAACAATAACAAATTCACAAGTAAACATACCATACCTAAAAAATGAACAAAGCACATTTTCTGTTTTGAAAAACCGCTACAACAAATAACACATGTAAATTTAAAGCAGGAAAACAATTGGGCAAACAAAAAACCCAAATGAAACTCATTATTTTATGATAACAGTAAACATCAAAAATTCCTTCCCTGGGTATAATTGCAATAATGTTAATGTTAAGCAAATTATTATCCTTACTTTTTATAACACTACTTATTGCACATATTGATGATTTGATTAATTTTGATGAGAACTCCACTACTTACCAATAATTAAAAACGAACTTTTAACTTAAAAAAAACCAATAATAATAACAATAAAAAATTTTATTATATTATCTATCCTAAATATACTTTTTTGCCGTCCGTACACGCAGTTTCTTTTATTTTTCCATTTACGTTGTTTTCGTATACGGATTTGTTTTAATTTTTTTATGTACTTTGTTTCCGTACACGAAATTATTTTAATTTTTCCATGTACTTTTTTCAGTACACGTACACAAACAATAGCTACAATCGTACTTTCACGTACGTGTACGTAAATAAATATTTAAATAAAACACATTCGTTGATTGTTATGAAAACAAAAATATGTTCGAGTTGGTTTTAAACAGAACACTGTGTGTATGAGTGTACTTTCTAAACTCTGGCCATAAGAAAATATTATAACGGTTTTTTTTCGTTTCACGGACAGCCTTCATCACAGGTAGAAAAAGGTATATCAAGTTTGTCATTTCGTTTGTAATTTCTATAATATCCATATCCGACCCCATAAAGAATATATATTCCGAGTTCTTCTGCATAGCTAAATCGATTGAGTGATATCCGTCTACCCGTCCGTGTTGGGTTCAAATCAACTTTGCCTAGTCACTAGATGAGTTAGAGAAAATTTGAATGCGCCAATCGGTCAGAATATTACTGTAATGTCATCAAATTGGTCCATGTCCTTCGAGGGAGCAGGCACGGCAGCATCTAATTTTTAGTTCGTCTGGACACCATTGGCTTAGCGAACATTTCAACAGTCAGTTAAGAGTCTGATGGAAATCAAATAGCTTACTGTCAGATAATGAAAGTTTTCCAGTGTTTATGATCTTTGGTTTAATACTATATGCTACATAGATCAGATCAATCAGATGCGTCAAGCTGATGGTAGTAGAAATTCCAAAATAAAAAAAAATTGCTTTACAATTATCATTTACCTCCCAAACCAAATGTTTGTGTCCAGCAACTATGATAGAATGGAAAGGAGCTTCTATAACTTTTTATCTAGAAAATGCTCTAGAACTAGATATGAAAGAAAATGCCATATTTTTCTGATAATATTCAGCCAAAACATGAATATTCTCACGGAATTTATTTCCACGGAAAATTTTTTTCTCAAGAAAAGATTCCTCCAATTATGAATTCCGTGGAACAAAATAAAAAAGTGATATCATCGTATTTTGAAGGGAGTTATTTTGTTTATTTACATATAAAATTTTTCTTTTGTAATTCAAAATTTTTTTTCTTGTCACAAACTTAGGTATCATTTAAAGAAGTAGGTATTATGAATGTTAGTTTGTGACAAAGAAAAAATTCTGTAAAAAAGCACATAAACGTTTGCTCTTAAAATCATCAAATCTGGCAACCCGCCTTACACGTGAAGTCTTGGTGACAATAATTTAAGACAATTTTTAAATTCAAGTTTTATTTGCACACTGAAGAAAAAATAAAATGGTTAAAAAAGATAAAAACAAGAAAAAAGGCAAGGGCGCCGAAAAAACTGCCATGAAAACGGATAAAAAGTTGGCAGCTAAACATAAGAAAATGCTAGAGAAGTTAGGAGAGGTCAGCATTTATATATTTTCTAATAAATGCTACATATAAAATAACCTCTTTTAGGCAGACATTGCAGAAGTTGTGGCAAACTTAGAGGCCGAAGAAGCTAGACAAAAAACTATAACGGAGGAAATATTTGTCACACCTCCCAGCCCACGATCCAATTTTACTTTTATAGCCCATCCGGAAAAAGAAGAGTTGATACTTTTTGGAGGTGAATTTTTCAATGGCCAACGAATTTGCGTATACAACGATCTCTTCTTTTATAACATAAACAAAAATGAATGGAAACAGTTAAAGTCACCTGGTGGTCCAGCAGCCAGAAGCGGACACCAAATGGTTGCAGTTGCTACGGATGGAGGTCAGCTGTGGGTAAGGTTTCAACTATTTGATAAAAAGTAAATCAGACAAAAAAAAAGATAATTTCAGTTGTTTGGTGGAGAACATGCAAGTCCTTCCCAAATGCAATTCTATCACTATAAAGATTTATGGATGATGAGCTTGAAAACGCGTAAATGGGAAAAAGTAAATGCACCCAATGGTCCTAGCGCGCGAAGTGGACATCGCATGGTAGTTTCTAAAAAAAGATTATTTGTATTTGGAGGTTTTCATGATAACAATCAGTCGTACCGGTATTTCAATGATATGCATGTATTTTCGCTGGAATCTTATATCTGGCTACAAATCGATATTAGTGGAGCAGTGTTACCCACTCCCCGATCAGGTTGCTGTATAGCCGCTAACTCTGATGGTAAAATTCTTGTATGGGGAGGTTATTCAAAATCTCAGCTCAAAAAAGATATAGACCGCGGTATAACCCATACAGATATGTATGCTTTTACACCAGACAGTAAGTAAATAAAATGTTTTAATGACTACTAAAGAGCAATTTTAAATTATTTAGAAAGCGTTCCGGACTTTGCGAAATTCAAATGGGTCGCAATAAAACCCGGAGGATATAAACCTTTACCACGTAGTAGTGTTGGATTTTGTTCCGCTCCCAACGGCAAGGCATATTGTTTTGGTGGTGTTATGGACATAGATGAAGATGAAGAGGATGTTAAGGGACAATTCGGTGACGAGTTATTAGCACTTGACTTATCTGCATTATCGTGGCGTCTAATAGAAATCAACAAAAAAATTAAAGCAGAAAAAAAGGAATGCAATGCGGTAGTCATGGATGTTGAAATGACTGGTGATATTTCAAAACAAGAAACCACTGTAAACACAGATGGCATTTTTACTGTTACTGTGGCAGGCCCCAGTAAATCCGCTCCTGCATTGCCAAAAGTGCCTAGTTTATTCCCTGATAGAAGACCTAAACATGTGCCATCGCCCAGAATGAACCCTGGTCTTTGTGTTTGTAAGGGAACTTTGTACGTTTACGGTGGTTTATGTGAAGAGGATAACAAACAGTTCACGTTTAACGATTTATATGCGCTTGATTTACATAAACTAGAGGAGTGGAAGGTTATTGCATCTAAAGATATTAATGCTCATGACTGGGTTGATAGTGATAGCAGTAATTCAGATGAAAGCGATGATGATGATGATGAAACTGAAGATGATGAAAATGAATCTGAAATGGAGACAGATTAAATAAAGTCAACTTTTTTTCAATTATTTTGTTTAAGAATGTGAAGTTTTGTATAACAATAAATGCATAAATGGAATTAACTAAGTTTTAATAATTCAGATAAGATCCTCTTAGTGTCATAAGGTGATTCCACTTTGTGGGATATAGTGCGAGGGTCGATAAAAATCTCGTAATCGTTGCCACCAGGTTCGGTCTTATCTCCAAAAAAATGTATTTCTTTAAATTTATAGTTTGCTTCAATATAACGTAAAGAGTATGTTTTATCCCAACCATGAGGAAAGACATCAAAACTTATCTGGCCACCTATGCTATAAGTTAAATCAACTTCTGAAAATTCCTTTTTCAGCACTTTAATCATTTTACTACGCACTTCATGTTCTTTATCATATGCGGCAAAAAGTTTCCGTTCTTCGGTTGAACACTGACGTCCTACCGGACACACGTTCATCATGCCATTACGAAACTCCAAAAATGTTCCTCTCTTGAATGGCAGTTTTAAATCAGACAAGTAACGTAAAACAAAATTGATGAAACGTTGTATTGTGTCTTCACCTAAATGTTGAACAATATTTTGTTTTCCTATTTCCTTTCCCCTTTCAATTTGAACCAAACCATTTTCAGGAAAGATAAAATCAAAATGTTCCAAAATTTTATGTCCATTTAATTGTTCAAACATTTTTTCTAAATCCGATCCACCAACGATCCCAATAGTAGCTCGCGGCTTTACTTGATTATAAAGAAATTCTTCGAATTCTGCATCCACCGAAGAGCGAGGCGCAGTCAGCGTTCCATCAACATCAAAAAGTAATAATATTTCATCTCTCTTAAAATTACACATAACTCTTAACCAAAATTACTTTGTGGAAGAATTTCTCAACTGCAAATTCGGGATGAACACTGTGTTAGTACCACGTAAACTACGAAAAACATATGTGAAACAAAGGAAAATAAAACCAACAGCAGGTGGTTTAAGGGCTGCCACGTTTTTACTTTGTCTTTACTAAGTCTACAAGTAGGAGAAGTTAGCAAACCACAAAGGCTTTTACCAGAGTTATACAAAAGATCCTAAAATATATAAGCACGGTACACGCGTTTG
The DNA here is from genome assembly GCA_916610165.2 of Gymnosoma rotundatum. Classification (NCBI taxonomy): domain Eukaryota; kingdom Metazoa; phylum Arthropoda; class Insecta; order Diptera; family Tachinidae; genus Gymnosoma; species Gymnosoma rotundatum. The sequence goes on along the minus strand of OU744338.1, from coordinate 69,143,588 downwards.
TTCGAAAATATAAACAATATATATTATAGCATGTTTACACGGCAATGTGAAGCACTTGCTTCGCTCTCTGAATCATGATTGCGAAGCATGCCGTTTCCACGACTCATACTACATGCTTCCCATTGACTTCTGTTCTAAAATTTTGTTTTTCGTTTCAAGTTTAGTGTTTGTAATTAATAAAATTGTGAATTATAATATAATTATTTGTTTTTATATTAACACATATTCACACAGCACTTTTAATATTGTTTTACTTATTTTGTTTACATTCATATACAGCTAGTTCAGATAAACTTGCGATAAAAATTAGCGAAGACAGAAATTTTTCATGCTTCGCAAGTAGATTCAAGCTTAATCGTTTCAAAACAAAATGCTTCGCTCTCAAGATTTAATTTGGCGAAGCACGTTGATTCGGTCGCGATTGAGCTGTGAATCATGAAAAGGGAGCGAAGCAAGAATATTGGGCTCCGTGGAAACATAGTATTAAGTAGCAATCAATGTGTTTCATAAAAAAGTTAAAAACTTTTTCGCGTGCACACATGCCACCACAGATGTTAAAAAATCAATCGTGTTATAGCTTGTTTTACGAAAGACTTTACAAAAAAGTTTTGAAGCAGAGAACTTTTTAAAATGTAGGAAGTTCGCAAATTATTAACTGCCATATATGACAAATTTTCAATACAATTTTGTCCTGAAATACATTTCAAGGCAGTAAGAGCATAGATTTACGATAATATCTCGAAGGCTAATTTGCGTGCACATATACTGCTATACACGATCGATAGAGGATTAAACTACGAATTGATCGATCCTTTATTAATTTGTACTAGTCGATATATGGTACCACGAATAATTTAACTGTCTTATTTAGCAAGCTATTTACATAATTTGGTAGCATTAAAAGACGTAATATTCAATTGTTATCTTGAAGTTTTGTAAATTTTTCATTAGCAAAATTTGGAGATTTGTTTTATATAATATAGCAGCTTGGGTTTTATTAGCGTTTACTTTAATTTTTATTCATTTTTTCAATACTTCTATATTTTTGATTTATAATGATATTTTTTGTCAGTTTGTTGCACAGAAAAAGTACTTTTCCTACCTAATAATAAATTTATTAATCGCCTATCACTTAAGGCAAATATTTCAAAGCAACTTCAAACGTGGTGATTTAATACAGGTCTCGATGGGGATTTCATCAATTTCTTCGTAAATGCTAAATGTCAAACTCAATATATAAAAAATATGTATAATTCTCTTTAATATGGTGATTGACATTTAGCGGTTACTTCAAAATTCCATGAATTCGCCATCGAGACCACCAGTATTATTTCACCATGACCAGGGCAGATTTATTTTACTAGGTAGTGTCGCCCGGCCAGCTGGTTCGTAGTTGGAAATGTCAAAAGTTTTTGTATTTCCCTTTGTTTGTTTACGAATTTCAATAAACACTAACAACAAGCGTTTGCGAGACAAAGCAAGCATGTTTATGGAGAGCAATTATCTTTTATTTCTCTTTGTGTTTTTGACGTTTCCAACGCACAAAACAACAATAAAAAGGCATGTTGTTTTTGTAAATGTTGTATTTGTTGTATTACCGCTACTACCTAGTAAAAAAAATCTGCCTTGACCATGACCTTAAAGAAGGAATGTTTTTTCTTTTTCATTCATTTTAGAACCGATTAATTTTTTTCGTGTTTTTTAAGGTTATGCTTGCAGATTGGTACCGTTTTAAAATGAAACCGTAAAGGGCACCACTTTAATATTTAAAAACTACGTATCACTATAGTTCCCTATGGCAAAAAGTAATACAAAAATAAATCTAAAAATTAAAGGGTGTCCCCATAGGTGATGTAAATTTACCTATACTGGCCTATTTTTTAATCCGTTGTAGACAGAAATTCGATTACCATGACCGTTATGATAACAAATATAAATATTTTAAGTTATACATAAGAGGGTGCCTTAATTTTTTTTTAATTTGATGTACATATATGGCCATACTCTTAAACCCCTGTACTGCTACAACAGTAAGTATAAAACTTGAATTTTAATTTTACCTATCCTTAAACCCGTTATAAGACCAACATGATTAGAAATGGGTTTTTTGATTTATATAGTTTATTTTATTAATATTATATATATATATATATATATATACTTAGCATTTTATAAAATATATAAATTGGCTACGAAGAAATTTTTATGAGATATCTCATGTAAACATTTGCGTTAATAATATCATGGTCCCAACACTATCTCTGGGATTGTGAATATGACGTTTATCGAAATAAAATCCGAGACCTTATTTGAAATGTTAAACTAATTTGAAAGGAATTTAAGAATATAGTACTCACTACTAAATAAATAAATAAAAACCCGTATGTAATGTGTAGTTCGCGTGTTACATAAAAATGAGTTAGAAGTATATTTAATTATTATGTATATTTCCTTTCTAATTTATATGGCACTAGGTCGGTTTCAAGGTATATTTATTTTTCTCACCTTGTTTTTACAATAAAATTATTGTTTATTACTGTTTTTTTCAATATTTGGCAACACCGTTGGGTGGCATCTTTTTCAAACACAACTATATATTGAAAAAATGGTCAAACAAAAAAATGATCTGATGTTTCATACATTATACAAGAAAATTAATCATAAAAGTCAAATAAACAAATTAAATTTTTAAAGTACATTTATATGTGACGTACTCCCCAATGTATAATGATATGAAGAAAATCATATCTGTTTTTAAAAGAAATAACACTGGAAGTATGGCATCACTAGGACATTTTTTGTGCGTCTCTGTCATGGCAATTCGATTGCTATGAATTCGCCTTGTCTTGGTCTCTGTTTTGATTTCAGTTTAATTTTTGTGTGTTTTTATTTGCTGTTCCTGAGTTTTTCAGATTTCATTCATAAATTGGGCGTGTCCTGAATTTACTTTTCAATGCTTAAGAATTAAAAAATAGATGTAAAATGAATACAAGTCTAATAATTACTATATTTTTAACAGTTTTTACTCTAAAAATTAAAGGTAAATATAAAACAAACATGTTTTAATGAAATTACTACAAAAAGTTACACAGGGCGTTGTTAAGTGCCTAAATTTTACACAGATGCACTCCTAAGTATTCACAGCCTCCTAAAGTATAGCCAACAAAATTCTAACTGGGGTTCTTTTAAAAATAAAAAAATAATTTTGAAAAATGCATTCACACAGCATAACAACTTTATTTAAATTTACTTAATACTTTGCACAGTATTCTACTCCAAGCAAGTCCTCATACAAAAATCCCAGAAACAAGTCCAGTTTAAGGGCATCGCTCCAAAAGAAAAAAAATTGTCTACGGTGTGTAAAATTCGGAACAAATCTAGTTTACGGGCACCGCACCAAAATTAAAAAAAAGTTGACTACGGGGTGCAAAATGCAATTTTAAGCAAAAAATATCAAGTGAAAAAATTGGCGGCAACCCTTAGTTTCGGAGTTACGGACCTCCGAAGTTTTTGTATCTAATAAGGCACATATCGAGTATTCGATGGTAGGATGGGACAATATGGGTATCATTGGAAAGGGAATTTAAGGGCCTATTCAATTAAATAGAAAAAAAGTAAAAATAAAATAAAAAAATCAGGTAAGGCTCCAAAAAAACTATTTTTTCCATATAAACATAACTTTACTCAAAAACGAAAGAATTTTCTCCTCTATGGTATAAGCAACAGCGGCTTTGGTTTCTAAAGGTTTCCTGCGTAGCCGGCCTTCGGCCGGACCACAGGATTTTCTCCTCTATGGTATAACCAACAGCGGCTTCGCTTTCTAAAGGTTTCCTGCGTAGCCGGCCTTCGGCCGGACCACAGGATTTTCTCCTCTATGGTATAACCAACAGCGGCTTCGCTTTCTAAAGGTTTCTTGCGTAGCCGGCCTTCGGCCGGGCGCAAAGATTTTCTCCTCTGTGGTATAACCAACACCGGCTCCGCTTTCTAAAGGTTTTGTGCGTAGCCGGCCTTTGGCCGGACGAAAGGATTTTCTCCTCTATGGTATAACCAATAGCGGCTTCGCTTTCTAAAGGTTTCCGAATAACTTAATTTATTTTGTAAAAAAATGTTTTTCCGCACCAGATTTTTTTATTTAATTATTTTTTCAATTTTTCCTGGTTCAATAAATAGCCTCTTATATTCCCTTTCCAATGATACTCATATTGTCCCATTCCGCCATCAACTACTCGATAAATAACATATTATATATAAAAACTTTGGAGGGCCGTAACTCCGGAACTAAGGGTTGCCGCCAAATTTTTCACTTTACATTTTTTGCTTAAAATTGCATTTTGCACACCGTAGTCAACTTTTTATTTTATTTTGGAGCGGTGCCCGTAAACTAGATTTAAGCCTAAAATTCAATTCTAAGCAAAATATGTTAAGTGAAAAATTTGGCGCCAACTCTTAGTTCCGGAATTACGGGCCTCTAAAGTTTTCATGTTTAATATGGCATACATTGAGTATTTGACGGCAGAATGGGAAAATATGGATATCATTGGAAAGGTAATAAAAAAAATCTGCTAAAGACCAATAAATGATTTTTTCCATTTAAACGTTAAGATTTTGTCCTCTATGGTATTTCAAACACCGGCTTCGCTTTCTAAAGATTTCCTGCGTAGTCGGCCTTCGGCCGGGGACAAAGATTTTCTCCTCTATGGTATGTCTATCACCGGCTTCGCTTTCTAAAAATTTCCTGCTTAGTCGATATATGTATGTCACATTATACGTAAAAACTGTGAAGGTCCGTAACTCGGAAAGGGTTTTCCCGAAAATTATCACTTAATATTTTTTGTTTAAAATTACATTTTACACACTTCGTATTTCTTTTTTCGTAAAGTATTCAAACTAAAGTTAATAATTTTAAGTAAAGTTACGTTTAAATGAAATAAAATCGTATTTTGGTCTTTACTTTATTCATGTTTTATTAGATAGCCGCTTAAATTACCTTTCCAATGATATCCATATTGTCCCATTCTGCCATTAAACACTCGATATATGTACATATGCCATATTAAACATAAAACCTTCGGAGGCCCGTAACTCCGGAACTAAGGGCTGACGCCAACTTTTTCACTTAACAGTTTTTGCTTAGTATTGCATTTTACACTCCGTAGGCAACTTTTTTATTTCTTTTGGAGCGGTGCTCGTAAACTGGATTTAACCAAATACCATAACACGAAAAAATTCTGAAGAAGATTAAAGAAAGTAAAAAAAAATTTGGTCTTAAATTTAGTTTAGCGAATCTACTCCAATTAGGATAAGAAAAAAATTTTGAAAAATGTTCTCTCGCCAAAATTTTTTAAGTTTTGATATTCTGAACTTTTAATAGAAAACTGCGATTGTGCAGTGGGTATCATTGAACAAACTTTTGAATTTTTTTTATTTAACCAGGCAAGCCTGGTAACACTTAGTGATAGTGCAAAATTAATGCACTATGTTTATGTCTGGTGATGATTTGAAAATTTGCAGTCTCAATCAACATTAGTGATCGTGATTTAAAAAAAAAATTTGCACTAAAATTCATTTAATATAGTTTTTTTATTTGACAGTTTTAATTAATTATATTTTAATTTATTTATCAAGTACAAGGTCTTTATCTTTTATTTTTTCAATATTTCAATGCTCCTTTGCGCAGCATCATCAGGAAAAACTAATATATATTTGAACATAAAATAAAACAACAACAAAAAAGCAAAATAACATAAAACAAAAAACAAAAAATTATTTTGTCATATAAAAAATTTTTAAAACAAATATAAAGTACAAAATTATTTCTTATGTATCAAGCGTCTATTAAATGACACCAATTTGTTTTTTTTTAATTCCTACTGGTTTTATTGTTACAGGGCTTAAAAAATTAAATTATGCAGTGCATAAAATAAGTTGTGAGCCACTGTATATATTTAAAAATTTTGCTTGACAACTAATTTTAAAGTTTAGTGAGAATTTGATTAAATGCAGGTTTTTATTTAATGCAAGCACAAATTTTGCACTAATTGAGAGAGTGAAGAATTTTTACAGTACAAGTTAATTTATTTAGTGTTGGTAAAGATTTGACGTTTAGCACTAAGCTGCAAAAAAAATATTTTTTTTGCAATATTATTTAGTGTGCATTTAAAAAGATGTATTTTTGCTATACCAAAGTAACCAATAACTTGTTTGTTTAATGTAAGCAGAGGTTGCTCTTAGCCATGATTATTTATTTTTTTTTTGGTGTTTATACCTAATTTAAATATTAAATTCAAAAATTGTACCCATTTATAATAATTTTTTTTATAAGTCTATGAAACATTTTACTCTTGAAAGTTTTGTCTTCTTTTTATTCCATCTGGTCTTTGCAAACACAGCGTATTTTATTTATATATTTTTAAAACATGAAGTATTTCAGCAATACATTTTTGACCTAATAGTATTTTTGTAAATAAAAGAAATAAATAACTGCACGTATATAGTTTTCGTATTTTTATGATGACGACAAAGCTTAGCAAATAAGGTGCAGCAGCGAGGTAGTAATTTTTTACTGGATTATATAAAATAATGTTAAGTTATTTACTACCTTATAATTATTTGTTTATTTATTTTATTTATTAACAATTCATTAAAGGATTTTGATTCGAAAAATATAAACATTATTATAAATTTGTTGTATAACTTCTTATGAGGGTTCCTGCTTAATTTTTAAATGTTTGTTTCTTCAAAATTTGTCGTGAACGTAATCAACATGATATATACTTTATTATACAACTTTATTTCTTTACAGCAAAATATGATTTTAATGAACATAAAATTACGGATATTGTGTGGTGTACAAAAAGCCAAGAAGAACAATATAAATGCTTGAATTTAACAGCAGCTATTGCAAGGGATGTGGCATTATTTGATGACGCAATATTAAATCTTAATTGTTTTAAAGCGTATAGTGCTGATGAATGTATTCATCATATCGATAGGGAACATGCTCATATAACCAGTCTTGATGCTGGTGATGTTTTTACAGCTGGTCGTTATAACTCCCTAGTACCATTGCTACAAGAAAAATTTGAAGGGGGTTTTACAAACTATCACGCAGTAGCAGTAGTTAAAGCAGGAACACTACCGGAAGTTACGAGTATCCGTGACCTTCGACAAAAGAAAGCTTGTTTTCCATGGGTAGGAAGCTTAGCTGGTTGGATTGTACCTATTTATACGGTATTATATTTTATAATTTATAGATTTTGTCATATTTTAAATGCTGTTGAGAATCTTTTACAGCTACAGCGCGAAGGAGGTATGGAAGTTGTTGACTGTAATAATCAAGTAAAAACTGCTGCAAATTATTTTAATAATTCCTGTGCTGTATACTCCTTAATTGATAAATATAATCCAATTGGTGATAACTCTGACAAGTAAGTGTGTATTGTATAGTTATGTTATGTTATTTGCAGCTGTAATTATTTTTTTAATCTTCATCGCCGGAGTAAATAACGCTGTTAATTTGTTTCTTCAATATTCCTTTGTTGCCTTCCTTAGTAAATGTATAATCGATTCTAACATATTTCATTTTATTATTGCTCGTCTATTCGATATTAAAATGGACCAATAATAAGGTATAAAAATATTTGATATAACATCATCTGTCCTTAATTGAGTTGGCATTAGTTCTGTCGCCAAGATCTCAGAAGAAAATCTCTGCCTAACAATCTGTCAGGCACCCATCCCTAATTTTCTTACGTGTGCCCAAGTTGTCTTTTTTTGTTGTTGTTATTATTGTTATATTGAAAACTAAAAATTCAAAAGAAAAAACTAGATTAACAAAAAAAAAAAAATAGGATTTCACTAATTCCTCACCAAAACATCGTATATTTATTAAAAAAAAAATAGAATATTAATAGAAAATATCTCATAAAGTCGTATGACTCTCTTTGTTTTTTGGAAATTTTTTAAAAGACAATTACGAATCATTAGATGGAGATGCGTTTTTCTGCAACCCTTATTTTAATTTTATGTGTGTTTTACCATACCAATTGTGTAAACTCAAAAATCTGTCGTAAGATTTTTACTCTCAGTTTTAAAATACGGATGGAGTTTATATTATTTTCTCTTGTAGTTTACGTACCTAAAGTCGTACCGTCTAAACCCCCTTAAGTAATTTTTTGATTTATCAGGCATATTCTGAATTCTACACGAAATTTATACTTTCTATTTTTCAAGGCGTTATTTTTGTAAAAAAAAAATAATTTTACACCAACAATGATTTGAAAATTACAAAGTGAAAATTTTGTGTGGAATTGAAAACATGCACATGGAGTTGAAATCTATAAAAGTAACAACTAAAAATATGCTGCTGTTAAATTTGGAAATAAGCGCAATGTAACGTTAAACATCACTATGGTGAATGGTGTATAAGATCCGGCACCGCCTAATATAGAAAACTCTTACTTTATTTGTGTATATATTATGTTTACATTTTTTTGTTAATTTGAGCCAGTTTACATTAAGGGCATTGTAGCTGACTTTTTATTGTTTTCTCTCTTGGAGAATCGTCGTAAGTCATCACGAGTTTACATTAATATAGAAAAAATAACAGGATTGAGAGAAATTTTTGAGAAAGAACTGAAAAGAGTTATGAATATTAATTTCGTGCTACTTTTGCTACCCCGTAAGCTTTTCTTCACCTCTTGCCTAAAAACTTCTGCACCATGACTTTTGTAGCTGATACAATGCCCTTAATGTAAACTGCCTCTTTCGCTTTTTTATTATTTTACTAATATATTTTTGGATAGCATTTTGTATTTTATTCTCCGTTTCCTTTTTTTATTTTCTTTAATTTTTCCAATTGCAATTTTGAAGCACAAATTGTATTAAACATACTCCTTGTAAATTCTTTTTTAAATTAACATTTATATAAATACATATAAACAGATTATTGTGTTACATTTTTTATAGAGTACACGTACACAAACAATAGCTACAGTCGTACATTCACGTTTTGATAAAACACATTCGCGGATGTGTACGGAAAATTTCAAAATTTAAAGACACACATAATTGATATGAAAAGAAAAATACGAATGGGTTGGTTTTGAACACAACATTGTGTGTACGATGAGTGTACTTTCTGAACTCTGAAATATACTTTGCTTGATACTATAATTCAGGCAAACACAGTACCTTTTTTGACGTTTAAAATACAATTTTTTATATGTAAATTAAAATTTATCCCTTCTACTCTATTTGACCCAACTTTAGTTTTCGGACACAAATCTTTTCCCTTTTATAATAAGATATTAACATTAAACATGAATTTATCCATTACAGGGACGAAAATTATGCTTTTAAAGAAAATAATAACGTTTTGATTTTTCCTTTGATATCATTTGGGTCAATATGACCCAACAAGCGATATTTACGCCTCTTTACCATTTATTTATCCTATAGAACATAATTGAAGTAATTTCATATTCATTTAGAATCATCGAACAACAATTTTTTCAGTAAAATAATCAATAAAATCGCTTTCATTGAATAGTTTTTTATCCAAATTTTATTTTTCTCAAACTGTTAGTGCGATAGGAAACTTTGGGAATTTTTCGATTCCACAACTAAATATGGCTGGAATAGGAAGGTGTACACTGTCAGAAAAAAAATCAAGGTGATAATTTTGTACTTTGTATTACATTTGATATATTTCCAATTTATGAGAGAGAGTAGAATTAACAATATTTTAGACCTCTGTCAAAGTGATGCACAATTAAATATATATTTTTACTACATAAAATCTTGCCATTCAACTTCTTTGTTGAAATATTACATTAGTTAGCACTATTGGAAAAAATAAAACTTTTTATTCCAAGGATATAACTATAGTGTTCCATGTTAAACATGACATGACAGATCAGCTAATAAAGAAGCATATTTTGTGGAAAAAAGTTCTTCTACTTGGACTAATAGCAAGAAATCTTGTTAAAAATATTAAGCAACAAATTGATCACACAGGTGCCTAGCAATGTTCTGTAAAAATTCACCATTGTCCAGTAATTTACCAAATAAACGATAGCGGTGTTTCTTTTGTCAACAAGAAAGGAATTCACATAAGTTCTACTAAATGTGATCCTTGTAAAAACTTTATTTCAAAAGAGCACATGGTAACATGGCGGATTAAATTCCACACAAATTCTTAAGTTAATATACATAAATACTAAAAACACAATTATCGATTTCCAGAAAAAGGCTGAATTTCAATTTTAATTTTAGTTTAATAATGATTATTTGACCCTTTTTTACTAAATTATTTTCTATTTTCTTAAGCTTTGGGTCCTTATATTTTTTAATAATATTTTATTTCAATATTTCGGTACTTTCTGCGTACCTTCTTCAGGAAACAAAATTAATTTTGTTTCCTGAAGAAGGTACGCAGAAAGTACCGAAATATTGAAATAAAATATTATTAAAAAATATAAGGACCCAAAGCTTAAGAAAATAGAAAATAATTTTAATTTTATTTAATAAATGTTTGCATGTACCTTGTTTAATCATTGCTTAAAAAGGGCTTATTTATTTTAGTTTTAACTTTTTTTATTTTACTTAATAAAAAAAATACAGATAACAAATGAACTCTTATTAAATATGAAATTTTGTTTACATTTTGTTGTTGGGTAATATAGACGCAAAAGGTCGTAGGAAGGGCCCAGAATGGTTAAAACAGTTCGTACATAAAAAATAATGAGCTGGCAAGCCGCACGCTTCTGATAAATTATTGTGCCATGATTATAACTTTAATTGCAGGGTTTAATATTCAGCACCACCAAAAATTTTTATGACTGGCGACTGAACTGAAAATAGTTCCAGTTTTTATTTTCACGAACACAGCGGCTGAGTTTTGAGTTTGCAAATAAAGAATACGCAACTTAAAAGCCAGTTAGTGTGCGTTTAGCAGAAGTAGTTATGTTTTTTAGTAACGCAACACAACTAAAAATTTGTGTGGATAATCTGACTGAAAAGTTTAATTGTGTATTTGTACAGTTTTTTTTTTTTTTAACGAAAAAAAATATAATTGTTGTGTAGTAGGTATAAATAGAAAATACTTTCATTTCATATTGTTTGTATAATAGTTTGATTCTAAATGTCTTGTTTAATGTAAGTGTAAATAATGTTAAAAGAATAGATTTTCTGGTTATTTTTTAAATTGTTTAATAATTTTCTGGCTATTTTTTTTAATTTAAATAATTAAAATGGAAGTACACAATTAGAGTAATTCTACTCAACTTACTTACATGCGGTTTAAAAATTGAACTTAGTTTTTGTTTACATGAATTTGCTTTCTACTTAGTTCTTTATTAATAATTAACCTAAAACAAGTAAGTAAGTTATTCACTAATAACTTACATGGGTAGAATTTGTTTGGGGTTTTTACACCCATATAATTCAAAGATATCTATGTTTCTATGCGAATTTCGTTTGCACTTATAATAAATAATTTGAATATAAAGGATTTGTGGCTGTTATAAAGAAACCGCCACTGATCTACAATTTTCCTACCTAACCTTATGGTCAAGGAATTAAATAGACATTCCTTGCCGTTTTTTGTACGAAGCTATTGGGGATTATAAAAATAATGTGTGGTTAACTGGAAGCATCCATAATTCATTTTTAAATATACTTACATAAATACAGAAAAAATAAGAAAAGAATTAGAATTTAAAATGCCTTTATTACTGAAAGACTTTTGTGCAGATTTAAATTTAATTAATTCAGATAATTTGTAAAGAAAAATATAATATAGTTAGAAACATTTGCTTAAGCATTAAGTTTCCTACATATCGAATTTAGCTGAAGGTACCCTTAATAAGTTCTTCTAATTCGTAAATAAATTATTTCAAATTGGTGTTTTCGAAAAAACTTACACGAGTAAATTTTATAACACACATATGTGAGCTCTTAGTCCCTTTAGGTATATCAATTAAAGAAATATTTACGTACCTAATGTCCGCATTCGAATTATTAGTCATTTATTAAAAAAAACCCATATGTAAAAAAATGTGTAAAAAACTAACAGAAACCTTTCAATTTTCAGATTTTGTTAACAACAAGTAGATTAATTTTGTATTGTTGTTGTTGTGTTTAAATATTAATTTTTTTAAAGGCTGCAGCTTCTTAAAAAAGGACATAGGACAATTTATACACACAACAGTAAAAAGGATTTCTTTTTTCAAATAGTAAAAGGTCTATAAAAATTTCCAGAATTGTATGTACGTTTATATATGTTGTTGTTTCCTTTCTCTCTCAATGGGTACTTTCTTAATAAAATCGTGAAAATTTGAATTTATTTTTGGGAGAAATAAATTTGTTTATTCATTGTAAATGTATTCTATCTTATTTATATGACGTGAATGATTGCAGGAATTCTGTAAGTTGCAGCTTGTTTATTTTTTCTTATGAACTGAATGCATTTAGCAATATTTTATTCAATAAGCATGCATTTCTATTTTAATTAATTTTTGGTGAAATGAATGCAGTAAAATATTTTTAATAATTATGAACGAATTCATATTTTAATTCAATTCATAATTTCTACAAGTGAATGAATTATATTTTCTAATTAATAGGTAGTTAAATAAAACCCAAATGTAAATCTTTCTAAGAAAAATTCGTCATCAAACACATTTCAAAGTTGTTTTATTTATATTTTTATTTAAATGTTGGTAATTTATAATTTTCGTACCAATTGGTTAATTAAAATTGAATATGCAAATATTCCAAAAATATGTATTGAAGGTTTTTTTTTACTAACACCACTAAGCAACAAATGTACACACATCTGTCGTTAATTCGTTCAACATAAAATTCTATACGAACGCTTAGTTAAACCACCCTATTCACATTATCCAGTCACATTTCAGGTTTGTTACGATACTAAAAAAAAAAAACATAACTAAGTCTGCTAAACGCACACCAACTGGCTTCTCAGTTGCGTACTGTTAACTTACAAACTCGAAACTCAGTCGCTGGGTGTTCGTTTTGCTGCTAAAAATAGTAGACTGAATTAAGTTGGTTTTTAGTTGTGTGTGTGCTCAGCTCAACTATTTTCAGTTGGCGTAAAATAGAAAACTAAGTTCAGTTGTATATTTTTCAGCATGTAACAGAAAAAAGTTGAACTGGTTAGTAAAACTGCTAATAGCAGTTTTTTAAAACACTGTTTAATTGCATTTTTAGGCTCGATACTAAGACGTTAATTTAAATAATAAAATACAACTTGTATAAAAATAATTTTAAATTTCAAATTCTTGTAAAAACGTGACAGTACAAATTTCTGCACGCTCCTATTTTAAACACATATTACTGGTGTAACATACTACGGTTAAAATATTATAAATAACTGAATAAAAATTTAATTATTTTCGGCTTTTTTGGTTCATTTTTAATTTAATTATTTTTTTAGAAAATAAATTAAAAATGAACCAAAAAGCCTAAAATAATAATTTATTTTTATTTTAGTTATTTATAATATTTTAACCAAGGCAGATTTATTTTACTAGGTAGTAGCGGTAATACAACAAATACAACATTTACAAAAACAACATGCCTTTTTATTGTTGTTTTGTGCGTTGGAAACGTCAAAAACACAAACAGAAATAAAAGATATTTGCTCGCAATACACATGCTTGCTTTGTCTCGCGAACTCTTGCTGTTAGTGTTTTTTGAAATTCGTAAACAAACAAAGGAAAATACAAAAACTTTTGACATTTCCAACTACAAACCAGCTGGGCGGACGACACTACCTAGTAAAATAAATCTGCCTTGATTTTAACTGTAGTATGTTACAATTTTTATTCATTTATAAGATCGATTGTTCAAACCCTGATTGGGGAAAACAATAAATATTATAAATAACTTTAAAAGGTTTCAATCCTTCTTATTATTTTTCTTTATTAACTTATTCTTTTGTATTATGTTTAAATTTTAGATTATGTACTTTATGTACCGGTAAAATACCTGGTGGACGTTGTTCGGCTTCGGATCCATATTATGGTTATGATGGTGCTTTTCGCTGTTTGCTGGAGGCAGGTGATGTTGCTTTTTTACGTGATTCAACAGTATTTGAAATGTTGCAAAGTCCAGAATTTAGTATGTTTATTGATTATGCACACTTAAGTCATTAATTAACTTTAAACTTTTTATTAACAGAAAATATTTCTCCCGAACGTTTTGAACTTTTGTGTACGGATGGTCGCCGTGTTCCCATACAGGAATACCGTCAATGTAATTGGGGTCTTATACCATCAGATGCAATTGTAACATCTTCTGCTCGAAACCTAATGGAACGCAAAAAATATCAAAAGTTCTTAAAGAAGATTGTTGATTTGTATTCGGATGGCTTAAAAGACGATCCTCACGCTCAATCTTTAAATAGAAATGATAATAAATATAAGAACAACAACAATTATTATAATAATGACCGTAATAATCCTTATGATAACAATCCGTACACCAGTTATAACCAAGATCGTTTCGATAACAGTGGTTATCGTAATGATCGTTTAGACAGCAGCTTTACAACAGAACGTTCTTACAACGAAAATGGTTTAAACGAATCAATACAATATGAGAAATTCCGTATATTTGAATCGAAGCGTTATGGCAAAGTTAATTTACTATTTCAGGTAAGATTTTTTAACTGAAAGACATCGTAAGTTAATGACCAATCTGGATAAGTGTGTATAAATTTCTATTAATAATATATTATCTGCAAATAAATCTATATTTAATAACCCATATGATTTTTCCAGGATGCTGCAAAATCTCTTGCCGTTATAAACGAAGATGATCAATCATTCAGTAAATATTTACATAACACTATAAACATAATTTATGGCTTACGTGAATGTCCAGTACCGAGCATGACCTTATGTGTAACTTCAGATCCCGAATTAGAAAAATGTATTAAAATGCGGGTAATAGTAATTAAACAAATAAAACATATAACTTAAATAATATTATAAATCTGTTTTAGATCGCATTAAAAGCACAGATTTTAAAACCCGAACTTATTTGTAAAAAAATGCATTCCCATATTAATTGTATGCAATGGATTCAGTCAGGTAAAGCTGACATAGCAGTTTTTGATGCCGGAGACGTTTATACCGGTGGCTTAAATTACGATCTAGTGCCTTTTATGTCTGAAGTTTACAATCTGGGTGAACCGGAATATTATGTTGTGGCAGTCGCTAAGGAAGAAGATCCTGATACCGAATTAACATATTTAAAAGGCAAGTATACATGTCATACTGGTATAAATACTGCAGCAGGGTGGACTTATCCCATGGCACATCTTATATCAAATGGATGGATACGGCCATATGGTTGCGATTCGGTAAGAGCAGCTGCAGAATATTTTACCAAGTCTTGCATACCCGGTGCTATAAGTAATGAATACAATACTGGAGTACCTTACGATAGCATGTGTGATCTCTGTCATGGCACTAGCTATCGTTATTGTCGTCGAGATGCTTCGGAAGACTACTATGGTCATACTGGCGCATTCCGTTGCTTGGTAGAAGGTGGTGGCCATGTTGCTTTTATGAAGCATACGACAGTAATGGAAAATACTGGTGGTAAGAGGAAAGAATGGTGGGCTCGTAATGCCCTTAACGATGATTTTGAGTTATTGTGTACAGACGGAAAGCGAGCTGAGCTGCATGACTACAAAAAATGTAATCTAGGCAAAGTTAAAGCCAATGCTATTGTTACACGTGGTGGTGTAAATTACAATGAAACACAAATAAATGCATACATAAATTTATTAATGTACGCTCAGCAACTTTATGGCCGCAAAAATTTGGATGCTTTCAGTTTTAGCATGTTTTCATCCCCTACTGGTTTTTACGATCTGATATTTCAGGATGCTACCCGACAGTTAAAAGTGATACCACCAAAGAGTCGGCGTTATGATATTTATTTAGGCAGCAACTTTATGCGTGCAAGACGTATAACAGACTGTTATGCAGGCTCTGGTCATCAGACAATATCAATTTTTACATTTTTGTTTTCTGTTATAATTGCAAGAATTTTTTATTGAAATTGAAAATGTGACAAACTCGAAACTACTTCTTCTACATTCCAAAAGTTTTTAAAATTATAATTATAAGTTGTATTTTATAGAAAACATACATAAAACATATACATATATAAACATATCTCGATTAATTAGGTACAAAGTCATAGATAGAACAATATTTTTTTAAAGCACAAATTTAAAAATATTCTCTAATGTCGTCGTATTTATATTTGAATAGGGTATAACTTGTATTAAAATTTATTGTTATCTTTTATGTACTTTTTAAGAGTTGCAGTATATTTAATCAATGTGCCTTATTTAACAAATAAAATCCGTCCAATCAAACTGCGTATACATTTTTTTACAATAAATAAATTTACAAATAACCACATTTGTTTATTTTTCCTTTTACGAATTATGTAAGTATATATAATAAATCTTGCAAAAAAAAAACCGACTTTAAAACAGATTTCATCTGTCGGTCTATAACGGTTCAGAGTATGGCCACATAAATCAAAATACATTAAATATGGGGTCACCCTTACATTCCATCTCCAAACTTTATAATTGTTCAAAAGTTTTAAAATATACACCAAATTAGAGCAACTATAGGACTACTTTTTAATTTCCAAGTTCAAATTATATACTTTCTGTTGTAGTAGACTTAGCAACCGTTAACCGTCTGTATAACGGTTCAACAGTTTGGCCATATTCATCAACTATTGTACAACCCTTTAATTTATTATTTAAAATCTTTATACTTATTATACCAAACAAAGTAGGGGGCTTCCTCTCTAATTTTCAAGTGTTTGTATATAACGGTAAGTTTCAGGTGTCTGACTATAACGGTTTAAAAGTCGGCTACATACATCAAACATTGGGACACCCCTAAATTTCCAAATCTAAATTTTATACTTGTTATTGTAGCGGAGTTATCAATACAGGTTCCTTGCAAATTTCAGCTGTCTGTCTATAACGGTTTAAAAGTTTGGACACAATTTACATTAACTATTGGGACACCCTTTAACTAATAGTTTTATATGTTTATACTTAGTATTATAACATAGTAATCGACATTCTGTCCAATTTTAAGCGTTTTCTATAACGGTTGAAAAGATAGATCCATATAGGTCAATTTACGTTCACCTATGAGGACACACTTTAATTTTTAGATTTAGAAATGACTAAATTTTGCATATACAAACATTAAAAAAGCAACATTTTTGAAGTCGGTTAGAAATAAAATTGAAAATATTGTAGAAGTTATATTTTCAGCTTACAATCAAACAAAGCAAATTGAACACTAGGTAACCCTGGAGTTAATGTCGACGTCGTTGACGGCGTTTCAACGCCGAAAAAGTTGAAACAGATTGAACTTTTACGGCATTGCAACGCGTTGAGATTAACTGCTCTCATACAATTTCATACGATTCAACTTTTTTTTTGACATTTGACGCCGTCAACGACGTCGACATTAACTCCAGGGTAAAACCCAAAGTATATATAAAATACATGATATTAAAATACATAAGTTCGTTATATAATAAAGAAAATTTTGTGATATTCTTACACTATACTTAGACAGTTGAATGATATTTGGGTAAAATCCATTGTTGAGCAGTAGCAAAATAGCCATACGGACTTGCTTGCCCTACAGTAATATTTTTCTCTTTACTATTTTACAACAACTCGTCAATGCACTACTAATTGGTATTATTTAACATTATTAGTGTCGGTATTTTCGAACAAAACCAATTTTCTTATATTCTAACAACACATACTTAAAAGTTTACAGTTTCTGAACAAAATCCATTGTGTAGCTATACGACCATCTGCAAAATGGCCAAAAGGATATGCTCTCCCTATAGAAATAGTTTTACTCTACTTTTTTCTGACGATATCGTAGGTATGTTTTGTGAAAACATCACGAAATTATTGTTAAAAAATAACTGCCTGGGCTTAGATATCTAAAGAATTCTTTCGTCAATTATAAATAACAAACGACATCAGAAATAGACTTATTCATACATATATTACAAATAAATGGTGATACGAGGCAATCCATTCGACTTCCATCCCGCAAAAAGTAGGTACACCAAAAAACTACAGCTTACTTTTTATAAAAAATTCACATTCAGCTTAGTTTTTTACTTCAGCTTAACATGTCGGATACTAAAACGCAAGGGATACATGGCTTCGACTAAAACTTTCAAAATCCGATGTCAGATCCTTGTTATTTTGGAAGAAATTTTTTAGCCTTTAATAAAAGAAGCCATTGTTGGTTTTAGTTTTTATTTAGAAAGGTATTGATATTTAATGGGTTAGTAAATTCAAAAGAACAACATCTCCTAAAAGAACTTTTCGAAAAATCTTAAATGATACCAATATTGACTGGATACGTTCGAAAATTTTACGTAAATTCACAATTTTGTATTAAAAAATTAGGGGTTAATCACTCGGAAAATATGGATTTTTGTACTTCATTTTCTATATCCACAAAAAGTAGAAAAAAGATATATCTAATTTTCTCCCATAAAGTATATACATATGTATATTCTGAGTTCTAATGCATAGCGAAGTTAATTGCGCGATGTCCGTCTGTCCGTCCGTGTTCGGATTAAAATCAACTTTGCCAAGGCACTGGGGAGCTAGAGAAAATTTAAACACTACAATCGATTAGACATAGTTTCGAAAATTTTGCTATTAAAATTCAGCAAGGTCGGTCCATTTCTATCGAAGCAGCGGGCAAAACACCATGCCTGCCTGGAATTTTTCCATATCATTGAAAACAAATCTCGTTTATTGAAGTAAATCTATTCATTAAAACTAATATACAAGGCGATAGAAAATTAAAAGATAAGAAAAAACATCAAGTGAAAAAATTGGTGCTCGCACATATTTTCCGAATTGTAAGGCTCTCGGGTATCATTTTAAAGCTTTTGAAGAGATCTTTAAGGAAATACTAAAATTTTGGAAAAATGATTAACCCATTAAGAGCCTATGACATTTTCATGTAAAATTAGATACAGTACCAAATTTTTTTATTTTTCTGTCACCCCAGTATTTGTTTTTTGATTGGAGTTACTTCATGTTAGATTCAGCATAGCCGAATATATCACTCTTACTTGTTTTAAAATAAAGTTTACTATCTTACCCTACAAATTTTTTATAAAACCGGTCTTCGATGACAACAGTTTTTATTCTTTTTACGACAGTCACGTATGGTAAACTTAATTCAGAAACCTACAACTGCTTTACATTTAAATTGGTGATAAACGTTAGTATTTTTAAACTGAAGGTTTTGTGCAATATTTAAACATATATAACGGTTTTGGGAATAAGCTTTGTGTATAATGTGGCAACATCTTGTTTTATATTTTTTTGTTGTGTTCTTCCACTTTGTGTAACAATACAAATCATTCTGTTTTCTGTCAGTTGACCATAAAACACTTTGTGATTCGGTGTAGAAAGAAAAGTTTTAGTCTGTGGAAAAGTGATATATGTTAGAGGTGGATGCGGCTGTTAATTAAGCTTTAAAGAACTTTATTCTTTACAATATTACTAAACGCAACATTAGAAATATAAACAACTTAGTTATTTAAAATTTAAAAATATGTCAATTAACTTGAGAACTGTTTATGCCTTCGCCCGGGAGATGTATCCTAAGAAATCTAATGAAAATATACAATACGGTACAGCAGGATTTCGTGGCAAGTAAGTATGCATTAAGTAATTGCATCAGGTTTCCATTGCGTTAAAACAAGTTGATGCTTTCAGTTTACTTTAGAGTTTTATCAGAGAAACCGGAGGTCGCTCATTTAAAGAATCTATTAATAGACCATCATCTCTTTGTTCTATTAAGAAAGAAACATTCATTTTACAGAATTTCTTAATTTTCCCTGAAGTATTATGAACCATGTATGAGTAATCATCTCAAGAGCAAGTATCATGCTGAACGTGCAAGAGTTATCGCTTGAAACGACAGAATTGCTTAATAATACTTTTACTTTTAATAAAAGTCTACCAAGCTGTTTGCCACCACATCAAAGAAACGGCAACGCCAATGAAGGAAAAAAAATTTGTTAATAGAAATACTGCATACGAATGTACTTTTATGAATATTAACATGGGTACATACATTAATATATCTATCTACCTATAGACAGGTCAAACCAGAAATTTTATTGATATTAACATAAAAAACGATATTAGCCTCGTTTAGCACAAAGAAAAAGTAAAAATTTAATATGTACATATATATATATATGTATGTATGTATTTATGCTGTTATCTATTAAAAAACTAGTCCACGAAGAGTTCGTTAAAAAATGTTAGTTTCATTTCTTTAGGTCATATTTGTCTATTGACAATATTTACTGCCACATATGTATGTAAATCCATTTATCATTTCCTGTTTGAATAGTTTTAGATTTTTTAAATAATGTAAACAATCCTTTTGGATTTGATATTGCTGAATTTTGATTGCATTTTTCATTTCCATCGAGCTGGACCTAACATATGGGATAAGACCAAACTTTTAATGCCTACCTATACTGCTAAAAAGTGAAATAAGAAAATATATAAATTTAGAAAAATAATCTGCGAGTGAAATATCGCACTTAATCAAGAAGAGGATGTTAACTCAAAATATTAAAATTTTCAGTAGAGGTGAAAAACTGTTTGTGGTTACATTTTAAGGGAATTTTAAAATCCGAGTTTATCATAGTAAGGAAATTCCATTAGAAAATATATTTACATCGTTTTTCTTAGAAATCTGTGCAAGTATTGCTAAAAAAAATGAGTTAATACCAATTTTCTGAAATTTTTCGATCATAAATGAAATAAATTTTATTAACAAGACAGTATCAACTCAAAATAAAACCAAATTGAAAGGAGACTCAACTCAAAATAATACCTTTTTTATGAAAATATACGAATCAGTTTCATGTTAAATTTTTTTACATAAAATAATACCTTTTTGTTGATATAAAGGCAGTCACTATATAAATCACGAAAATGGTCTCAAATGTTGTTTTAGAGATGAAAGAGTTATCGGACTGTGTTGCAATTTTTACAGTAGATAGATATTGATGTTGTTAGTGGATTTCTTGCAAAAAATGAAATTTTAAGTTAATACCCTCTTGTTGATCAAGTGCGATATATGGAGAATAAGATGTAAAAGCCATACTTAAATAAAAGCTGAAAACGGAAAGTTTTCTCTCGCGAAGCTTTTACGCTGAAATGCCATACCTAAACACAAGCACCAATGCTACGTCAAAACATGGTTATTGAAAATAATAAAAATAACTTTCCTGATAATTTTAAATAGAATAACAATTCTGGTGTTTGCGTTGTATAAATTAAAATTTTATAAAAAAATAAAAATAAATTTTTTTAATTATTTTTTATTTTTAATTATCAATATTAATTTACTTTAATTATGCTTGATTCCATCAAAACTAAAAAATCAAATGTATTACTGCGGGGAAAGCATATCCATATGGCCATTTCGCTGCTGCTCATATATAGCTCATCAGTGGATTCTATCCAAATTTTGTAAGGAAAATCTCAGAGTCTTATACTTAAAGCCAAATTGATTAAATGAGAACTCCATTGAATCAATAAGGCAAAAAGCCACAAAAAACTCAAAAAATTTTTATACAAAAAACACAGTAACCATTGAGTAAATATTTTTATTTTTTCTTTACTCATTGGTATATATATATGTATTTTGTAATATTTTATTTTTCATCATCTTTTAACTGTATAAGAACTGAAAAAAGTCAGCCGTATACAGTGGATAAAATAAAAATAAAATAATAGTTGATTATCGTTGTTTTTGCTTAAACTTTGATTTTTGTCTTTACTTTATTGTGTGGACAAAAATCTTTAGTTTATTTAAAATGTTCGTGAGAAGTTTCCTGAAGAGTTAAGTAAGCGGTAGCGAAATGGTCATCGAGACGTGCTTTCATCCTCAATAGTCAATATCGGTGATTTAAATGATTAATCGGGATAATAGAATATCACGAACAAAGATTTCTTTTTGAAATTTAAAAATTTAAGTTTTGGCTCTCTTGTAGCAAAGGCGCGATATGGTTTTTTAAGTGTGATCATTTTATTTTTTCCACATTGATTTGCATCCATCAAAAATTGTGTAAAATAGGGAAACAAAATTTTCTGGTAAACTTTTAATTGTTTGAGGATTTTTCGGGAATTTGCATTTTAAATTATTTTTTTATATATTTATATTCCAATGTTTTCATTATTTTCCCTATGGACATACAAATCTTTCAGAAAGGCAACAAACAATTTTTTTAAGATAAAAATAGCTGCGTTCGCGTACCTAAAAGTTTTTACTATTTTACTGAATCGCGTTCGTTAACCCAAAATCTAGTAAATGAGAACACAGATTGAGAGAGTAAACTGACAGTTTTTGACTGACTATTTACAAGTTTTTACTGGACAAATTTTTGACAGTAAAATTTTTAAACATATGATTCAAAAAGTAAACAAACAAAAAAAAAAGTGAAAAAAGTGTAAAATTTTTGATAAAGTTACTTAAAATAAGAAAAGTTTAATTAAAATTGTCACAAAAATAGAAACCAAATTACTAATAATAAACTTTTCTTTATTGTTTACAAGTCATAGGTGGTATTAAAAGAAAAAAAAAACTGATAAAACTCTGTATAACATAATATTAAAATTGTAAAAGTGAAGAAATTGTAAGGAACGAAAAATAACTAATATAGATGACGTAAGTTTGTTAAAAATAATCGTCGATAAACATGTATTTTATAATTAAATTTTTTTAACATATAAAAAGTTCTCCGATGAAAATGTGTTTGCTTCTCAAACAACTGACTCAACATCTGCCTGTGAGAAATGGCACTGCTTGAGCCAGGCATTGGTACATATGGCCAACTTCCATTTATGATTTGTCTAATAGAAATTAATATATCTTAATTTTAGGTGCTAGTGTTCATGGTAATGTAGACTGACGCAATGTTGTTGTCAATACAATCAGGTACATAATCGAGTCGTCATCCGAAAGCGAGTATGAAGAAGAAGAAATTCTAATTCTTCGAATGATGAGGATTTTTATCCCAATCATATGATCTGTAAAAACGAAAGAGTGCCTCGTAATTCTATAAAAAACTACTTTCACGAGATGGCGCCAGCATAAGTATACAGATTTAGAATTTCGTAAACATTTTAGGATCACAAGATCTTTGTATGTAAACTGAAGTAAAAGATTTCTGCAATCGGATTTTTATAAAAAACTTCGCCCTGATAAAAGATTGTCGGAAAGTTTACATGCTCTTGTGTTCTTGTGGTTCGCTGGTCATGAGGCCTGTAGTTTCAGTGATCTATCAGATTGTTTTAACTTATTTCGGTCGACTATATGTGTTATCATAAACAGGGTAACATTATTCATAAGTAAAGAGACTAATGAAATGGAGAAAACAGAGTCCAGCAACTATTTCAAAAACAAATGTTTGTTTTCAAAGGCTTTAGGCATATACATATTTATAATATTGTATAAGTTAGATGTAAAATAATGCTATTTATTCCGTTTTTTAGAGTTGCAGAAGTGTTAGATATTTGGTTACTAAGTACTTCACATATTTTACTTTTGCGTTGATTTCACAAAAATCAAATTATGGAAATAAAATTAAATAAATACAAAGTGAAAGAAGATATTTTTAGTGTTTTAATTTTTGCGTGTTACAAGCTTTGTACCGATTAGCAAGATGAAAACGAGCTGAGTAGCCATAAATATAAATATTGTTAAGTACTAACATTATTTGCAATAAGCTTTTCCTTAATCTTACTAGTTTTTACAATTTTTCCGTTAGCGTGCTTTGGGGCAAGAGCATGTTTTAATAAAAAGTTTTTAAAATTATTCAGTAATTACTCACTTACTGCTAGGATAAACTTGTTTATCCGTTCCTCGGGGTGATTTGGATGTGGATCTTTGATGGTGCCGTAGGGACCTCAATCTGATCCCTGCACATCCTGTTTCCAGGTGACACAATGGGACCTTTGGGACCCAAGTGAGTCGGTCTTTTCTTTTACGCCGACGGCCTGTGCAACCTAACCTAACCTACTCACTTACTGGATTTTACTGGAAAAGTAAACAAACGGACCTATAATATGGTGTTCACACTTATGTATGTGTTTAAGCAAGTTTTAAGTGTTTAAGCGCAAAACAAGTTGTTTTTGAGATGCTTTTTCATACATTTACTTATATTGCAATACACTTCAAATTGACGTGTTTTTGATTTAAACACGCAAAACACTTCAAATTTAGGGTTCAGATGTACTCATGGATTGTGTTCAGTAGCTTTTTGGATTTTGGTGTTTCACTGAATAGGATTTTATATTTCGGCAAGTCAAAAAGGCGTTGTGTCAAAAAGGGTAAACAAAGTCAAGATTTACACTATGCAATTTTCAAGGCAATTTTTTCTATTTAAATTACAGCTTTATGCGTTATCTAAAAGTAAACATAAGCAACAGTAACATCCCCTCAAAACTCAAGCAATACCATATTGCTTTCATGAAAAATTGCATAGTGTAAATGTCGTAAAAGTAAATACATACAAACATATTCTTAAACATTCAGGTATGTGATGAAAACGCAAATCAATTCTGAAAACGATATAGGCTAGGCTAGGTTTCACAGGCTGCCGGTATGAGAAGACCGACTCACTTGGGTCCTAAATGGTCCCGTTGTGTTGCCTGGAAAGGATGTGCAAGGATCAATGCAGGTGCCTATGTTACCAATAGAGATTCATCGCCGAACCACCCCGAAGACCGGATAAACAAGCTTATCCTAACAACTTTACAGGCCGATAGTTTTGCCAGACTATGCAGTCTCGGACTATCGAAAAGGGCCGCTCTGTTCCTAGAAAGAGCTGGACAATGACAACTCCTACAGTAGTCATAGTGTGGAATATTCAGTCTCCTAGCATGGGTTCCAATAACACAGTGCCCTGTCAGCTCAGTCACCAGTAGTCCAGCTGTCTTCGAGGAAACCTCAGCAGATTGGCAGATCTCCTACGGTGATACTGAGCCCATAATGTCCAAACCGTGCAAGTGACCTCGTCGGAGCATCTAGTCTGCGCGGCCCCAAAGGGTTCTCGCTAAATAAAACCCTACAGCAGCTTAACGGGACTCCCACCAGTGGACCTATCTCCCGCTCTCTCAGCCGAGTTCCAGATCTGGAAAGTCTTCCGCAACCATATTCCCGGCTGTGCCCGAATGTACCGGCACCCAAAAAAGTTCCAGGTTGGAATGTCTCGCCATCTCGTCTAATGATGTCCGGCATTCACGGAACAATGTGGATATCGTGTAGAGACCCGATAAGGATTTTATCGCGACCTTGCTGTCAGTACACATCCGGATATTGTCTGCGTTTATCCTGTGGTAGCTTGCCCTATACTGGAAGTTATGACCCTATTGGTGAAAATATTTTATACAAAGCTGATTATCGACCGACTTACGTTCAGTCTCTCCAGGGCCATCGTAATAGCCTCTGGTTTCACATTTTTGAAAGTCCCCTCTATGTCCAGAAAGGCCACCAATGCATATTCCTTATGCTCTAGGAATTTTTCTATACACACCATAAGCATGTGTAGTGCCGTCTCAACGGATCTTCCCTTAATGCAAGCATGTTGAGAGGCAGAGAGTAGGTCCGGTTTATTGTTGTCCTCAGATAGAGGTCAATTATCCCTGACAGTGTTTTCAAAAGGAAGGAGGAAAGACTTATAGGTCTAAAGTCCTTCGGCTCAGTATGGGTAGTCTTCCCTCCCTTGGGATGAAGACCACGGAGCAAACAGTCAATGGTTCCGGGATATACGACCATGCAATGCAATTTGTATATCCGAATTAACCATGGTATAACAATGTCCGTATTGTGCTGAAGATCAGCCAGTATAATGCCATCGGCACCCGCTAATTTGAACGGGTCAAAACTATTCAGAGCTCACATGAGTCTTTCCCTATTTATAGGGAAGGGAACTGATGCGTGGCAATCAGGGATGGTAGAGTGAGTACAGCCTGGGAAATGAGTTGTCATGAGAACCTCTAGGGTCTCCTGTGCACTCAACGTCCAATTGCCATATAGTTTCTTGATGAAACTAGCGAGTTTGTGTGGTCCTAAGAATAATTATTACCAATTTCCACAACAGGAATGTTTGGCAACATCAATAAAATTTGCTGTGCGCCATTCTAAAATGCATTACATTTTTATCGAAGACTCCAATTATAGATCTTTGTTTTTTTTTGCTTAAATAACTCTTTAATATTTATCACTGTATTATTTATATATTCCCCAATTTAAGGCTTCATTTTAGAAATTATATGCTTTAATTTAATATGTTTAAACACCTGACCAAATGTCAAGCTGAAACATTATAATTTCTGTGTGCTTGTGTTTAGTTTCTAAAACATCTCGCTTAATCACGTTGTAAACACATAAGTGTGAAGAACAGTAGACTTATCTTCAAATCGGGGATTTTATTTTTAAAATAGGGATGAAAATTTTAGTTTGGGGATTGAGGAATTCTTAAAAAATATATTTTGTGTTAAGAAAGTTTTAAGATGTTTTTTGGGATTTTTTTTTACATTATGTTTTTGGTTATTGTAATTTTACTATTTTTAAATAAATATAACTTTTTGGCTACGTAAAAGTTTTCTAGTATGGTAACAGAAAACTTTGTTAAAAATTAAGATAGGTAAATCTCTGTATATTTAAAAATTAAATTTGACTTTTTTGCAGCAATGAAATCAATCGCAACCAAGATAAGAAATAAAATGCAGTACGAACTGCTGGATCGTGATTGAGAATAAATACACATTTTAAAATAATACATTTTGTTGTAACACAAAAGTGTCCATTTTAAGAAATGCTACTCCCAAAATATGTACCAAAAAATTGCTTTAGATAACGAGAAGTAAGATTTTGATTCAGATTTAGATTTGTATAATGTATGTATGTATAAAGCGTGTACAAATATAATATAAAAACATATATTAATACTTAAATTTGATTTAAAAATAAATAGTATTATTTGTATTGGGGATATTTGGGGAATTGTGGGGATTCAACTTATCTAATTGGGGATGCGACTTAAAAGAAATCCGGGAACCCTGGTTAAGAAGACATAAGGTTCGATCAGTAAAGGCTAGGATTCACTATCATACACAATCGTACGATTTAATCACACAAAAATCTGACAGAATTCTGTCCTACTTTAAAAATCATTCCAAAATAGCGTCGTATGTGCCACACTATTATACAAAAAAAGATGCAAAAACATATGGTTTTAATATTTTGTTGTTTTTTCTCCTCATCATCTTAATAAAATCAACCCTGATCGCATAGAGAAAAATATTTTATGAATTATTTCAAAAGATTATAAAATCGTACAGATCTGTCAAAAACTCTGTCACACACATACAATTTTAATCCACACTATCATACTTTTTGAGCACACATGAAATTTTTGACAGATCGTACGACTGAGTATGATAGTGAATCCTGGCCTTAATGAGCAACAAGAGAGAAAACAAAAATGTTCAAAATATTTTCCCAAATAATATGGAGCAGAAATGGATATTGTAGAAATTACAAATGGAATGACAAACTTAGTCATACCCTTTTTCCACTTTTTGTGCTGAAGGGTATAAAAATTTAAGAACTACATATACAGTGGATCAATAAAGTTTAGGCATACCATAATTTTCAAAAAAATGTTACTATCAGGCAGGTCACAGAACTCAATTCCGATTGAAAGTAATTTCAAATTGGTTATTCAGAGAACGAAAAACGAAAATTTTTTTTAAAATGAAGCCACTTTTGAATTTCAAAGTGGAATTAAGCTTTCTTGAAATTTTGTTATTTGCGGTTTTCAAATTTACTTTTATTATGTATTCTTATTTAGATTAGCCTTGTAATCTACTTTGGCGTGCGCAATATTGCCACGGTGAAAATTAAGCATTTTTTAGAAATAAGCAAAATCGATCGGTATCTGAAGAAGGTAAAACAAAGTCGATCGGAATTGTTAATACGGAATTCAAATCATTCCGATTGGAATTTGTGACATGCCTGTATAAGTGCTTTAAGTGGTTCTTTGGATGTAATGTGATGTTTCCGTATCCTTATCGCCAGTAGATGCCAAATATGCTCTATAGGATTCGTGGCGGGCGAATGCGGAGGGGTTGTCAACTGTTTGCAGTGGTATATAAGCCATTCCTGCACAATATATGAAGAATGTTTATCATCGCCATCTCAACACTTGGAAATAAATTTTCTTTTAAAATATTTATTTATTTGTCCATTTTATCATTTATAAAGACAAGATTTTCCACTCCAGATGCCGCCATAAAACCCCAAACCATAACATTGCCGCCACCGTACTTTACAGGCTTAATAAAATTATTTTGAAGCTTTTTGTTTTTCGCCAAATTTTTTGTGGACCATCTGAACCAAAAATGTTAAACTTTGATTCATCGCTAAATATCACGCTGTTCCAGAAGGTTTGAGGCTGATTAATGTGGAGTTTTGCGAACTTTAATCTTATTTTCTTGTTGATATCCAAAAGACGCGGTTTACGACGGGGAACTCTTCCATGATAGCATGCTCTGTGCAGCGTATTTCTTGTTGTTTGTGGATTGAAGAGTGTTGAAGTGTTGAAACTTTACCTCATTTCCTGGCACAACAATGATCCGCTCCTGGCGTTTTTTACTTAATGTTTTTTTCTTGTTTGTTAAATCTCTAACGCCCCATAAAATACTTTTTTTTTGCAGTTGGAAAGAATTGTTGCCAAAAATATCTTGTTGTTTCTAAACATGAATTGAACAGAGTAAACCTTCAGCAATGTTTTTTGTGTTTATTTCAAACAAATTTTTTGTAGGGGATTTTGAATGCATTTGCAGGTAAACATTGTTACTAAAAACGAATTTATCAGGAATGTCGCAGAACTCAATTCCGATTGAAAGTGGTTACAATTGCGGAATTGGTTCTTCAGGAAACGAAAAACGAAAATTTTTTTCGGAATAAAACCACTTTTAAATTTAAAAGTGGAATTTAGTTTCTGTAAAATTTCGTTATTTGCGATTTGCAAATTTACTTTTATTATGTGTCCTTATTTAGATTATCCTTACTGTTTGTTTTGGTGTGCGCCACATTTAAATAAAAACGTGGATTTTAAGCATTTTTTAGAAATAAGCAATATCGATCAGAATCTGAAGAAGGTAAGACTAAATCGATCGAAATTGTACGAATTAAAACCATTCCGATCGGAATTTGTGACATACCTGTATGTGTTAAAAAAGGTTGATATGTTAAGAGAGGTTATTATCCCAAATAATTAAATAAGTACTCTTTATTTGAAATATTTGAAATTTTTTCGTTTTTTAAACATGTCAACAGCTTGCAATTTTGTAAAAGCATTTGGAGGTCACAAGGTACCGGATATTCGTGCAATTAAATATACACTAAATTTTGAAATAAAGTATAAACTTCGTGACTTTACCCAAAGACCATCACCGTTTTTATGATATATGATTTGGTTTTCTAAATATTCTGTACCTTTTTTTTTAGCATAGTTAACTTCCGCTTCAAATAAATACGCTATTAAATTGAACATAATATAATTTTAAGCATTTGGATGTTCTCTATATCCTAAAAATATACCTTGTTGTTGTTATTATTTATTTTTCTTTAAATTATATTTTTTTTCTTATTTATTGTTAATCAATTTATATTTTGTTTATCACCACTAATAAAATAACTACATTCTTGTAAACACTAAATACATTTACTTTTTTAATACTTTTATTGAGCTTTTTTGGGTACAGCGAACACTGCTGTACAAAAAAAATTGTATTATTCTAATTAAATTTGTACGGAAAAAAGTACATTGCTTTAAATATTTTATCACTGGTTTGTCTACTTTTAATTCTTAAAACAAAAAGATAAATCAAAGCTAGAAGATTCTAAACCAATTTTCTTTGGTTTTAAACTTGCTGTTTGTATACTTCCTTAGCTTAGTTAATTAAAAAAAGCAAATTAACAACATTTGATTGTTATATACTTTTTTAATTGCAAAATGTTAAAAATATTTTTCAGAATTTTTTAAACAAATTATTTGTAAGGTGCGCTTCGACGAAATAGCGGTAATCTTGAGAATTAAAAAATCGGGAAGAATAAATTTTTTTCAGGTAAAAAAATTAAATTAGCCTCAATTTTGTATCTGAAAGAAGGAAAATTCATGTAAATTATAAATAAATAAAATGATTGTCTATTTAAACAATACAGTGAAAACTCTACTTGCGGACACCTCTACTGAGCGGACAATTTCTTTAGTCCCTTCGATTTCCGAGTATGCATTCAAAATTATTTCACTCACATATCAATCATATCAACACATAATAGAATATTTAATAGAGCTGTGTCGTTCGCAAACGAACGAGGTAAATTGACCGAATCAATCAAGTGAACGAAATGATCCGGTCTTTTCGTTCAATAGTGTACGGGTTAATTTGAACGGATGACTTAATTGAACGAAATGAGCCAGATATTTAACGGCTCCTTCCGTTCATATTGAACGAACGAATAAGTCTTTGATAATTGACCGTAAAAGACCGGTCACTGAAACGAACGACCGGGCACATGTCTAATATTTAATAGCAGTGAATGCCGACCATTTCTAATCAACTATCCCGTAGACGGACACCTCTTCACAACGGACAAATCTGCTCTGACGGTCGGTGTCCGCTCACGGGAGCTTTCACTGTAATTATAAAAAAGGGTTTTTAATTACACAAAAAAGCGTTGCTGATTTTTCTCATGGAAACAATGATACTTTCGACCCTAATGGCCTTGTATTATAAAATTAGTGAGCGAGACGAACTCAATTTACCAACCGTGTACTAATTTCGCCAAGCCGTATTCAGAGAAATTATCTTTTATTTCTCTCTCTGTATCTGACATATCCACTGCACAAAGCAACAGTAAAAAGCCCTGTTGTTTAGCCATTTTTCAACAGAAGACTGTTAATATCTTTTTTTTTCTTAAAGAAGATCATATGATGGAAAAACCTTAACGACTTTTGTTGCTAATGCCTTTCTTTCTGTCATTACTACAACTTGCTGTTAGTTATATAATATATTTATCACGAATTAATCCAAGATGACATATGTAAGAGCAATTGCTTCTTATTCCGTAAAAACTGAGTTAAATGATGGTGCCGGTATGCTCTTAACAATTCACTTAAGCCGTGGCAATTTTATAGAAATTAATACAGTTAATTGATTAGTTGAAAAAAAAAAACCAAAAAAATTTTTCGCTGTATTTACCATAAAACGAAGGGAGAAATCCCACTTGCACGGAAGAGAAGATTTAAACATGATCTCGGTCTGTTAAAATCGTTCAATACATAAGAAAAAATCTGGCTTAAATTTGATTTTCATAATTTTTTTTTTTTTTGAGATTTAACAAAAATTTTTAATTAATTTTTTTTCACGGAATATTTTGTATAAAAATAGCATTTAAAACAGTATAAACATTTTATACTTTTTAACCGACTTCAAAAAAAGAAGGAGGTTATACAATTCGGCTGAATGTTGTTTTTTTATATTTGAGCCCGCAGAACTCAGTCATTTCTGATCCGATTTGGAAAATTTTTGGTAATATGATAGATTATGCTTACAGATTGGTCCCGTTTTAAAAACAGCTCGTAATCTTAAAAATTAAAGGGTGTCCCCATACAACATACACATTTTTTACGTGTATTATGAACTCTAAAGGGCGATTCTGTAAAATTTAAAATGACTGCGTATTACTACAGCTCCCAAAAACAAAAAATTTTACAAAAATAAATCTAAAAATTAAAAGGTGCCCCCATAATTGATGTAAATTTACTTATATGGGCCTATCTTTTGAACCGTTATAGACAAACGCTTGCAAATTGGTCAGAATGTCGATTGCTATGAAAATTATAGTAACAAGTATAATATTATAAATTAAAGGGTGCGCCAATAGTTCATTAAATTTGACGTATATGGCCATACTTTTGAACAGTTGTAGATAGACGCTTGAAATTTACAACCGAACCTGTATAGCTAAGTCCGCTATAACAACAAGTATAAAATTTAGTTTTGGAAGTTAAAGGGTGTTCCAATAGTTAATGTAATTTTGTGTATGTGACCAAATTTTCCAACCGTTATAGACAGAACGCTGAAACTTAAAAGAGACCTGTATTGCTAAATCCGCTATATCAACGAGTTTATAATTTGAATTTATAGATTAAAGGGTGTCCCATAATTGATGAAGATTTACTTATATGAGCCTATCTCTTGAACCGTTATAGATAAACGCTTGTAAATTTGACGCAATGTCGATTGCTATGGCCGTTATAGTGACAAGTATAATATTACAAATTATAAATTAAAGGGTGCTCCAATAGTTCATTAAATTTGATGTATATAGCCATACCTTTGAATATTTATAGATAGACGCTTGAAATTTACAATGAACCTGTATAGCTAAGTCCGCTATAACAACAAGTATAAAATTTGGATTTGGAAGTTAAAGGGTGGTCCAATGGTTAATGTAATTTTGTGTATGGGACCAAACTTTCGAACCGTTATAGGCAAAACGCTGAAACTTAAAAGAGACCTGTATTGCTAAATCCGCTATATCAACGAGTTTATAATTTGAATTTAGAAATCAAGGGGTGTCCCATAATTGATGAAGATTTACTTATATGAGCCTATCTCATGAACCGTTATAGATAAACGCTTGTAAATTTGACGCAATGTCGATTGCTTGCTGATAATATTTAAAATTATAAATTAAAGGGTGCACCAATAGTTAATTGGTATATGGCCATACTTTTGAACCGTTATAGACAGACAGCTGAAATTTACAAGGCAGATATTTTGCTAAGTCCGCTATAACAAGAATTTAGAAAGTACAGGGTTTTCCCAAAATTAATATAATTTTTTCTATATGGCCGTATTTTTTTAACTGTTGTATACAAACGCCTTAATTTTAGACAGAATGTCCACTACTTTATTTGGTATAATAATAAGAAAAAAATGTTATATTATAAATTAAATAGTTAATATAATCTGAGGTATATGGGCAAACTGTTCATCCGTTACAGACAGACGGTTAAATTTACACAGAACCTGATTGCTAAATCTACTGCAACAGCAAGTATATAATTTGAATTTGGAAATTAAAGAGTGACCCTATAGTTGCTGCAATTTGATGTACATTGCCAAACAGTTGAAAAAGTATAAAGTTTGGAGATAAAAGTGTGTCCGAATAGTTAATGTAACCTAATTTATCTGGTCATACACTTGAGCTGTTATAGGCATACATATGAAATCGGTTTTGAAGTCGGTTTTTTCGCAAGAATTATTGTTTTAACTTTTTGAATAACTAACAAAGAATAGATGCAATCTTTTAGCTAAAATTAATAAAAAGTCGACTTTTTTTTATAAATTTTTAAATGTATTCGCAAATAACTTTTAATTTAGAAAAGACTTTTTCGGCTAGATGCAAAAACTAGATAAGGGTAGGACAAAAAATTAATCCTTTAATTTTAAAAGCCTATTATCTCCTGTACTATAAAATATAATGCACACTTATAGAGTTTGTTAAGAGCTATCTTCAGGATTTAAAATTTTCAAAATCCGTGAAACAAAAAGAATTTGGCAAGAATTTTTACCTTTCATACGCCCGAGGTGTGATACCGACAATTTACTTTAAAATGTTTTTAATGTTGTTAGTTTTGGCACATTTTTGTTTAGCTCTATAAATTAAACTTATAGACAATTTAAAACCTTAGGTTGTATTGAAATTTTTTTCTAGATTAAGTAGGCTTAGGCTTTATTTACATTTTTTTATTTGAGTTGCTAAGATTCTATCTTAATTTAGTGCTTAGATTTAATTCATATACTTTTTTTATCTAGTCGGCTTGGATTTTCTATGTACATATTTTCTTTTAACCTAGTTGGCTTAGATTTTATCTATTTTTAAGTGTGAGTGGTTGAACGGTGCACAATGGCGTGAAATACAAAAGAATAAAATAAAAGTCGGTAACTACAAAACTATTTACCCGATTTTCATGAAACAAACTGCTGCATTTGTATACTCTCTATTTCAGGGTATTTTGACAGCGCATCAAAATAGGCAACCTCGAATATGAAAAATGTTTCACAGCTTTTAACCGATTTAAAAAATTTTTATTTCTAGTTATCTACATACAGTGGCTCACAGCTATGTTATGCACTGCATAATTTGATCTTTTAAGACCTGTAACAATAAAACCAGCAGGAATTAAAAAAACAAATTGGTATCATTTGATAGAGAAAAAAGGGCCTATTTTAACAAGAAAACTTTATTTTTTTAAATAATATTAAAATGACTTAAAAATAAGAAAAGAAAAACAAACAGCTTTTTTTTTATCTTACAGCTTATTTTATGCGTTTACTTCTGTTTATAAAGGCCGTGTCAGATAAAACTTTTCCTTTGCGTTGCGTTGCAAATTCGCTTTGACATCTAAGATAAAATGCACGAACTTATATGTAGTATGTCACATAAAGCACTTTTAACGCAAAGCAAAGCACAAAGTTGGGCAACACTCATCTTTTTGCGCGCTTTGACAATTAGCTGATATACATTTGTATATTATTTTTGGCAAAATCGAACGTAATACCCTGTTCAGACATACGTTTTAATTGCGCAATAAAGGAATTTACGCAATTAAGTCCCTAATTGAATTTAATTTACCATATAAGAAATTGATTTAAAAAATTTTCAATTAGCACTTAATTAAGTCGATAATTGATTAAGTTTATTCCAACAACCCTTGTGAAGTGTGTTCAGTTAGAGAAAATTTTATACAATGACAAAAGTAAATGTCATAAAAATGAAAAATAAAATATTTTCAAATTATATGAAATGAAAAGTTTTTGAAAATTTTATGGAAATTCAAAGCTAGCGTGCAGTCAAAACTTGATCGTACAATCTGGAAGAGTTGCATATTTCAAATAAAAACAAGCAAACTTTCTTTTAAAGCCGAACTTCTCTTCATTCTTCCAAATTTACCAACACAAATTTCTAATATAAAAATTAGGTCTGTTCAATAAATTTCCGGCAGAAACTAGCAACGATAGAGTAAAATAAAAATTTACAACAAATAAAAAAACGGAATAAACGCATTTTTGGAAAAAAATAACAAAGTAAAGCCGAGCCATAATAACAAAAAACCATAAAAAACATTTTTGTCTAAAACAGCAAAAAAAGCGGTATTCGTTGCTTAAATCATTTTGTATTGCAACAGTTAGCATTTGCAAGAGCTTTGCCATCGATTGTGTGCAAATTGCCAAAAATTTTCTGTCTTTTTTGTAAAACTTTTAGTTTATTTTATTCTATTTCTTTTGTTTATTGTTTTATTAACCTGACGTTAACTTGTACATAGTTTCCTTAGCTTTCTTCTAACTATTATACAAACATTAGCTTCAATTCAAATATTTTGTATTTAAAACCGAAAACTATAAATGTTATGTATATTTTTTGCTGTGTGGTTGTAAAAAATTTCAGCGTAGATATTCGGTTTTAAAATCGCCATATAAATTATGGCAAAAAAGCCACAACGATGTGATGTAAATATTTTCGTGGAGAGTGCTAATAAACACTTTCAGTTCAAAGTATTTAATATTCATTAACTTATTTTGTAAAACAGAACAAGAATGAGCTGTTCTGTTCTTGACAGTAACAAAAGTATTAACAAATTTATTAACATTGACATCTTCTACTCTTTTTTACTCTTTCGCTGCTTTTTTTGAGGTACTGAAGTAAACACTTTCCAATAACAATTAGTAACAACTTCTTGTTATTGAACAGAACTATATTCTATTGTCAAATTTTAATTAAGTAAATTAAATTGGATATGTGTGAACACCAAAATTAATTACTCAATTAAAATTTTAATTGTGTAAACTAAAACGTATGTCTGAACAGGGTATAAGAGTTAAGAATTTTAAAATATTATTTTTTTATTGTATATTCTTCCTTTATTATTTTTTTTTTTTTGAAAAGTATGGAAGAAAAACTTATAAAAACAAACAATAATTAGGCGCTGTTAAAGTTTTTGTTGTGACATACCTCTTTCGTTATACGTTTTTTTTTTTAAGTTTGAAACGTCACGCCAAGCGATAAAGTTTTATCTGACACGGCCTTAACGATGCTTTCAGAATGCATATTTTTTATTCTACCTTATTTTACCTTTTGATATGATTGACACTTAATTTATGGTAAGATTTTGTCATTTTTAATTTTAAAAACGGACACTTGCAACAGAAAATAGTTAAATTGATGAATAAAAAAGCTTATACGTTGCAAGACATTATCGAGCGCTACGCTCGTGAAAACCGTTTAATAGACAAATGTAGAGAAGCACCAACTAAAATTTTTAGTAAACATGATGAGCGTTATATTGTGAGAAAAATTAAAGCAAATACAGGGCTCTCAGCTCCCAAACTGTCTTTCGATATTCAACCTGACCTGGGCAAATAATACTGCTTCCAAACTTATCGTCGTGTTCTTCGTCAACATGATTGCAAGGGTCGAGCTGCACGCAATAAGCGCCCCTGATTTGGAATTCGGATTTCTTTACCGATAAATACAAATTTAATAAATTCGGCTCGGATGGTAAGTCCTACGTATGGCGCAAACCTAACACCGAGCTTAAAAAAAAAATTTAAAGGCAACAGTTAAGTATGGCTTTGGCAGCATCATGATTTGAGCCTGTATGTCGGCTGTCGACATACAGTCGTGAACTAGATACGTGGCAAAAAAAAAATCGTTAAAACTTTTTATCGGAATCGATAACTGTGACGATGAGAAAGTTAAGTGATATTTTTTGGAGAAACAACGTGCCAACAAAACGCACTATATATCGTGAAGTAAATGATTACGGTGATAGGTCCAAGCATGGACTACAATGTACTGCAAGAGCGACTGAATACATTACTGCTGTTTAAGAAAGTGTTCAAAACAATCTACCAACCTCAATTCGACGCAGTGCTCAGGAGCTTGATCTTCAAAGAATAACTTTGGCCACAATTTTGCACAAGGACTTGCATTTGTATCTATTTAAGATTCAGTTGACATAAGAGCTTCTTTGGCAAGACCATTTACGCCACCGTACATTTGACAATAAGATGTTACAGTCAACCAAGATTTTAATGAAAAAACCATAATGAATGACGGAACACGTTTCTCGGCAATGGAAAACCTCAAATTGTTCATCAGTTAACTTTGCATCCATTAAAAGTGACAAGCAGGTGTGCAATCATTGAAACTTACTTCTTTGAAAATGGAAAAAAACGTCGGTGTTAGTGTTGAAATCAAGTTTGCCTTTGCAAAAAAAAATGTCATCGACTCTTAAAGGGTTAAGCATTTTTTTAAAATTTTAGTGTTTTCTTAAAGATTTCTTTAATAGCTTTTAAATGATACTCATATTGATATTTAAAAAAATATCCAAATTTTAGAGGCCCGTAACTCTGAAAATATGTGCTAGCGACATTTTTTTCACTTGAAGTTTTTTTCATATTTTTTAATTCTCAGTTGCTTAATTGTTCCAAATGACATGGAAATACTAGAGTAGTGTTTTTACCGCTGCGTCTTGCTGATGATTGGCGTAGTTGAATTTTTGTTAAAGGCAAGTTTGCCTTTGCAAACTTTATTTCAATACGAACACGGACGAACAGACGGACTTCGCGATGCATAAGAACTCGGAAAAATAGATATTCAGCCCCATTATAAATAAAAATTCCGTGCGAGTTCTTTCACTTTTCTCTTTTCTCCGTTTTGATTGACTGCGGAAAGTGAAAAAAATTTGGGGGGAAATAGTAGGTATTATAAATTATAATATAAAAATTATATGAAAATAAACAAAAAAAAAAAAACTCGCTTCAAATTACGATGATGACACTTTCTTATAATTTTATTCCCACGGAATAATTGGAGGAATCTTTTCTCGAGAAAAATTTTTTCCGTGGGAAAGAAATTCCGTGGGAATATTCATAATTGGGCTGATTGTAGAAACTTAGTTATACCCTTTTTCAAATTTTTGTTGTGAAGGGTATTACAAAACGAGTAGCTCTTAATTCAATTTATGTATAAAATATGAAAAAAAAAAGATATGAAAGTAAGATAAAACTCGTAATTAGTGTAAAATGCACTTTAATTGCTAGTAGAAACTGCCTTTCAGTTCTTCTAATTTAATTTTACGTTTTTTAATTAGATTTCATCGGACGTAAACTTTAGATGATGTTTTCTATGCTCTTCTTTCAAAGGATATAATCCAATTGATTTATTATAACCGCCACATAGGTAAGAGTGTCAAAGAAATTAAAGATATGTTTTTTTTACAAAGGCAAACTATTTACAATGTATTATATTGGGCTAAAAACCAGCAGAAATTGGAGCTGAAATCTTCACCTGATCGTCCGTGTAAAATATCTGAAAGAGTAAAACGCTTAGTATTAAGAACAGTTGAAAAAATTCCAAAAATATCTACAAGAGGCCTTGCAGAAGAACTTCAGAAGGAACTTGAAAAACGAAACAATAAGAAAAACGCTGAATAAAAACCAGTATGAATCAGACCTGCTAGGAAGAAACCACTTCTTTCTGCACAAAATGTTGAAAAACGGTTGTCTGATGAGTACTGAAACGATGTCATAATTTGTAACGAGAGAAAAATAATGTTTTTTATTATAATGGTGCTCCAAACAGAGTATGGCAGCAGCCTTATTTGGAAAAATTTCGGTTATGGTGTGGGGATGTATTTCCAGCAAAGGAGTTGGAGATTTGGTTTTTGTTGAAAATACCATGGATGTGCATCAATATATTATATATACTAAGGAACCATTTAGTGCAAAGTGCAAACAAATTCGGGCTAATGAACGCTACTCAGCCGCTATTCAAGTTTTATCAAGATAACGACCCAAAGCACAAAGAGAACACAGTGAGAATGTGGTTGTTTGATTGCAAAAAAGTGATAGACACGCCAGCCCAGAGTCCAGACGTGAACCCTATTGAAAATGTATGGTCAAATCTCAAGAAAAAATTGCAAAAATCGAAGTGAATTAAAAAGTGCAATATTAAAGGAATTAAACAAAATTCTTAGCGAATATGACCTGCAAAAATTATAAGTTTCATGAAAAAGAGGCTACAAGCCGTTGAGAGCGCCAATAATATTAAACCACATCATATAAATTTTTATACAGTTTTCGTAAAAGTTAAAAACCATTTCTTGAAATTGAAATAATGGAACATTCTTAATTTTTTTATTTCTTTATTACAGTTTAAATCTTTATATTTTACTTTTGTTGTTGCTATATAATAGTTAACACATTCCTGAATTAATTTGTATTAAAAAATATTACGAAAAAAAGGTCGAATAAACATCTAATATATATTAAAAAATATTACCTTAATGAAATAACAGTTACTTTTTTAAAGTCAATTAATGAAACACTTTTGTTTTTTTTTCATTGAAAAAACATATACTTGACAGACTTTATACGACTCTACCGATTTTTGCTCTTGAAAAACGTAAAAAGTTACTTTTATTTAAATATTACATTGAATGTTTGTTTATTACTTTATATCGAATTGGGAACATCTGCGTGCGAGCAGCTTTTCCTTTATAAAAAAAGTGAGGTTATAATTAACCTTTTAACTTATTAGTTTTTCTTTGCAAGTTTGATTTAATGTGCTGAATTCCTTACAAAACCTGCCTAACCGATACACCAATACATTTAAAGAATTTTAAATTTTAACAAATACATATGCACACTTATATTCCATAAGCACTTTAAGTAAGAAAGAAATATACTTCTTGATTGAAGAAGCGTGCTATACCGTACTCTTTCTCTCACTTTATACGTTGAAAACGCCAAAGAAATGTAAAAAAATTGAAGACGCACGTGAACAAGTGTGAAAAAGTGAAAAAATTTAAGTAAAATTATTAAATAAAAAAACAAATACAAAAGATATATGATCCGCTTAACCGGCGAGGAAGGAAATGTGCACGTAGAAATTGGGGCTACATTACCATTGTCATCTATTGATGCAGCAATAGATAAGGAGAAGTTGGAAAAGCCGGAATACCGCGAGGCAATGGTATTTTAAAATTTTGCGTACTTTCTTTGCCTTCTACCAAAACTAAATTTACATTCATGCTCCATTTACAGAAGTCATATCTCTTCCATCTCAAAGGTGGCAAAGGAACGGTGGATGAAGTATTGAAGAAAACCATGAAGGACGAATTAATTTGCCTTTTTAATTTTGATGGCCGAAAAGGGAAGCGAGCTTTGGTGAAACTAACGCTCATTAATAACATTTTAAGTGGTATGGCCAATAATCGGCAGAAATGTGATATTCTTATTAATAATTTCATATGTTTTCAGATGTTTTTGCAACAGGAGGGCTAAATTTTTTTGAAAAGGAATTAAAAAAAGCATCGAGCTAAGCCACAACAGATATAAACACCGTAAATTCGTTAAAAAATAGTTTTATTATAAAATACGTTATTTATTAATTTTTGATCTCGTAACAAGCTTTAAATGAATTGTTTTTTGTTGTTATTATATTTTTTAAACATTTTTCTATATTTTTCTTTAAAATTAAATTTAAGCTTAAATTAATTAGTTGTCTAATTATAATTCTTTTTGATTTTGTTATGAATTCTTAAAAAATTTGCTTTATTTTTCTCATAATAAAATAAATTTAAAACATTAAAAAGTGTATTTGTTGGTACAGTAACAATAACCAATTTTTATGAATGCAATAACTGGTAGCATTCAGTAGCACGGACAACTATATATATCAAGCGGTTAAATAACGAGTTATTTATAAGGTAGTAATAACGGTTATGTGTACCAGTTAACTAAAGGGTTATTTAAAACGTAATACTACTGGTATCGTTACGGATATATAGGCAGTTACATACACGTTAGTACTGATGTGTTCGAGCGAGAACACTATAGTGTTTTCCCTTCTAAACAATAAGGTGAAAGAAAGAGATATAATCTCACACGTACATAAGAGAATAGGTTAGTTTTTCCCAAAGGCCTATACAAAATAACTGAAAGTTTTACAATTTCTAACCAATACTTTGGTTATGAGTACTTAATATATAACGCGTTATTTAACCTGTAGTGTTCTTGCAGGGTTAATTTCAAGCAAAGACGCGTAATTACGACATGAGCAGACGCACATATGCGACATTAAATAAAAAATATATACGACATAATCAGTTAACAGGTTTAAGACGCATCAAGCACGTTTTTTTTCTTAACTGGCTTTTACTAAAATGCCATCGTGTTTTCAAATAAAAAAAATAATATAATCTTTATACTAGGTGTGTTCATTTAGAAGAGAAATTTTCCAAAATTACTCTCAAAAATGTGAAAAAGTAAATGAACACTTTACTAGCTAAAATTTGCAAGTTATAATAGTGTTGTAATGTATAGGTACATATGAGTACTCAATAACTACGCGTATTTTTTTTTTTAATATACATATATGTATACATATTATTATAAAAATAATGTGATTATGGTCATTTATATTCAGCATTGTCGTGACTGGCGTTTTTCGAGTACGTCTTGTAATAGAATAAAGGAAAAGTTTAGCAATTTTATTTAATCTAGTACCTGATGTAGTCGAAATACGCTATATACGATAAAGGTGATTAACTACTTTTGCATAAAATAATGAATAAAATATTTATTTTTAATTAGTTTATACGTTATAACAGCCTGCCTACACATAGAATTTTTATTTAAAATATCGGAAATAACGACAGAATAAGATCGCAGAAATATTTATTTCAAACTTTGTGATTTATTTTCCAAGCGATTCTTATAGAATGGTGTTTTTAATGCGTGGTAGAATAATCATGCGTTAATGGATATTATTATTTTGACACCTATTGTGTTATTATTATTATAGTTATATAATATTTAGTATTTTGTTATGTGATTTTATGAAGAAATATTTATATAAATAAACACTAATAAGAAACTACATTAAGACGCAAACAAGTATGAGTTGAAAAGGAGAATTTTTGTTCGTTATTGTCTAACGTTAATGCTCCGCCTTTGTAATCGTTTCCAAACTATAATAATAAACAGCCGGCGATAAACGGGTTAAAAATATTTTTTAAAGAAAACAAATTTAAGCAATTTTCATTTTCATTGTAATAAAAGCTTTACCCAAAATAAAATATCAGAAACAGTAGAAAAGTAATTTAATAAATTATGTGTTAATTTAAATTTATTTGCAAATATATATTTGAACTAATTGAATTATTTGCTTGCTTAGTGTAAATTTCCTTCGAGTAACTACCTACTCATAATATTTACAACACTAAGATTAACAGCCGGTGTGTGAAAATTAAAGAAACAATTTCAATTCAAGTTAATTTCATTAGACATCTTATTTTGCTTCTGTTGTTCCTAAAATACACAAAAATAAATTTATCTTTTTAATACTTTTTATTGTTTTAAATGTTAACATTTACTTACAATTTCTTAAATTTTCCAAAATATTTTAATTTTCAACTTAATTTTGAAATATTTTTTTTGTAAACACAAACGCAAAACAGCTGTTTGAATAATTATTGCAAGTAAAAATTTTACTTGTAAAAACTTGCAAGAATTTGTCTCTCTCTCAATTTATTACGCTCTTTGGACGCTCTCTCGTTGCAAATTTTTTGGGTTAATGAACGCTTTCTAGTAACAATTGTTATAAATTTGTACAAATTTTTAGTAAATTAACACACCTACTATAATATCCTGTTCAGGATTTATCACTTCCTATGCGAAGGTATAGGTCGATGTGCCGGTCCTGGAGAGACTAATTACCTATTTCTGAAAATTTGTGGGACACCCTGGCGCTGTGGTTATGTACCCCTGTTATTATTAAATTAAGATTTAAAAAAAATATAACATTGAATTAAATCGCAGAACACAAACCTGCAATAAAAATTCTTCATTTCATTCCTAATTTAAAATTTTTATTATTTTTTATTCAACAGAGCTGATAATTTGGATAGTGTCATGTTTCGCATGGGTGTTTTAGCGACGTTGAGATCGCGCATATTGGGTGGTTCGGTTATAGGTGTTATGATAACGGCTTCTCACAATCCTGAGCCGGATAATGGTGTAAAATTAATTGATCCTAAGGGTGAAATGTTAGATTCTAGTTGGGAAGTAATAGCAACAGAACTCGCCAATGTACCTGATCAGGATCTTGAAGCACAAGTTGCGAAGATAATACGAGAAAACAATATTGATATTGGAACATCATCGAATGTGTTTGTAGGAATGGATAATCGCTATCATAGTCCAAGGCTATTAAAGGCCGTCGCCGATGGCGTTATAGCACTAAAAGGAAACGTAAAGGAGTATGGCATTGTTACCACCCCAATGATGCATTATTTCGTAGTTGCAGCCAACACTAGAGGTGCCTATGGTCAACCGACCGAAGAAGGTTATTACACAAAGTTAATAAAAGCCTTTGAAACATTGCGCGGTGAAAAACTGGAAAATGGCAATTATAAGAATCGTGTACTCTTTGACGGGGCAAATGGAGTAGGCGCCCGAAAAATGTTGCAATTTATCAAAAGGATGAATAAATCATTGAACGTTGAAGTGTTTAACAAAGGTGAAGGTAAAATTAATCTGGAATGTGGGGCTGATCATGTTAAAATTAAACAAAAGGTGCCAGTTGCGATGCCCACAGCAATGCCTAACACAAGGTGTGTCAGCGTGGATGGAGATGCTGACAGAATAATTTACTTTTTTACTGATGAAAATGGTGTGTTTCATTTACTTGACGGTGATCGAATTGCAACTCTAATAGCTGATTATCTTATGGAATTAGTAAAATGCTGCCAGTTAGGAATAAGATTGGGCATAGTACAAACTGCATACGCTAATGGTGCGTCCACTGACTATATTTCAAATAAACTGAAAATTCCAGTAGCATGTGTTCCAACTGGAGTTAAGCATTTACACCACAAAGCCTTAGAATTTGACATTGGTGTTTATTTTGAAGCTAATGGTCATGGCACTATCATTTTTAGTGATTCAACAAAACAATTAATTGGCAAAACCGCAGAAGAAGGAAATGAAAATGCAAAACAGTTTTTACAAATTATAGATTTAATAAATGAAACTGTGGGTGACGCCATATCTGACATGTTGTTGGTGGAAACAATTCTTAATCACAGAGGCTGGAATGTTAAGGATTGGTTGGGATGTTATGAAGATTTGCCAAATATGCAATTGAAAATTAAAGTTCAAGATCGCAATATTATAACAACTACAAACGCAGAAAGAACTTGTGTCACTCCCGTTGGTTTACAAGACGCCATAAATGAAACCGTTGCAAACTATAAAAGAGGTCGTGCCTTTGTTCGTCCTTCGGGAACTGAAGAAATAGTGAGAGTATACGCAGAAGCGTCAACAGAAGAGGTACATAATTACTAAATTAAAACGATGAGATAAAAATGCAAATAATACCATTTTCTTTTTTAGGAATGTCAGAATCTTGCGTACAGTGTTGGTATTTTAGTGCAGAAAATGGCCGGAGGCATTGGTCCTGATCTTGTTCATCCAAATAATACCGTTAAAGCTCACTTCTAAATGTGTTCTTGATTTGCGTATATTTAAAAGTTTTATAAGTTTTAATTAAATAATTATACAGTTTTCACAAATTTAATTTAGTAAAAACAACCCGCTTTTACAGATATACAACT
The DNA here is from genome assembly GCA_916610165.2 of Gymnosoma rotundatum. Lineage (NCBI taxonomy): Eukaryota > Metazoa > Arthropoda > Insecta > Diptera > Tachinidae > Gymnosoma > Gymnosoma rotundatum. The sequence continues at coordinate 69,098,657 of OU744338.1, read as the reverse complement.
GTCAGTAGTAAGTAATTTTAGCCCTTTTAATTTAGGTTTACACGCCTAACCAAAGGTGAAAAGGGTTTATCATCCTTAAATATATATTTTGATCTCTTATACTCGGAGAAGTCAATTAAGCGTCTGTTCGATTTTAAAATAGGGTTTGCACAGGCCTAAGAAAATTTTTGTATTTCGGCTTAATTAATTTGCGATTAAAGTGATAAGGTACCTTAAAACATTTATTAATATTACTTAATAGTTTTAAAGTACTGGTTACTTACAACGTAAGTAACCTCTTACATCAAAGATACTAAATGCAATATCACTGAGAGAAAATTCCTTTGCTAATCAAAATGATTTTTGCTTTGCGTTATTTTTTAAAAATAAATATCCATCGAAATGGATTATTTCCAAAAAATCTTCTTTTTCGTGCTATTTTCCCGATTAATTATTTAAATCACCGATATTGATTATTGAGGGTCAAAGCACGTCTCGATGGCCATTACGTTATCGCTTACTTAACTCTTCAGAAAACTATGACAAACTTTTAAATAAACTAAAGATTTTTGTCCAAACAATAAAGCAAAGATAAAAATCAAAGTTTAAGCAAAAAAAAAAAAAAACAATAACCAACAGTAATTCTATTTTTCTTTCTCCGCTGTATACGGCTGAATTTTTTTCGGCTCTTTTATACAGTTGAAAGAGGATGAAAAATAAAAAATCACAAAACACTACAATAATTTATTTATATGCACGGGCACTTTGCAAATGTTACATTATGTTAAACAACGGGAATCCCCCCAATTATATCAACTAATTTTTAAAAAATCATTGTTTGTGCTATTTTCCCGATTAATTATTTAAATCACCGATATTGATTATTGAGGGTCAAAGCACGTCTCGATGGCCATTACGTTATCGCTTACTTAACTCTTCAGAAAACTTCTGACAAACTTTTAAATAAACTAAAGATTTTTGTCCAAACAATAAAGCAAAGATAAAAATCAAAGTTTAAGCAAAAAAAACAATAACCAACAGTAATTCTATTTTTCTTTCTCCGCAGTATACGGCTGTATCACAAAACACTACGATAATTTATTTATATGCACGGGCACTTTGCAAATGTTATATTATGTTAAACAACCGGACTGAAATAAACTCTAAGCGTCATTTTTAAGCATAATCGTACTCAAAACGTTTTGACGTACGACCATTATTTGTGTTGTTAACAGTGACTTGAAAAAATTATTATAGAAAAAAATGGAATTAAGTCCGAGTTTAGACGGGCGAACAATTGGAAGAACAACATTTTGAATTCTCTTTTTTTTTCAATCGCGTTCACACAGGCGAACATGTTGTCGGAAACATTTCATTAGAGTTGTAATTGTTCGCTTTAAAATGTATGCAAAGAAAATGTCTACAAAGCGTATCGCCGAGTACTGAACACAAAAACGATTCTCTCTTCCCCACCCGTAATTTGCTATCAAACTTAATGTTTCCCTTCCAAATGTTTCCACGTATAAACGGCGACTAACTCGTGAAGATTTTCGTGCCACCATTTTTCACAACTTTCGACGTGGATTATCACGACAAGAGTGCATTGATGAACTTAAATCTTTGTATGGCGATGAAGCACCATCCTATAGCACTGTGAAAAATTGGTATAATGAATTTAATCGTGGCCGAAGCTCGCTCAAAGACGAATTCCGTGAAGGTCGTCCAAAAACGGCTGTTGTGCCAGAGAACATTGATGCCGTGCGTGAACTCATAATGCAAGATCGGCATGCGACATACCGAGAGCTAGACATCCTTGGACATTTCTTCCACCAGCATACATTCGACACTGCATGAACACCTGGCCGTAAAAAAGGTTTGTTCTCGTTGGATCCCACACAATTTGAAAGTCGCTCAAAAAAAGGCTCGTGTCGATTGGGGCAAAGAAATGTTGCAAAAATACGATTGCGGTGCTTCAAAAGACGTTTATAAGATCGCCACAGGTGACGAATCATGGATCTATGCGTATGAGCCCGAAACGAAACAACAGTCGACCGTGTGGGTCTTCAAGGACGAGCAAAATCCAACGAAAGTTGTTCGTGGAAGAAGCACTTCGAAGCAAATGGTCGCCTGTTTCTTCGGCAAAACTGGTCATTTGGCGACTGTTCCGCTTGAGCAACGTAGGACGGTCACTTCTGAGTGGTACACTACAATTTGTTTGCCTGAAGTCATCGGAGAAATTCAAAAAACCAACAAGAGAAGACGAATCATTGTTCACCATGACAATGCGAGCTCTCACACATCGGCTCAAACCAGAGCGTTTTTGACCGGCCAAAACGTCGAATTAATGGGTCATCCGCCGTACAGCGCTGACTTGGCACCTAATGACTTCTACTTGTTTCCGCAGATCAAGAAAAAAATGCGTGGTCAACGATTTTCGTTGCCAGAAGAAGCTGTTGAAGTGTTCAAAAACCATGTTTTAGAGGTGTCTCAATCGGAGTGGAAAAAGTGCTTCGACAACTGGTTTGAGCGCATGCAAAATTTGTGTTTAACATACGGTTTATAATTATCATGTTCAAACTTTCATGTGTTACGTACATATGACACAACCTCTAGTTATTGAAATTCTTTTCTTATATAGCTTTCACACTCTTATGTTTAAGCAAGTTTTAAGTGTTTAAGTGTAAAACAAAACTAATTATTTCCACAAAAAAATCTTCTTTCTGCTATTTGTTATAAATTTCTACATTAGAACTGTCAACATTATTATTGTTTCTTTTACGTATATACAGTAGTAGACAAAACTGTTCACGAATAGATGAAATTTTAATTCAGAAATGATTTTATCTACATATCAACTGTCTGGTAACCTTTTTAATTTGGAAGTTGTTGAATACTCTCTTTTCTATTATCTGGTAACTCATTTTTAAACTAACGGATGTTTTAGACGTTTGTTTGATATCATCGAAATAATATTACTTGTGAACAATATTGTCCGCAAATAGATTTTTTAACAATTTCTTTCAATTTAGACCTTTTCAGGAGAAAATTGGGCAAATATAAATAAAAATGTATTTTTTCTAATTAAAGTGAAGGTAATTTATTGTATTTTAATAAGTTTGCAGTCTCTTTATAATGGAAAAAGCTTTAAATTCTGTCTTAAAAAGAAACATCATCGTTTCGTACCGATTAATTGCAAAAAAGTACAAAGAATCTCTTGGACTCATCAACAAAATAAAATATCAAAACATATTATCCATCCTTCGAAATTATGGCGGTCGTCCGAAGAAGCTATCCTCAGCTATTGCGCGGATTGCCAGTCGCTTAATCGTTTCAGGAGCCACAAACACTGCGGTGGACACTAATGAGGTCCTAAGAGAAGTTCATGGAGTCAACGTCAGTGACAAAACAATCTGCAGGTGTCTTAAAAATAACGGACTTAAGGCAAGGGCTGTTATAAAAAGACCATTTTTAAATGAAAAACACTGTAAGGCACGATTAAAGTTCGCTATAACGTACAAAAATTTCACGATTGATGATTGGAAGAAAGTTACATGGTCGGATGAAACTAAGATTAATAGGGTGGGGTCAGATGGACGCAAATTGACGTGGGTTGATAGACGTAGCCGTGTACAAGAACGCAACATTTGTCAAACTGTGAAATTCGGGGGTGAATCACTAATGGTTTGTTTTGGATGTTTTCGTGGTAATGAGCTCGGTGTGATTCGGCGTATCAATGGTATTATGCGTGCCACAGACTATATTGACATACTGGAGGACTTTTATCTCCCAAGTCTGGATATATTCGGTCTCGAACCGGGGCAATGCGATATATTTATGCAGGTTAACGACCCGAAACACACCGCAAAAATAACAAAAAAATGTTTTGTAGATAGCGGTATTAAACTGCTCGAATGGCCTCCCCAGTCCCCAGATTTGAACCCAATTGAGCACCTTTGGGCGATTTTAAAACGAAAGATTTTCGCTGAAAAGTGTGCTCCAAGAACCGTGGATGAATTGTGGGAGAGAGCCCTACTAGCATGGCAAAATATAAGCCCAATATATTTAGAAAACCTTATAAACAGTATGCCAGTAAGAATCAAAGCTGTAAAAAAATCCCGTGGAGGTCATACAAAATATAGAGTTAATAATTAATCTCCCTTTAAAACCAAGCGACAAAAGTGTTCACATACCCTTTGTATTAATATGTATTATTTTGGATTAAATAAAATAAGTTGCTTTAATTTAGATATTCTTTTAGTTAGTAAACTGATTACTCTTTTAAAATGTATTGCCATTATTTATGATATATAATGTATAATAAACTTTTTTCTTGATATTTAAATTTTTGAACTATTTGTGAACAGTTTTGTCTACTACTGTACATACATACGAAAACTTAAAATAATTTGCAAACACTCGTCGTACAAAAAAAAATTGGACATGATTTTCGAAGTACATTTTCACTAACAGTCATACCTAAACAAGAGAGGAAAGCGTTTTTTTTCTGTTAATAGTTCTCATTTTAATAATTCATGATATTTTCTTATAAATTTTTAATTTACACAATACAAATACCAAAAATGTTATTTTTGCTCAAATTATCAAAAAATTATATGTATCTTAGAACAAATCTAGTGCGATTTTGAGTGAAAAGTTTGGGGCTGGCCCTTAGTTTCGGAACTACGGAGCTCCAAAGATTGTATGTATTATACGACATATAGCGAGTAATTTTTCGCGGAATAAGACAATATTGGAATCTTTTAAAAAAAATCTTTTAAACCCTTTTTTTTTATCATTTTGACATAGCTTTGGCGCTTTTGTTTAGCTATGACATTTCAGCATTAAAGCTATACGAAAGAAAACGTTCCGCTTTTATTTAGGTATGTCTATAAGAAAACACAATACCCCAATTTACAGTCTTGTGCAAATGGTCTTGCATCATAGCATTTGCAAAAGAAAATTGGTATAGGGAATATCACGTGAACAATTTTTTCCACAACTTAAACATTGTTATCACTACATTTGCAAAAATGAAGAAAAAAGTTTTTAACAGGGTATAAAATGCAAATTTAAGCAAAAAGTAAAAAAGTTAACAATTTTGCGCTGACCCTTAGATTCGGCGTTATGGACCTCCAAAGCTTGTACATGTATGTATAATATGGCATATATCGAGTCAATTGACCTGTTACCTTGCATCTTGTTATGAAAAATGGCAAGTTACAATTTATTTACCGATTTTACCCTAAAATTACTTTTTATCAACCTAAAACTACTTACATACCGATGCCTCACTTTCTCAACCTCGTATCTTAAAAAATACAACTTTTCAGGAGAGAGAAAAAACGGTTCATCCTTTTATACTTCGGTGTTTGAGTAAAACTTCAAATGCAATTTTTAAGGAATTGGTTACATCTATGTATATTAGTAGAAATAATATAACAATCTTTTTTAGTTTAAGCATGAAACGCATTTATTTAGATACGAGTTTGCTGCACTAACAGTAATTTTAATTCTTGATACTTGATGAATAAGTTACTCGTTTTTTGCACTTATAGCTATAGAAAGAAATAACGCCATTATACCAAAATTATGCAATGAAAACAATATTTAATATATGTAGAATTAACGTTTTATTTTCAAGAAAGGAAAAAAAATAAAAAAGAATTCATAAATAATAAAAAAAAGAATTCATAAATAATAATATCAATGGTGTGGCAAATTATCGTAAAATGAATGATAGCCGGCTGGAATCATACGTTTTAAGTCTTGAAAGTCGTCATATTTTCTTTTTGAAATAGGTAGTTGTTGATTGTAGAGACCCGGTAGTAAAATGTTATCATTGTGCTGCATTTGTGGTCGCAATTTACGATGAGGTAATAGCTGCCAATCTTCATCAAAGCATAATTTGTATTGAACTCCGTCATTAAAGGTATATTTGAGAGATCGCAAATTTATAACGCATGGATCACCTTTTTTGGTGCCTGGTCGAATTGATTTTAAGTAATCGAGTGAAGAGAAATCTCGGAAAAATGTATGATTTAAATAATGTACTTGATACGGTTTCAACAATCTGGATTGTTGTATAACCATATTGAAATCACCTGGCACATATAATTCTCTTCCTTTCTTCTTTCGCTCTATGGAGGCATGCACAGAATCGCACTCCATTTGAGTGTGGCCAACTACCAGGTATTTTTGCTGAATTTCTGCTTGGTGGGTAATTGCATAATGTTGCAAGGCATTCGCAAGTGTCGTATTACGATTTTGGGCACAGCACCCGTTGCTGTAAATTATTATAGGCTTTGATTTGTTTTTTAAATCCTGTAAATAGCCCAGCAAGCAAGAGGTAAATACATTCGAGTCCATGCCGCCTTCAGCTTCATGCCATACGTGACAAGCAACATTTTTGTCAAATTCATTATAAATTGTGAATTGGTGAAAGTAGAGAAATTGTTTGCACTGGTTGCAAGTCCACCGTTAACATTTGAATATCACCTCTTGAACAACGTTCCTTGTCTTCGGCTTTTTCTTTCTTGGCGCGCTCCTTACTTGTTATGTGAAGTTGATATTCATCTTCTGGGACGTTTTTATTTTTATAACTAAAGCAGATATCACATTAATCTTTCTTGGGTCTGTATATACTACTATTGGCCTTGTGTACTGCGTCTAAGAAGCATTTGTACGTTGCCTTCTCAGCCTTACCGATGTTGCGATCCAACAAATATTTTTCAAAATCTGTGTACACTTCTGCCCAAGTCTTGTACTGAACGTCTATATATTCTTTAGTTGTACTCTGTCGGCAATAATGTGATGGCATCTTAGGCAAATTTTGTAGAAAAAAGTTTACGTGATTTACTATGGCGATGTTTGTTTTGCTTCGACGATTGACTGGTGCACTTTTCTTGAACATGCCAAGTCGCTTGCATTTAGATTGCCAGTAACCCATTTGGACACGCTCCATTCACCCAGAGAGAGTGTACACAAAAAATTTTTTTACAAACAACCATTACATTAGTGTAGACTAATGTGTTTACTTGCCGAGAAAAAGTACCAGTTGTTCTCAAAGTGACTGGTTTATGTGACACCATTGCAACGACATACGCTTTTTTCTCTTCCCAAGACAGTGACCATAATATTTATAAAATATTCTTTCTATTTTCTTCTGTAATTTCGTTGCACTGCTTACCGATTTTTTTTGCACATATTTCCGAACGGCAACGAGCCTTCAAAGTTCTTTCTCTTCTAATTTCCATTACTCCATTCCATTCTTTGCTCCGCTTTATCGATGAATACTCCTGGCCACGTATTCTCTTGAGTTTTTTACGGTTTCTATCCCAGTTTTGCTTATTTCCCTGGCCTTTACGTGCTCTTTTAATTGTAATTAACCCAGAGGATTCATCCAACAATACAGAAGGAGATACATTGCCAGACAAATGTGAATCAGTGCTGGGCTGGTACTCGCTTTCACTTGCTGAAAAATCGGATTTGGAGGAAATGCTACACTGATCAGAATTCACTGAGACAAAATGTCCTGTTTCTTCATCCAAAATTACGTTTCGAGTTTGTTGTGTTTCAGGTTCTTGGCAAAGATTCTTGAAAACAAAACAACCTTTATCAGCGTCAAGAACAGCTATTGTATCACTCATTTTACAATAAAAACGAAAATTCCTCTAGTACTATATATATATATATATAAATAACGGGAATCCCATGCATACGTCACTTACTTCCTAACTAATATACATACTCACTTCAATGCTATTGTGAAGAAGGATAGAATAAAGAGACGCAAAGAAGATTTTTTTAAGTTCTTAACCGTTTAACAACTGCACATATTAAGATAAGAGTTTGACCAAAGACTATAAATATACTAAGATGTTTTACTGCCGTACATTCTACATCCAGTGCATATTTTGTCGATGGACGTACTGCTACTGCCACTTTAAGAGTAAAATCACAAAGAGAGATTATTATTCTCAGCAAACTTGTTACTCTCATCTCATTTGTATATACGTGCATACGAATGTGTATATATTTATATTATAAAATATTCAACGTAAACCAATGTTACCGATTGTGTATTTGTATGGTAACAACATGTGTTTTGTTGTTGTATAAGAGAAATAACATCGATTTACACCGAATATTAAATTCATTTATTATCAATATGCAAATTTATTATTCGGAACCTTTTCGATTTTAATTTACTTTACTTTTTTAGTTACTGAATGTTTGCTGTGTTTTTGTATACTGTCTTTTTGTTCCCGTCTTTTTCTCTTATTGATTCAATCAAAGACAATAAATTTATAAAGATGTTGCACTCTGAACATTTAAAAAATCAAAAATTATGAGCAGTTTCCCGGGAGCGGGGGTAAGAGATAAGAGGGAAGAAATTTCTGTGAGCGCAACCAAAACTCAAGAGAGCACAATAATTAGTTTTGTAAACAAGACAGATTCATACACACATGCGTTTAAAAATGTGTGTGGATGTTCATAAGAAATGTTTTGTTAAAGTAAAGTATTGAGAGACAAAAACACACATTTAACGTATAGAAACGTACATACATACATTCATATCTACATATAAAGAGGAATGTGCTTCATAAAATTTTATTTTTGAATTCTATTTTTCCTACTTATTTAAAAATTGTTTGTAAAATAAGCTTAAAAACGAAACTATATGACTGCTCTTGTTATTGTAGGGTAACTATACATTTTTATTTGTGTATTTTTAAAAATATGCGTAATCGCACCGAACTAATCATACCCTAAATTATGTAGTAATTTTTTTTATCATTTATTCTTTTGGATACTTAATATGTGTTTTAAGAAATTTCAAACAATGGTAATAAAATAAGGCACTTATTTATGTATACTTATTATTAAATATTTTGTTAAGTATATTTAGCCTGCATATAGGTTCAATTTATATAAACCTCAATATGAATTTGATAGCTAAATTTATATATTTAAATTGCCAAACAAAATAAATTACTGGAGCTTTAAAATTGAGACTTTCCAAGTACTTGTTACTTTGCACTCATGTGTTTCCCATGAGCAATGCTTTCTTAGCAACATTAGTATAAGTAAAATTAAGACAACAAATAAAATATCACAACACACCACGATAATTTATTTATGCCTTTTATATGGGCACTAGCAAGTTAATAATTAAAATTAATTTACGGGAATTTTAAATTAAATTTTTTATCTTTAAAAAATATTGTGCTAATTATCCCGAGCAAATTATTAAAATCACCAATTTTTTGATTTTTTCAATTTTCCAACTTTTCTGGAGAGATTTTCAAAAAATTTTTTCCGTAAAAACCTTCTACTTGAAAATACGAACAACTGAAAAAAATGCTACAGAAATCGGCACAGCTGTTCTCATTTTATGAATTACTATACATTTTTTACACCATTTTTGTATATAAGATTCAAGCATTATGTTCACTACAACTGAGACGCTAAACTAGTATTCTTCTTAGAATAGTGATAAAAGTTAAAAAAATTAATGTTAATAAATGTTATTAAAACAAATTCATTAATGTTAATAATTGTGGTATTTAGTTTATATGTATGTAGTAATTAAATTTAGATAATAAATGAATTTAATTTACTTTATTCGTGCTTGATTGCTTCAAATATAAATATTTCATGATATTCTCATGAAACATTTTTTATTTAAAAGTAGAAATTGAAAATATTACTGCGTAGAAAGTATATTCATATGGCCATTTCACTACTGCTATTTTAGCTCATTAGTGGATTTTACCCAAATTTTGTATAGAAAACTTGAAAGTCTTATATCAAAAGCCAAATTGATTAAATAAGAACTCTATTGAATCAATAAGAGAAAAAGACGGGAACAAAAAGACAGTATACAAAAACACAGCAAACATTCAGTAACTAAAAAAGTAAAGTAAATTAAAATCGAAAAGGTTCCGAATAATAAATTTGCATATTGATAATAAATGAATTTAATATTCGGTGTAAATCGATGTTATTTCTTTTATACAACAACAAAACACATATTGTTACCATACAAATACACGATCGGTAACATTGGTTTACGTTGAATATTTTATAATGTAAATATATACACATTCGTATGCACGTATATACAAATGAATTAATGTGAGATGAGAGTAACAAGTTTGCTGTGAATAATAATCTCTCTTTGTGATTTTACTCTTAAAGTGGCAGTAGCAGTACGTCCATCGACAAAATATGCACTGGATGTAGAATGTACGGCAGTGAAACATCTTAGTATATTTATAGTCTTTGGATTCAATAGAGTTCTTATTTAATCAATTTGGCTTTTGATATAAGACTTTCAAGTTTTCTATACAAAATTGGGGTAAAATCCACTAATGAGCTAAAATAGCAGTAGTGAAATGGCCATATGAATACACTTTCTACGCAGTAATATTTTCAATTTCTACTTTTAAATAAAAAATGTTTCATGAGAATATCATGAAATATTTATATTTGAAGCAATCAAGCACGAATAAAGTAAATTAAATTCATTTATTATCTAAATTTTATTACTACATACATATAAACTAAATACCACATTAATTTAACATTAATTTTTTTAACTTTTATCACTATTCTAAGAAGAATACTAGTTTAGCGTCTCAGTTGTAGTGAACATAATGCTTGAATCTTATATATAAAAATGGTGTAAAAAATGTATAGTAATTCATAAAATGAGAACAGCTGTGCCGATTTCTGTAGCATTTTCTTTCAGTTGTTCGTATTTTCAAGTAGAAGGTTTTTACGGAAAAAATTTTTTGAAAATCCCTCCAGAAAAGTTGGAAAATTGAAAAAATCAAAAAATTGGTGATTTTAATAATTTGCTCGGGATAATTAGCACAATATTTTTTAAAGATAATAAATTTAATTTAAAATTCCCGTAATTTAATTTTAATTATTAACTTGCAAGTGCCCATATAAAAGGCATAAATAAATTATCGTGGTGTGTTGTGATATTTTATTTGTTGTCTTAATTTTACTTATACTAATGTTGCTAAGAAAGCATTGCTCATGGGAAACACATGAGTGCAAAGTAACAAGTACTTGGAAAGTCTCAATTTTAAAGCGCCAGTAATTTATTTTGTTTGGCAATTTAAATATATAAATTTAGCTATCAAATTCATATTGAGGTTTATATATATTGAACCTATATGCAGGCTAAATATACTTAACAAAATATTTAATAATAAATATACATAAATAAGTGGCTTATTTTATTACCATTGTTTGAAATTTCTTAAAACACATATTAAGTATCCACAAGAATAAATGCTAAAAAAAATTACTACATAATTTAGGGTATGATTAGTTCGGTGCGATTACGCATATTTTTAAAAATACACAAAATAAAATGTATAGTTACCCTACAATAACAAGAGCAGTCATATAGCAGTGATGCGCAAAATATAAAATGTATTTGTATTGGTGAGAAATGTAAAGTTACACTATGAGAAAAGTTGTTTAATAAAAAAACGGTGTTAGTAATATTATAAAATACTGCACATAAGCAAATAATATAAATTTAAAGTATTTTCAATTTAAGTTAAAAAATTTTAGTTTAAACAAAAGTTAGCAGAATTATGTTATAAAATAATTTTCATCTCTTAAACGAAAAAAATTGATAAATGAAAAAAATGCTGTTACTTGGTAACATTATAAGATAGTGCACATAGGCAATTAAATTAAAGTTTAATTTAAATTCAAGTAAAAATTCTAATTCTTAAATGTAAGAAAAGTTATTTAGTGAAAAAAATATGCTATTTGGTAACAGTAAAAAACTAAAGTGAAAATTCTTATTAAAAAAATTTCATAAAAATTATATATGAAATTTTCTATTTTTTATGTTTTTTTTTTTTTTTTTGCAATTTCAAATGAGCATAATATTATTTAAGTTAACCGAGTTAACTTTGTTCCTTCGTACTTCGAAGTTCTAAATTCAATTTATTTTAAATATCGGCTAAATCAGTTAAAATTGCAAGATCTATATTATAGAACTATATTATAGTTTCGTTTTTAAGCTTATTTTACAAACAATTTTTAAATAAGTAGGAAAAATAGAATTCAAAAGTAAAATTTTATGAAGCACATTCCTCTTTATATGTAGATATGAAAGTATGTATGTACGTTTGTATATGTTAAATGTGTGTTTTTGTCTCTCAATACTTTACTGTAACAAAACATTTCTTATGAACATCCACACACATTTTTAAACGCATGTGTGTATGAATCTGTCTTGTTTACAAAACTAATATAGTGCTCTCTTGAGTTTTGGTTGCGCTCACAGAAATTTCTTCCCTCTTATCTCTTACCCCCGCTACCATTAAACTGCTCCCAATTTTTGATTTTTTAAATGTTCAGAGTGCAACATCTTTATAAATTTATTGTCTTTGGTTTGACGCAGTTATGGAAATTGGAGTGATTGAGATACGAAAATATATTTTATTAATATTTACAGAATTGAGATAACGTATTGAGATAATAAGTTGTTGCATTAATAGAACAAAAAAATAGCAACCGTTTGATATGAAAAAGTGAAAATCGTATTTTTTTAAGATACGAGGTTGAGAAAGTAAGGCATCGATATGAATTCCATTATCAAAATCAAAGTAATCAAACCTTGAAAATACCTATAAAAATGTGCCTAAATGTACAGGGAGAACAATTTTTTTTTTTTGTTCTGTTAATTTTGGCCGACCTTAACTTAGTATTTTTGGCGTAGTACGCTTATTAACTATCATATTATTACTTTAAGACATTTTCTATAATTATTGATCTGATTTTCTCAATTCAGAGACTTTTTAACGAAAAGCGCTATCAGAACAAAACTTTAAACTTGTCAATTCTAAATTTTATTAAGAATATAGCAAATGTCCCAAAGTAATAATCCGGTATTTAAAAAGCTTACTACGTTAAAATTACCAAATTAAGTTTAGCAAAAATTAACAAAGCAAAAAACATTTTTTCCTGCACATTTTGATAGATATTTTCAAGGTCTGATTAAAATGGAAAAATTTTAACATTTGAGTTAAAAATAAACTTTTTTTACCTAGGGGTCTAATCGTTCGTAAAATACCTCTGCCCTGCCTATGTGAAACTTCGTTGAGATATATTGAGTGGTTCATAAGATACCGAATTTTGTCCACTGTGCGTCAGTTGATTTGACATCTGAAAATATATTTTACATAATTCTTGCGAAAAAAAACCGAGTTCAAAACAGATTTCATCTGTCTGTCTCTAATAGCTCAAGTGTATGGTCACATAAATTAGGTTACATTAACTATTGGGACACACTTATATCTCCAAACTTTATACTTTTTCAACTGTTCAATAGTTTAACAATATACATACATCAAATTGCAGCAACTATGGGGTCACTCTTTAATTTCCAAATTCAAATTATATACTTGCTGTTTTAGTAGATTTAGCAATCAGGTACTGTGTAAATTTAACCGTCTGTCTTTAACGGTTCAACAGTTTGCCAATATACATCAGATTATATCAACTATTTAGATTATAATATAAGATTTTTATACTTCTTATCATACCAAATAGAGTAGTGGACATTCTGTCTAAAATTAAGGTGGTTGTATACAACGGTTCAAAAAATACAACCATATAGAAAAAAATGCATTAATTTTGGGAACACTCTTTAATTTCTAAATTCAAATTATAAGCTTCTTGTTATAGCGGACTTAGCAAAATATTTCCCTTGTAAATTTAAGCTGTCTGTCCATAACGTTTCAAAAGTTCGGCCACATACACCATATTATATCAACTATTGGGACACCCGCTTATTTCCAAATCCAAATTTTATACTTGTTGTAGAGGAGTTAGTAATACAGGTGCTTTGTAAATTTCAATCGTCTGTCTACAACTTTTTAAAAGTATGGCCATATACCAAATTAAATTAACTATTAGTGTAGCCTTTGATTTATAATTTTAAATATTATCAGCTGTCGTGTGCACCCTGTATCATGGTAATATAATGCAGTATAAGTACATATAAATACAACAGCTGATAGGGTAATTGTGATGTCTGAGTGTCCGAAATAAAAAGAAGAAGAGAGAAAATGGTAAAAAACAGGCAGAACACATAGTCCCAATGGCTGAAAACCTTTTTTTGAAAATGGAGGCAGCGTCCCGAGGTTTCCTGCCGAGTAGGGAACTTTTGTTCAGCCCTTTTTTTCTTCGTATCTGCAACAAGACGGTGTGACTGCGGCTGGCAAGAAAAAAAAACGCAAAGAAAAGTGGTACTGGTATATTTGCAAAAGTTGAATATTTTTATTTAAAAAAAGGAACATACGGGAAATATAATTAAAGACAATTGAAAAATTTGCAAAAAAATGTTCTGTATATTTTGCTAGTTTTAAAATTGCATTTAAATATTGAAAAAAACTTTATTTTAAATTGCTTAAAGAAAACAAAAAAAAAACAATATAAGAAATAAACTCTTAAACACTGTTGAAGTCCAAAATATTAAGTGAACTTTCTACACCTCAGAAGAAGAAAACCTTTGCCTATCACGTCACATCCAACGTGGGACAATCACCAACTTCAGGCATCACCTGTCCTAGGTGATGCAGGTAACGCCTTAAGACCTTCGTACGCCATTTACAGACGACCTACGTACACAATAAGAATTTGTTATATATATATATATATATATTTATCTTTGCCGAAGTTAGGGAAAACTTTTTGGTTACCGGTAGTAGTTTCAAAAGTCCTCTCGGTAATTATACCCTTGAGTGCGCGTGAGTAGGGTGTGAGCTCAGGCCTTTAATCTACGTTTATAGCGTCCGGCATTTTCTTTTTGGCCCCCATTGATTAAAATTGTTTTCCTTAAAGAAAGAAAAAAATCGTTTAACAAAGTGTAATATATATGTTTGAAACATTAATTTGCGAACTTCCCGAAATTAACCCGTACAAAGACAACTTAACGGACGGACAGGCGTTCCGGTAGAGCTGCTAAAAGAAGTCCTGGCAACCTGAAAAGAAAGAGGAAGACCTGACAAGAAACACCTGAAAAGAAAGAGGAAAACCTGAAAAGAAACGGAAAAGCCTGAAAGGAAAAAGAAAAAAAAACTAGAAAGAATTAGTAGAACCTGAAAAGAAAAATATAAGAACAAATTTTTTTTAAGTTTATGAAGTTGTTTCAGTTTTTGTTTAAAGAATAATTTTGAAATTAAAACTCTGTTTTAAAATTCTGTTTTAAAAATTTCTGCTTTTTATCGAATTAGTTTCGCAAAATGTGATCTAAAGTAATTTTAATAAAAACCCAATGATTTATTTTACCATATAACTTTTTTTTACGTTTTCTATATTCGAAATGGTGTGAAGATATTTAGAGGCGGTAAGTAGGTTAAAGAAGGTAGTTGCAAGTGTGTTTTTGGGGCATCTAAAAACTTATGTTTGATTATGATGCCATGGTGAGGTTATCTTTTAGCCTCAAGAGGGAGGGAGTTCGTTCTGGCAGAATATCAGCCAGGGTGACGTTTTTGTATGTGTGGCAAAGGATGAACAAACTTGCTTCGGGCCTCACTGATTTATTTCCTTTTTTTTCAGCTTAGCTGGCATGAGTTTTTTTGTAGCCGCAAACTAACCAGTTGCGTTGGCAAGAACTAGCCCAAGACGGCGAGCCCTAGCCGGTGCTAAACGCCAGCATGCCAGCGCTGCCAACCATCTGGCAACATACTTTCATTATTTTTGCGACAGCAGCTGCTACACAGCTGTTATTATAACGGCCATAGCAATCGACATTGCGTCAAATTTACAAGCGTTTGTCTATAACGGTTCAAAAGATAGGCCTTTATAAGTAAATCTACAGTAATTATAGGACACCCTTTAATTTCTAAATTCAAATCATAAACTCGTTGATATAGCGGACTTAGAAATACCGGTCCCTTTTAAGTTTCAGCGTTCTGTCTATATCGGTTCAAAAGTACGGCCACACACTTGAAATTACATTAACTATTGGAATACCCTTTAACTTCCAAATCCATATTTTATAGTTGTTGTTATAGCGGACTTAGCAATACAGGTTCGTTGTAAATTTCAAGCGTCTGTCTACAACTGTTCAAAAGTATAGCCATATACATCAAATTTAATGATCTATTGGCGCACCCTTTAATTTACAATTTATAATATTAATACTTGATACTATAACGGCCATAGCAATCGACATTCTGTCCAATTTGCAAGCGTTTGTCTATAACGGTGCAAAAGATAGGCCCATATAAGTCAATTTACGTCAATAATGGGGGTACCCTTTAATTTTTACATTTATTTTTGTATAATTTTTTGTTTCTGGGAGCTATAGTAATACGCAGTCATTTTAAATTTTGCAGAAGTGCCCTTTACAATTCATAATGCACGTAAAAACATTTATGTTGTATGGGGACACCCTTTAAGTTTTAAGATTATGAGCTGTTTTTAAAACAGGACCAATCTGTAAGCATAATCTATCTTATTACCAAAAATTTTCAAAATCGGATCAGAAATGACTGAGTTCTGGAGGCACAAATATGAAAAAAGCAACATCCAGCCGCATTGTATAACCTCCTTCTTTTTTTGAAGTCGGTTAAAAAGTAGAAAAAGGGTTTGTCCTTCCGTATGTTAGTTAGTGCCGAAGCAAACTTGATTTCACAAAAAAAAGATATGTCAATAGATCAGTTATGGTGTCAAAAGACACAGCAGACAAAACAGCACGCCTACCTCTAATTTTTTCATGTAATTTGGAACAATAAAGTAACTCCAATAAAAAAAGAACAAATAATGTAGAATTTATGAATAAGAAAAAAAATTGAGTGAAGAAATTGGCGCTCGCCCATATTTTCCAAATTATGGAATATCAATATGGTTGTAATTTAAAAGCCTTTGAAGAGATCTTTAAGGAAATTCTAAAATTTTTAAAAAATGCTTAACCCATTAGAGACGGTGACATTTTTATGTAAGATTATATATACATAGTACTTAATTTGTTATACCCTTCAACACAAAAAGTGCAATATAGAATATCCATGTCCGAGTTATGTCCGTCTGTCTGCCCGTGTTAGTGTTGAAATCAAGTTTGCCAAGGAGTTTGACATTTCTAGCAACGGTGATAATTAATGAATCCGCTACTGCCACCACCTGGTACATGATTTCGCCATAATGATTACAACACTGCCAAAGAAATATGTACATTTTCTTTTTGTACAAATCATCCAAGGCAAATTATTAACAAGTATAGTCATAGAGAAAATGAGTACAGCACAACGATAGAAACATTTACATTTTGATTTTGTACAATTAATTTCGGCTGTCAAAAGCAAAGGAGATTATAACTTTTGACACTCGAAACAGGAAATATCACAATAGTCACCTGGGCTGTTGAGGCCACCTGTTATTAATTCGCCTTCAAATTGTCTATGGCTGACAACAAGAATTATAATAGTAGGCAAGGCGATTTGAAAACTAGGTAGTCGCACGAGAACAAAAACAAAAAAAGCCTGTATTTTGTTAGTGTAATTTTACGTTTAAATGAAAGAAAAAATAAAAAAATAAAAATAGTTACTGAATGTTTGCTGTGTTTTTGTATATATATATATGTTAATTGTTGATATCTGTATTGAAACTTTGTTCAATAACAATTTGTTATTTCAAATCATGTTTTCTTTTTTAATATTGTTATAATTTCTACTGAAAAGAAAACTTTATTCTAATAAAACTTTTCATAAAACATAGAACACAAGTTCTACTTTTTTTTTTTTTTTTTTTTTGTAAAGAGAAGTAGCACTTCAGGCATTAGTGCCTACTTAGTTTTTTAACCGTGCTACATTCTTTAGGAAAGGGATAGATGAGAGAGAAGAAAGGTGGTGAAAGGAGATAGATATAGCCATTTTATTAATTATTTTACTTCGCCGGCGAATTTATGAAGAAGTACCGACGAAGGAGGCTGCATGTTTTTATGGTAATTCTGCTTATGTATTTATACCATTACACAGAAAAAAACATTTTTATTTTTGACTGCCGCAAGGGTAGAACCCAGGTCAGCCAGATTTGTAGTCAACGTGCTTACCACCTAGACTACCACCTAGACTTTGCTATTTATTCAAGAGGTTATGGGCTCAGATTGCTTTCCTTAAAACATAATTCAGCTATAAATATATAAAATGGATATCAAGACACAGTTCCCAAAGTTAAACAATAACAATTATCACACATAGAAATTTAATGTGGACAGGCTTTTATTGGAGCGCGAACTATGGGATGTTATTACGTCAGATATTCCACAGCAGCCTGATAATAAATGGTTGCTTCGAGATGGAAAAGCAAGGGCAGTTATTGGTTTATCCTTAGAAGAAAACCAGAAGATTCAAATAAAGAAACTTAAGTTCGCTAAGGAATATTGGGAAGTACTCAAGAAGAATCATGAAAAAGCAAATTTAACAAACAGAGTAAGTTTATAACGAAAATTAACGTCGAAGAAACTTCAAGCTGGAGAGGAAATGGAAGATCATATTGCAGAATTTTTGAATATTGCTGATCGCTTGCAAGATATGAGTGAAGAATTTCCGGAACATAAAATTGTCGCATTTCTCTTGGGAAGTCTTCCAGAAAGTTATAATAATATTGTATCTGCACTTGAAATACTGCCAGAATCTGATCTTACATTGGATATGGTAAAAGAAAAATTATTACAAGAAAGCAGAAGTAATAAAAATGACAAAGCTGATGAATTTGTTTTAAAAACTGATTGCAAAAAGAAAAATAATTTAAAATGTTTTGTCTGTGGCAAGCAAGGGCATATGAAGAAAAATTGTTATTTCAATAAGAAAAATAAAAATAA
Organism: Gymnosoma rotundatum; assembly: GCA_916610165.2. NCBI lineage: Eukaryota > Metazoa > Arthropoda > Insecta > Diptera > Tachinidae > Gymnosoma > Gymnosoma rotundatum. The sequence continues at coordinate 69,079,813 of OU744338.1, read as the reverse complement.
TTCCCTTAAATATGTTAACAGTGCTTCGAATATTTGTTTTGGTGCTTCAACAGGTAATTCAAAACATGGTTGGTTTGTGGATTCGGCTGCTACATGTCACATGTGTTGTGACGAAAAGTTCTTTGATAAATTGGATACAACATCAAACGAAAGTATATATTTGGCTGATGGAACCAGAATAAATGCTAAGGGCAAAGGCGAAGGTTTCTTGCATGTCAATAACAATAAAGTTTTGGTAAGAGATGTATTATTTGTACCTTCGTTGGACGGAAGTTTATTGTCCGTTAGTAAATTAGTTTTAGAAGGATTTACGGTCACATTTCAGTAGAATAGTTGTAAAATATTATTGAATGAAGTGGAATATGCTACAGCAACAATGAGAAATAACTTATTTATGTTAGATGAAAAGAATTCAGGTGTGTTCATTTACTTTACTAGTAAAAATTTGCAACGAGAGAGTAACAAGAAATTTTCCAAAAGTATTCTAAAAAATGTGAAAAAGTAAATGAACACTTTACTAGCTAAAATTTGCAAGTTAAAATAGTGTTGTAATGTATAGGTACATATGAGTACTCAATAACTACCCCTATATTTTTTAGAAAAATTATACATATATATTTATATATATACGTTAAAGGTGATTAACTACTTTTAAATAAAATTAATGAATAAAATATCTATTTTTAATCAGTTTATTCGTTATAACAGCCTGCCTACACATAGAATTTTTATCGGAAATAACGACAGAATAAGGTCGCAGAAATGTTTATTTCCAACTTTGTGATTTCTTTTCCAAGCGATTTTCATAAAATGACGTTTTTAATGCGTGGTATAATAAGCGTGCGTTAATAGATACTATTATTTTGACACCTTTTGTGTTGTTATTATTATAATTATATAATTTTAAGTATTTTGTAAGGTAATTTTATGAAGAACTATTTATGTAAATAAACACTAATAAGAAACTACATTAAGACGCAAACAAATGTGTGTTGAAAAAGAGAATTTTTGTTCGTTATTGTCTAACGTTAATGCTCCGCTTTTGCAGTAGTTTCCAAAATATAATAATAATAATAAACAGCCGCCGAAAAACGGGTTAAATATATTTTTTAAAGAAAACAAATTAAAACAATTTTCATTGTAATAAAAAGCTTTATTCAAAATAAAATATCAGAAACAGTAGAAAAGTAATTGAATAAATTATGTGTTAATTTAAATTTATTTGCAAATATATATTTGAACTAATTGAATTATTTACCTGCTTAGTGTAAATTACCGAGTAGCTACCTACTCATAATATTTACAACACTAAGATTAACAGACGGTGTGTGAAAATTAAAAAAAAAATTCAGTTCAATTCAATTTAATTAGACATCTTATTTCGCTTCTGTTGTTCCTAAAATACACAAAAATAAATGTATCTTTTTAATACTTTTATCGTTTTAAAAGTTTACATTTACTGACAATTTCTTTAATTTTTCAAAATATTTTAATTTTCAACTTAATTTTGAAATATTTTTTTTGTAAACACAAACGCGAAACAGCTGTTTGAATAATTATTGCAAGTAAAAATTTTACTTGTGAAAACTTGCAAGATATTGTCTGTCTCTCAATTTTTACGCTCTTTCGACGCTCTCTCGTTGTAAATTTTTTGGGTTAATGAACGCATTCTAGTAACAATTGTTACAAATTTGTACAAATTTTTAGTAAATGAACACACCTATTGTCTTTTGTCTTACTGAATCAATGGAGTTCTCATTTAATCAATTTGGCTTTTGATATAAGACTTTCTAGTTTTCTGTACAAAATTTGGAAGAGAGTTGTGTATAGACTTTCAAGGAGAAAGGTTGTTTGAGTGAGGAAAAAAAACATAAATATATAAACATAAATATAAATATAAAAGTGCAAAGACACTGAAATATATAGAAAATACAAGTGCAAAGACACTTTCTAAAAGAATTTTTTGAACATTTTTCAATTACTTCGAGTTTTTGAGAAGCCCATAGAAGGCAAGCAAGTATAGTTTTTAACAAGTGTATTAAAAATAATTTTTTTTTTATACAAATAATTAAACAAAATTTTTTTGGGCCCCTTGGGCACATTAAACAAAAATTAATATGGATTCGTCCGCTATGGTTGAAGACGAGGTCTCCTCTGTCAAAAAGAGGAAAATTCCTGGAGGGACAGCGGCAATAGCTGATGAAAAATGTGATATAGAGGCGATTGTTAAGCTTAATTCAAAGCTCATTGAAAAGCTGGACGATGCTGGTAGGAAAATTGGTCTTCTTGCACATGAGAATGGCGCCTTAAAGAAGCAGCTGGCATCCTTGGTCAAGGTGCAATAAAATATGCTTGAGGATGACGGAAGTATTTCTTCAATTGAAGATGCTGGGGAATTGCAAGGAAACGTTTCTGCTCCAGCGGCTAAGAATGAAAAGGCAGAAAAAGAAGCTGCGGTATCTAGCAGGAGAGCGGTTTTGCGGCCAAGGCAGAATAATACTGGGAAGAAAAGTGATAACCTGAAAAGAAGCAAATCTGTTCTTGTATTAACCACTTATGATATTAATGTTAAAAGTATTGTAGGCTTAATAGACAAGCTGTTAGGTCACAAAAATTATAGTATCAAAATTTTAGGTAAGAATGTAGCAAACATCGAGGTCTGCGTTCTCGATGATTTTCAAAAGGTTAAAGCCCTGTTAGATAAGGAAAGGTACATTTTTATACCTATACCCCTAAGAGTCTGCGTCCGTATACGGTCGTTGTGGAGGGTCTTCCCGATTCTTTTGAGTCAGATGAGATACTGGAGTATTTGAACGGTCTCCAGATTAATATCAACGTCATAGGTCTGGTTCGACTGGGTGGTGACAAATGGGTGGTCAGATTGACCAGAGACTCTGACATTGAACAATTTTACGCTGTCCGATATGTTCTCCGATGCAAGGTAAACATTAGAAAATTTAGACGGACAGGCATTACGCAGTGCTTCAACTGCCAGCGGTACGGGCACGTTTCGACCAACTGCCGAATGCCTTATAGATGTGTCAAGTGTGCGGGATCGCATGGTCCTGGAAAGTGTGTAGTGCCTCCTCGTGACCAGAATGTGCAGGAAACTTTGGTGACCAATCCCGTGACTGGTCAGGTATCAAAGCGGATTGGCATCCCAGTTAGATGCTGCAATTGTGGAAGCGAAGGACATGCGGCTAGCTCACGGGAGTGTCCACGTAGGCTAGAACTGCTTCGTAAGCAAGAGCAAATCAAGCTGTCTATGGCTGGACCCCGTGCACGTGTTCAAGCTACAAAGAGCGAGGTTAAGTTGGGAGTTTCTTATGCTGCTGCAGCTAGAGCAGCGGTTACTCGTCAAATTCCTGCAACAGTAACAAAAACTAACGCTACAGGACATGGATTTTCAAATGCGACTGAGGTATCCTTAGAAGTGGCTATGTCTCAATATGACGTTATTGACAAAGACTGTAAACGGTTTTTTGGTGGCGGACTTTTGAGCTGCCTCGGAAAAATTGGTGGATTTGCTGTAAAATATCGCGAGTTGGACAACGACGAGGACAGATCCCGTGCTTTGCTAGGCATGCTAATGACTCTGCGACACGATGGATAATTCATTTAAAATAATTTTTATCAACGTAAACTCAATTGTGTCGAGTCACAAAAGGCACTATTTGAGTTTGTTTTTAACGCGACACAGACCGGACGTACTACTTATGGCTGAGCACCGTCTAAGTGCCCGCCATAAGTTTGACATGACTGGATATAGAGTTTTTAGGCGTGACCGACAGAATAGAAGAGGAGGAGGGACGGCAGTCCTCGTTAGGGATGATTTGCATTGTGAGGAGATCGTACTGCGCACAGGTTCAGTTGAGAATACGGCTTTTCGTATTCGAAGGCTGAGCGGTGCGGATTTGATTGCCATATCGATGTACCTTAAGCCCAGTGACACTTTCACTGCGGAATGCTTTGATATAATACAGCCACTGGTACGTAATTGTAGTATGGTAATTGGTGCTGACCTTAATGCAAAGCATCCCTACTGGGGAGATCCGCTTACAAACGCTAGTGGGCGTAACCTCCGGGAGTATTTATTCTCAAGCCCTGACATGGAAATCAGACGAACTGACGGTCCGACAAGGATAAATGAAGTTACCTCTTCCTTCATTGATTTTTTCTTAACATCAGTGGACATCACTACAGTGAGTACGAACTATCTTCGGACATTGGACTACGAATCGGACCACAAGGCTGTGGTGCTAGAGTTTTTTACCACTAACTTTGTTATGCGTGAGCGATCCACCAGATTTAACTATGACAAAATGGACAGACGCAAATTTATTAACAGACTGACAACAAATCTTGAAACGTGTGGACTACCTGTAGACAGAAACGTGACGGAGGCGGAAATTGATGAATGTGTTGAGGCGATGGAAAGATCCTTTCAAGATGCTATGGAGCATGCCATACCGAAAGTCTTCACTGAAGGTAGGGGATTAAGGAACTTGCCCCAGCACATTCTTCATTTCATTGACCAAAAGAAGAGACTACGACGAATGTTACATAGGTGTGACGAACCTGGAAGACGAAACATTTTGAAAGCTGACGTGCGAAATTTGGACAAAATTATACAGGGAGCCATAGCAGCTTTTGAGCGTGATCACTGGACTAATTTTCTGCAGAAAATTCGACTTAATGACAGGACATTTAGGAATATTAAGTTTGCTGCAGGACTCTACAATCGGCCTGCTATTCGTAACCTGAAGGACACTGATGGCACAATCGTTTCTGACAGTACTGGAATGGCTAATCTGTTAGCAGCCCGGTTCTTTCAGGTTGGTTATTCTGTTCCGAGTGCGCCTTTAGATTCATTCGGACCGAATGTGCGGGCGGTTGTTTCGTCGTTGGACAGAGCAACACCATTAACGTGTTTTTGCAGGACTCTAACAGCGGACGGAGAGTTGGTGAATGAGGATAGGGTTGGTTTCGTTAACTCTGCATCTGTAGGCAATGCGTTGAGGCGTAGGCCAAATAAGAGATCCTGTGGTGTGGATGGAATAGCTGATGTTGTATTGAAAAGAACCAATGTTATAGCATGGAGATTTCTAGCAATAGTTGTCAACCATTGCTATAATATTTGTTATTTTCCAAAAGCGTGGAAATCGGCTCTCGTTGTTCCTATATTGAAACCCAGGTCGGATCCCGAAGTGTGTGGAAGCTATAGACCCATTTCCCTGCTATCAGCTTTTGGAAAGCTATTTGAATTCTTTCTCCTGGCAAAGATTAATGACGTTATAATTGACAAGAACATTTTAAAGGACTTTCAATTTGGATTTAGAAGTGGACTGTCGACAACGCACGCTCTGACGGTACTGACGGACTTCATTGCCAGGGGATTGATCAGAAGATGCCCCACGATAGCTGTCAGCTTGGACTTTGCCAAGGCTTTGGACACGGTTTGGCATGATGGGCTTATGTTCAAGATGATAAGTATGGGATTTGGTGTTGGCGTTTGCCGTATCGTGGACAGTTTCCTAAGGGACCGATCCTTCAGGGTACGTTTGGGTGATGTTAGGTCTGGCGAGGGAGCGATTTCTGCTGGAGTGCCGCAGGGCTCTTTGCTAGGCCCTGTGCTTTACAATATCTTTATGTCAGACATACCACAGCCGTCACGGGAGGATCTTTTAATTATCTATGCCGATGATATTCTCATTGCCTCTTCAGGTGCTAGAGCGAGAACCCCCAACGACCGACTGAACCGATATCTGCAGTTACTGACGGACTATTTTGCAAAATAGGGTCTTACCTTAAACATTGCGAAGACCGTGGCCGTAATGTTTAAGGGAAGGCAGAAATATATTTACCCAAATTGTAGACAATATGTTCCATGTTTGACTATTGGACAAGAACGGATTGGGACTTCGGACAGGCTTAAGTACCTAGGTGTCGTCTTTCACGAGAATTTCGAATTCTATCGACATATTGATGATATTCTCGAAAGAGCCAAGAGAATCTACTCTTCTTACCAGGGCGTATTGAACCGTACGGGAGGTCTTGACAGGAAAGTGCGTCTTTTGGTTTATCGCCAAGTCATCCGCCATGTCATCTCCTACGCCTTTCCTGCTTGGTTTGGAATTTCTTCTCACCAGATGGAGAGGCTTAGGAGATGGGAGAGAAGGGTGTTGGTTGCTTGCCTCGGCTTGAGGCCATATTTAGGACCAAATGGCGAATTTCGCAGGCCATCACGTAGGTCAATCTACAGCGCGAATAATTTTGAGCGCGTAGATGCATACATGGTGAATATGGCTGTGAAATATCTAGAAGGCGCACGAACCTCAGAGAACTCCCTGGTAAGGGAGTGCTTCTCCAGAGTAGGTGGTTTGGAGACCGTTCAAATGTCAAGGTATCTTTCTCCTGTAGACCTACTGACTCTTAGGGGAGCCGGCCTTCTCTACGAGGATGCAGACCTCATGTTCTACCATAGGAGGCTGCGCTCATTTGATATAGGGAGCACTGTTTACAATACGGCTCAATAGTTTACTTTGTATTTATTTATTTTTATTTTTTATATAATTGTTAGTTCATATTTTTTTTATATTAATATGAATTTTTTTTAATCTTTTTAAATAGTATTTTATATTGATTGTAAATTCATAATTTTTTGTTTAATATGAATTTGTTTTGTTTACTTTTTTATTCTTGTTATTATTATTATTTTTTTTTGTTGTTCTTTGTTATTGTAATTTAGTTATTTAAGTTTTAGTTTGTAAGCATTTTTATTTTTAAGTACATTTTTGAGCGCCTCCTTTTTTAACCCCTTTTTTGGAAATTTTGTAAATTGTATTTTAATTTTTTGAGAGATGTGCAAAAGAATACGCACTTTTAGTTTAGAAGTAGGAAGTTCTTGAAAAATACCTTAGTATGTAAGAAATTTTGTTTTTTGACTGTTTATTTTTAATTTAATTGTTAAAATTTTTATTTGTAAATATTTGGGAAAATAAACATGAAATTCGCTAAATTTTTGTATAAAATTTGGGTAAAATCCACTGATGAGCTATTTGAGCAATAGTGAAATGGCCATATGGGTATGCTTTCCCCGCAGTAATACATTTCATTTTGAAGTTTAGTTTAAAATAATAAGTATTTCATGAGAATATCATGAAATATTTATATTTGAAGGAATCAAGCACGAATAAAGTAAATTAATAAAATTTTAAAAGATTCCGAATAATAAATTTTCATTTTGACAATAAAAAAATGTTTCCCAAAGACATGTTTTCTTTTTTAATAAATATTGTTTTTTGTTTGTTATATTTTATATCAAGGCGAATTAATACAGGTGACCGCACTGCTACAACAAAACAACCAAGGCGAATTAAATACAAGGTGATAGCGGTGGCGAATTCAATTCTTTTCCCTGGTATTCTAACTGTGAAACTCCATATATAAAAAATCTGTATAACAGTTAGATAAAATTTTTATACATGGAGTTTGACAGTTATAATACATGGGAAAAGAATTGAATTCGCCACCGCTATCACCTTGTATTTAATTCGCCTTGAAACCAACAACACAACGCGAATCAATTACCAGGTGGCAGCGTAGGCGAATTCATTAATTTTCGCCGTGTACACTACTGTCAAACTCCATATATAAAAAATCTGTTTACAATTTTTTTTATGAAGTTTGACATTCGTTTCTACCGGCAAAAAATAATAAATTCTCTAACGCTTCTACCTGATAATTTATTCGCCTTGCAACAACACAAAAAACAACAGGCAATTTGTTGCTACAAAATCTAGTATGTTGTCAAAAATTATTGTTTAAAAAAAAACATTGATGAACAAAAGCGGTTGTAATTTTCAGAATAAAAAAAATTAAAAAACTAAGTTATAAAAAAATCAAAATCCAGGCAGTGTGGCCAAAATTATATTGTACCTCTAGTTTTCCCAAATCACATGCATCGTTCCATTCTCGTTCGCTTACCATTTGAACACTAACAGAAAAATCTCTATCTTTCATCGTTTACCACAACAAGTTCATCACCGGCAGTTGTGCAAGTAGCGAGCATAAATCTGCCGAAAGTCAGTATCAAAACAATGTTCTGTATCTGATTGTTAATTATAGCGAACTTGTAAACTCTCTAAACCACGTTTTTTTTTTTGTTACATTCAACAGTTCAGTTTGAAAAAGCGACCTTGAAGCTATCACATATTTATCTCCCAATAAAAAGCTTTATTTTGTCACATCTTCACCGCCAACAGTACATGCAGAGACACATTATCTTCCACAAGCAAACAAGCAAGACATTATAAACCTGTTAAGAATAATGGCACTATCTTTTTACGCATATTTTGTTTATACACATCAGGAACTGCAAATATGGTTCCATATTGCACAAGATTTCTCTAGGAATTTCAATTATTATTTTGTTTACTATTAGCAATCAAAACAAATTAAATTAAATAAAAATTAACAAATAATTTATTTTTGAAATTTTTTTTGACAACTGTAAGGAATACAGCTGATGAGCTTTTTCGCCCGTATGTTCACCTGTATTATTTATTTATTTATTTTTTTTCACAATAATATACAAAGCCCTTAAGGGCCAATCAATATATATTACAGAGGAATTGACCGAGTAAATTATAAAATAAAAACTATATAAACTAAAGCCATAGGTTTTTTATTAAATAAAAAAATGCAATTAATAGCTAGAACATATTGGCTCCCCAGCCAAATACTTAATAGGAAAACAAAACTAATATAAATAAAGTCCCAAGGTAGTAGCTGCGGTACCGAGAAAAAGGTAAAAATCGGAAAAATAAATGCTCATGTAAAAATACATATACATATATACATGTACATATATATATATATATATATATATATATATCCGTATTATCCACATACATATGTACACATTAGTACCGAATTGAGTAGTTGAAGTAAATAATTATTTCATCTAAAGGTTGCCTAATTCGGAAAGAGAAAAGTGCAGTAATAGTTTTAAACGGATGGAATTATTAGAATGCGAAAAAACACGGAGATTAAGTGGTAAGAAGTTCCAAGAACGTGCAATTCTAACAACAAATGACCGCTCAAAATAAGAATTTCTTATCCGTGGAATAATTATCTGTGGATTCCTAGTAGAACGTGAAAATTTTAACATTGAACAGATTCGGGAAGGTTGTCCATATTTAATAACCCTGTAGAAAAATAGCAAAATCCGGCTTTTAATAAACTTCTCAAAGGAACATGACAAAAAGCGGCGCATGTATACAGAAATATGCATTCTTCCAAGGCGAATCAATTACCAGGTGGCAGCGTAGGCGAATTCATTAATTTTCACCGTGTACACTACTGTCAAACTCCATAGATAAAAAATCTGTTTACCATTTTTTTTTATATGGAGTTTGACATTCGTTTCTACCAGCAAAAAATAATAAATTCTCTAACGCTGCCACCTGATAATTAATTCGCCTTGCTATAAACATAGCGTACTATGATTTTATATTTATCTGCACTCAAGGCAAATTAAAATTGTTAATTCGCCTTGATCTGCACTTCTTGGGTACACACACTCTAATCATTTTTCACACGTTTTATTTGCACGTTCATTGTTTTCTTAACAAATTTTATTATTCAAAATTATTTTCTCGATTTTAAAATTGAACATATATTTGTTGTCTTAAATGGCGCGTCAACAAAACGTAAACAAATTTTGACGTTGATTTGGAGAAATGTGTAAAGGTAATTCGATAATCTGCGCTATTAGTTTATCTAGAACTCAATTTGCCTTGATAGCAGGCTATAACCTTGACAATCGAAAAAGAAAAAATCACAAGCGAAAAAAAATGCCAAGTCCACATGTTCTTAATTCGCCTTGAAGTGCTGTATTTATTAATAAAGGAATCTGGCAACATTGTCACCAGTTCTGCCACGATTTTTCTTTAGTGTTATATTTTCTGATGCAATTCTCTAGTTTTCTCTTTGCCTTAAAAAGTTAAAATCATAAACATATTGAAATTAAGTTGAAAAAAGTCTTAACAACAAAAAATGGAAGGCGAAGATGTAAGTTTAATGTACTATACAGTGAAATTGAAAAAGCTTAAAATGATAGTTTAGATTTGCATTTGAGGTTAGGTGTGAAATTTTAAAAGGTGTTTCCTATTTTTTTTTTGTTTTTATATAGTTTGATCCTACACTCTTGAAGAAGAAGAAAAAGAAGAAGACTTTCGACTTGGATGCAGCCTTAGGGTTGGATGATGGCACGAAAAAAGAGGAGACTAAAGAAGTTACTGCTGATGATGCGACAGCAAATGAAATTGATGACAATTTGGATTTAGAAAGCTTTGGCAAGAAGAAGAAAAAGAAGAAGAAGGCATTTAACTTGGATGAATTAGAAAGCGCTTTACCTAGGGAAGGTGAAGAAATTGCCGGTGACGATAAGAGCGGGGAGCCAACTGAAAGCGACGAGCACCTTGAAGCGGAGCGTGATTCCGATAAAGACTACAGCTATGATGAATTGCTAAAACGAATATTTGAAATAATTTTAGACAAAAATCCCGAAATGGCTGCTGGGCGGAAGCCTAAGTTTGTTATGAGACCCCCTCAAGTATTGCGTGTGGGGACTAAAAAGACTTCATTTGCTAATTTTCTTGATATTGCAAGAACACTGCATCGGTTACCAAAACATTTATTAGATTTTTTATTGGCTGAGTTAGGTACAAGTGGATCAATGGATGGCAATCAACAACTCATTATTAAAGGGCGCTTTCAACCTAAACAAATTGAAAATGTGCTGCGTCGTTATATTAAAGAATATGTCACCTGCCATACATGTCGATCGCCCGAAACAATTTTGCAAAAAGATACCCGTCTTTTCTTCCTCCAATGTGAATCTTGTGGCTCCCGGTGTTCTGTAGCTAGTATTAAGTCTGGTTTTCAAGCAGTCACTGGAAAGCGTGCCGCTATCCGAGCGAAAACTACGTAAATTGCAAATGGTTTTTGTAATTCCTTGTGTCACTATATTCATAACAGTTGCCCCCTACCCTACAAAAGCGATAATATTTAAAACTGAACAATGTCATCATTAGGAATGGTGTTACGAACTGAATCAACGGCAGGTTCGTTTTACAAAATATTTCAAATTTATATTTTTAGAACAAAGTATGATTTATTATAAACAGCAAAATAAAATAAAACATTTTTTTCTATTTAATGAGGAGTTTGTTTAAAACGTGCAATTGCTTTTGTACCAATTTATTAAGCAATCTTTAAAAGATATCTCCATATCCCGATTGCATTTTCCATCTGTAACAAAAGAATAAACTTTCAATGATGTTTGTCCTCGGTAGCAGGTTGGCTTGCCGTAGAGTAATACATTAGATCCAACGGATATGGTATTATTGATTTGTTCCTTGGCTTTAAGCAACAAGTTTCGCAAACTATTGAGAATTTCATTCTTATTTTGTGCTAAGGTTTCCGTTCTGATCGATTTTATTTCATTTTCTATTTCTAATATTGTTGTAATATCATTTGTTTTTTGAAAAATGATTATATTTATCCACGCTGTTCCATCGTCTAATATATAATTATGGAAAGATTTTGTTTCGCTTTGTTTTCCCATTATTTTTCCGTAAACCAAGCAATGTCTATATTGCACTTTGTCGGAAAATATTTTGATATTTGTATCCGTCCATTTTTCGCTAAGACCTTTTAAGTGTTTCAGCATTAAGGGAATGCAATTATACACTTCTGCGGAATAGATTTGTGGACCTCTCTTGGGTTCCACTTCGTTTTCTAAAAACTGAATCAAATCGTTTTCTTTCCGTACAAAAAAAAGATCCAATTGCTCCTCAAAATCCATTGAAAAACTTTTGTAAGGTAACAGTGACAGGCATATTTTAGTGGCATCTAAATCACAGATTAATTAATAATCATCTGTAATTAATAAATATCTGTGATCTAAACCCTACATTAGTAACAAGACAAACGATAAAAACTTATATATTTCTGTTTGCTTTAACGTGATTACGGGTTTTAACATTATTTCCATTATTTTCCGCCATAAACATAAAGTTGAATTCAAGGCGAATTCGTCTTGATGAAATGTTAGTTAATTCGCCTTGCCAGTGCTGATACCATGTATCAAGGCGAAATAATACAGGTGACCGCACGGCTACAACAATCCAACAACACAAAAAACAACAGGCAATTTGTTGCTACAAAATTATGTGTGTTGTCAAAAAAATATTGTAAAAAAACAAACAAAATAAAAAAATATTTTTGATGAAAAAAAGTGGTTGTAATTATCAGAATAAGAAAATTATAAAAATTAAGTTACATAAAAATACAGGAAAAGTGACCAAAATTCTTTTGTACCAATAGTTTGCCTAAATCACGTGCATCGTTCCATTCTTGCACGTTGACCATTTGAAGACTAACATAATCTTCCACAAAAAAACCAAGAAATTATAAATGTGTTAACAATAATTTCACTATCTTTTTACGCATATTTTGATTATACACATCAGGAACTGCAAATACAGTTCCATGTTGTGGTAGTTTTCTCTAGGAATTTCAATTGTTTGTTTTCTATTAGCAATCAAAAAAAAAAAATAAATTAAAAAAAATTTAAGAAATTATTTATTTTTGACAAATTTTTTTGACAACTGTAATGTATACAGCTGATGGGGTTTTCGCCCGTGCGTTCACCTGTATTATTTCGCCATGCCATGTATTTAACTCAGTGTTCCCCAAGGCATATTGAACAGATGAATGCATTAGATCATGCAGTCAACATATGTTTGCTGTTTTCCTTTGCGAGTTGTCAAAATTGTTCCTCTTTTTTTATTGTATGTGTTTATTATGTGTGCATGTGTTTTATATGTAAGTCCTCTTTTACACACGTCAAGTTTACTTGATCAGTTTTTAATTAACTTTCTTTTGAACCTGCATTCGTGTTCACACATACCGTCAAGTTTTTTCATCAAGTTTGCTTTCAACTTCAGCAACTTCTATTCTGCAGCCAACTTTAAGTATAAAATTTTCTTAAACTTGATGGTACGGTCAGGTTTGTACCTCTTTCTATTCTCTTCTCCTCTTTCTCCCAAAAGCTCAAGACTTGACGAGTCAAACTTGATGTGTGTAAAAGGGGACTAAGCATACAGAGGTGAAACCCTTGGCATATGAAAATAATATAATCAGGTTTTCTGCAGGTTCTCAAGAAAGAGACAAATAAAGCGCTATTTTGTTATGAACACGGCATAATAAACAAAACAAAAACTAGATATTTTACAAGAAAACATACAGCACAAAAAGTTTTTGCCACAAAAAAAAAAGTATTGTTTATTCGCGTAAATAAAGAAATCATTTACGAAGTATTTTTAATTTGTAAAAAATGTGATATGTTGTGGCCTTTCAAGATAAAAGAAGTAAAAAAGTCTTTAAATCTACAGTGATTTTTTAAATGCAGAAATTGTAATCTGTGGCAGAAATGCAACATATAAATATCACTTTTTTTTAATTTTATAAATTTTTATATAAACCCACCCTTATTTTTGCCTATAATAAAACATTTAATTTTTTCTTGCGCCAGAAACACAAATCAAAACAAAATTGAAGTCGATAGGATGTCAAGAAAGAGATGCATAGAAAAAACGAGACGACTATAGTCTCGTGACACCTCTGTATACTCGGTGATTTTAGTGTAGTGTCGTCTGCCCAGCTGGTTTGTAGTTGGAAATGTCAAAAGTTTTTGTATTTTCCTTTGTTTACGAATTTAAAAAACACTAACAAAAAGCGTTTGCGAGACAAAGCAAACATGTGTACTGCGAGCAATTATCTTTTATTTCTCTTTCACCCCTATCATGAACATATTTTCCCTCGAAATTTTTTCCCTTTTCCCTTAGATTTGTTCACTTAAATTTTGCTGTGGAACTGCATACATTTTGCCAGTTTTTATATGTTTTAATTAGAAAATTTTCGTCAATAACACATTTTTTTGATTCGATATCAGTTACTGCAGTGCAGACTGACATTACGCTCATCAAGATGCAAAACAAAGAGATCTATTGGTTAAAATTTATGAAGATTTTTTATTAAAAACATTTTTAAATGAAAAAAAATGGAGATAAAAAAACTCGGATATAAAAATTTATTTTATTGAATTAGGTCAGTAGCAAGGTCTAGGGTAGGTTAGGCAGGCAGCCGTATTGACACAGCCCAGTTTGGTCCTTTTGCGTCTAGGGTAACTATAAGGACTTTTAAGCATGTTGCACGTCACGTTCTTGAAATAAAATTGTTCTGTGTTGTAGTATCTTCTCTTGCAACAATACAATAGCACAAATCACTTAACTTTAAAAAATTTGGAATATTTTTTTCCCTATTTATATTTTCTTCTTTCTAATTTGTATTCAGTACGAATTGATAGCGGGAACAAACGTTCGCATGAAATTCACGATAGCTATTTTCCCTTTATGGGGAATGAAAATTTCATGGGAACAAAAATTTCACATTTTGTTCACGATAGGGGTGTTTGTGTTTTTGACGTTTCCAACGCACAAAACAACAATAAAAAGGCATGTTGTTTTTGTAGATGTTGTATTTGTTGTATTACCGCTACTACCTAGTAAAATAAATCTGCCTTGATTGCTTGCTTATTTTTCACAAATCCATGCACACATATTGCCAGACGTTTTTGACAGCTCAACAAAATTTTACAAAAACAAAATACACGTTAAAGCTAATGCAGTCACCTGTATCGATGTGCCTTGGTCAATGGAAATGAAAATTTCAGTTTGGTGATTGAGGACACTAAGCATATTCGGTGATTGAGAAATTCTTTGAGGATATATTTTGCGTTTTGGGAATTTTTAAAGAATTTTGGTTGTTGCAAATTTTACTATTATAAAACAAATTTTTGCTTCGTATAAGATTTAACATAAGCCATTGTTCAAGGCGAGTTGATAACCAAGTGGTATCATCAGCATGAAGTACTGTTCGAAAGTCAAAGTTTGTTTTGTTTTTTTTTTTCAATTCGGTTTGTTTTTCGTTTCTTGTATTTCCTTATTTGTTTATATACATATGTACATACCATGGCGAAATAATACAGGTGAACGCACGGGCGAAAAAGCCCATCAGCTGTAAACATTACAGTTGTCAAAAAAATTTGTCAAAAATAAATAATTTGTTAAATTTTTTTTAATTTAATTTTTTTGATTGCAAATAGAAAACAAACAATTGAAATTCCTAGAGGAAACTACCACAACATGGAACCGTATTTGCAGTTCCTGATGTGTATAATCAAAATATGCGTAAAAAGATAGTGAAATTATTGTTAACACATTTATAATTTCTTGGTTTTTTTGTGGAAGATTATGTTAGTCTTCAAATGGTCAACGTGCAAGAATGGAACGATGCATGTGATTTGGGCAAACTATTGGTACAAAAGAATTTTGGTCACTTTCCCTGTATTTTTATTTTTATGTAACTTAATTTTTATAATTTTTTTATTCTGAAAATTACAACCACTTTTTTTCATCAAATATATTTTTTAAATATTATTTTGAATTTTTTGACTGTTTGCTTTATATTTTTCAAAGCAAATTAAAATTTTATTCGCCTCAACAACTGATTTTTGACACGGACTCGTACCAAAAAGTTGCTTTGTTGTAACAATTCGCCGATGACTACACCTTATAGATAGACGCCATTGTTATATATTATGACTGGTAAGTCTCTTTGTAAATTTAAAAAATTAATGTTTTTTTCAGCAATATATTGCATTACTCGAATCTTTATTAAGAACTAATATAAATTTTAAAAATAATACAAATTGTTGTGAAACAAAAAATTGTTTAGACAACAAGATACAACATTTGGTTTCAGAACCTTTCCATTTTGTCAATATATTTAACTCAATAATAGATACAAAACTATTGCAACTGTAAATTTTGTTTTCGATATAGTTAATAATCGATATGGAATACAGAACACCTATTTTTGAATTTTCTTTGTTCGTCCATCTGTCTGCTTGTGTTCGCGTCACGTAAAAACTTTTGGAGTCGTGGGCACTGGTAGTATATAATATATATAGCTTGTGCAAATCAATATATTAAAACGTATGTCAATACTTAATTGAATTTAATAAATAGTATTATTTGTAGTGAGGATAGTTGAATTGGTTTTTGGGAAATTAGGGGGATAATACTCAAAAAAATCTGTAAGCCAAATTAGTAAAATAAATGAACGTGGGTTAGATTGTTTACTGGGCGGGCGGACGACACTACCTGGTAAAATAAATGAACGTTGGTTAGCTTGTAAACTTAAAAATCCTCTCGCAAAAACAAGAAGAAGACCAAGGCAGCTGGTTTGTAGTTTGAAATGTCAAAAGTTGTTTGTATTTCACTTTGTTTGTTTACGAATTTCAAACACTAACAACAAGCATTTGCAAGACAAAGCAAGCATTTATGTTTAGAAAAAAACATCAAGTGAAAAAATTGGGGCTTGCCCATATTTTCCGAGTTACAGGGCTCTGAAATTTTCAAATTTTTTTAAATATCAATATGGGTATCATTTTAAAGCTTTTGAAGAGTGTTTTAAGGGAATATTAAAATGTTTTAAAATGCTTAACCTACTAAGATCCGATGTCATTTTTATGTAAAATTATATATATGCAGTACCAATTTTTTTTAATTCCCTGTCACCTCAATATTTTCTATTTTGATTGGAGTTACTTCACTAACAGTGCAGTCACACGGTCAAGTTTTTGTTCAATTCTCTTTCAAGAAATTGTGTAATACTGCTTGTCAAAATTCGCAAAAATTGAATGCTGTGACGTAGGCTGCATGCAATTTTAAAGCAAGTTTTTAAGTAAGATGTCGTAAAGAAAACAAAAAAAATTTATTTGAAGGAAAAAACTTCAATCAGCTGTTCTCTTGAATGTAATTTGAAAGACTCAATTGAACGAAAATTTGAAAGCAAATTCTCAGCAAGTTTTTAAAGTAAGAGTGTATTGGTAAAAAAATGAGAGAAATTTTAAAAATTGAATGAAAACTTGATCGTCTGACACCCTAGTAAACCAGATTTACACATTTAGATGGTGATGGGTATATAAGATTCGACATAGCTGAATATAACACTCGTACTTGTTTTTGATAAAATATAAATACATATTTTGCTTTCAATTTTGATTATACACATCTTAGAAATCTTTTGAAAAAAATATTACACTTTCAGCTTAATAACCTGTATGTATGTATGTTAACAATATCCTTAAAGTAGAAAATATTAAGAAAGTTTATGTTTTTTATTTTTGAGTTATTAAATATTTTTTTTAACAATTCTAATGAGATGATTTTGGTGGAGGAAACAAGATATACATATAGGATCTAAGAAGACGCACCTTAAAAATTTGTCTTGAATTTGTTCATGCTTTTAAGAATAAACAACAAAAATTTTAAATAAGTTTTTTTTATAGAAGAGAAACCTTCTTGAATGATACTTAGTTTTTCTATATTGGAGGCATTTTTTTCTTCTGTGTACAAACGAAAAAGCAAAATTCACCATTGCTCCAATGATCTTTTTGCAACAGACTCAAAATACAACCATAAAGCCCTCTAGAACCATTCAAATGCTTAAATCGATTTTTGAGAACTCCGAAAAAGCGGCCAACCCCATTTTGCAGCTAACAGTGCTTATCGTTAATTAGATTTTCATGAGAAGCTGTTGATTTTCTTTAGGGCTTCATTAAAAACGGCTGTAGTTTGTAACCAACATCACCTGCAAAGAACAGTAAACATTTGTTTATAAGATAAGTTCAGAATTTACTTACCGCAAATCTACTGTAATAAAAGGCATGAGAAAAATCCCATCTCAGTATGCCATGAAAACAAATACTACAATACGTAGCTTGTCGACAGGGTTATCATTGATTGTTGCGTCAGTTGAAAACCAGAAAAAGCTCGTTCAATAGACAACTGTGGTGTCGTGAAATATACGTCATTTAGTTCGTAGTTATATATCTACCTTTGCTTTTGTTTTCACTTTTGATGTACGACGTTTTTTCAAGGGAGAATTTATTCTAGTAGGCAACTTGTTCTGAATCAATTGGAATAATTTTTGTTCAGCAATTGTTAACTTATATCTTCAATAAACATTAAGTTTGTAATAATTGGTGTTGCTGTTGGGGGTTATAATAATAACATTGGGCGTATCGGGAAGTTATTTGAAATCGTTGTTGTCCAAAACTACCTAGAAACCAGGTATTTGTTTTTCCATTTAATTAATTAGATCGGAAATAAGTTGAGCTGCACTATGTTCCCATACGAAAGCATCATGATTACGTCCGGGATGTCTAGCGTCTACAAACGAGATTCGTTTCGTTAAAAATCTTGTTTATTATTTCGTCATCGAGGAACTCACTAAAGTATTTTATTGGATCTTTGACTTCTCCACAAACTGTATCTTCTTTGCAAGTAATTTCAAAAATGCGTAGGCAGGTGTTTCTCCATCTCAAACTTTCTAGGATAATTTTTTTAAAACTTGCCGCGGCAATGTTTTCTGTATTCTCAACATTTCCTACTTCTTCTTCAGCATGTACATCTTCACCAGCAATCTCGGTTATCAAATTTAATTCAACGTTTTCTCCAAATTCCGCTACTTGATATTTATTGCAGTTTTACAATTGATAACTCGAGTGTAGTATAATTGTTTTACTTTCTTGAATTATTCCAATTAAAATCAATTATTTGTTTTATTTCTAATTCTGTGAGACATCTTGGACGCATTTCTAAAATAATAAAATAAGTGATATTACTATTACTATTGCCTATAGGCAACATTGTGTTTATGAAATTCCTGACTTTAAATAAATTAAAATATTTTTAGTTTTGCAAATTTTTTTTAATTTTCGTACCTTCTTAGAGAAAGAAATGGCGTACTAAAAACGGAAATTTTAGTGGTTCTAATCACATCATCTGTGTTTCTAATCAAAGTATATCTATATTAAGTAGTTGCAAGTCTACAACAAATACAACATTAGAACAGCAACAGGCATTTTGTTTGTGTAAAATCATGTATTATGTCAAAAAACAGTTCAGAGACAGTAAAGTGGCTAACATATTATCATTTTTCTAACCAAAAAAATTAATATGAATGTTTCTTAATTATTATAAAAAAAAGTAAGAGAATGACCTCTAAATGACTATATCAATGTAAATTTAAACAAAAATTCAATAAAAGGATGTTCAATGCAACTTGAGTTCGAAAAGTGTAATTTGAATATTTAGTTTACCATCCCTGAAAGAACATAATAAAAATGAAAAGAAACAGGTAAAAAATAAGTGCAAAATAAAAATTGAAATAAATGTAAACAAATTTTGACACAATACATGATAAACACGCACACCAATGAAACTATCACCTGAACTCCTGCATGTACTTAATATAGATATACTTTGTTTCTAATCATTTGATCGAGAGTGTATGTATGTACATGTATACAAACAAATGAAGAAAACACAAGAAACGAAAAACAAACGGATTGAGAAAAAGAACTAAGAAAACTGACAATCCAAAATGACTGATATTGCCAACATGTATAACAGACATGTGTACCAACATAACAGAAAAAAATGCGAAAGCGGAACATACGTAACTCACGAAATTTAAATATACCGGTTATTTTTGGATCAGACCTCGTATATAGAACGTTGTTCAACAATCAATAAAATAAAAACAAAATTTGAAAAAAATTTAAAATAAATGTTATACTTGGGGGTGGGGGAGGGATGATTTAGTTAAAAAAATAAAAAAACTAGTGCAGTTTGAAAAAATTGTGTTTCAATTTATTAGTTACACATTTCCAAATTTAAAATTATATAGGTACATACATATTATTGCTAAAACTAAGTCGAACTTAAGCCTCGAAATCTGAGTCGTCATCATTTTGTTCATTATCAAACTAATTTTTTTCGTAAAAATTGACAGAGTAGTAATATATAAATTGTTTGAAAATTTTCTCTAAAGGAAGAGGTTGCTTTTTAGGCGTTGTTAACTTCACTACTTCGCTGTTTACCTCACATTCGCTTAGTTCCCTATTAAACATTGTTGTCTTCTGTGTGGCATTTTACCGTAAACAGAGTTCTCTGTAGACGATTGAGGATCGTGTTGGCTATTTCGCTACTGAGCAAAACGTTTTTTTAATGACGTTACTTTTTTACTGTTGATAAAACGGTGAAAGTGAATCAGCTAAAGTGTTAACATTGAATACACATCGTGGTCTTTTTGAGGTGACAAGATTGCCGTTTGGTATCTCAACAGCACACAGTATTTTTAAACGCATTATGGAGGGCCTTCTAAATGATATACCTGGAGTGGTGGTGTACTTGGATGATATTTTAATTGGTGGCAGTAGTATAGAAGAAATGTGGGAACGAACGAAAATAACATTAAGTCGTATACAGGAAGCGGGGCTAAAGTTGAGAAAGTCCAAATGCACATTTGGAGTGAATGAGGTTACATTTTTGGGTTTTACCATTAACCCGCAAGGGGTTCGACCAACGGATGAGAAAATTAGGGCTATTGCACAGGCTCCCGAACCAACAAACAAACAGCAATTACAAGCTTTCTTAGGCTTAATAACGTTCTACGATAGATTTTTCCAAAACAAAGGTGATTTACTTGAACCTATTTACAGGTTACTAAAAAAGAATGCAAAATTTAAATGGGGAATCGAACAAATATCGTCCTTTAGCCGGGCGAAACAAATTCTGCACTCGGACAGAATATTGGTGCATTACTCCGAGGAACTGCCATTGATTTTATGTGGTGACGCTTCACCATATGGAGTGGGAGCGATTTTGGCCCATATAATGCCAGATGGTAGAGAAGCACCTATTGCTTTTGGATCCAGAACGTTACAACCAGCTGAAAAGAATTATTCACAATTAGATAAGGAGGCGCTTTCACTTATATTCGGCCTTAAGAAGTTTCATCAGTTTTTGTGTGGCCGGAGTTTCGTTATTGTGATAGACCATAAACCGCTGTTGGGGTTATTTGACCCAAGGAAGCCGATATCACAACATATATCTCCCAGAATGTTACGCTGGTCATTGATGTTAGGCGCTTATCAGTATGATATAAGATATCGTGAAGGGAAGAAACACCAAAATGCTGATGCTCTGAGCCGGTTACCATTGAAAGTACGTTTTGAAGTTCCGGAAGTTCCAGAAGTTTTGTATTGTGGTGAAGGTGAAGATCATTTCTTAATAACGGCGAAGGAAATTGCGGAAGAAACCTTAAGAGATCCTGTGTTGGTTAAGATATTGCAATACGTTAAAACCAATAATAAGGAGTTTCTAGATAAGTCAGATTATTTCAAGCCGTATACCACTAGAATTTCTGAACTATCTGTAAATGGTGAGTGCTTACTATGGGGTTCAAGAGTCATCATACCATCTAGGTTACGCTCCAGAATGCTGGAAGTACTTCAAGAGGTTCACCAGGGGATGTCAGCAATGAAGGCCACAGCCAGAAGTTACTTTTGGTGGCCTGGACTTGATAATGACATCGAAATGACAGCCAGGGAATGTCAAATATGTTGTGAAAATAGCAAGAATCCTTCAGCAGCCGAACCAATGCCTTGGCCGGAAACACTTAAGCCGTGGTCTCGTTTGCATATTGACTATGCTGGTCCGTTTTTGGGTACCAATTTTTTGATAATTGTCGATTCTCATAGTAAGTGGGTGGAAGTAAAAATAACTGACAATACTAGTTCGTCAAGAACAATACAGCTGATGAGGGACATTTTTGCTACCCATGGCATACCAGATACAATTGTGTCTGACAATGGACGTAACTTCGTGTCGCAGGAATTTGTGTCGTACTTAAAAGGAAATGGCATTAAGCACGTTACCACAGCGCCATATCATCCTTCATCAAACGGTCAGGCTGAAAGATTTGTACAAGCTATTAGGAATCACTTAAAGAAAATGCCACAGAACAATATGGAAAAAGGTTTAGCCAACCTGTTACTATACCTACGAACGACCCCGTCTTTAAGTTCACATAAAAGTCCAGCGGAAGTGTTAATGGGAAGGAAGATTAAGACATTATTGAGTCACGTTATACTGGGAAATTTAGAAGGAAATACAGGGTTACAGCCCGAGGAGTCGAAAACGGATAGACATTTTAAAGTAGGTGACAAAGTTTGGTGTCGGAATTTTGGAAAGGGAGGAAGATGGCTGCCAGCAACAGTAAAGTCTTCCGGGTCTCGGAACTACGAGGTATTGGCAAATGGAAAAGTTATGGTAAGGCACATTGATCAATTACAGCGACGATATGTGGATGTAACATCTGGCAGCTGGGAAGCTTCTACGTTGATTAGATCTACGGGCCAGAGTGATGACGATCCTGTGTCTTCGACAGACGAGGAACCCGCATCAAGCAGTGACGATCAAAACAGATGTGTTGCAGGGATTGTTGAATCTGCAGAACATGTAAACGAGAGAGACGGTTTAGCAGCATCGTGTAACGAGCCCCATGAATGCCATCTAAGAGGAGGTGAAGATGCAGAAGAGACACCAAGGCGCTCAAAAAGGCAGAGGGCAGCTCCAAAACGGTTGGAGGATTGGGGGAGGAACTGTAGTGTAGTGAAATATACGTCATTTAGTTCGTAGTTATATATCTACCTTTGCTTTTGTTTTCACTTTTGATGTACGACGTTTTTTCAAGTTAGAATTTATTCTAGTAGGCAACTTGTTCTGAATCAATTGGAATAATTTTTGTTCAGCAATTGTTAACTTATATCTTCAATAAACATTAAGTTTGTAATAATTGGTGTTGCTGTTGGGGGTTATAATAATAACATTGGGCGTATCGGGAAGTTATTTGAAATCGTTGTTGTCCAAAACTACCTAGAAACCAGGTATTTGTTTTTCCATTTAATTAATTAGATCGGAAATAAGTTGAGCTGCACTATGTTCCCATACGAAAGCATCATGATTACGTCCGGGATGTCTAGCGTCTACAAACGAGATTCGTTTCGTTAAAAATCTTGTTTATTATTTCGTCATCGAGGAACTCACTAAAGTATTTTATTGGATCTTTGACTTCTCCACAAACTGTATCTTCTTTGCAAGTAATTTCAAAAATGCGTAGGCAGGTGTTTCTCCATCTCAAACTTTCTAGGATAATTTTTTTAAAACTTGCCGCGGCAATGTTTTCTGTATTCTCAACATTTCCTACTTCTTCTTCAGCATGTACATCTTCACCAGCAATCTCGGTTATCAAATTTAATTCAACGTTTTC
This sequence comes from Gymnosoma rotundatum, assembly GCA_916610165.2. Lineage (NCBI taxonomy): Eukaryota > Metazoa > Arthropoda > Insecta > Diptera > Tachinidae > Gymnosoma > Gymnosoma rotundatum. The sequence continues at coordinate 69,056,497 of OU744338.1, read as the reverse complement.
TCCAAATTCCGCTACTTGATATTTATTGCAGTTTTACAATTGATAACTCGAGTGTAGTATAATTGTTTTACTTTCTTGAATTATTCCAATTAAAATCAATTATTTGTTTTATTTCTAATTCTGTGAGACATCTTGGACGCATTTCTAAAATAATAAAATAAGTGATATTACTATTACTATTGCCTATAGGCAACATTGTGTTTATGAAATTCCTGACTTTAAATAAATTAAAATATTTTTAGTTTTGCAAATTTTTTTTAATTTTCGTACCTTCTTAGAGAAAGAAATGGCGTACTAAAAACGGAAATTTTAGTGGTTCTAATCACATCATCTGTGTTTCTAATCAAAGTATATCTATATTAAGTAGTTGCAAGTCTACAACAAATACAACATTAGAACAGCAACAGGCATTTTGTTTGTGTAAAATCATGTATTATGTCAAAAAACAGTTCAGAGACAGTAAAGTGGCTAACATATTATCATTTTTCTAACCAAAAAAATTAATATGAATGTTTCTTAATTATTATAAAAAAAAGTAAGAGAATGACCTCTAAATGACTATATCAATGTAAATTTAAACAAAAATTCAATAAAAGGATGTTCAATGCAACTTGAGTTCGAAAAGTGTAATTTGAATATTTAGTTTACCATCCCTGAAAGAACATAATAAAAATGAAAAGAAACAGGTAAAAAATAAGAGCAAAATAAAAATTGAAATAAATGTAAACAAATTTTGACACAATACATGATAAACACGCACACCAATGAAACTATCACCTGAACTCCTGCATGTACTTAATATAGATATACTTTGTTTCTAATCATTTGATCGAGAGTGTATGTATGTACATGTATACAAACAAATGAAGAAAACACAAGAAACGAAAAACAAACGGATTGAGAAAAAGAACTAAGAAAACTGACAATCCAAAATGACTGATATTGCCAACATGTATAACAGACATGTGTACCAACATAACAGAAAAAAATGCGAAAGCGGAACATACGTAACTCACGAAATTTAAATATACCGGTTATTTTTGGATCAGACCTCGTATATAGAACGTTGTTCAACAATCAATAAAATAAAAACAAAATTTGAAAAAAATTTAAAATAAATGTTATACTTGGGGGTGGGGGAGGGATGATTTAGTTAAAAAAATAAAAAAACTGGTGCAGTTTGAAAAAATTGTGTTTCAATTTATTAGTTACACATTTCCAAATTTAAAATTATATAGGTACATACATATTATTGCTAAAACTAAGTCGAACTTAAGCCTCGAAATCTGAGTCGTCATCATTTTGTTCATTATCAAACTAATTTTTTTCGTAAAAATTGACAGAGTAGTAATATATAAATTGTTTGAAAATTTTCTCTAAAGGAAGAGGTTGCTTTTTAGGCGTTGTTAACTTCACTACTTCGCTGTTTACCTCACATTCGCTTAGTTCCCTATTAAACATTGTTGTCTTCTGTGTGGCATTTTACCGTAAACAGAGTTCACTGTAGACGATTGAGGATCGTGTTGGCTATTTCGCTACTGAGCAAAACGTTTTTTTAATGACGTTACTTTTTTACTGTTGATAAAACGGTGAAAGTTACAATTTAATTTTTAAAAGAATGTATTCCAAATAAAAAGGTTAATATGTTAAAATTTAAATGGCGCGGATACTGACATAATGGCTACTTCGTGATAACCATCCAACAATCCCTGACACTTTCGTATAATATCAGCATCGCACAGGAACGATACAAGAGATTTGGGCAAACAATTATTGTAATTGGTACAATTTTATTTTGGTTGCACTTTGCCTGGGTGTTCATTTTTAAATAACTTAGTTATTGTAAAATTTTTTAAATCTTAAAATATGACCACTTTTGTACAACAAATTATTTTGCTTTATTTCACTTAAAAAAACAATATTTTTTGACAACATACGTAGATTGTGTAGCAACAAATTGCCTGTTGTTTTTTGTGTTGTGGGATTGTTGTAGCCGTGGTTTAAATGTATTAATTCGCCTTGGTTTGTTATCTTCTCGCCCTCAAATACATGTATGGACAGCGACTAGATAGCATTAAATAAGTTTGGCAGCACTAAAAAATCAACCCGTGGTGGCATCATTTGTTTCTGAACGCAAATTTACTTTGTTAATTCTTTTCTGATTTGTGGTAATATTGCGAAATTTGCGGATTCGTAAGACTGATTTATACGTAACTAACAAAGAACCAATTGTTTTCATTGTTTTTGAAAATAAGCTCGCATTAGGTACTATTAAACAGAATTATGTCTGGCGGATCTCTTATAACATTAAAAGAAGAATCAATAGATGGCAATGCTGCAGCAGCTGGAACAAACGCTAGCGATCAGCAGCAATCAACTGCAGCGCCTCAGCAGAATGTATCGGGTTCTACCGGAACATCAAACGCTGCAGCACCAGCGGAGGGTTCTAGGCAAAACAGTTTGCAGCGTATACAACAGCGAAAACAAAAAGTCTTCAATTTACCAGTAGCTCAAAAATTGGCTAAACTGTCAATGTACTCAGCATGTCAATCTGAAGGATGTCGCTGTACTGGCTGGAAAACACCTCAAGAAAACCGCCATCGTGATGTCGAGTCTTCATATTGTCCAGAGTTTAGTGAAGAATGTCGTAATACTAGTTGCCGTCATTCACTGCAAAGCCATATTGCCCATTTAGATGGTATTTCCGGATCCGAAATGAATAATTTATTGGGTGCTATTATCGATATGGAAAATTTGTTTATGTCAATGCAGCGAGTAGATGACGAAGATACGAAAAAGGTTTATCTGTACCTTTTTCGATTACTGCGGCAGTGTGTCATAACCAGACAACAGGCCGTTATTCGTGGACCCTTAGGAGATCCCCCATTTGAATCACCCTGTATTGCAAAAGCAGTTTATTCATTTGTATTTTATAAATACAATCATTTAAGTCCAAACGAGTTGCAGACCATGACCGAAGTTGCTAAAACATTTTTGAATTTTCTTAACCACTACAATTTCGAACCACCGTCAATGAGAAGGGCCGATTTAAAAAACGATGATGCCTCTACGTATAAAATTAACTATACCAGATGGCTAGTATTTTGCCATGTACCCGCCTTTTGTAATTCACTCAGACATTTTGAGACTTCCCTGGTTTTTGGTCGGACTCTCTTGCGAACAGTTTTCCAGTATATGGCCCAACAACTAAAAAAGAAATGTATCTCCGAACGTGATCGTTTTCCAGCAGACAAAAGATCTATTATAACTCAAATGCCAAAGTTCTTGGAAGCTCTTAAAGGAGAACTTCTTAAAGACGATTCACCTATATGGGATCAGTCATATCGTCCTCCAACTGCATTTTTACTGCAACAACGGAAACGTCAACAGGATACGTCTGCAACTAATGCAGCGGGAATATCAAACAGCGTTGGGTCAGTTGCTGCAAAAAGAGCTAGTATTAGTGGTGAACCTGTACATAAAAGAGCTAAAAAAGAATCTATCGAGCGATCTACTGGGTAAGTTAAAGTGTGATTGGTAGCTTTGATTTATAAAAAAGGCTATATTTTACAATATTTGTTAACTTTTTTTTATTGCAATAAACTATTTTGAATTGTGTTATTAATTGGCAAATAATGGGTTTTACCAAAAGTTATTTCCGAATTTATCTCTAAGGATTATTATTTTTTTCTTTTGTAATATAAAATAATACTTTCTTTTGCATAGTACATATTATTTTATAGCGCTGCTAAGTATGCAATTAATTTTTTCCAACAATTTATATCAAAATTGAAGGCGACATAATTGTTGTGGTGTTTTATGTGCTGTTTCTTTATTGCAGGCGATCAACTTGTCTGTAAAATTTATTTGGAAATAACTAAAAAAAAAAAAATAATTCTATTGTCTATAACAGTTCAACCGTTTAGCAATATATATAAAATTACAGCAACTAGAGAGGCACCGCTTAATTTGTAAATTTAATTTTTATACTTGATGTTGTAAATTGCAAGCTTCTGTCTGAAACCAAAATCATTCTCTTTTACACTTGATTAAACGTTATTTACTTTTATCTGTCTGCGTTTTGTTAGATATGTTCAAAAAGTTCTTGTAACATAATATCTCTGTCTATTGCATCAAATGCTCTTCTGAAATCTAAAAATATTGCCAGTTCTTTACAGTAACTTTTTTTATAAATTTCCATCTATTTATCACGTAGTTAATTGTTGTTTCACATGAGCATTTCTTTCTAAAGCCCAATAGTATATGTAATTTCAAACATGTTGTAGAACTTTTGAATTGTTATAGACAGCACGCTGAAACTTAAAATGGACCTGTATTGCTAAGCCCGCTATAACAAGAAGCTTATAATTTAAATTTAGAAATTAAAGGGTGCTCCCAAAATTTATGTAATTTGACCATACGGCCATTTCTTACACCGTTATATACAAAAACCTGACAATTAGACAGAATGTCCATTACTTTATTAGGTATAATAAAAAGTATAAGAATTATAAATTAAAGAGTTTTACGGTATAATCTGATGTATATGACCAAACTGTTGAAGTGTTATAGGCAGACGGTTGAACTATATAAAGAACATGATTGCTAAATCTACTACAACAGCAAGTATATAATTTAGAGTTGTTTAATAGAAAACTCACTCAATTGAACTATTGGAGCGCTCTTTTTACTGGGCTCCTAGCTCAGTCACTGAGCGCCTTTTATAGGTCATCATTATTTATACAAAAACAAATACAAAATTACAACTTGAGTAGAACCTTAAAACTTAAATTGGTACAAATTAATGAAACACATCCTTTTGTAATCGAAAAATATATTATTATATACCAATTCTTTTTAGTTTTAAAGGTTTACAAAAATAAAGTCAGATAAGAGTGTATACTTCTATGTAAATTTTTTTCAGTTGCACAATTTTTCATTAGTATGGGTGAATATGTCTAATTTCTGATAAATTTATCACAGGACACTAAAAATTGTGTGAACTAAACATATCAACTGGATACGCGCAATTGAGCACTGATTGAGCAATTGAACTAAACACAATTGAGGTAAACATGTCAACTGGATTCAATCATTTATTTTGCTCACTAAGTGAGCTGAACTAAATGCACGAACTAGTTCGTTCTAATGAACTGAGCTGAATAGAGTGCGCTCTCTTTAAGGAGGTGATAAACCCTACTCTAAAATAATTTGAATTTGGAAATTAAAGGGTGCCAATATAGTTGCTGAAATTTGCTGTATATTGCCAAACTATCGAACAGTTGAACAAGTATAAAGTTTTGAGATATAAAGGTGTCCCAATAGAAAATGTAATCTAATGTATGTGATCATACTCTTGAACCGTTAAGAATTATTACCAATTCATTTGGGTAACTAACACGCTGAAAAGTGTAGTAATAAAAAATAAATTTTCCCAAAACACTTTTTTAAATTCATTGCTCTTGCTTTATGGATTCCATATGGCTGAAAAGAAAATGTCCTAAATTAGATTTTTAAATCAAACGTTAAAATTTGAAATAAAAAACTAAAAAACTCATTAATATATATGAACACCAGCCTCTGTGTACCCTAAAAATTTTTAGTCGATTAGATACGAAAAAAAATCTTTTGTTAAAGCTTGGTTTAGACTGGATCAGGGCTTAGAAATCTGTTACAATTCCGGCGGAAACATTTGGTACATTGTGGGCATGAATACTGTATAGGGCTATCAGTAAATGACTTGAGGTTATAACAACTACTCCATTCAGGATGACATATAGTTATTGCAGGCACACATCGCTGCATATCTAGAACTTTATCTATCCACCACTCTACGCGTCGTTTTAGCTTGTATCCCTATATCGATATCATCTCATGTATTATTTTCGTTCCTTTATTTATTCATAAGAAATCTAGTCCAATTTAACTCAGCATGTATCAGTCGATTTATAGAGTATAAATCTTAAATACATCCTTATGCACTCTATGCAAAAAAAAAAAAAATATTGTTGGTTGTTTTTGTGGAAGAAAAAATGGTTACATGTTAGGTAAATTTAAAAACATTAAGTTAAGTTACATAAATATATGCAAAGATCTGTTAAAATAAAGGGGGTTATGTAAAAACATTAATTGTGTTGCGTAGTAGTGTACGCCACCACACACTTATTTTTAACAACAACAAACAAAATTTATTCAATTATAAAATAAAAAAAATTTTGTAGTGTAATCAACTCTGACTTATAAGAAAACAAAAAATTTCATAGCGTTTTGACATAAAAAATATTTCAAGTATCAAGATACATGTATTAAATTTAAAATACCGGTTGTATAATATGTAAGCTTGTTCTGAAAATTTTATATTGGTTTTCTGCATATTGAATATTTATTAAATGTTCGGCCAAATCTCGTAAAACAACACAAAAAAGAAATGAAATGAATAAAAAATTGTTTTATTTCAGTTAACTCATGCATATTTGAAGGGTTTCTATGGGTAAATTTATTTAAATTATTCGGTTACAACAAATTTTGCAGAAAACAATGCTTAATTTATTTATAAGCTTGTCAGGAAATTTTTATGGAGCTTATTTTATTGTTAATCGTTAACAAGTTAAATATTTGTGAATAAGCACATAAAACTGAACTGAACAGGTCAAAATAGCGTCCTCAAAACAGACATACGAACAACAGGCATTAAATTTAAAATAAAAATTTATTATTATGTTGTTATTATAATAATATAAAAATTATTATTTTATATAATAATAGTTTTTTTTATTTAAAAACAATTAATGAAAACCGACAAATATAGATTTTGTAATCCAACCGTTGAATTTACCGAACACCCAACTAACATTACAAGGTTTTGAAAAATACTATGAGGTTATATGATCAAGTTTTCATTCAAGTTTTAAAGTTTCTCTCATTTTTTACCGATACACTCACACTTTAAAAATTTGTGAGAATTTGCTATCAAGTTTTCGTTTAATTGAGTGTTTCAAAGTACATTCTAGAAAACAGCTGATTGAAGTTTTTTCCCTCAAAATATTTTTATTTGTTTTCTTGTGGACATCTTGCATAAAAACTTGCTTTAAAATTGCGTGTAGTCTACGTCACAACTTTAAATTTTTGTGAATTTTGACAAGCAGTATGTGTAAATTTCTTGAAAGAGAGTTGAACAAAAACTTGACCGTGTGACTGCACTGTAAGACCTTTAAGTTGCGGGTGCCGGAATACTTAATTGATTTACTTGAATTTGGAAGATTTTTTAGAAATAGACAGCTGAAGATTCCAAAGTTAAGACCTAGGTTGGAGCGCTCGTTTTGTGCAAAGGTCTCTAGGGAATTTGCCTATGTCATTAAGAACATTTGATTTTTCTATATTGTGCTGAATATACAGTAGCTCACAGCTTATTTCGTGCAGGCGCAAAATAAAACTTTTCAACTTTATAGAATTAAAATCATTTATAATACCAAAAAAATTTTGGTTTTCAATGTTAGCTGTTTATATTTGAAATAAAATGCATAACTTAGAAAATCTGAAAATTTTGTCTTTCTTTAGTAATGATGAAAAAAGTTTATTTCTTAGAAAAAAAAAAGCTCACAGCTTATTTCGTGCACTCTCTTTAACTGGAGATTTTGTATTCATATGTAGGTTCTGATCAGATTACCGTTACTTTTCATTTTATTTGGTGTTTTCTTTTGCTATTGATATGCGTATAATTTAATTTCAACTCCATTGAAAAGTATAAACAAGTGCTTTTTGAAAGATGGGTTAGCGGCATTTTAAAAAAGGTAAAATCAGCGAAAATAGCTGAGATAGTAGGGCTGAGTGCTAGTACAGTCCAATATATTATTCAAAGGTATGAGCGCGAGAATCGAGTGGCGGACAAGGGCAGAAATGCTCCAAACAAAATTTTTACAGATGCTGATAAAAGAAAAATTGTCCGAAAAATTAAGGAAAACCCTAAAATATCGGCTCCAAAATTGATGGTGAAAAGTCAAAATGAAATGGGTAAAGTATACTCCACCGAAACAGTGCGCCGTGTGCTGGGCGAACATGGTTTCAATGGCCGAGTAGCTCCCAAAAATCCGTTTATATCTAAAAAGAATATGCAAAGTCGACTTCAATTTGTCCAATTTGTGACAAAGCCAATTTCATTCTGAGAAGACGTAATATTTGCTGATGAGTCGAAATTCAATAATAAACACTTAAAGCCAACTGTCAAACACGGCGGAGGAGGTGTGATGGTTTGGGCTTGCATTGCTGCCTCAGGAGTGGGCAACATCGTTTTTATCGAAGGCACAATGGACAAAAATATGTATTTAAACTTATTGAAAGAAAATTTGTGTGAAAGTGCCGATGCTTTGGGTATACGCGATCGATTTCGGTATTACCAAGACAACGACCCGAAACATAAATCGGGTATTGTGCAATCATGGCTGATATGGAACTGCCCACACCTCATGAATCCACCTCCACAATCACCCGACTTAAACGTTATCGAAAATTCATGGGCAATTTTGGACTCGGCTATACGAAAAAGGCAAATTAGGAATCTGCATGAACTAAAAACTGCACTGGTTGAGGAATGGCAAAAGATTCCGCGCGAAACTACTCAAAAACTTGTTGTTTCGATGGAAAGTCGCCTTAAGGGAGTAACTAAAGAGAAGGGAAGCCATACAAAATACTAAGCATAGTCCATGCAAGTTTTTTCTAAGGCTGCTAGAAGTGCACGAAATAAGCTGTGACCTGAATTTTTCATATATCTTAAGTTTTTTTTTAATTACTTTTGCATATAGTTATAAATATGAATATAAACTTCTTGTTTAAATAAAGGAATGTTTTTATAAAAATTGCGCGTTTAAATTTTTTTGATATCATTTACAGTTTATTTAGTGTAGTCGTTCAAAGTTGTGGTTTGAAGCTGCACGAAATAAGCTGTGAGCTACTGTAAGTAGTCTTTCAGCTTATAAATATTTATTTATTTATTTATTTGTATTTGGAAGGCCACAACACAGAAAGGTTATATAGGCCGTGTGTATGTATACCAATAAAATAAAATAAAAAAAAAACGAAATCTTAAAAATTACAATTAATTTAATCTAATTACAACATTAAACTAATTACAATATTAAATACAAGGTTTAAATCGAAAATTTATTTCAGTAAGGAATTGTTTAACTTTTCCGAATTCATTATTTCTTGACAGGATTTCAATGCCATTTATTTTATATTTAAGACGTTTTTCTTGCAATAATCTACAGTCATTAAATATATGAAAAACACTTAAAACTTCACCGCAGTTGCAAATAGGGGGTTGTTTTTTCTCAATAATATATTTATGGGAAAATAAGCAATGGCCTATTTTTAGTCTAGTAGATTCAATAAAATCAGTTTTAGGTATAGAAAGAGCTTCAAATGTATGGACAATATTTTTTTGAATTTTATAGAGCTTAACATCGTTATTGCTCTTCCATGTATCTTCCTAGGTATCTCGTATATATTTAACTATTAAGATTATATAATCCGAATATTGAAATTTAAAATCTGAGCAAATATTAGTTGATAAAGACTCTTTTGCAAGCCTATCTACTTTTTCGTTTCCTAAAATACTCAAATGACTAGGAATCCACATAAAATTTATTTGATGATTAGGAATGGATGAAATCATATTTCGTATTTGTTGCACAATCATATTATTACTGAAAATATCTTGCAATCCCTCTAATATGCTTTTACTATCGGAAATGATAAGTGATCTTTGTCTATTATTCACCAAAATGCCTACACATGCCCTGATTGCAGCTAATTCGCTTGTATAAACTGATGAGTGATTATGAATACGTTTTGTTATGAATGAGTCCTCACCGAGCACTGCAAATCCTGAATTTTCATTCATTACAGAACCATCTGTGTAAAATTTAGAATAGTTTATATATTTCGTATTAACTATTTCAAGAAATTTTTGCTGAACTACTTCAGGAGTCATTTGACTTTTGATAGTGTATGCCAAACTAAAATCGACGTTAATATTAGAAAAGCACCAAGGGGCAAAATTAGAGTATATACGATTTTCAATGGATTCAAAATTAATGTTGTATTTAGAGTTGACTTTCTTAAGTTCATCAATGGTTCTTACATATAAAGGAAGAAATTTCGGATTTCTCGCTCGTAGTTGATTTATTTTTATCATATCAGAGATCTTAGTATGAAATGGGTGATTTGGTAAGGAGTATATTTTTAAAATAAAATTAAGTGAAAGTTTTAGTCTTCTTAGGTATAGAGGCGGACATGAAGATAAGATTTGTAAACTTTTGGATGGACTAGTTTTAAAAGCCCCAAGAGAGAGTCGAATTCCTGTATTTAGTATAGGATCTAATTGCGCCAGATGGGACTTAGTAGTAGAAGAATATATAATTGAAGCATAGTCTATCGTCGGAAGAATAATTGAGCGTAATATTATAAGAAGAGTATAGGGATCAGATCCATATTGAGAACATCGCAACATCCTAATAATATTCAGTTTCGAATAAGCTTTAGCTTTTATGTTTTTTATATGAGTTTTAAACGTTAATTTTTCATCGAACGTTACTCCCAAGAATTTAAATTCTTTAACAAAATTAATTTCTTGTCCGTTAATCTTTATATTATGATTATTAAATATTGTTTTCTTACGTCTTGAGAATTTAATTGCTACAGTTTTTTCCTTATTAAACTGAAATCCACTTGTATTATTCCAACTTTCAAGTTTGCTTAAAGTTTTTTGAATTTTATTAATAATACCCGAAATTTTTTTACCTCAGCTATATATAACAAGATCATCTGCGTATAACAAACCCTTAACATCTTTAGTACAGTTTTTTAATATATCATCAATTCCTAAAAGAAAAAGTGAAACACTTAAAACTGAACCCTGAGGAACGCCATTTTCAAGACTATGGTAATCGGAAGATGTATTTCCTACTATGCAACAAAATTCTCTTCTGAGTAAAAAATTAGAAATAAACGCTGACATATTCCCTTTTATACCTGATAAATTAGTTTTTTGAAAATTAGTTGTTTCCAGACAGAGTCATACGCCTTTTGGATGTCGAAAAAGACAGCAATTAAATCTCTACCAAATGAAAAATTTTCCATTATATCAGAATGAAGTATGGTCAAGTTATCAATTGTTCCTCTATTTTTCCTAAAACCAGATTGATTGATATTAAGAATATTATGACTTTCTATATACCAAATTAATCTTTTATTTATAATTCTTTCTAAAAGTTTGCAAAGGCAATTTGTAAGTGATATCGGTCTGTAGTTCTTTCTTTTAGTTCCATCCGTACCCGGTTTTAAAACTGGAATGTTTAAAGCTTTTCTCCAGTTAATTGGAAATATTTGTTTCATCCAAATAATATTATTAAAGTCTAAAATATATCGTGTACAGTTTTCATTCAGATTTTTAATCATTTCATATCTTATATTGTCTGGACCAGGAGAAGAGCCATTACATGATCTAAGAGCAGATTTTAGTTCAGTTAGTGTAAGCTTGGTATTATATGGTTCATTATGGTTTGAAAAATCAAGTGGAAAATTTGTGGAATGAGCATAAGACCTAAAAGCTGGGGTAAAATTTGAAGAGGATGAATTTTGTGCAAAATTTAATGCTAGAGAATTAGCTATTTCTTTTTTATTTATTATTGTAATGCCATCTTCAAGTCTCGAAATTTCATGAAAACTGGAAGAATCATTTAATGTTTTAATTTTTTTATATACAACAGAGGATGGTGTACGTAAACTTATAGTGTTGCAAAATTCCTGCCAAGATTTTCTTTTACTTTCTCTAATGGTTTTTCGAGCAAGAGATTTGGCTTTAAGGAAACTTTCCAGATTGTTAGCACTAGGGTTTCTCTTAAAATGATTTAACAGTCTTCTTCTTTCCTTAATTAAATATTTTATGTTGTCATTCCACCAGGGTACTGTTCTTTTATTGTGATTAGAATTTTTTAAAGGAATTGAGATTTCAGCTGCTTTTAAAATTGTTTTTGTTATATAAGCTTCAGCTTCATCTATGCTTTGAAAATTCTCTAAGTCTTCTGTAAAATTACAAGAAAATGTTTCCCATTTAGCTCGTTTTATATTCCAACTTGGCCTACGTTCCAAATTTTGTGTAAAATTGTTTAAAGATATCATTGGATAATGATCACTACTGTGGAGATCATCACTAATATTCCATTCAAAATAATGTTGAATGTTTGGAGAAATTAAAGAAAGATCTATGTTGCTGAAAGATCCATGTGCAAAGCTAAAATGTGTATTGCAATTTATATTATTTAAGATATTAAGTTCATTATCGTTAATAAACTCTTCAATTATCTTTCCCTTCAAATCTGTTTTACAAGATCCCCAAATCATATTATGAGAGTTAAAGTCCCCCAAAATGAGATAAGGAAGATTAAAATGTGAAACTAAATTATTTAGATCATTTTTTGAGAATTTTTCTGATCCGGGAAGATACAAGGAACAAAGAATAAATTGAAATGGAAAATTTATTTTAATCGCAACAACTTGAAGAGTAGATGTAATAGGAATTTGCTCACCCTTAAATACATTATTTAGATATATACAAACACCACCATGAGCGGAAGTAGCAGAAGGAATATTTTTAAAATAGCATGTATAATTTTTAAGTTTTGTATAATAATTTGATTTAAATCTTGTTTCTTGAATACAAAACGCTAAGCAATTTATTTTAGATATGATCAGTTTAATTTCATCGATATGTGCCGTGATACCGTTGCAATTCCATTGTAATATTTCGTAATTATTCATTGGAACTAGATATATAATCCATAATATCATCGTTACTATTGTCGTTATTATTTTTTGAGCTTGAATTTGATGAACAAACTTTTTTCTTTTTCTCAGCATTTATTAATTCTCTTTTCTTTCTTTTGGACAATTTTTTTGGGAGAATTTCAACCTTCGAGCCATCTGCTTTGGTAAATCGACGCACTGGGGAGATAGGTGGTTCAGTTCTACTTGATTGTGGACCAGCATTGATTTCTTTAGTTGTATTTGATAATTTAATTTCTTTTCCTTGACATTTGCATTGGCAGTTACAAGTTTTAGAAACATTAGCGTATGTAGTAAAAAGTTGATTTTGTTTATTATATTCTTTGCGAGCTTCGCTTAACGTTTTCTTCTGTATTATTTTAATTTTTTGGATAGCAAATTCTTGTTTAAATACATTACAATCTCTAGAGAAACTATTATTATACTTGTTGACAATTAATACACTTTGCCTGACGATTGCATTTTTCTCGACGACCTGTTGTATCAATAGATGTGTGTTTGACACTACTGCAATGTGGGCACATTTTTTCTTTAGAAAGACAATTTTCTGATACATGACCAAACTGATAACACGTAAAACATCGTAAAGGGTTGGGAATAAATGGCTTTACACTAGCCGACATATAGCCCAGAAATATTTTTTCAGGAAGGTCACAAATATTAAATGTTACAACATACAAACCAAGATCTTCTTGTGTGAGTAACCTTGTTACAGGATCCCTTTTCTTTAACCTTTTGATTTCAACGACATTAGGATTCTGCTCAGTAATCTCATTTAGGATTTCATCATCATTCATCGAACGTAGATCATTGGAGTAAAATATTCCCTTAGACTTGTTAAGAGATGCATGTTCTTCAACTTTTACAAATATATCCATTGATAAAGAAATAATTTTTATAATTTTATTGGCTTGTTTTGCGTTAAAACATTGTATAAGTAGTTGTCCAGACTTGAGTTTTTTGCATAACTTTACCTTTCCACCAGCTGCATCAATAGATCGTTGAATAAGAAATGGAGACACGTTGCTTAGGCCTTCAGAAGCTTTCAATCCCACTCTGGACATTATTAAGAAAATTGGATCTAAAGAATTTTGGTTCCTAACCATTTTGTCCCTATCAAATAGGAGACCTCCCATGTTGGGAGAAAAGATTATTGTTTGAAATTAGTTCTACAAATATTATTTGTAAACGTTAAAAAGGAGAAGACTATATTTTTCTTTCTTTGATTCACACAAATAAAAAAGCACAAATTAAACTTTCTTTTTTTTTTTTTTTTTTATTTTAAAAATTAAAATATATTTTGTCTTTTTGATTTTAAATTCAAAGTTGAGAAAAAAATTATGTTATTTTTCAGACGTCTTTACTTGACGAAAAAACCTATAAATATTTATTTATGTGTTTTTGTTTGAGCTCTTCATTTTACAATAAAGGTTCAATCAGAGGTGCCATAACCATAAGCATATAAAACAGCTGTTCAAACCAACCTTATGGGAAACACTGTATTTGATTATTGGTGACATGCCATATTTTTATTTTTTTCCATAACCATATACAATTGACTATTGAATTTAAGTATTAAATGTTTGTTTTTTATATTATTCTTATTTTTTACGTTCACATCATTTTATTGGTATGTTTTAATTATATTTATCGGTGCGCAGCTTTTTTACCAAACCGCAAGACAAATAAAAGTTGCTTATGGCTATGGCACCACTATTCGCTGGCAATTAACATGGTTATGGTTAGGGCCATGGTTACGGCTATGGCGTTATGGTATGGCACGTCTAATTGAACCTTAAATATTTTTACAATTTTATATATTCTTTTTTTTTTTTGTTATATAGTTATATAAAAAAATATTTTATTTGTAGTTTTGTTACTTTGTTAAATATTTTTATCTTTTATTTTTCATATTATTACTAGTGGAAACTTTAGAGTAATAATACAACACAAATATTTAAATTTTCAATGTGATTTATTTGATGGAATCAGTAGAGAGCGGTTTGATGCACAAAATGTCATACAAAAAATCGATTTTTCCAATTTTCCGCAATTTTCCATGATTTACACCAAGAACTTTCTATTTTCTGATTTGGAAAGTCGTTAAGAAATAATTTCACGCAAAATTTCATACAAAAAGTCGATTTTTCCAATTTTCCGACTTTTCCGGAGGGATTTTCCAATATTTTCTTCCGTAAAGACCTTCTCCTCGAAAATACAAGTAACTAACAAAAAATTTTATAGAAATCGGCCTAGCCGTTCTCGTGTGTGTGTGTGTGTGTGTGTAGACTTTTTCATTGTATGTAGATAATTATCGAGCAGTAACGTTTTTTATAATCTGAAGTAAAAAAGTGCCTTCGTGACCGTGTGTTCCAAGCAAAAATTCTAGCTGTAAAGAGGCATTTTGTACAGTTCAAATTGATAGCAAATTTAGCGCGATCTCAGTTATTGTTTTGATTGGCATACTGAGATCAAACATAGCCTCCAATTCTAGAACGCCCATGTAAGAATGAGTTATTCAGGTTGGATCGTTGTATCCCGAGATTGGGTTCACGCATGCGTTTTTGGCATCTCCAAAGGAGTATTGGTAGTTATAATAAGCAGATGGTGTTAACTGAATGATTGTAAGTTTGGTAGGGAAATTTCGCGCCAAATGGTGAAAAGAAACAAGTCATTCTAAACTGCTGGCAGGTTTAACGGGTCATTAGATATTTGATATACATATCAGTAGGCTAGGGTCTTTTGACAGACACCTGATGAGAAGAAGAATATCTTCCTCTTTTTTGGCAAATGTCGACCACATCATTCTTCGAAATAAAATTGTTTGTTAAAAGACAAAACATCTGAATTACCAGGAATGCATTGCATGTTTAGGTTGACATGTGGGCAAGCATTGCCATGATGAAATCGTTATTACTTTATAGCTTCTTTGCAGCAATTAACTTATCAAAAGGTAAAATTTCTTTGTTATAAAAAAAATTCAGAATGACAAATGTTCATAAGGAAAAATCAGTATGATTATTTTTTTGGTTATTTAAATTTTATTTTTTTTTACACAAATCGTAATAAGTGAGTTAAAAATTGGTTATAATTACATAATTTACAAGAAAATCAATTGTTTATTTAAGGGATTCGACGTATGAAGATCTCTCTGATGAAACTGTGTTGCGAGCTTTAAAAGCTATTTCGGAATCAAAAGCCATTAATAAAACGGAGATTCTATTCCCGGTTAATGTGTCACGTGACGAAAATGTTAAAGCTGAAGAACAGAAACGCGCCATTGAATTTCACGTTGTCGGCAATTCCTTGACAAAACCTGTTGATAAACAAACAATACTCTGGCTACTGGGGCTACAAAGTGTTTTTGCTCACCAGTTGCCAGAAATGCCTCGAGAATATATATCACAATTAGTATTTGATACCAAACACAAGACTCTAGCACTAATTAAAGAAAACATGCCAATTGGTGGTATTTGCTTTAGGCCATTTCCTGATCAACAATTTACGGAAATTGTTTTTTGTGCAGTAACAATGTCGGAACAAGTTAAAGGATATGGCACACATCTTATGAATCATTTAAAAGACTATAGCATTCAAAAGAATATACATCATCTTTTGACATATGCCGATTGTGATGCAATCGGTTACTTTAAAAAACAGGGATTTTCCAAGGATATAAAGTTGGCACGACCGGTATATGCAGGCTTTATAAAGGAGTATGATGGAGCTACTCTAATGCATTGCGAGTTACACAAAAATATTGTTAACACACAGTTTATATCAGGTAAGTTTACAAGTATGTGTTAAAAGTTGAAAGATTTGTAGTTTACCTTAATATTTCTAAATTTAAATTGTTTTAAGTACTCGATTTTTTCCACATATCTGACTTTTTTCAAATATGCATACAATTTGCAAATTTAAAATATATTTTTGTTTTTTAGTAATAAGACGCCAAAGTGAAATTCTTAAGGAGCTTATTGCTCAGCGCCACAATGAGGTGCAAAAAGTTCGACCTGGTTTGACGTGCTTTAAAGAAGGTCTCCCTTCCATACCTGTAGAATCAATTCCTGGATTGCGCGAAATCGGCTGGAAACCTCAAATGCGTGCTCAAAGAACTTCAAGACCTTTGGAGGAGTCTTCAGATCCTGAAAAATTGGCAGCTTCGTTTGCCGCTGTCTTACAATCTGTGCGCCATCATGCATCTGCGTGGCCTTTCCTGAAACCCGTAACAGCTGCCGAGGTACCAGATTATTATGATCATATAAAATATCCCATGGATTTGAAAACAATGGGAGAACGTCTAAAGAAGGGTTATTATGTGACTAGACGTCTTTTTATGGCCGATATGGCTCGTATATTTTCGAATTGCCGCTTTTACAATTCACCTGAAACGGAATATTATCGTTGTGCTAACAATTTAGAACGTTATTTTCAGACTAAGATGCGAGAATTAGGTTTGTGGGATAAATGATGTCGAGCTTTATCTGCTAATTTGGAACCACCTGCTGAAAAGATTGGAAATGACGACGCAGATTATGACGGCGATGGAAATGACGATGCTAATAAAATTTCTAAGGATGAGCGTAGTGCAACCAGCAATATAAATATTTCTAATACAAACAATTTACCCCAATATACTCTTTTAAATACAACATGTGAAAACACGTTTTTAAGTGGAAATTTAGGCGTTTTCTCTTCCCTTCCAGATGACATTTTCACTAACTAAAATAATTTTCTAAATTCGAAATATTTTTTCTTATTTTCTTCTAATTACAAAACAACATTACATTAATGTTGTTTTTTACTTTAACTTTTGTTTTTGTAAATTAAATTAAATTAAATTGTTTTTCTTATACTCTAATTGGTTTTGAAAGTTTTCAATTTAATAAACATAGATATATTAAATTAGTTTACGAATTAATCATTTGCATATTTTATTGTTCTTAATTAATGAAGTAAACCACTGAAAGTATAATACGTCAAAAAACAAAATACGTTAGCGGAAATCTCGGTTTGTTTTAAACTTAAAATCCTTTTAATTATAACAGCGATTTAAAACAACTTGCATATAAATGCATTACAACATCTACTACATTTTCTAGTATTGTAGATGGTGCAAACATAATAAATTAAATGTTGTTTTTGTCATGTTTTAAATTTACCAAGATTTACTCTTACGGTCTACAAGAGCAAACCGTGTATTCCGCCATTATTTTAATCGTAAACGTTAGTAAAATATTGTAAATAATTTCGTAAAACTTATGTAAGATAAAAAACCATAAAAATGTTCACCAATTTAATATATAAATTAACAAATACAATATGTATTATATATATTAGAAAATGAAAATAAATATTTAAAAAAGTAAAAAAAAAACTTTTTTAGAAGTACATATAGGAAAGACTAGCAATGCTCACGACTTCGTCTGCGTACAATTATACCGGTAAAATAGGGTGCTTTCACAATTTTATTTTCTCTAAGAAATGACTTATTCTTACGAAAAAAAGTATCCTATATTTGAACCAAGGTTCTAATAGTATGTTTACACGGCAATGTGAAGCACTTGCTTCGCTCTCTGAATCATGATTGCGAAGCATGCCGTTTCCACGACACATACTACATGCTTCACATTGACTTCTGTTCTAAAATTTTGTTTTTCGTTTCAATTTTAGTATTTGTAATTAATAAAATTTTAAATTATAATATAATTATTTGTTTTTATATTAACACATATTTACACAGCACTTTTTTTAATATTGGTTTACTTTTTTTGTTTACATTTATATACAGCTAGTTCAGATAAACTTGCGATAAAAATTAGGGAAGACAGAAATTTTTCGTGCTTCGCAAGTAGATTCAAGCTGAATCGTCTCAAAACAAAATGCTTCGCTCTCAAGATTTTATATGGCGAAGCACGTTGATTCGGTCGTGATTGAGCTGTGATTCATGAAAAGAGAGCGAAGCAAGAATATTGGGCTCCGTGTAAACATAGTATAAGAGACCTCCTCACAACATTTAATTCAAATAGACCGTACTGACTTATCTTGTTTTAAATTTTCTTAGCATCGCAATAGTTATTATCAAAAGTATATTAATATTTTTAACTGCGCCTAAACCTTGGCATAAATCTAGCCTTGTTTTCTCACTATGTTCTATGTATGTATATTTAAGCTAATTGATTTAGCAGACATTTAGAAATCAACATCTGTTCATTAATGATGGATGAATGGTAAAAAATAGAAAGCCAACTTCTATTTTCCTAACGTTTTTTAAAAAATAAAAACCAAAAATTCGGGAAACAAAATTCTAACAAACTAAAAACATCGAAAGTTTACAAAAATATCACATTTTCATAAAAAACTGCTACTTTTTAAATTATCCCGATTATATTAATTACCGATATTGATTATTGAGGGTCAAAGCACGTATCGATGGCGATTTCGCTACTGCTTACTTAGCTCTTCAGGAAACTTCTGACAAAGTTTCAAATAAACTAAAAATTTGTGTCCAAACAATAAAGCGAAGACAAAAATCAAATTTTAAGCAAAAATAACAATAACCATCATTCTCGATCAGGCATTTGCCGTATAAACATTCTTTTGAATTTTTTCCGAGTGTGTTGTGTTTTACTGTCAACAAAATAATTTTTGTTATTTTTTTTTTGAAAATAATTGATTTATTTATTATTCTTGTAATAACCCCTTTCTGATACACAATTAATAAAACACAATGATTTTCAATTTAATTGCTCTTTTTTTATTTAGCTTTACTTTTGTGTCTAGGCCTCCTCTGTTGCTTACTTATTTTTTCAATACCCTTTTTTACGAGAGACTCAACAACTATCTCTGTGTTGCCAGATCTAACAAACTAACTAGCGTTGTCAGGTCTCCACATTCCTCCAATGTTTTTCAGCTTCAGCGTTAGTCTTGGGTTTAGCTGCTCTTGGTCAATTTGTTTCTCCACACGATCTGCACAAGAATTATTATCGCCTACTTCCGACGTTGTTGGCAATTTCTTCAGATGGCTAACGTTGCGCCTGTATAGCTTATCATCCCTACGGATCGTGACATCATTTCCCTGTCGCTCAACAACTTCACATGTTTCTTGACCAAACGTCGGTGTCAACTTATTGGGGAAAATTACATTTTGCACCAACACTTTGTCTCCAACTTGAATCTCACTTTGTTTTGCTCCGCGATCTTTGTCCGCCTTTTCTCTTCCTTTTTCTTTATTGATAGCATCCAAGTCTCTAGCCTCGGCATCTAGAACGTTTTCACCGACATCAAAGATAGATGGTATTTTGTCTCGAATCACGCGTTTGAATAGTAATTCCGTTGGAGCTTTCCCAGTCGTTCCATGAGGGGTGACATTGTACATAAGCAGGAACTTTTGGATTTCCTTCTTATAGTCTGCTCCATTACTATGAGCTATCCGCAGGCGCTTGACGATTGAACGATTCATGTTCTCCACTTCGCCATTCGCTTGCGGCCAGTACGGTGGAGACGTCATAATTTCGATATTTTTATTCGCGCAATACCTCCTAAATTCATCGCTGACAAACTGACGACCATTATCTGTTGTGACTGACCTAGGGTAACCCAGCCGAGAGAACACCTCATCCAGAAAATCAATTATTGCGCTTGATGTAATTTTCTTTAGAAATTTTACCTCTTGGTACCTCGAATAATAGTCAATGACCACAAATATGAAATCATTGTTCGGTAACGGTCCTAATAGATCCATTGCTAGGCATAACCATGGTCCTTCTGGCAAAGCGCGTCGAGTCATCGGTGCCGGTTGGGACGGCCTTGATACCAACAAACATTCACGGCAGTTTTTTACATGTTTCTCAACATCTCGATCTATTAGTGGCCACCATACTTTTGATCGTACCCGCCGCTTCATCACCGTCTCACCTGGATGACCTTCATGTGCCAACGATAAAACTCTTGTTCTTAGCGGACCGGGTATTACGATTTTGGTACCTCGTAGAAGAATATTACCCAACGTACAAAGTTCAAGTCGAAACGGGAAATATCTATTGGATGTAGTCAACGGCCATGAATTATTTTTAATGCATTCCACCGCTTCCATTAGTTCAAGATCGGACCGGTTATTCTCCACGATCTCAAGAATTGAAACTGCTCGCGGGACAGCTTCTTCGATTATAGAGCATATGCTGCTTTCAGCTTGTTGATCGAAAGACGTATTGTATTCGATTTTGCATAATCTGGATAATGAATCGGCGATGTTATGTTTACCAGCCTGATAAATGATTTTAAACCTGAATGACTGAAGACGTAACACCCATCGCTCGATACGAGCCGGAGGCTTTGATGTAGGTTTGAAAATTGTTTCCAAAGGCTTGTGATCCGTTACTAATTCAAACTCGATGCCCGCCAAGTAATAGTAGAACCGTTCGACGCCCCAAACCAATGCAAGACTTTCCTTTTCTGTTTGTGAGTATCTACGTTCAGTCTCGGACAAACTTTTGCTCGCGAACGATATTACGTGTGGCATGTTGTCGCTAAATTGCAGCAGGACCGCTCCGAGGGCCACTGGACTCGCGTCAGCTATTAAGCGAGTGCATCTTTTTGGGTCGAAATATGATAATGTTGGAATCCTGGCCAGTTGCTTTTTCAGTTTAACAAAAGCTTCATCTTCGCGCTGACCCCAGTCGAACTTCACATCTTTTTTCGTTAAATACCTGAGCGCATCCGTAAGGTCAGCCAGATCCGGTATAAATTTTCCTAGATAGGTGACTAATCCCAGGAAACTCCTTAGCTCCTCCTTGCTAGTTGGTGCACGAAATTTCATGATGGTGTCTACTTTCCCGGGATCTGGATTTATGCCTTTATCAGACAAAATGTGGCCTAAGAATAGCAGTTTCTCTGTTTTCCAAATGCATTTCTCCCTGTTCAGCAAAACATTCGCCTTCTCAAAAACTGTCAACACCTCTTTAAGATTTTTGTCGTGTTCAGACCCTGTCTTTCCAAACACGATTATATCGTCCAAATAGTTTATGGCGCAGTTACAAGGCGCCAAAATGCTTTCCATAATCCTTTGGAAGATTTCCGGTGCAGAGTTCACGCCGAATAATAACCTTTTATATCTAAATAACCCTTTTGACGTGATGAAGGTGGTTATCTCACGACTCTCCTCCTCTAGTTCCAACTGGTGGTATGCATTTTTGAGATCCAACCTAGAAAAGTATTTAGCACCCTGTAGCTTGGTCATGAAAGAATCGAATGTTGGTAGCGGATAATTTTCCCTTAATATGGCCAAATTCGCACGTCTCATGTCGATGCATAATCGAATATCCCCGTTACCTTTAAATACAATTACTACCGGAGATATCCAGGGGCTAGGTCCTATCACAGGTTCTATGATACCCTGTTCCAGAGCTTCATCTAATTTCCTTTCGACCTTTTCTTCTATGGCAGATGGAACTCTCCGCAGTGGCTGTTGGACAGGTTTTACAGACGTGTCAATTGTCAGTGAAACCTTAATACCTCTAATTTTTGGAAACACATGGCAGTTCTCGATTTGATTTACTCCACGTCCTAGTTTCAAAACGCCCAATTTGATTGCAGTCACTCGGCCCAGCAGTGATTTACGCCCATTCTCAATTACATAGAACGAGGAAATCACGTTGGAAACTAGATCAAGGCCTATTACCGCTTCGAAAACAGCTTTCACCTTGAGTAAATTGTTTCCCGCATACGCACGAAACTGATTTTCAGACTTAGCTCGTATGTTCCAAATCGTGGCATCTTCCCTACGGAGGAATTCCCAATCGTCCTCACTCAACAGGTTATAATGTGACCCAGAGTCAATCAGCATAGTAATCTTCTGGCCCCCTACATAGCACTCTATCATTTCGTCCATGTGCTCGCTAAACCTGTCTGCTATCTGGAAACAATTGTGTTCGTTCCACTTATTCCGCATAGATCCAGCTTCTGTTACTCCGTCACTTGAGACAAATTGAACATTTGAATATTTACGCTTTTTTCCATCTGTGTAACCAGAACCTAGCTGCTTGCGTTTTGAACCTTTCGTCTTGCATTTGCGGGCAAAATGGCCAACAAACCCACATTTGTTACATTTTGAATTTTTAGCAGGACAGTCAGCACTTGCACCCTCATGATCTCGACGACCACATCTGCCACACTCAATATGTTGATTCTTTGCTTCAATTCTGTTTACATCGATGGATACATTGGGCAATTTCATAGCCTCTGACTGGTTATTTATCTGCTCATGGACGTGACACATTTCGATGGTTTCCGCGAGCGTATATTCTTTTTCTAGGAGCCGTTTCTTTAAATCATTTGGTGCCCAATTATCAATAAGCTTGTCTTTCAGATTTATTCCTAATGTCTCATCTTTCGTCTCGCCGAATTGGCATTTCGCGGCCTGGTTTCGTAGGCGTACAAGGAATTTGTTGAAACACTCGCCTCCTTCAGGCTTTAGCGAACGAAAAAGGTGTCTTTCAAAAGTCGAGTTTCTTTCTGGTGAAAAATATTCGTTGAGCTTTTCAACCAGAGTTTTGAATGCATCTACACCTTTATCTGTATCTTCGGACCCTACAAGTGCCCCGGGAATACTGTACACAACCTCTTGGAGTTGTGTACCGCCCAAATACAGTAGCTTGTTCCTTTTCTTCGCAGCGTCCTTTATTTCTTCTGCGTCCAGGTATATGGAAAACGAACGATACCATTTTTCCCATTCTGTGCGCAGAAGTGCCTTGTCTATGGCATCACAAAGGAAAGGTGATATGCCTGCCGCACTCATCTCATTAATGTTTCCCACTAGTTCACAGTCCTTACAATTAAATGTAATGCAATTGTATACTTTCCGGCCGACAATCTAATGTCTTTTGTATCTCCTTATCTGCAATTAAATGCAAAACAATTTAATGTCTTCCCATTTGTTACAATTAAATGTCGCACTCACATGGTTTCGCTTTTTCCTCCTTCTTCTTTTTCCTCAGGTTATTATCACAATTCAATGTTGACAATTTAATGTCTTTCGCTGCAATTTAATGCAAAGGAAATAAATTTTTCTCTCTCTGCAATTTAATGCAGCCAATGTAATATTCCTGTATCTGCAATTAAATATTTACCTCAGTCGCCAATGTAATAACCCCTTTCTGATACACAATTAATAAAACACAATGATTTTCAATTTAATTGCTCTTTTTTTATTTAGCTTTACTTTTGTGTCTAGGCCTCCTCTGTTGCTTACTTATTTTTTCAATACCCTTTTTTACGAGAGACTCAACAACTATCTCTGTGTTGCCAGATCTAACAAACTAACTAGCGTTGTCAGGTCTCCACAATTCTAATAATTTTCCTTGGTTTTATGTTCTGGTCAGTGTTATACAATAAACTTTTAAATTAATATAAATATAACAACATGAATGGGGTCCACCCCCCAAATTATAATCGGTTCAGGGAACTTGATTCCTTGGCCGGTAAATGCAAAATAAATAATAAACGACCTGAAGTTTCTTCAAATGAACAACATTTACCCCGATACTAAGTTGCGTCTGCTACATCAACAAAGCTTGATGTTGTAGTTTCATCCTTGACATCATATAACATTTTTCAAGTTGAAAGAGATCTTAATTTTATCTGTAAAGATCGCTTGGATGTCATGGAAATGAGAAGTGCGGATCTCCTTATCAAAGTTCCAAACAAAAAAATTGCTGAATTATATCTAAAAGCACACTTCGTGGATTGTAATCCAGTAAAGTTCACCCTTCACAAAACCCTAAATACCATCCAAGGACGTATATTTTCGAGAAAAATCATAGATATCTCAGAAGAGGAATTACTAGACTCGCTCAGATCTCAAAAAGTTGTTGAGGTTCGTAAAATCATGAAACATGATGGAAAAGAAATCAAGCCAACTGGTGCAGCAATTTTAACATTTTGACATCTTGTATCGTCTAGAAACGCTTAAACTTGGATAAGAGAGAGTTCCTGTCGATGAGTATATACCGAATCCTATGAGTTGCCAAAATTGTCAGAAGCTAGGCCATACCAAAAAACGTTGTCGAAATATGCAAAGAATGTGGAATACCAGCACCTCATAACCCTTGTACTAGAAAATATTGTGTTAATTGTCAACTTGACTCTCATACATCTTATAATTCCAAGTGTCCATCATTTTGGAAACATAAGTCTGTTAATTATTTAAGAATTTCAAGAAGATGTACTACTCGTCAAGCTTGGGAAATTTATAATAGTAACCCTACACTTAATATCCTTAAGCCTCCTATTAAAAAAAACTCAAATACCTCGTTCTTATACACAAGTTTTAACCGAGTAAGAAGTAATAAATTACTAACAACAACCTCTAATCATAACAACAAAGATTGTGCAACAACAGAACATGTTTTTAATTCTGACAAAACTAAAGTAGTTTCTACGAGGGCTGCTCTATATATTTCTGGCCTAATAGTGAAAATGCTAATATTTATAATCAAAAATGGTTTTATTATTTTTCAAAGTATTCTCCAGCATGATTTATACACTTTTGCATGCGCTCAAACCAGTTGTCGAAGCACTTTTTCCACTCCGATTGAGGCACCTCTAAAACATGGTTTTTGAACACTTCAACAGCTTCTTCTGGCGACGAAAATCGTTGACCACACATTTTATTCTTGATGTGCGGAAACAAGAAAAAGTCATTAGGTGCCAAGTCAGGGCTGTACGGCGGATGACCCATTAATTCAACGTTTTGGCCGGTCAAAAACGCTCTGGTTTAAGCCAATGTGTGAGAGCGCGCATTGTTATGGTGAACAATGATTCGTCTTCTCTTGTTGGTTTTTTGAATTTCTCCGATGACTTCAGCCAAACAAATTGTAGTGTACCACTCAGAAGTGACCGTCCTACGTTGCTCAAGCGGAACAGACTCCACATGACCAGTTTTGCCGAAGAAACAGGCGACCGTTTGCTTCGAAGTGCTTCTTCCACGAACAACTTTCGTTGGATTTTGCTCGTCTTTGAAGACCCACACGGTCGATTGTTGTTTCGTTTCGGGCTCATACGCATAGATCTATGATTCGTCACCTGTGACGTTCTTATAAACGTCTTTTGAAGCACCGCAATCGTATTTTTGCAACATTTCTTTGCACCAATCGACACGAGCCTTTTTTTGAGCGACTTTCAAATTGTGCGGGATCCAACGAGAACAAACCTTTTTTACGGCATCAATGTTCTCTGGCTCAACAGCCGTTTTTGGACGACCTTCACGGAACTCGTCTTTGAGCGAGCTTCGGCCACGATTAAATTCATTATACCAATTTTTCACAGTGCTATAGGATGGTGCTTCATCGGCATACAAAGATTTAAGTTCATTAATGCACTCTTGTCGTGATAATCCACGTCGAAAGTTGTTAAAAATGATGGCACGAAAATGTTCACGAGTTAATTCCATTTTTTTCTATATTAATTTTTTCAAGTCACTGTAAACAACACAAATAATGGTCGTATGTCAGAACGTTTTGAGTACGATTATGCTTAAAAATGACAAACTTTCCAATGGAAACGTCAGATTGCACTTGGCAGCACTCAGTGTTGCCAGGCTAGAAATATATATAGCAGCCCTCGTATAAAATCCAGTGATGATCTACTTTATTAAACTATAGTTATTAAGCATAACATCTGTGTTGTGCATATAACTAGTATATTTAAAGAATGTGTTTTAATATTAACGTCTTCTATGGTTGAAAATATTTCTCTGGCAAATGGTGTTCATCATCTTTTGCTGGGGGACCTTAATTCGCAAAATACTTTATGGGGTTCAAACACAAACTCTGCAAGTGGAAAAATTTTTGGGGATTTTGCTGATGATAAGGGCTTCATAATTTTGAATGACGGTTCACCAACATTACTTAATACTCGCTGTAAGCGGTTGACGTCACAATGGCCAGTACGGACCTTGCGCCGTCGCTTAAATGGTGTTGCTTATCGTTACCAGATGTAAGTGACCTCGCAGAAGGCAGCGCAAATAAAACGGCTTTTAAAAAAAGCTGCAAATGAGAGTATCCCCTTAAGTTGGGCACCAAGCAATAGAAACAATCCGGTGTGGTTTAATTCTACCATTTCTAAGTTGTTAAGTCGAAGACAACAGGCCTGGAAAATTGTTCGAAGATGTCGTAATCAAGCAAACTTGTTGGAATGCAGGAGGTCCAGTGCTAAGGTAAAAAGAGAATGTAAAATTGCTAAAAAGCGTGCGTGGGATAATTTCCTGAATTCTCTAAATCCAACGATGGATTTATGGTACTTATGGAACAAGGTGAACAACTTAAGAAAGGATAGGATAACGTCTTTCCCAACCTTATGTATCAACAATAGTAATATATCGCATCCTAAGCAAATTGCTAACAAATTTGCCGAGTTTTGGACTTCAATAAGTTCGGACTCTGTGCTTGATGCGTAAATTCTATTGTCAAAGAGAAATCTTGACATTAAAGACTTATCGCAGCCAGAAGATCAGTTTAATATGATGGCATTCCAAATTAAAGTTTCTGAACTTGATCACGTTATAAAAAATTTAAACGGTTCTACTCCAGCTCGGGATAAAATAACATATTCTATGGTTAAAATGGCTCCAGTTGATTTAAAATATCACCTTTGCAAGCTATATAGCAATATATTTATCTTCATGATTGGAAGATTGCAATTTTAACACCTATACCTAAGCATGGAAAGGACCCCAGTCAGCTATAAGGTTACCGGCCTATATCATTAATGCCTCTTCTCTCTAAAATTTTTAAAAAAATTTGGCTAAAAGATTCTGGAAATTCACAATCGATAAACTTTTAAAAAGTCAACATGCTTTTATTCCAAGGCATGGTGTGCACAGTATATGTCATGAGTTGGATGACACATTGAGGTTAAACCTTAAAAGACGTGTTCATAGCTTAGTAATTTCTGAAGACATTGAAAAGGCTTTCGACTGGGTTGTTCTTAATTACATAATTTTGGAATTAAATGAGTGGGGAATTCCTAAATGCATATTAGAGCTATTAAGATCATTTCTTATTCATCGCAAATTTATAGTCAAAGTGGATGGGTATTTTTCCTCTAGTTCTTCCCTGGACAATCTGTTGTATTATTCGCCGTTTATATTAATTGTTTAGCAAAGGCTAATAATATTTTTGGGATTGACTATGCTGGCATTTTTGCTGATAATATTTTTAAAATCGCTTCCGGAAACCATGAAGACGGTTGTAATATTCTAAACAACTTAGACCAAACTTTACGCAGTTGGGCAACAAGTAGAGGTGCTGTGATACCGGTAAGTAAAGCGGAAGATCTACATGTTTGTCGAAAAAGAGTTTGCTGTGCTAACACAATAAACATTAGAAGTTTCGAAATTAATATCACCAACCAAATGAGAATACTAGGCATTTTGTTTACAAAGAATTTATTATGGAATAAACACGTAAGATGTCTTTCCTCAAAATTGAGCAAAATAAACAATCTTCTTAAGCTGATTTGCTCTCGTTCGAAGGGTCCTCATATTAATACTGCCCTTCAAATCTGTTGATCTTTGATTATTGTTTATTGTTTTCGAACGGCATCAGGTTTATTAAGCGCAACGCCCTTGGAGTTACTTCGATTTGAGGCACGATATCAAAATTTTCAGTATATTTTGGAAAAAAGCGCAGCTAGTTTGGCATGAAGATCTTTTACAATTTCAAGTGATAGGCTTCATGATAAATTTCCCAATCTGCTATTGTGCAAATTGTCAGCAAAATACAAGTTGCCAGAAAAACTTTATCCCGCAAAAATTGGCAATAACTTTGCAATAATAGACTCCAGTTTATGTTTGTATCAAAAATTAATCCTATAGTCTTCAAAAAAAAGTTTGAAAAAAAATTTCATCTTTTAGTCCAGAAGTTGTATTTTATACGGATGGTTCTTTTCAGAACGGGGTTACTACATTTGCGGTGGTTGAACAAAAAAGTTTAACCCAATTTGATACAATTATAAAAGCACGTTTACCAAATGACGTTGGTATTTTTCCAGCAGAGCTAGCTGCTATTAAGGCAGCATTTTCCCTTGCCACTACAAAGCACTGCAGATCTCTTATTTGCACTGATAGCCTTAGTGCAATTAGGGCATTAACTAAAAATCACCTCGGAATATATAGCCATATTCTGGCATTGCCAAATGAAAATCAACAAGTACTCATTTTATGGGTGCCTTCTCACTTGGGTATAGCTGGAAAAGAATGCGCTGATGCAGCAGCCAAGGAAGCACAAAATATTTAACATGTTACGGAAGTCCCTAGTATACCAAGGGTAATTTACAGCCAATTCAGAGCATCGCAAAGACGACATCTTTCTTTTCCTGTAAGGCCTAAATATAACATCAATATGACAAGAAGAGACTGCGTTATGCTAAGTCGTCTTCGAGTTGGGAGAGCTAAGTTTAATACCAAACTCTACTATTCTGGAGTGGAACAGGCTAAGTGTGCTTTCTGTGATGTTACTCTTTCAGTTGCACATATTTTAACAGAGTGTGAAGTATCCAAACTAGACGAGTCCTTGAAAAAAATAATTGATTGTACGATGAACAATTATCTAGTATCCATAAAGAAATTGTTTGCAGAAAAACAGAGTTCAAGTGTATAATTTTGTTTTTTAATTTTACATTTTATTTATTATTTTCTCAAATTATAAGGTATTTTTCAAATTTGCTTTTCTAATGTTTTTTTCCTGTCTTAATTTACTTTTTAAATGCGCTCATATGGTCTTGCTACCCGGCGCCTTTTTATATACTACTTTTTTAAATTTATTTTTTTGGAGTATATTGTAAATAAATAAATAACAATAACCAACCGTAATTCTATTTTTCTTTCTCTATTGTAAACGGCTGACTTTTGTTCGGCTCTTTTTTACAGTTGAACGGTGTTCATCGATTATATCGCTTACTTATGTGTGTGTAAATACAAGTTTAATATTAATTTATTATGTTTGTTAAAAATTGGCCATAGTTCTTTTTCACATTTTCTATTTATTAAAAACTAAAAATTTAACAGGTAGGTCTTAATTAAAATTTTTCTTTATAAATGTATAACGCAAAGCACAATCATCTTTTTCCGTACAGAAAGTACCTTACTTGAAGAATTGACATTTAACGAAACTTGACGATATGTTATCTTATGTACATTATAGTTTACCATATATAATTTAATATATTTGCACAGTTGTTTAAGTTTGCTTAAGTTATTTTATGCACATTATAGTTGGGCCCAAGGCACATTCATTTTACTAGGTAGTAGCGGATCTACAACAAATACAACATGCCTTTTTATTGTTGTTTTGTGCGTTGGAAACGTCAAAAACACAAAGAAATAAAAGATAATTGCTCTCAATACAAATGCTTGCTTTGTTTGGCAAACGCTTGTTGTTAGTCTTTTTTGAAATTCGTAAACAAATAAAGGAAAATACAAACTTTAAAAAATAAAAACTTTTGACATTTTCAACTACAAACCAGCTGGGCGGACGACACTACCTAGTAAAATAAATCTGCCTTGGTTGGGCCTTTAAGCTTTTGTGTGCAAGTAATAATTTTGATATGTCTTTACTTTTTATCCAACGGGCTGCCGTCGATATTAGTGGTGGCTCCACGAAAATTTCGGTGCCAAATAAACGTACAGTAGTGGTTTTGTTTTGTTAACGGAGTAACTTTAAAAATAAACAATTTTAAAAATTTTTATCGCGAGTACAATTTTTAGAAACACAAAATTTTTGCAAATTTTCGTGATTCAAGGTAATTTATCGTTTTTTTTATTATATTTTGGAAGATTTGGTATTGACAATACATGTCAAGACCAAGTAAGAGTGCTAGTATCTATGTAAATTTAGTTAAGTGAAGTAATTCCAATCAAAAAAGCAAATATTGGGGTGACAGATTTGAAAAAAAAAGAAAATTAAAATTATGTACTACATATAAATAAATGGGTTAAGAATTTTTTTAAAATTTTAATATTTCCATAAAGATATCTTTAAAAGCTTTTAAATGATACACGCATTGATATTTTAACAAATTTGAAAATTTCAGATGATGTTTATATCTTATTTTTTAATTCTCTATTGCCGCACATATTTGGTTTTCGGTTGGATTTACTACAATCTTCCAAATGATATGGAAAAATTAGAGGAAGGCGTGGTATTTTCCCCGCTGCCTCGGAGAACATGGACCGATCATGCTAATTTCCAATAGCACCTCTTTAAATACTATTAGGCATATTCTTAATTCCACACGATATTTTCCGTTTATATTCCTCAAGCATTGTTTTTGTAAAAAATAATTTTATACCAACAATACTTTAAAAAAATATAAATATAGACTCGAAACATGCCTGTATGTCTGATCGATTGGCGTATATCAATTTTCTTTAGCTGATCTATTGTCTCGACAAACTTGATTTCAACACTAACACGGACGGACAGACTGACATCGCTCAATCGACTTCGCTATGCATTAGAACTCAGAATATCCCTTTCAGACCTGAAGCAAAACTACCGGGAATTTGTTTATAATTTTTGGAACATGTGGTCTCTACAGCGCATGAAAATATAATTAATGAATAGATTTAATCATTTTTATAACCTTCAAGGATTTTCAGGACACGTACGTCTGACGCGCACAATTGATGCACTCAATAATATTTTTAACTAAAACACATTTGTATTGCATGAAAAGATTTCAATTAGTTTGTAATTTTAAAATTTATAATTTTTTTTAGTTAATTTTTTTGTTTTTTTAGTTATTTGTAAACGATTAATACTTTTGTTATTAAAGACACAACTTTCTTTTCCGGCTCATTATGCTAAAACTGAAATGTGACTGAAGAGTTTCGCAATAATTAAAGTAACGGTAAATTAAACAGAAGAGAAATGTGTGAAGCAAATATAGAAAACAATCAGCACAATCGATGCATGCCAGTCTATTTCACATTAAGCAAACAGAAGTAAAAATATTAAGACCAAAACCCACCCGCATAATCGATGCATCACGGTCTGAAAGGGTCGGAAATGGATATTGTTGAAATTACAAACGGAATGACAAACTTAGTGCCTGTTCGTAAATGCATCACTGCACTGCATATGATGCGCAGTACGTTCGTAAATGCAAAAAGTGGCAGCACTGCAAATGTCGTCTGTTCGTAAATGCATCACTGAAGTATATTATGCGCAAATAAAAGCAAAAAACTAATCATCAAAATGACTGATGCAATTAACGTCTTTTTCTGTTTAATAATTTTTATAGAATTAAATTTAGGTTTTTTATTCTTTAATCTTCTTTTTTTAGTATGTTACACAAATTTTTATCATTTTTATATCATCTCGATTTGTCAGAGTTTATTATCAATTTTTCTATTTTCACAGTATTTCTTCGTTCGTTAATGCAAACACTAAAATGAGCAAAACACTGATGCAGAGCACTGATGCATTTACAAACAGGCCCTTACTTATACCCTTTTTCCACTTTTTGTTGTGAAGGGTATAAAAAAACTGTCTGCTTTTAATGGGAACAGGGATATTTAACTAAATTTAAAAATGGCGGTTTATATGTAGGAAATGTGAACAATTTCAGCGTTTCCATTAACAACACTTTATTCTGCCTAAAACCCAAACAAGCACTTTTTAACTCAGAAAAAATACATATGTACATACATACATACTTAAATTTAAATTACTTTTAATATGTTGCGAACGACACTACCTAGTAAAATAAATATACCTAAAAACAGGCTAACTTTTTCTTTTTCAAGTAATTTATATTTGTGAATCAGCTGTAAAACGCAAACAAAATAAAAACAAATAAAAAAGTTAAGGCCATGAACAGTTCTTAAAAAAAGAATAAAATAGTTATACTAATATAAAAGACATTTTTTAAAGCCAAATAAAGACGTTTTTAACCGACTTTAAAAAAAAGAGGTTATCTATTCGTCTTAATTTTGCTTTTTTGATGTTCGTGCCTGCATAACTCAGTCGTTTCTGAACTGATTTTGAATTTTTTTGTAATTTCATAGATTATGCTTACAGATTGTTCATAATCTTAAATATTAAAAGGTGTCCCCGTACAACATACATATTTTTTAAGTGTATTATGAACTGTAAAGGGGACTTCTTTAAAATGACTGCGTATTACTATAGCTCCCAATAACAAAATGTAATACAAAAATAAATCTAAATATTAAAGGGTGTCCCACAGGCGACGTAAACCAAAAATTTAGGGACTTACCGTTCACCTTTTTTTTAATCGGTGCTTTGCAATCCGAGGAATTTTACAATAATTTTAAATTTTTGTTCCAAAATTGGCAATGTTGGAAAGGGCTGAAGGACCGTTATAATTGTTGACCTAATTTTTCTTTTATCGCATTTGCTATAGTTTGTCTTTAAAATGGTTTTAACAAATTTGCTAGTACTGAAGTAAATTTAAATTGCATAAGAAAAAAAGAATATGTCCGAGGTACCTAAATTTAGGGCTCTACCCAAAAGCGTTAGGAGCCTGACCGTCCGTAGATTTACTGAGAAACACCTCTGCCCTGCCTCTGTAAAATTTTGTTGAGATATTTTGAGCGGTTCATAAGATACCGAAATTTGTCCAAGAAAAAAATTGTCTTCAAAGCACTGTGCGTCAGTCGGTTTGGCATCTGAAAATATATTTAAAAAAACAAAATACATGTTATTTACTTATTGTTGTAGTTGTTTTACAACTGCTATTAACTGTAAAATTAATTGGTGTGAAACTAAGAATACGCCAATTACGCATAATTGGATCCACTTGTTTTGTTCATGTGCCTAGTCAGATTCGCCGAAGGGTGGATAAAAAATATCAAAATGGATTTCTTGTCTGCTATGATGCTGATGAGAGATATCGGATTTTCATTAAGAAAAGTAATTGCGGTATTATTCTATACACAAATGATAAGTGGAGCTTTTTAAAAACTAACGGTAACAAAAGTTTTAATTGTGGTCAGATTATCATGATGGCGTATGCTCCGGCTCGGGCTCGCCGATTGGGGTGGGGTTCTTGACAACTAATCGTAGTTCTTTTTTTATACCGATACAGTCTTAAATTGCTGATGGAAAAAAACTCTAAGGAAAAAGTTATATGGAGCCCGAATCAAGTACTGTAAAAACTAAAAAAAAACACACATCCCTCAGTTGGCTGGTGTTTTTGCCAACTACATTGCCCTCCTCTTTCAGCATTGATACCCATTCTGTCATGGCAACTTCTAGAATTTCGGATGCCCCTGACTAACCTCTTATTACTACACCGCTTACCTGTACATCACTAACCTTTGCCTTAAACCCTCCTTTAAATCAAAGAATTTATCCATAATTTATATTTTCAAAAGTCATTACGAGTATAAATAAATTTTATTATTTCATTATTTACATCTGAAAAAATATAATAGCAGAAAAAACAGACAAAATTTAATTTAAAACAAACATTTTATAAGAAGTCTATTTTTCTATTTGGCTTATAAGGAAAAAAGGTATGTATTAAAAAAGAAATATATAAAACTGAATTCATTATTTCGTTTTAACCAGTTTAATAATTTTATATTATCACCTCCTTTAACTTTTAGGAGAACAAATATTTTCTCTTTTTATGGGCAACTTAGACCTTCTAGCAAACAAAACGACGGTTACCTGCAGGCTTGAGCTCAACACTACGGTTTAACGCGTGGCATCCTTTACGAAAACCAGGAAATAATAGTTAATTCTTATTAGAGGTAAGAAAATATTTTGAATATATTTACATATATAAAAATAATTACACATATACATATAACAAAAAAAAACTTCTCTATATATTTTATTAGTTTGGAACATCAAACAACTATCCCTGAAATTCAAGCAAGAAACGCGGCTTCTTAAGAGATGATTGGTCACAAGGAGGTTGCTCCACCGATAAGGTAGATTTTCCCTCGCTAGGTGTGTGGCGATAATGTGACAGACAATAATTGCGGCAGCAAATGCTGGACTTTAATATTAGTTCTTTAGTCTTTTATTGAATATGTTTTATTTTGAATTTTATGTATTTTTTATTTCGCATAGGTATTTAACAAAAAAAAAAAAAAAAAAAAAAAACGTATGTATGTATATGACTTTTACTGGTTGCACTAGCTGTATGTGCAATGTTAATTTATTACTTTCATATTTTTTTATTTTATTTTTTGTTTAAACCTGTTAACCTTAAGTTTTTTCTTTACGTAATTATACTTGAAATTCTTAGTTCTGAAACACACTTTCTTAGCATTAAATTTCTTTTAATAGTTTTCAGTAACTTTAGTAAATTCACATATTAGTTGTTGCCATAAAAAAAAGAATAAATAAAATTATAGCTCCTTAAGAGCGAAATGTCTTTTAAATTTTGTTTGTACGTTTTCTTTTATTATGGTCGCTTCTTTCACAGTTTAATCTAGAACGATCTGTCATCATCAATTCGGCCGCCAGCTTTACAAAAAATAAAAGAAGATGTCTCCTATCTCCATCTTATCTATTTTTACTTGCCTTCTCAACATTCCGAAAAAGTAATTCTGTTTTGATTTCTTTGTATTTTGTTTACTACAACCATCTGACTGCCTCTTTTTCTTCTTAAAAAAACATTAGAGCGGTCAAGACAAGTAACTTATTCACCACGCTTGTATGGACAACAACAACAGGGTTCGCCAGATCTTATTTTCGTAACAATACAAACATGCTTTTTAAAATCCAATCGAGAAATAACGCCGTCGTAAAGATCGTTCCTATCATGCGGGTTTTTATTTACAAACAAATTATATTCACTCCTTTAGCAATACAAATTTACAAATAGCAAACTTTCAATCTGGAGCTTAGAAGAAATAAATGCTCTTTGCAAAAATGAAACATAAATGTATATTTTGTTAAATTTTTTTATTAAAGTTTAGCAAATATATTTACTTTTACTAATAGGCTTATTTATTGTTGTTCTTTTAAATGGAAATAAAAATATAAGTAAGTACATATGATTATGTTAAAACTGAATTAGGATTAACACTTTTATACTGATTTTCACCTAATAAACTTTTGCACACTAAATATTCAAATTTCTTATATTTAATGCATTTTTGTGAATGTATAAATAAATTAAAGAACATTTATTAATAATTTTAATCAGTGGGATAATTTAAGTTATTTTGTTTTATTAATAATCAACTTTTAGCATTTTTGGTGTGTGTTTGGTTAACTTTTTAAGATTGTTTTTATTATTATTTACTGTTAATAAAGTTTACAACAAAGTTGTGGTATGAATGATGCCATCTAGCAAATATGGCAGAGTGTAACGGAGTTTAGATGATTGTCTATAATGTTGTTTTTTTGTTTGTTATTTTATTTTATGTATTTTTTTTTAGAAATGGGTCATATACTTTTGGTTTAATATTTGATTTAAACAGTTTTCTACTTGTCACTTAATTTTTATTGGAAATGCATACAAAAGTACGTACATACATATGTACATACATATATAAATAGTACCCAGCAGAAAAAGACATAAAATTGATTAATATTTTTTTGTTGACATAAAATCGAACTAAGTTATTAAACTTTTTATTGGAACGGTAATACGTCGTATTTTATCATTTTTAGTTTTAAACTAAGTTTTTGAAAACTAACTAAAGCAATGAAAATACCCATGATTTTTTATCGACATAATTTTTAATGCTGGGTATGTATTATACATACATATTACATTTTTTTAAAACTTCCTTTGTTCCTGTCATGATATACACTTATGCGTATGCATATACATACATTTGTATGTATGAGTTTATGCAGGAAAAGGACTCAAACTACACAGCTCCAATGTGGCTTCTCTTAATTTTTAGATCATTTTAATAAAAAGTTATAAAAGTTGTGTTTGTATATATCAAAAATAATGGGTTGGTTTTTCACAAAATTTTTAAGAAATTATATTACGTTTCTGGACTTATCTTCCATGTGCTATTGGAATTTTTATTTTGTTTCAGTTTATTTATGTCATTTCATAGACAAGACTTATAATTTTTTTTTTTGCAGAATGGAATTTAATGTTTTTTGGCGGTAATTGTAAACCAAAAAATTACGGCAAGAGCTGTCGCACGCTGCTTAGAACTTGAAAGGTGTAGAGGATCGAATTCCAGAGAGATACACCAAATATATAAAAATGCTATTTTGTTGTAAGCCTTTTAAACCAAAAAAAAAAATGGTAATCTTTTACCTCTCCGAAAGACTGTCTATTATAAATATGTCCGCATTAATTATCTTATGCATAAAAACTAAAGCAAATCATAAAAAATTAGTATAACTGACATGAAAATATTTTCACCCTTGAACTTAAATTCCCTTTAAACTTTATATGAAGAGATTCAAAAGGTTTTAACCAGAGTTCAGAAAATACACACATCACACACATCACACACAACATGTAATGTTCAGTAGCAACATACAAATAGTTTTTTATGTTTGTTTTTATGTTTGTTTTTTGTGTGTTTCTAAATTTTGTATGTTGCCGAACGTGTTGTTGTGTTGTTTTTTAATATTTGATTGATACACGAACACGAGTTCGTCAAGAAAGAAAGAAAATTGGGTGCTTTTTGCAAGAAATTCACTGACAACATCAGTATCTATCTACTGTTAACATTTCAACGTATTCCGGCAACTCTTTCATCTCTGAAACAATATTTGAGACCATTTTCGTGATAATATAGTGACTACCTTCATATCATCCATTCCATTTATGAAAATATACGATGCATCGTATATTTTCATAAAAACGGTATTATATTTAATTGAGCCTTTAGAAAAAAAAAAAAACAATCAAATTGCTTTTGTTTTATTTTGATTGATACTGTTTTTGTTTGTTTCATTTATGATCGACAAATTTCAGAAAAATGGTATTAATTAGTTAAATAGCATGGATTTTTTTTTGCAATACTTGCACACTTTTAAAGGAGAAACAATTATAATGCAACTGGCAATACAAGGCGACGCAAATTTTAACCGTTTTTTGAAAATCGGACTGGCAATATGAAACTATAAAAATAGTAGAAAAAAATTGAAAATGGAGAAACGGAAGATATCCAACCCAGCCCAACCCATTCGAAAAATTACTTGAAGAGTTGAAGAAACATCCATCACTTTCAGAGGTTTTTGTAAAGCCACTGTTCCTTCTAATTTTAAGAAATGGTGGGAAATTATTGCAACCGCTTTAAACGCCCTTGGCCCATCAAATAGAACGAGTGATGGACGGCAAAAGGTATGATATACAGCCATGGACATTAAATTAGCACAAAATCATCGTATATTTTGATTGTGTTTTTTCTCATTTTTATCCCAAGTAGGCCAATTATTTTGGTATGCATTGTCGCACAGCAACATCTAGCTTTTGTTATTCAAAAAATATTACCGTTATGATACTGTATTTTTTTTTTGATTGCTGATTTATGTCATTAGTTGAATTTGTATGTAATTTTTACAAAAAAATGGGACGTGGAAAAGATTGCACGCCAGAGGAGAGGTGAATTATCGCCAACAATGATGGGAAAAAGATAGCTCATATTGCCGAAATTTTGCATCGCTTACAAAAAATGATTCACAATTTGATCACTACCTTGAAAGCAAACATAAATAACTGCCCAGTGGACAGAAAATGGAAGCCGCGTGTGAAAAAACAACCAAAGTCGTGGACCATTGTCCTGATGTCCAAAAGGACCCTTTCATGTCTTCACGCGATATTGCGAATGAAAATAACTTAAAATTTGGGTTAAACTTTTCAGACAGACTCGTAAGACGACGTCTTAATAACCCAAAACTTTTTGGATACTCTAGCCGAAAGAAGTCACTTCTGTACAAAAAAATATAGCAAATTGTTTACTTTTTGCTCGCACCCACAAGAATAAAGACCTCTCCTTCTGGAAAAAAATACTTTGGAGTGATTAAACAAAGGTCAATTGTATGGGACCAGATGGTAGAGTATTTGTTCATCATACAAGAAACCAGTCATTAAATCTACGTTACACTCGGAAGACAATAAAGCATGGTGCAGGAAGTATTATCGTGTGGGGTTCATTTTCGTGGTACAGTGTGGGTCCAATTGTTAAAATAAACGGAAAAATAGATCGGTATCACTATTTGGATATCCTAAGGAATTAATGCAGGACTATGACTCCAAACACAAGTCTCAGCTGGTAAAGGATTGGTTTTTGAAAGAACACATTCTCGTTTTAGACTGGCCGGCGCAAAGTCCTGACTTGAAACCGATAGAAAACCTCTGGAACGATGTAAAATGTGCAATTGCTAAACAAAAATTCAAAAACTTGGAATTTGTGGACTGGAAAAAAAGCTTTGTACTTGATTCCCAAAGAACGTTGCCAGAATTTGATTAAAAGTATGCCCTGTAGATGCCAGGCAGTGCTTGAAAATAAAGGCTACTCTACTAAATATTAAGCAGTTATGTTTAACAAAATTCTTTTTAAACGTAGTTACAAACAAAATTGAATACAAAGCTACTGGATGAAACTGAATGAAAACTTTCTGAAGTCACAACCAACGTCTAGTTGAACGTGGTTAAATCATTTCAAGAGGTCCACTTGCATTGGTTGATTGCTGTTTTATTCAGCCGGAAATAACTTTCGAACCTTAAATGAAGAAACAAAACACTAGTTTGAAATTGATAACTTTGAATTTATCACTTACTTTTAGATTTCTATCTAAGAAGTCTTCTTTATCCCATTTTTCCACTTTCTTCATTAGTCACTGTCGGAAAGAAAGTAAATTTTTTTTGAAATTTTCACAAAATTTTTATTTTTAACCCAATTAAATAGTAAACAAATAAATAAACTGACTCAAGTATTAGATATGTATGTATATGTGTAGATATGTATGTAAACAGGCAATATCGACATTAAACTGTTAGGAAATTCCAAATATGTATTGATGTTGTGTTGAAGTGATGTTGCCTTAAAATTGACGACGAATAAGGGTTAACAGGTTCCCTGTCCCCATACAAAAATTATTTTTTAATGGTATACGTCCCACATATATTTTTGTAATTTTAATGTTATAGGTATTTTTCGAGGTTACTAATGTGTTTTTTAATTAGCCATACGAATCTTTACTGGATTTATAACGGTAAAAATATATGTATCAAATATGCTACATGAACTTGTCGTTTTGAAATTAGATCCCATACGTTGCATGTATCATATGTGATATGTATCACTAATGATTCATTGAGGGTATCATATATGATACATGGACTTTGTAATCATGGTACAAAAAAATATTTTTGTATCACATTTGATACATCGGACAGGGAACCTGTTAATGTAAATATATGCATTTTCTAATGGAATTTGCTTATTATAATGTATTCGGATTTTCAAATTGTCTTAACAAACAGTTTTTAAACTCTTCTGAAAACTTAAAAAATTAAAATTAATACCTTCTTATCGATAAAGTTCAATACATTAATTTTTTCAATTAAATGTTATATGGTAAAGGCGCATAAAGAAAATGGCAGTGGTATAAAAAAATCAAAATTGTAAAAATAAATAAAAAATTACATCGAAAATAAAAAAGTAGTAATAAAGAAAAAAGCGATGAATTATAAAACAAATCTAGTTTGAATATGGAATTACAAAAGACTGTTTTAAAGGTAACTGATACGTTGATTTTACTAGAAAGTTTTTTTATATAAAAAGGAAGCCTTTAGAGAACATGTCTATTTTCAAGTTTATTTCCAATTCTCAAATTAAAATTTCTAAGTTAATGAAGATTTTAAATGACTTTTGGACACTTATTACGCACTTATTTATATTTATGAAACATATTTTTTAACTAATATTACATTTTTTATATTGGCGATATTTAGAGATTTTCGACAAGCCATTTGGCGAGAAAGCTCGAAAAAAACTAGCAACACTGGTGAAGGGTATCAGGCATATTCTCACAATCGCAAATCGCTTAAAACTGGAGATGCGAGTTGAAAACGCATGAAAGGTGTTCTGTAGTTCACAATCTCAAGAAATTTGGCGACTAGCATACCCCAAAATGAAGTTAAAAATTTTGCTTAAAATAAACTTTAAAGCAACAATAAAATTATACACAAATAAAATTAATGTGTTCTCTTTTATTTTTTAAAAAAATTTATTTTAATTTTTAAACAATTTAAACGCAAACAATTAACTTAAAAAATGTTATTTGTTCTATCAATTTTTTGTTTTGATTGTTTTCTTGAGTACTAGCGATTTCATAAAAAAAGCTGTTGAACGTATAGTCGGTAGTCATTTTAATTTTCAATTCTTATAAAATATTCGGTGCTTATTAAATGTGCTTTAAAAATTTATTTAAATAACTTTTTGGGCGATATGAGTTCCGAACGTGCATGCTATAATGAACAAAGTTAACAAAAATACTTTTTAAGTACTGATTACTTACAACGTAAGTAACCTTTTACATCAAAGATGCTAAATGCAATATCACGAATAGAAAATGCATTTGTCGCCAAAATATTTCTTGGCTTGCGTTTTTTTTTTAAAATCAATATATATATATATATATCAATATATATATATATATATATATATATATATATATATATATAAATTGGATTGAAGTATCCATTGAATTATCACAATCTTTAAGCGTCCGTTTTAAATTAATTCTTTTTTTTTAAATGCATGTTGTTTAAGAAATGAGAATACGCAAAGCAGCTGAAGGCATTTTGTTGTAGTTTTATATTTGTTTTGCACCGTAAAATCGTATGTTTTTCTTTTCGAACATAAGTTTAAAAAATATCAAATCGCAAGCAAAACGCGTGAGTTTCA
Source organism: Gymnosoma rotundatum (assembly GCA_916610165.2). NCBI lineage: Eukaryota > Metazoa > Arthropoda > Insecta > Diptera > Tachinidae > Gymnosoma > Gymnosoma rotundatum. Next base: position 69,014,781 of record OU744338.1, on the reverse strand, counting down.
GAACATGTAAAACAAAAGTTGTCGTTTTTGAAAAACATGCGACTGTCAGAACATGCCTGTATGAAAATAGTTTATAAATAAAATGCAGATACGTATTAATTTCTCTGTGTGGGTAAGGTTAAACTGTTATTATTCAAGGTTTTATATTTTTTTAGGACTAAGCAGTTCAGCAAGTCAAAGTTCAGTTTTGTATTAGTATATAAGAAAAAAACTTGTTGAAAGAGACTATGTTTATTATCAAATTTTCATAAAATTTATTCAACGTTAAATTTAATGTACTATGTAAATGAACTTATTCATAATCACCCTTATAATGAATGTATTTTCCCTCGAAATTTTTCCCCTTTCCCCAATTGCAATCGTACTGATTTTTTCGTGATTGATTTTTTCCTTGGAAATTTTTTAACATTTCCCTTAGATTTGTTCACTTAAATTTTTCTGGGGAACTGCATACTTTTTTGTCAATTTTTTTTATGTTTTAATTAGAATATTTTCGTCAATAACAGATTTTTTAAATTCAATATCAGTTACAGCAGTGCAAACTGACATTATGCTCGTCAAGATGCACAACAAAGATATCTCTTGCTTGTAAATTTGTGAAGATTTTGAAAATCTAATACAAAAATTTATTTATTGAAATGGGTCAGTAGCAATGTCTAGGATAACTTCAAGGGCTTTTAAGCGTCTTTCTCATCATGTTATTGAAATAAAATTGTTAATTCGTATCCAAAAACCTTATTTATTTATTTTTAAGCCTCAATTTAACAATTTTCAATGAGCTTATTCTTCTTACTTACGTTTAATATGCACTGATAGCTTATTTATTTTGAACAGCTGTTCAATGAAGGGAACAGATAATTAATGGAAATTCCATGATACCAATTTTCACTTCAAGGGGAATGAAAATTTCATAAAATAAAATAAAAATGTTTTGATAAGTTTCGGAATATAATGTCGGGCTGAAGTTTGGGTTTTTAAAAATGTTTTGACTTAAAAATACCTCTTAGAACCGTAATTTAATAATCTGAAATTATAAATCATTATAGTGTGTGTGTGTTAGTATATTCGTCTACAAATTATGATATTTTAAAGTACTTTTAATAAAACTGTTTAGCATAATGTGCTAAAAGACAAGTTCTTTATTTAATACTTAAATTAAATTTCATAGTTTTTAGACAGCGATAATAATCAGTCATCTTTATAAAATAATTGCCAGCAATTTCTTTTATTTCGTTTTGTATTAATTTTTCTAACATTTTTATTACTTATGTTTTATTTTTTAATATATTTAATATTCTAACACTCATTACATAAATGTAAATGTATTTTTTTATTATTATTATGAGAAAATAAGGAGCAGCTGCTACACATACATACGAGTACAATATTAAAAACTTACAAACTTATAGTAAATACATGTAATTAAACATTTGTTGTTTTCTTTGAGTGTAGATAATTATTAGTGGGCTTTGTTTTGCTGTTTGTGTTATTTTTGTCTTAATAATATTTTAAGATAATTTAATAAATTTTATATATAATTTTATTTTTACTTTAACCATTTTTTATTCCCATTGAACTGGGTTATAAATCTTTAATAGTTTTATGTTAACTCTAAATTCCACATCACAAGTTGAAATTGTATGAAGCTTATAATTACACATGCATATATGTACATTGTATATATTTATATGTATATACATATGTAAGTAATCATCGTCATAGATATTCAATAATGAAATTCTAAACAATTTGATGCATTTTATTTGTACATCAAATTAAAACGTATGTAAACGTTTATATTGTATTAATTTTTAATAAAAGTATACAAAATCATAATATAAATTTACTCTTTTTGTTTAATGAACATATAGATTTTCATAAATTATAACCAAAAATTATACATTGTAATAAAAACGAAATAAAATATAAAAGTAAAATTTTTAATTAAAAAAAGTATACACTGAATTCAAATATTCTTTCACTTTTCTTCATTTTACCACCGAGTATTTCATATCCTACAGCACAGCATAGATTATTACAGTTACGTTACGGTTACATTCTGCATTGGTTGAGTTGCTCGGATGAAACTTGTTTAAATAACCATAAATAAGTATATTTATTTTTAAATATTTTTATCTTACATAAGAGTACTTAATTCGATCGACTTAATAATTTTCAATTACATAGGTCTGTTCTGAAAATTACGTGTTTTGAACCGTTTTATAATCATGTAAACGATTTGGTGCTGTTCTACAAATCACGCGATTTTAAATTTTAAGGCGTGGTTTTAATTTTTCGAAAACAAATTTTTTTTTTTTAAATGTGTTTTGATTGTTTATTTCTTTACATCATTCGTAATTTAATTCAAGTAACTCAAAATGCTTTTTAGAAAAAGTTTCCATTATTAATTAGTTAAAAATAAAAAAAAATCATTCTTACTAACTAATGATTATATGATTACATGCTTTCAAATCATGACCATCAATATACGTCATTCCCAACAATAGCAGCCAGTGAAAATAATTAATCCGTCTACAAAATGGTTCATTCTTTTAAGCTACTGCGAATACTATGTAAATCGTCTATAAAATAATCATTCTTTAAAGCTACTGCGATCGTAAATCTATTTGTGTTTTATAAAAACAGTTTTTTCTTCAATCGGTTGCTTAAGTTCTTTAAATCCCTAAGTGCACTTAGTGATTTTTTGCACTGATAAGACCCCCGGGTAAAACATATTTTTGTTAATACTTTAATAACTATTCCTGGTGCGCTTCGGTACTCCAATGAGAATATTCGTAGCATGGCCAATTTTTCAATCCAGCCAGTTTTTAAATTAATTATGAACACTGATATGATTAGTAGGGGCTCTACGTGTTATATTTCTTTAGATACACGACGATAACTTTACACTGTACAAGCGATGTACCACGTCTACTGTTCAATACAGACAATTTTTTCTCCAGCTATTTTCATTAACAGCAGAGCTACTTGTGCAAATTTTTACAACTCTACTTATTGTAGTTTTTAAATTAATAGTAATTATTCACTTTTAATGAAGGGACTACGCCCACTATTCCAATATTATACTTCTCTAGCTACACGGTAATAATTTTTCCTTTTATATGTGAGGTAACACGCCTATTAGTTCAATCTAGTTTCATTATGCATATTATTTTTAGAGACTGCCACCACCACATGAAAATCAAACAAGTAAGAGTATTTTATTCGGCTATGCCGAATCTTATATAAACTTCAACATCTATGTAAATGTCCAATCAAAAAAGCAAACATTGGGGTGACAGAGAATTTAAAAATAAAAAAGAATTAAGTACTACACATACATAATTTTAATAAAAATGTGATCGGCCCTTAATGAGTGAAGCACCTTTAAAAAATTTATTATTTCCTTAAAGATCTCTTCAAAAGCTTTTAAATTATACTCATATTGATGTTTTAAAAATTTTTAAAAGATCAGAGGTTCGTAACTGGGAAAATATGGTCGAGCGGCAACTTTTCCACCTGATGTTATTTTCTTATTTTTAATTATCTATCGCCGCATATATCACCCATTTCGACACTATGAAATCCAATAACAACATCAGTATTTATCTACTGCAAAAATTTTGGCGCATTCCGATAACTGTTTCAGCTCTAAAATAATATTTGAGACAATTTTCGTGATTATGTAGTGACTACTTTCATATCAACAAAAATGTATTTTTTTAGTTAATACAAAAGTTAACATAGAAATGCATCGTATATTTTCATAAAAAAAGTCTTTTTTCAAAATATAAATAATCAAATTGTTTTATTTATGTGCAGTTTATGCATTGCAAGCGAGTGACTCGTCTGAAAAATTTGTATAGGAATTACTCAAAAAATTTAGTGCTTTTTATGCAAATTTTCTAGACAAGTCGCTCGCTTGTAATACAGAAGCTGCATACTAAATTTGAGTTGATACTGTTTTGTTGATAAAATTTGTTTCATTTGTGATCGACAAATTTCAGAAAAATTGCACTCATTTAAAGGAAAAACAATGTAAATATAAGTTTATTTTAATGGAATTTGTTTACTATGATGTATTCGGATTTTCAAATTCGCTTAAATTGTAACTACAAACAGTTTTTCACCTCTAATGAAGTTGATCAAGTGCGATATATAAACTTTAAGAAATTAAACTCACGCAATTAATATAATTAATAAGAATTTAGTGCTTTTGATTTAACTGAAATTTCATATTTAATATTACAGATTATGTTGGTTTTTGATAAGAAAAGTCCATTTTGAGGTCATCAAAAATATTATTTTTTTTCAATATGAAAATGTATTATTCCGAATCTTCTTGATTTTAATTTACTTTAATCGCGTTTGATTTCTTCAAATATAAATATTTCATGATAGGTATTCTCTTAAAATATTTTTTATTTACGACCTCAAATTGAAATTCATTACTGCGGGGAAAGCATATCCATATCGCCATTTCATTACTGCTCATCAGTGGATTTTACCCAATTTTTGTATTGAAAACTTGAAAGTCTTATATCAAAAAACATATTATTATATGAGAACTCCATTGAATCAATAAGACATAAACACAGTAAAAATTCAGTTATATTATTATTATTATTTTTTTCATGAGAATATCATGAAATATTTATATTTTAAGGATACAAGCACGATTAAAGTAAATTATTATTTTTTTTTTCTAATACTATTTTAAAAATGACAACGCTATGAAATTAAAATTAATTTAATAGGGGAAATCACGCTTCGTAGCAAACTGCTATCTTAAACGTTGCAGGTCTAGCAAAAGTATCATATATGCTATGTTTTGCAACACCACAACAACAAAATATGTATATAGAACTAAAATTTGAACATTTACAACGCTAAAAACTATTGCATACTTCCAAGAGCAAACTTTTGCAACTATTTTCAAGCAAAAAGTTGATGATTGTTTTTTTTTCTGTTTCGTTAGTTGTTTTTTAATAAAAGCTTATAGGATTTACATACATACATATATGTATGTACAACCTGAGTCGCCGGTTTCAGCATTTTAGAGAAAAAACAAAAAAATGAGGTGCGACGACGGATGCGGATTTTATTGTCATTTTTTATTATTCGTTTGTTAGTTTTTTATTTTTTTTTATTCAAATACAGTTACTTATTCACAAGAAATATTAACCAATAGGATTTTTTGTTAGAAAAACAATAAAACTGTGAGAACATGCTGCAAAAGAAAAAATTAAAAATTGAGAGCTTGAGAGAAATATATATATATTTCTGATCTAATTAAGTAATGTTTGTAAAAATCACTTATTACAATAATACGGCATTTACACAATGCAATTTTTCATGAAACTAGCATGAAATTTTTGTTTGATGTTTACGTTCGTTATGTTTTGTTTGAAGTAACGAATATTACAGCAACTTATAAAGAAAATTACAAAAAAAAAAACGCTTCGAAACATGGCATAGTGTAAACGTGCGTTTAAAATGCACTCACGCTTCGTAGCAAAGATCGTTGTAAATATGCTAGACTTGCAGTTATGTTACTTCGCTTAGTAATTGTGAAAAAAAAAGAAACAGAGAAGTGCATGTTTATATTCCAAATAAACAAAAAATCTATCGCTTATCTAACGAACTATAGGACTTCAACTATTTAAACCATATTTCATTAGAAATATGCGTAATATGGTTTAAATTGAAGAATGGCTTTATTCAACTATGTCGAGTTTTATGTATATAGACTTTATCAAAAGATTTTTTTTTTGTTAAGTGCGGTTTTTTCTCAGGAAAACTTTGAAACTGTTGATAGTTTTTTTATTTTTTGTGCATTTTCATTTTTACAATTACTTGAAAAAGTTTAAATATTTTAATGAAGTTTTAATAGTTAATGAAATTCCAAATTTTCGCTAATCTATATTTTTTTTTCGCAGAATTTTGGGTTTTTAATAAAATTTACAATACTTATTACAATAACAATTTTTTAGTAAACTTTTATATTTTTGGTGAAAAGTTGGTGAAAATGTAATATTTTGGTGAAATTTAGATGGCTTCTTGATATTCTAATTACCTAGTTATTTGTAGTTTGTTTTCTGAATTTACGGCTTTCAATACAACAAAGAAAATAACAACAATAACCAACAAAGAGAGCACAGTTTTTCGAAGCAACATATATCTGAGAGAATGATGGTCATAAGTTTTCTGTGGCTTATCTGGGGCCGTGTCTAGACTGATTTCAATCCGATAACGGATTGAATTGGGGTCGGAAATGAATATTTTTGTAATGAAAAACGGAATAACATGAATAATAAAAAAATCTTTAATAATGAAAATTTGTTCTTGAACTTAATGAGAGTTGGTTAAATACCTAGATTTGCTCACTTAAATTTTGCTGGGGAACTGCATACATTATGCAAATTTTTATATTATTTAATTAGAATATTTACATCAATAACACATTTTTTTAATTCAACATCAGTTACTGCAGTACAGACTGACATTATACTCGTCAAGATGCAAAACAAAGATATCTATCTATTGGTTACAAATTTATGAAGATTTTTTATTAAAAATATTTTTTAAATGATCAGATACAAAAATTTATTTTATTGAAATGGGTCAGTAGCAATGTCAAGGGTAGGTTAGACAGGCAGCCGTGTTTCCACAGCCCACTTGGGTCCATAGATTGGACCTTTTGTGTCTAGGGTAACTTCAAGGGCTTTTAAGCGTCTTGCACGTCACGTTCTTGAAAAAAAATTGTTCTCTATTGTAGTATCTCCTCCTCTTACAACAACACAATAGCACCAATTATTTACATTTCTAAATTTTTTATAACTTTAAAATATTTGGAATATTTTTTCCCCTATTTATATTTTCTTCTTTCTAATTTGTATTCAGTACGAATTGATAGCGGGAAAAAACGTTTCCATGAAACTCACGATAGCAATTTTTCCTTCATGGGGATTATAAATTTCATGGAACAAAAATTTCACATTTCGTTTACGATAGGGTTAATTATTTCATTAATATTTTTCAATATTTTAAAATTTGTATGTCTGCATTTGCACAAAATACAATCCTAAACTTAGTTTTGACTAATATTAAACTTTTTGATTGACCTATTATTAATTTATAGTAAACTATTAACAAAATAATTTTAAATAACATACTTTCTTACAAACACACCCATGAGATTAAGTTAAATACAAATAGTAAATGTTTGGTGCAGGTTTTGAGCATTAATGGTTAATCTATGCTTCTCATTTGGTCAAGCATAAAATAAAGTTAAAGATTCCGTAGTGAGTTGAGTAATAGACGAAATGGCGGTAGGATTGTCTTTATCATAAGTATTAAACTTCAGTGATATTATTTAAAAACAAAAATTGTGTAATGAGCACGCTAAAAAGTGAACTTAATTTCTTTAGGTCCCAATAAAACGAAGTGTGCATTTTTCGAAAAAAAAAAAAAAAAAAATATGTTATCGGTCTACTCCATCTCTCAAATTCAACCAAAGGTTTCCTAGCTATTGCGGTTCAAAGGATAAGAAATCAAAAACCACGTTTCTTATAAATGACACATATTGTGTGTAAGTTCCAAATATCTGTCGAAATATATGTAACAGTTAAAAGGATAATGTTAAAGATATTACTCTATTGGAATATCCTAAAATTTTTAACTAAATTTAAGCCATTTCGTTAGTTAAAATTAAAAGTCATGTGTCTAAAAAAGAGATCTAAATATGTTTTTTATTGAATTTTACGTATTAAGTGAAGATGTAACTTTTTGCAGTAGTTTGGTTTTTAATTTTATACGACGGCCATAATACAATTAATTATGGTTTGAGGGACAGGCGAATAAGCATTATACCGACAAGAATGGGGTAACGTTTTACTCTTTATATAAAAACCTTTGCAATTGGATTATTTGAAATTATGCCACTTCTTAAACAATTTTGTTTATAACTTCCGGAAAGATTGTAATAATATTTAATAATATTAATTATTTAATCCGCTGGTTTAAGTACGTTTTTAAACAAATTTATTCGCATTTAAAAAAGCCTATACAATTTTATTTGTTTTTTGTTTAACGTATTCTAAAGAAGCTAAGTACTTTTCTGATGGACATGGCTCTCTTTACGACCATATGCATTTAAATTTAGCATGAGAACCATTCGACACAATTTACCACTAAAAATAAGTATGATATTCTACAATAATTTTTATTGTTAATTTGCCGGGAATAACATGCTGAGAAGCAGCCCTTTCTCATGACTTGTGCCCTCATGCTAAGTTTTTGATACGAGAGCTGCTATATATATTTCTGGCCTGGCAACACTGAGTGCTGAAGTGCAATCTGACATTTCCATTGGAAAGTTTGTCATTTTTAAGCATAATCGTACTCAAAACGTTTTGACGTACGACCGTTATTTGTGTTGTTTACAGTGACTTGAAAAAATTAATATAGAAAAAATGGAATTAACTCGTAAACATTTTCGTGCCGTCATTTTTCACAACTTTCGACGTGGATTATCACGACAAGAGTGCATTGATGAACTTAAATCTTTGTATGGCGATGAAGCACCATCCTATAGCACTGTGAAAAATTGGTATAATGAATTTAATCGTGGCCGAAGCTCGCTCAAAGACGAGTTCCGTGAAGGTCGTCCAAAAACGGCTGTTGTGCCAGAGAACATTGATGCCGTGCGTGAACTCATAATGCAAGATCGACATGCGACATACCGAGAGATAGAGACATCCTTAAACATTTCTTCCACCAGCATACATTCGATACCGCATGAATACCTGGCCGTAAAAAATGTTTGTTCTCGTTGGATCCCGCACAAATTGAAAGTCGCTCAAAAAAAGGCTCGTGTCGATTGGTGCAAAGAAATGTTGCAAAAATATGATTGCGTTGCTTCAAAAGAAGTTTATAAGATCGTCACAGGTGACGAATCATGGATCTATTCGTATGAGCCTGACACGAAACAACAATCGACCGTGTGGGTCTTCAAAAACGAGCAAAATCCAACGAAAGTTGTTCGTGGAAGAAGCACTTCGAAGCAAATGGTCGCCTGTTTCTTAGGCAAAACTAGTCATGTGGCGACTGTTCCGCTTGAGCAACGTAGGACGGTCACTTCTGAGTGGTACACTACAATTTGTTTGCCTGAAGTCATCGGAGAAATTCGAAAAACCAACAAGAGAAGACGAATCATTGTCCATCATGACAATGCGAGCTCTCACACATCGGCTCAAACCAGAGCGTTTTTGACCGGCCAAAACGTCGAATTAATGGGTCATCCACCGTACAGCCCTGACTTGGCACCTAATGACTTCTTCTTGTTTCCACACATCAAGAAAAAAATGCGTTGTCAACGATTTTCGTCGCCAGAAGAAGCTATTGAAGTGTTCAAAAACCATGTTTTAGAGGTGTCTCAATCGGAGTGGAAAAAGTGCTTCGACAACGGGTTTGAGCGCATGCAAAAGTGTATAAATCATGCTGGAGAATACTTTGAAAAACAATAAAACCATTTTTGATTATAAATATTCGCATTTTCACTATTAGGCCAGAAATATATAGAGCAGCCCTCGTATGCAGACAGCCCTCGTATGCTTCGTATTTTACTTTTTGCCTTCATTATCGTTTCAAAAATAAAACAGAACATCAAAAATAGAATGTAAATTTTTCATATTTCATTTTCAGTAAACTAACTTTTCTGAAAAATACCTGATAATTTTGAAACTGAACCATCCTGGTGATCTTGTCAGTGTTAATTATTAATGAGTCTGTAGAAAGCTTTTAAAACGTTTTTTTTTTTCTAGGAATAACGAAATTTTATTGAACTAATCTGCGTATTTGCAGCATTTTATTGTCAACTATAACCGGATTCTTAACAAAGAAGACTTACGAGTCGCCTTTAATTATTTCCGCACATAGATTGTTGGTTAATGTTCACGTGTTAAGCACTGGAAGACTTCCAAAAACTTCATTTTTTGTGAAAGAGATATCGCGGACAAAAACGAGTTGACCAACGTTTAAAATGCGTAAACTAGTTCACGCGCATAATGCATGTCATCTAAAGGTGCCGTGTTTGCTCACAATCATTAACAATCGCAATAGTGCGTCTGATTTAAAATAGGTAGATCTAAGGTTCTTCCTTATGATTCTGATAAAATCTTAGCTGATTATGATCAGATATTGGCTCACCACTACAATTGACTTCACAGGATTAATGTATCTAACTCAAATGAAGCAAAGACAGTGGAAGAAGTTGGTTATGTTGTAGCCACGGTTTTTTTAATCTCATACAGAAGAAGAAGAATTTATTTTATTGAGATGGGTCATTAGCAATGCCTCAAATAACTTCAAGGGGTTATATTCGTCTTGCACGTCACCCTCTTGTAATAAAGTTTTAAAAATTTGATTTGCTTACTTTTAAACTTTAACAATTTGCACTGAGCTTATTATTCTTATTTACATTCAATGTGCACTGATAGCTTCTTTATTTTGAACAGTTGTTCTTTACGGGAAATCCATGATACCAAATTTCAATTCGAGGGGAGTGAAAATTTCACGGGGACATAATTTTCACTATTTATTTATGATAGGGATGAATAAAAAAAAATTAACCAAAATAAATAAAAAAATTAATCGACGAAAAACGTCATAAAGAAAACTATCTATATGTTCTTATTTAAATTAACATAGTATTATTTGAAAATTAGTACATAATACAAATGTGTTGTACAAATCAAAAGTGCAGCGAAACCAAATTACCTGAATGTCTAAAAAAAAGAATAATAAATTTAAAATAAAATTATTAACTGAAAAGTTTTTAGTTAATTTTGTTTTTTATTAAATTTAACATAAATGAATACAAAATAATAACATACAATTTAAATATATTGGCTATATAAAACAAAAGTATAATATTTAAAAAATTGTTACAATTTCTTTCATTATACATAGTAAATATGTATTATATATATATATAAAGTATTTAGTTTAAATAAATAAGCATTTCCCTATTTAACATGTACATACATACATAAATATGGTCTATAAAATTATTATTATTATTATTATTTTTTTTTTTTTTTGTTTTTAAAGATATTTATTATTAATTAAATACATTAATTTAGCTTTTTTAATTTATATATTTAATAAAAATTAAAAATCTGTAAGATGACATTAGTGCTATATAAATAATTATACACTGATTAATATTATTTTAACATAAACGGTTTTGCCTTTTTATGAACCCATTGGGTTTAGATTAACACTGTTTTACTTAGATACAACGTACTTTCCTTAAACAATATTTAAACAGAAAAGTGCTTTTTATTAAAAAAAAAAAAATGAAATGTTAAAACAATTAGTCGATTCACAACCTATTGTAAATTGTGAACACGCTGTTGTAAATTTTCTCAATTAAAATTTTCACAACTAAGAGCTTGCGAATAAGCTAAAATTTAAACGTAAATAAAATAATAAACATTTAAAAAAATGCTAAAGATTCGGATAATTTTGGCGAATTATCAGACACAAATATGTGACTACTAATTTCGTTAAAGCTTCTTGAAATTTTTTCACTGACATAAAATAGCGAAAATAAACCTTATTTTATGAAACTTCGCTACTTGTAAAAGTTTTGCAAAAAAAAAACTTTTTTAATGTAAAAAATGTTCCTTTCTCGTAATGTGACCGTACCGTGACATCTTTTTTTTAGAATTTTTTTAACAGAAAATATTTAAATTTTATTTAAAAATAAAAATTAAGTATTAATATATGGAATTAAATATTGCCAACCCTGCATGATAGGACTTTAATAAATAATTAATTAAAAAAAGAAAGTACGTACAAGTGATAAACAGCCCGTTTATAGTTTTGTTATTTCACAGTAAATAACATTTACCGCTTTTGTTAAGCTTGAGCTTGAAGGTACTTAATGATTTAATTTTTTTCTTTGTTATTAACAATAAAAATAAATTAAGAATCACGGATAAATTATCAAATTATTGAATATTAGTTTAAATCAAAGCTTTTATAATTTTCAAAATTTTTTTTTTTTATTTTTACAGTTCTGCATAAATAAAAGTTATGCCAACTCTTGCTGTAAACGACAGTTGTATTTAACAAAAGTCCCACTGAACCATTTATTGACTAATTTAGTTAATTTAATTTAGGCCTGCCTATACTATAAAAATATATTATAGCGTATGCTGTATATTAATGTGACTGATGAGCTTTTTCTGTATTACACGCAAATAATTCATTAAGAAAATCTTTATGAAAACCAATAATTTTGTTACTTTTTTTCTATACAAATGTTATTTAAATAGAATACAAAAACAGCACATTAATATTTAATACAGTTTATCAGGTCTGTTCTGAAAATCACTTGAATTCAAATCACGAACGGTTTTAAAATCACGCAGACGATTTGGTGCTGTTCTGCAAATCACGGGATTTTCAATTTTTCGGCGTGGTTTAAATTTTTCGAAAACAGGAGAAAACGGTTTTTCTTAGATTTGTGTTGTGTGCTTTTTTTACATTTGTAATTAAAATATTATAAGTAATTTAAATAAGTTAAAATATGTGGAACTAAAATAAATTAGTGAATTTTTATTGGTTTGTAATAATGTGCTTTCAAATTAAAATTTAAAATTTGAAAATTAATGCAAAAAGTTAAGGAAGTTGCTACTATTTTATATTTTGCCCTTAATTTTTTCTAAATTTGATGCTGAAAACATTAGCATAAATAAGATAAATCTTAAATGAAATTTTGTACTCTGACAATTTGGCAACACTAAAATATCCTTCGAAAACACAAACCAGCTAACCGCTAACGAGAAAGAGAAAATCACGAGCATTACTAAATAAAGCAAGACAATTTTTTTGTCTTTGAAAATTTATGAATAATTTCTTTTTTATGTGTATAAAATCTAATTTTTTGCAAAAATAAATAGAAGACATATTGTTTTAAATATATGTCATTATTATTATATTCTAAGCAAAATAATTAGAAAAAAAACGAGCAAGTGATTTCAAATCGGCAGTCATTTTGCTAACCGTTTTAAATCACGTGATTTCAGTATATTTTGTACGCAGAACACCTTTTGCGTGATTTGAAATCACTTTGACAAAAAGTGATTTGTAAAACAGACTTGTATATATCAAAAACAAAAAATTTAAAAATAAAATTTATTTGTTAAATAAACTCTGCTAATTACTTGATAAGAGTATAATTAACTTTTTTTTCTTGATAAAAAATATAAAAAATATGCACCAATCTGAATTGGCATATTATTTTTATCAATTAATAAACATTGTAAGTCGAATGACATTCCGTTATTTGTTTGTTTCCATGAAAATAAGCAGAATTTGGACAAAAACATGATACTCAGGTCCGTTCTGAAAATCACGCGAATTCAAATCACTAACGGTTTTAAAATCACGCAGACGATTTGGTGCTGTTCTGCAAATCACGCGATTTTCAATTTTTCGGCGTGGTTTTAATTTTTCGAAAACAGGAGAAAGCCGCTGTTTTTTAGATTTTAGTTTCGTTTATTTTTTTACTTTTTTTACATTTGTAATTAAAATAAGTAATTTAACTAAGTTAAAATGGGTGCAGCCAAAATATATTAGCAAATTATTATTTGTTTGTAATACATGTACTTTCAGTTACATATTGCTGCTGATCAAAGGGCTTAAAATTTGGCGTCAAATAAAAATTGAAAATCTGAAAATTAATATCAATGCAAAACGTTTAGGAAGCTGCTACTATTTTATATTTTGCACTTAATTTTTTCTAAAATTGATGCTGGAAACATTAGCATAAATAAGATAAATCTTAAATGACATTTTATACTCTGACAATTTTGCAACACTAGAATATTCTTTGAAACCACAAACCAGCTAACCGCTAACGAGAAAGAGAAAATCACGAGCATTACAAATAAAGCAAGACAATTTTTTTTTTAAATATGCAGTGTCTTTGAAAATTTATGATTAATTTCGTTTTTATGTGTATAAAATCTAATTTTTTTGCTAAAATAAGAAGACATATCGTTTTAAATATATAATGCTATTGTGATTTCAAATCGGCAGTCATTTTGCTTAATGTTTTAAATCACGTGATTTCAGTATATTTTGTATGCAGAACACCTTTTGCGTGATTTGAAATCATTTTGACAAAAAGTGATTTGTAGAACAGACCTGACTAAATAATAATAAAAATTTTCGTAGAAACAAAAATTTTAATTTTACTTTGAAAGTTTGTGTGGAGGAAAATTTAAATAATCAGTTTTTAATATGGCCTAAACTATAACAAATTTTAATAGTGGGGAAGTAAAAATGCTAAATGTCGGTTTATCTTAAAAAAGTAAATTAAAAAAAATTGGTGTTAATACACAATTGTTGTACAAATGCATATATACGTCATGTAAAAGCCACAAGATTTTATTATGTATGTATAATTTCTTAAGCTTTGAATTAAACAAATATTTTAATTAAACATTTCCTTATTTACAAAGATAGAAAATTCACATGCATATTATATGTATGAAATTAGTGAAAAGATTTTATGTCATAAAATATTAATTTTAAAAGCAAAGTAAGAAAAAAAAAAAAAAAGATTTTGAATGCCCCAGGCGAGTTAAATATATAAAAAGCTTGGCTTTGAGGTATGAGACATTAAAATAAATCAAAACTTAATATCAGCTCAAATGAAAATGTTTAAAAATATAAGACAAATTGTTTTCTTTGTGATTTATCCAGGATTTACAAAAATGGCATCAATATGATGAACAAATTACAATTTTTATTCAAAACACATAAATAATAAAATCTCTATATGGGTAAGAAAATGATAAGTTAAAAAATATAATAATATTCACATCAACAATATGTGTTTAAGAGAAGATCACACGGCGAAAATATTGGTAAAATAAACATAACCTCTTTTGTTTGAAGTAAATATTCATTAAATACAACTTTATAGGTACAACTTTTTTTATGTGTGATGTTAAAAGAATATCAGATTAATTAAACCTCAGAGAGGTCGTCGTTGATTGGAGCAAGAAGTTTAATTTAAAAGCAAGAAATTTTCTAGTTTTAATAAAAATTATTTTAATGAAAATTTGCCGAAAACAGTAGTAATGCTTCGCATTCGCAAAATATTTGTGTGATCTGATCTTACCCTTAATAATACAATAAAATACATTGGAGTTTTACATTTTTGCTTGTTTTAAAAATATGATTTTTTTTTTTAGTTGTAAGGCTACAAATATTTACATTAAAAGTTTTTTTTTACCATTTAATTAAAAAAGAAAAATTGCAATAAATTTTAATACACATTTTCAATGTAAAAGTTTTTTTTCTTTTCATAATTTAAGTGAATTTATCAATCTTAATAAAATATATACTTTGGTGACCATTGTTGTTTTTTAAGAATTTAAATACAATACATATTGCTCCTTTCAGATATTAGAGCGGGCTACTACCACTTTACAACAAAAGTACGAATTTTAATTTTTTAATTAATAAATGTTGTTACTTGCATACTGAGCAGGTTCTTTTCTTAATCTTATTTTATATTACTAACAAAAGACCTATGATGTGTAACTAGTTATGAAATAATCGGCAACGTTATAGAAAATGATGTTTTGAGTATAGAAAAGTGTTTTGTTGCAATTATCTACGTAGAGCAATTTATTAGTAGTTACCAATGCTTTTCTTGTACGATAAAATATAAAAAAAAAAAAAAACTCTTAGAAGATTTTTGATACTTTGAGCTTTTATCATGTCATTTTCAATAAAAATGTAAAATGTAAAACATTTTTTGTGCTTTGTATCGGATTTACAAAATTATTTTGTTAAAGCCATCAATATGATGGAAAAATTGTATTAATTAAAACATTTATATGATCAATTCTATATATACGTAAGCCAAAATGTAAGATAAATATTTCACGTTAAAAGAAAAGAGCCAAGTCACAGTGGACAAGTATTTACAAAACAAGCGAAACCTTTAAACAAACTTTAAACTTTCTTGCATTGTCGATTATGGACCAAACTGTATATGTGTGCATTTTATATTTCATTTAGTAGTCTAACAAATTGTTTTAAGTGTCCATCTTGTACTATTTAGTACAACGTTTTTCTATCGTATAATAGACTGAATTTTACATCAAATATTTTTCCTCTAATTGTTAATTTCTTAGGCGTTAAATATTAAATCATTTGAATTCAGGAACGCATTTAAAACGGGCGAAGTTTATATAAAGTATAATTAAAATATCTGAAATGAGCGATATGTATTAATAAAAAAAACCCATTCCTTCTTTGTCCTTTAATTTTATAGTATAAATTCAGAACAAACAAACTCTATTTTTACAAACAGCAAAAAACACCCCATTTTATCGCAGTTTTTCTGGTAAAAAAAAGATTGTTAAATATAATTATTACAACACTAAAATTTAATATAAATAAAAAAAAAGAAAACTCAATAATAAAAGCACAAGTAAAAAAAAAACCTTGTTTACATAAAAATAAAGAAATACATTTTGTGATTTGTTGGTTCACTTAGTTGAATTATTTATGTTTTCATAGATAAATAAACCTGTGTTTCAGTTTCATATCTACATTAGTTAAAAATGTTTAATAAAACACAAAACAAACATACAGTAACTATAATTCATTTACCACACAAAATTAATGAGGTTTACCTTTTTTGTTTGCGGTTTTAATAAAAGTTTCTTTACTATTTGAAATTGTTTTTGTGTTTGTTTTTAGTAAAAATATACATATATATATATATATAACAAACTATTTTTAGTTTTTTTTTTGTTTTTATTTTATATATAGTATATATAATAGCATATAATAACATATCATCGTATCGATTTTATAAAAATATATATCAAATTTTACAATTTTCATTTCCTCAAAATAAAAACAATAGATATTAGTTAATAAACATAATTTTATCATAATAATAATAATAATATGTGTATGTATTGTATGTATATAAAGTTTAAATCGTAATAGTTAACATTCGCACAATAGCGTAATTTAAATTTCTTTAAGAAATATATGTATAATTTTTGTGTTATTTCCTTTCCACTTGTTATTTTATTTATTACTTTCAAAATCTATTTAGTAGTTAGTTAGTATGTATGTAAGAAGCAGATTTTGTTTTTTTTTTAATATTCATCTAGTGCTAGATGGTATAAGGGCGGGCGGGGCGATCGATATGGTTTAAAAAGAAAGTAAGTTAAAATTATGCATGTATTTGCGCCTTTATATCAACCTGGTGTGTCTACATAAAACGTAACGGTACCGCGGTTCAATTCATTAAATAATTTAGCAAAAGAAAGAAAAATATATTGAAGATTTTATTTTATTTTAACTGTCCTAAACGCACAATAACAAAAGTAAATTAGAATTATAATTTATTTATATTTATTCTTTTGTTAGTAAAACGCTGCAAATAACTCAATTGAAGAGCATCATTTTATGTTGAAGTCAGTATAGAACGTTAAAAAACTCTTTTTTAAATATTTTCCTTGTTAATGACTTTTCCATCACCGGATAAAAAAAAAAAAACTAGTCAAAACATTTTTACCAAAGAGTTTCTTAAAATACTATACCAGGTGAAAATGTTGAACTTTTAACTAGAACTTAGTTAATACGAGTATACAAAACCATAAAAAAAAATAACAATGAATTTGTGGTGAAACCGACTATGGTCATTTTTTGAAAAACACACCATGGTTTTAAACTTTTATTTTTTTCATAGAATCATGACAAGCAATATGGGATTGTTAAATTTATTTAAATGGTTACAATTTTTAAACAACAAAAAATCATACTTTTTAACATGTATGTTTTCATACTTGTACATGTCTATAATTGTTATTATATTTATTTTTTATTTAAAATGATAAAAAAGCAATAGCAATAATATCGTTTCAAAGTTGGTTGCACCCTTAAAATTATTAAAAATATACTACTTATAAAATAAAACTTGCGATAACTTGTAAATTTATGAAAACAATTTTCTTTTTTTCAAAAACGACAAGAAACACTTCTAATTTAAATTTTTACAATCTCATTAATTTGTCAATTATTGACAAGGACTTTTGGGAACATTTTGATAATATATTTTGAGTTTTCCACAATGGAGAAGATAGTAAACAAAAAATAAAAATTAAAAAAAATCACAGAAATAAGTAACAACACTAACAACATATTTTCTATCAAAACCCTAGCCTCTTGAAATAGTCACTACTTGTATCACTTTTAGAAATTTTTGCAAAAAATAATACTAATACACGTACTCACTCGTTCACACATACATATACGAATACATACATATAAATATATACATTTATATTTTTTTTATAAATTTATATAAAGAGAATTTTTTTGTCGCAAGCGGTGTATATGTAGATTTAAATGTTCCTTATGTTAGAGTGTGTTATTTTTAGTATTAATTAAGGTCTTGTTGTTACCTTCTTTAATCCAATTTAATGCCGCTATCATCAGCATAAGGTAATATTTTATCTACAATTTCAGTGATATCCAATTCGGTGTCATCCATTTTGTGTGACAATCGTTGTTGCTGTGGGGCTAATTGTAGATTATTATTCATGAGAGGCGCCGTAATTGAGGGCTGTGTTATATTTGAGGCAGCTGTTGTATTATTATCACTCCAAAAGCTATTTAATCCTAAATTTATTGTTGACTGTTTTGAGCTTCTACAATTGTTGTTAACAGAGGAATTGTTCCAGAGTAATTCGTCATTCTGAAACGGAGGAAATTATTTCCATTATATAGTACAAAATCCGACTTGTTGTTGCACCGAAAGTAAAAATCCGAAAGATTATAAAAATAGGTTGAAAAAAGTTATACCTATCTCGCAACAGAGGCCCTTAACTTTTACAGGATGTGTAATTTAATGGCAAATACAAGGGAAAAAATATTAGCTAAAAAACAAATTTTATTTCTTGTACGGAAACTGATGTAACTAAATAATTGAATTTCTTACAGAATGTGTAGTTCTATTGACTTTTATTTTTATTGTTTAAAAGAAGAAACAAGATAGAGTGCTACAATCGGAATAAGACTTTCTTTCCTACCATACAGTTTTTCTGTTAAAACGAAGCTTTTTTTTTACCGAAAATTGTAAGTCTTGCTTAGGGTTGTTGCCCCAACCTAATTTTATTTTTTATTTTAAAGAACAACCACTACAGGAATACAAGAGAAAGTTAAAATTAGCTTAGTAACAGCTACCAATTTTTCTCTTTAATTTTTTATTGTATAAATAGCGACCTGCAGATAAACAAACGAAGTTGAAAAAATATATGGAAAAGCTATAGACAGGAGTGGTGTTTTCCTCGCTGACTAACAGGACATGAACCGATCTTGCTGATTTTTAATAACATAAATTTTGAAACTATGTCTGATCGATTGGTGTATTTAAATTTTCTCTACCTTTTCTAGTAAGTATATAAATGACGAACACGGACGGACAGACGTACAGACGGAATGACAAACTTAGATTTATCCTTTTACACCTGGGGTGAAGGGTATAAAAAACACTTTTTCCTTTATGAAAAAATAACAGGAATATGCAAAGTTCATCATTCGTCATTCCCTTGGATTTCCTTCCTCCTTCTTACCGTTTTTTACTTTTTAAATGTAAAAGTTATTTTGTTTAATCCTATGTAATCTCATAAATAACATTTACTCCTAGTATTTTTAATGTATAAAAGCCGTTTAGGTCATTCATTTTATCTGGTAACTCTATAAGTTAAAAAGGAGGTGCGAGGAATATTTGATCTTAAATCAAAATAAGCGAAGCAACTGCAATCAAAAAAGGTATCTGAGTTAATAAGAAATTGAAAAATAAGAAAACAGTGTAAAGTATAAAAATCCGCGTTAGCCACTATATTTTCTAAAAGTATCATTTAAAAGTTTTTTTTGCGCCATTTGAATAGAACACCCTCCAGAAAAAAAGACTTTTTCACAATTTTGAACAAATTTAAATATTTTTATTTACATTTTATTATTTTAATTATAATTCTTAAGCTATACTAAACGGGTTTGAGCCACCGTTTTAAGGGTTAATTTGTAAATACGATTTGGAATGGATCGCTTTAATAAGTTCCTTCTTGGTATCGTACCGCTTACCGGAAGCGTAAACCTTTCGAGCGAGCCAACCTCAAACATTTTTTATAATATTCAGGTCTGCGGAGTATAGTGGCCAGTGAAGCTTTCTTATATTCTGATCACAACCCATGACTTCACTGCTTTGGCGGTGTGAATAAGAGCTGTGTTTTGTTGAAACGTCTATTGCAGATTTCCAAAAAGCACGATGAAGAATGGAAAAGCCCGCTGGAGCACACCCTTGTAGCGATTCGCATTAATTTTAGTGGTCAAAAGTTGCAACCTTCACGTAAACTTTTTTTTGTCAGAAAAGACGTCGCGGCACCATTCATTACTCCATGTCATATGAATGCGGCAGTATGGCAAGCTTATTTCCATGCGGACCACAGTGTGTGGTGTTTTTGTTTCTATAGCTTTAGTAGCTTCAAATGTTTTGGAAATAACACGCCGTACAGTTCTCACACTAGCGAAAACATACGATATAGCTCTTATTTGGTACAAATGGCGACTTTTACAACTTCTTTGGCGATTTGATTAACAGATTTCCCAGAATCATTAAAACTTTTTTTATTTTTCCCGCTTCGGTCAGACACTTTTCTCTACCCATTTAAATTTTTTTTTTATTTTAAAAATCTTAAATTGTACAAAGAAACAAAAATTTTGTAACCACAACAAGTGGACTCTTAAAAAACTTGTACTAACAGAGACTATTCTATTCAAGTGGCACGAAAAATTTCAAGAATTTCGATCATCTATGAAAGAAAACCTAAAAAAGCAGTGGTACTTCAAATAAACTTGGAAAAAGGCTCTTAGAGAGAAAAAGTATAATTACCGAATGAAGAAACAAAAGAAACTTAGAAAAAATTATACGCTTTATTTTTTTTATAATTACCAATAGAGTACCAGTAACTCAGAAAAAACTGGTAATAGCAGCTCATTGAATTTGGCATTACTAGTAATGACCTACCCCTGCCAACTGCATTACTTTTCATTTATGTACATACATTGGTCGCGTTCATAAGACGTACCAATTGCGCAGATGTATATGGTTTACATCAGTTGGAAACGATATCCAATGAAAACGCGAATTTGGGCAACATCATAGCAGAAGAACAAACCGTGGCATAAAAGTCAGCATTTGCGACAATTTCTCAGGCTCCTCAATATTCAAAGCTTTTTCCATAAAAACTATTCAGGACTTACATGAATGGGAAAATGCGATAAACGATGAGAACAAGCCCGCGATGGTAAGTTAATACTATAATAAAATCAGTGCTGACTTTTAGCTAATGCTTCTGTATTTTTTAGATTAATGCTGTAAAAACTTTAATGGGTTCAACAGGGATAAAGAAAAATTTTAAATTAATATTGTGCGAGGAGCATATGCTTGAGCTGAACCTTAAAGGCATCCACAGTAAAACAAGACGAAGAGCTTTACAAAAGTTATGGATGTACTTTTTTGTAAGTAAACATTAAAAAAGAAATATGTATTTGTACTAACGCATACGCATTTATCATGCTCTTAATATTATACTTAATTTTTTCACAGCCGCTTAAATTCAGCCGGATTAGCTGCACGAAGAACGGCTTTATCCGCTGCCAAAAATCGGCATCACAAAGATGAATGCATCCGCAAGAAAAAATCCAAGCTTAATGTAACAAACACAAATGTCTAATACATACATATTTCATGTTAACCATAATAGGTCCATACGTATGTGCGTATATTTAACTTGAGACTAGGAAATCATATCTTATGCATGTATATACATATGTACATACAAATGTATTTAAATTAACTTTATTGTATACATCTATACACTTGAATTTTTCATATTATTTTATTATTATATGTATCAGTTTTTTTTTTTTTTAAAGAAAGTAATACTCAGGCAACAATGCATAAGTAGGTATTATTGCCTACCGAAAGGAATAAAGGTAGGTGATAGGTGATAGTAATAGTAATTTTTATAATCCTGTATTTGCACTTTATGTACATTTTTAGAACAGATTTTTTGCGCCTGTTTCCTTTTTTCCGACGATTTAGCGGTGTAGTGTAATACCAAAGAACATATGTATAAATAACGTTAATACATATCAGAAAATTTGATGGTAAATTAGCGATGGGTAGGATTACAATTAAAGATCAATAGTCAACGTCCTAACCATCTAAATTACAGCTTATGAAATATATGTCCCATATAAATGCTCTTGGTGACTTTTCCCTCTGGAATATCAATCTACATATGCATATAATACATCTAATAAACACATAATATTTATGTAAACAAAATTCTAGAAAGAGGTAACATTTCGAAAAGCAAGAAACGTTAAAAGGGTGTGAAATTTTTTCTTTGCTGCTATAGTTTAAAATAAAAGACATATTTATATATTCAATCATAAGCAATCTACTTACCTTTACCATATCAGCTTGGTAATTGTTTATACCCAAAATATGTTCTAACGGATCATAATCGAAGTGGGATAATTGCTGTTGATGAGGATGAGGCTGTTGATCACTTCTAGAATCATTGGAAAAATTCAATGATAATTTTGAAAGGGCAGCTTCCATGCTTTTAAAATTATCGAATGCTGTAGAGTTTTGAGATGAAACAGTAATGGCAGGAACAGTCAAGTCTGAGGAATCCGACATATGTCTTTCGAATTGCATATTCAATGCGTTGTCATTGTTTAGCGAGAAAATAGACAAATCCTTAGGATTATTGGAAGTTGTACACTGTTGGTCGTCTTCTTGCGATATTAAAGCGTTCCAAGAGCCAACGAAAGTATTGGTTGTATTATTAGGTGATGTTGATGTGTTATGTCCTTTGTACATAGGACAAATTGGACCGTACTTATTGCCAAACGCAGTTGTTGATGTTGGTGGTACATCAAAAGTAGCTGCATCATCATCGAGAATAGAATCAGAACGAACAAAACTTTCCCGGTCGCGAAATAGAGAAGATGAAGCCGGTTCAATATTAACCCCACCATTATTTGTATTATTCTTGAAACTGCCGCTGTTGTTGTCGACCAATGTACCAGAGTTTTGAACATTTGTATTGTTCGATAAATTGTTAGTACGCCAAAATATATTTTGATTTTCGTGAGAAAAGGTTTCTTTACTATTTTTATTAATGATTTTTGAAGCATGGCTACTTGAAGGTTCTAAGAAATTGTTTGGTGTTGTTTTAAATATAAAGCTGGCGTTTTGTTGGACCGTTGCATCGTCCAAACTGGATGTTTGAATTTTATTAAAGTCTAAAGAACTTTTGTCAAAAAATGAATTCGAATCTAATGCCTGACTGCTTGACGGCGATAAAAACAATAGGTGCTGTTGGTTAGTTTGTGGATAGTCCGAAGGCTTAAGCAATGGTTGGCACTGTGAGTGTTGTTGCTGTTTATGTTGTTGAGAATCCCACAAAGGATTAGAGTTTGCAGGAATATGGGGCTTTTGCACATGCTTTTCAGGACTGGGATTGCCAAAATATGAAGGTACATTACTATAATAATCCCCAGTTATACTTGAGTTATTATACGGATTCTTATGTAGCGGACTCGATGGCGGTTTATTTGAGTTTGTGCCCTGTAAATTCGGTGGGTTTACAACGGTGGTCATGTTTATAAGGTTATGCATTGAAGATCTGGGCGAAATGCCTTGTACGTCCCCAGTGCCAGTATTACTAATGGGCCCTCTTAAATTGGGTGAACGAATGTGTGGTAGTGGCGGCATAGGTATGCCCATGTTTGGCATGCGCACAAAGTTACCAGTCACTCCTCCTGCCCCCGCAAAATTTAGCCCACCATACGGTATATTTTCATAATTAGGCTGCTGGGGCATCGGCGGAACATTTACTATAGGTGTAGGAGCATTCATGCCCAACATATGTCCAGGAGGAATCGGACTCGCATGCAAGGCATTTAAAGAACTCTGAATATGTAGTGGTGAAGTGGTGCTGGACAAATCACTAACAAACGACGCATCTATCAAATAAGGTCGCATAATATTGCTATTATTTTGATGTTCATTATTGGAAAATTTTCTAGTTGGAGAGGTTTTAACTTTAGCTGATGACTTAACCATATCGGCCGCACTAGTGTGCAAGTGACCCAGTGTTTGGTTATGAATTTGCTGGTGTATAGTATTGACTGGCTGATTTTGTTGTGAGTTTGGATTAGGTGAAAAATCTTTTTTTACATTTTCTAAAGCTTGAGACGACCCACTGGCTCCTTGTACGAAAGAAGTTGCAGTAGAGGTTGTGGGTCGCGTATTAGGTTTCTCTACAGTTCCTCCAGTGCGACGATGTTTTGCGCGATATCTCTGACGCTCTTCTGCCGAATGAGCAAAGGTACAGTTCGTTCCACGTGGACACATTCGCCTTTCGGTATAATCGCGGCACAAACTTATCTTATATTTTCCATTTGTATTGACTGGCGGCATCGGATAATCTTGTACTTTTCGATTGCTTTGAAATTGCATGAATTTCACCAACCCCAATACAACGTGACGCACAGCATCTAAAGCTTTTTCTACATCTTTCCAGGATGGCGGAGGCCCTTCCATTGATGGATCTATACTAGCCAAGAGCTTGAGATGAGGACGTAAGCTAGACAAGTTTGTGGGATCCCCTGTGCGCTGCAATGCTAAAACTAACTCCTGTATAGATTGAGAAAAAGAAGAAGGCGTTTGAAGAGTATCACATATGCTCTGCATATGCGACTTATGAGTTGTATTTCCATATAATAACGACGACCACTGATCTGGAGCTATACGCAAGCCGGCTTCAGTAGCTATTTGTACAATCTGGGCATCATGTTCGCGCCTCAAGGCCTCATAATCGCGAAAATCTTCTTTAAGTTGCATTAACGACGAATCACCGTCACGTTTTGCTACTTTAAAGCAACTAGCACGATATAATAATTGAACTACGTGACCTATACTTGTTTTCGAAGCTGGTAAAAATTTGTCAAGCAAACGCTGAACCACATACATGACCAGCACTTTTCGTGATAAAGCGTGACCATTTTCCAAGGCTTGTAAAACTAACTTTAATACTTCCTCTTGCATAGAAGGTCCTAGAAACTGACAGCCACGGGAACGCACTGCGGCCCATAGACACAAACTTAATTGTTGTGGATTCTGGTGTTGCAAAAGCAACTCTATAACAGTACGTTCTCCCAAAAACCGGGATGTTCTAACAGCACGAATGCGACCCTCCTGTTCGACTAGCTGGCAATTAACCAAAGTTACCAATTTTCGAAGCATTGGGCGTGTTAACAAAGTACATCCGCTATTTGTAACAAAGGATTTCAGATACTGGGCTAGTTCTTCAATGCACGTTTTCGAAAATTTATAACTTTTCAAATCGTCTGGCTTTAAGTTACGAACACTGGGGGGCATCTCATGATCGCATGCTTTAGAATCATTTTCGCTGTTTGCGTTAGTAGTTTTATTTTTGTTGTTATTATTAGTGCAAAAACTAATGTTTACATTACTGTTGTTGCTGCTGGTGTTGTTGTTGCTGCTATTCGTATTGGAAGTAATAGCATTAGCAGATGTCGAATTATTAGATGCTTCATTTCCATTGCCATCCCCTGAGTTAAGTATTTGTAATAAAGCATTGTTTATTGGTAAGTTGTCAACATCTGTTGATATATATGTCTAAACAACAATAAAAAAAAAAAACAAAAACAAAATAAATCAAATCAAATATCATTCTCTACTTATTATATTTTTTTCTTTCGATTCAGTTGCAACATTTAAAATTCATATGCGTTACACTTACCTGATCAAATGGACATTGTCGGTTATATACGGTAGCTAAACATACTCTACATATTGTATGACCACAACCTAAACTTATTGGTAAACGTTGATTTGTGGAAAACTCATTTTCACAAATAGGACAGGTATAAAATTCCGTCCAAGAAGGCGCCTGAAACGGCATTCTGTTAAAAAGAATCAAAAACTCTTATTACTTTGTATAATGGTTATTGTAATTAAATTAATTTAAAAAATGATATAAATTTTCTTTCTTTATCAGAATCAGCGGCGAGTCGCTTTATTACTAAAAAAATAATACGAAAAAGCTTTTAATTTAATAAAACGATGTTTTAACAAAACTTATAATTTTAAACAAACCACAATAATGCTAGCAAGTCGTTTTCATGACAATATAATTTACGCTTCAAAAAAGTTCTGGTCTGCACTTGGCAAAAGATTATTAAGCCTTCTAGGTTTATTATTTAAAGAAAAACTCGTATGTGACAATAGCTGTCAATAGGAGTGATACTGAATTCTTATCAGGCAACGCGAGTGGTTCTTCATAAAAACCGGAACGAAGTTATCCATCGTAATAACTTGTTCTTTGCATGCTCTGTTGAGGAAATGTTCGAGTAAATATGGAACTCTAATTTTATTTGCAATACAACCAATTAATCTTTGATTTTGTTCAATTACACTGTCCCCTTTTCAATTTAATGTACTGAATGAACATTTAATGTACTGAATGAAAATTTTTTAATTCAGAACAACGTCATTCGAAAGAAAGAAAGAATTGATCAAAAGTGCTCACTGGCTGCGCTAAACGGAATTATTGCAGACCTTTTATATCTTGTAACTTTGGTAAATCTTGATTAATATAAAACAAAACAATAACAACTTTAAAGTTTCATTGGCACTATCGAAAATAATTACAATGAAAATTTTATAAACAAAACTTAATGCTAGTGATTTCTTTTTAAACTACAATTGTAATGAAAATGTACTGAAATTGTATAATTACTAATTATAATTGATGAAAAAATAACTTTTGCTATAAAACACAATTTTATGATCGCAGTAAAAACTATCAATAAAATATTGAACCCTTTTGTAGATGGAACCGTATTTTAAGGATGTATTGTTAATATAATATTTTAAGTGTGATATATTTTGAAATTTCTGGAAAAAGTAGAACAGAAGATATGGATGGGATACCTCTTTATAAAATTAAAGTGGTCGCTTGAGAAAACAATGTTTTTAAAAAAGTTTATGTAGATTGTAAATCTTAAATTTTAAAGATGTAATAGTATTTTTCTTAAATTGGTAAAGATACTTTTCTTTTTTTAATTGTATGTATGAGATGTAGGGCACATATCCCCCCAGGCTAGCAGAAATGCCTGCTTGCAGACTTACAAGAATATCTCGCCATTGTCTCAAACTTTTTCTAAAAATGTTTAAATATCAATATTGAACATTTTTGTTGTAAAAACGCCATTAAAAAAAATGGGTATTTATTTAAATATTAGGTTAATTTGATTTATTCCGCCAGTAAATATTATACGGTTTTCAACGAAATATATAACAACAGTATTTATTTAGAGTTTATTTAGCGTTTATTAATGGTAATGCTATGAAAGTAATTAATCATTAGTTAATGTGTGTGAAAATAAATACGTATTTAAATAGTGGAGACAAAAACTATTTTTTTAACATTGCCGTTTTTACAGTTAACAGTGTACTGTTAGCCAGTTAACAGTCGTTCTGTTTTTGGGTTTATTTACTTTGAAGGATAATTTAAGTAAAAAAACACAAGTCCTAATAAATTATATTTATGGAAATGTTGCTTCAAGGGATATATTATGAAACTATAACAGTTTGATATCAGAAAAATGATTAGAAAAGAATTAAATTGGGTTTTAATAAAACACACATTTTGCACCATTTCTTGAGAAGAAAAAATGGCTATTTTGGAGAAATATCGAATAGCGTATATACTACACCCTATAAACATAGTGGTCTCATGGGTCCCTAACAAGGCACTATTTGTCCAATGTCTGAAATAATTTTGGGATTTGAGAAAATTAGCTTTTAAAAAAATCATTTTCAGTGAAATTTCTTGAGAAGATAAATGACCATTTTGGTCGAATATGGAATGGCACATATACTCCATCCTATACACATGGTGGTCTGAAGGGTCCATAATAAGGCACTATTAGTCCAATATCTGAAATAATTTTGGGATTTGAGAAAATTAGGTTTTAAAAAAATTCCTTATCAGCGAAATTGCTTGAGAAGATAAATGACGATCTATCATTTATCATGAATTAACACCATTACTTGCTCTGCAACGTGTATCCATTAATAATTTCTATTCGTTTTGGCGTATTAAAATTAATGCTTCACAGAGTAATGCAATGTGCTTACGAAATTCATAAGGAAAATGGAATTATAAGGTTGTCCCAGAAAGCAAAATTTTACAACTATTTTTTAATGGAGATGAAATTTTGTTTATAGATAGTTTTAAATACCCTGGAGTAAATTTCACTAAGTTATTAAAATTCAATAAGCATGTTGCATTTACTTTTGAAAAGGCTAATAAAGTTAAAGGGACTTTTTCAAAGTTATTCAATAACTAATTTTATGAAACGATTTATTGATAAATTAAGTATTAAGATTTGTATTATGAAAAAAGTGTGATGGAGTGAAATCATTTATAACGTATTGATAGGTATGTCAAATAATACGGAGGGGAATTTGACATCCCATAATAAACATACAAATTTATGCTTAGAATTTTTTTAAACGTCTGCTTTTTTATTTTTTCTAGGTTGTTTGGCTGCTCATAACCCAGCCTACCATTAAATGAGCACTCCAAAAAAAAGCTCTTTAAAGAACATGCCTGGGAAACTTTTCCTGAGTAAGCCCACAATCGCTCACACCATGACTCTTACTTGATACTCAAATATTTGTATATTAAAAAATATAAATATTAGAGCTCTTTTATAAACAAGCTACCAAAAAATCTTTTCTGAAATAAATCTAGAGCTCTTTAAGGTGAACCAGAACAGTAGAAGCCCTCATTTTAATGACTTGTATTATAGTGTGAAAAAGGCGTTAATGGCTTAAAATTTTGAAATTAAACTAAATGTTATTAAAAGAAAATATAAGAGAAATTAAAACAAAAAATTTCCGGCTTTTACAACCACACACAAATCTAATAGAAAAGTTATATTTTAATAATTCAACGCCAAATCATATCAAAAATAATTAAATATGGTCGTATTAAATAGGTCACGAAAATTTTTCTTATAACTATTAAAATCTTAATTCCACTAAAAAAATTCTAACATGCTAATGTAATTTGTATGTTGTTTTCTAACGGGGCTATTCACTAATCGAAATAACGAAAATAATATAAACTGTCTACAAAATGATAATTACCTACTTATATTAAGAGTATTATACTAAATTAAGTTATGATGTTATCGGTTTGCACAATAAAGACAATGATTCCTGCATTTTATATTGTCTAAAATAAATGAAAAAAAAACATGTGTAATATATTTGCTCTGCACTGTACACCTTCCTAAAATTAATTAATTTTAATACATATTGATAACTTTAATTTTTCAACACAATCCCAAAACGTAAGCAGTTTGCGATGTAGCAGAACAAGTATCTCTAGCGTTGACGTCGGAAATTAATGAATGGTTATTTATTACTTCTCTACTAAAACAAAGAGAGTGAGCAACAAGCTGTAGTAAAGCAACAAAAAAAAAAACAAACCCCAGCTGATTAATACAAAAGTTGTTTGTGAGGTTTTAAATGTCGATAGGGTTTAATTTTTTTATTTAACAGCTGAACCTTAAATTTCCAGAAATAATTAGTTTTTGTAAAAATTAATTTTTTTTTTCAATAAATAAGAAATGACTTATTGGAATTGAGAACAATATGCGTAGGCAATGATAAAATTTTATTTAAAAAAATTCAAAGGGGTGAGGTAGATGACTATAAAAATATTTTTAAAAGCCAAATCAATTTATGATACAATCACACACTACAAAAATTGCCAACGAAAAATATATACATAAACAATATAGTATGTTTTATATATAAAAAGAGTAACGTCAGCAGCGCAGCATTAGGTTGCGTTGCATTCACTTTGAAATTTCACAAGCACTGGAATTTAACAGATGTATGCAATGTAGAAGATATTTTTGAGACTTTATAAAATAAGTTGTCCAATTATTTTTCTTGTTGAATCCCGTAGATAAATAACAAAAAGTTATTTTATTATTTGGCATATTTCACTTTTTCTACTTTTTGTTACGTTTCACTATTAATTTTTTTGTCTTTTGTCTGGTTGTCACCAAATTTTCTTCGCTACACACACCTTCAAAATGCACATATTATTCTTTTCTTCCAAATTCGTAAATAACCAGACTATGGATATTGTATTTTATTTGCTTCACTTCCAAATTTTATTTATTCAATGAATTCAATATAACTCAAAAAATATTTATTAAAAAAATAAAAATTGCAAATGTAAAACTCCCGTTTCAATAAGTATTTTTTTTTTTTCGAGAAACTAATTTGTGAAAAGTCACAATTGTCTTTTTTTATATGTCAAAATTAGTTTTCAAGGGTTGCCCAACATTTGATGTGTGTACAACTTTATGTCTTATACATGTGGTAACTTTAAAAAATTAGTCTGGATTTATAGCATGTAATTTATATGGATCGTTTTATACCCTTCACCATAAAAAGTGGAAAAAGGGCATGTCAAAGTTTGTCATTCCGTTTGTAATTTTGACAATATCCATTTCTGAGTTCTTATGTTCGTAAATGTTACTGTTGAATCAAGTTTGCCAAGTTACTCGATCAGCTAGAGAAAATTTAAATACGCCAATCGATCAGAATAGTGTCAAAAGAGGTTCTATTGAAAATCAGCACGATAGGGGAACAAATCTAGTTTACGGGCACCTCTCCAAAATAAAAAAGTTGCTGCGTGGTGAAAATACATTTTTGGCAAAAAATGTAAATAAAAAATTTAGCGGCAACCCTTAATTTCGGAGTTAAGGCCGTGTCAGATAAAACTTTATCGCTTTGCGTGACGTTTTAAACTTTGAGAAAAAGCGTATAACGCAAGAGGTATGTGACAATAAAAACTTTAACAGCGCCTAATTATTGTTTGTTTTTATAAGTTTTTCTTCCATAATTTTCTAAAAAAAGTTAATAAAGGAAGAATATATAATAAAAAAAATAATATTTTAAAATTCTTAACTCTTTTACGTTCGATTTTGCCAAAAATAATATACAAATGTATAGCAGCTAATTGTCAAAGCGCGCAAAAAGATGAGTGTTGCCCAACTTCGCGCTTTGCTTTGCGTTAAAAGTGCTTTATTTGGCATACTTCATATAAGTTCGTGCAATTTATTTTAGATGTCAAAGCGAATTTGCAACGCAACGCAAAGCAAAAGTTTTATCTGACACGGAGATACTTCACTAAACTAGATTTACATACATATATGTATGGTGAAGGGTATATAAGATTCGGCTTAGCCGAATGTAGCACCCTTCTTGTAAGTTTTGCTTGGGGTTGTTGCCCAGCTAGATTAATTGTGGTAAGTACTAAGAGGTTAATAAGTATCCTACAGGAATACAAACGAAAGTTGAAAAAAGAAATTGAAAAATTACAGGCAGGCGCTATTCATTTTCAAAAGCAAATTTTTAATAAATATCGATTTGGGTATTTAATTTTCGCTAGCTCCTCTAGTGTCTTAGAAAAGTTAATTTCAACACCAGCACGAACGGACATCGCTCAAGCGATTTCGCTATGCATAAGCACTCATAAAATGTATACTTTATGAGTCGGAAATAGATATTGTAAAAATTTCAAACGAATTGACTCGTATAAAAGTCGACCCAACTTTTAAACCACCAAATTGTTTTGTAGTATTGTGAAACACAACTGTTTTTAGTTGAAATTGTGAAGGCGTTACCAACGACAAATATCCAGACAAATTCTTGTAAATAGTTAAGAAAATATATTACAAGTGTTGTGTTTTATTCGAAAACAAATAATTTCAAATGGATATATATATATATATATATATATATATATATATATATATATATATATATATATATAATTAATTCATATATATATATATATATATATATATATATATATATATATATATATATATATATATATATATATATAATTAATTCATATATATATATATATATATATATATATCACAGTCTTTCGCAGGCAGTTGCCGAGTAAACAACTTTTTTCTCGTGACGCTTGTGTTTTTTTTTTCTATTTTGCGTTTTGATATTTCTCTTTGCATTAACGGTTTTTTAGAGTTTTTTTTTGGTTTAGTTAAATACATACTTTTTGGATAAGTTTATTCCATTAAAATGAACGGGGCTTATCCCCAAAACTATAATCGCTTTCGCGAATTGGATTCCCCTACCATTAAAGCCAAAGGTTTAAAAAACAAACGACCTCGTCAAGATGATTTTCCATCACTACCAGAAAAATCAGTGAATGAACAAAATTTTCCTCGGTACTTAGTTGCTTCATCTGTATCGCAGGCTAATAATGTAGAACCCCGTCCTTTGTCATCATACAATGTGTTTCAAGTGGAACGTGGTCTTTATTTCATATCAAAAGATCGAATAGAAGTTAACGAAATGAGAAGTGGAGACCTCCTTATTAAAGTGGCAAATAGCAAAACAGCAGAAAAATTTCTCAAGGCAAAATTCATAGACTGCATTCCCGTCAACATAACCTTACATAAAACGTTGAACACAATTCAGGGAAGAATTTTTTCGAGAAAACTAATTGAAATTCCTCAAGAAGAAGTACTTGATTCCCTCAAAGACCAAAACGTTGTAGATGTGCGAAAAATAATGAAAAAAGAGGGAGACAAGTTAACATCAACAGGTGCGGCCATAATTATCTTTGAACTTATTCACCTTCCAGAAAAATTGAAACTAGGATGGGAAATAGTAACAGTTAGCGAATATATACCTAATCCAATGAAGTGTATAATTTGCCAGAAACTTGGTCACACAAAAAATAGATGCAAATCAATCGAAATATGTAAGGAGTGTGCTTTTCCAACACCACATGACACTTGCTCGAGAAAATATTCCGTTAATTGCTTAACAGAATTACATTCCTCAAATGATCATCTTTGCCCAAGTTACTGGAAACACAAATCCGTTAATTTTGTTCGTATTTCAAAAAAATGTACAGCTCGGGAAGCCTGGAAAATCTTTAATAACAATCCAACACTATACACTCTTAAACCATTCATTCGGGGAAAAAATAGTAACAACCTGACATATTCAAAGATTTTAAAAAACATATCTTCTACTGATAACACTTCAAGTCCAACATCAATCTCCACAAATAAAACTTTTCAAAATTCATCTTTAAACAAATCACCAACTCAAGTCGATACCAATACACTAACAACATTTAATCCATCTATTACTACATTTGATAGCCCTTTATCTGAAAATGATACAACTACAAAAACATCTGATAACGTATTGATATCCAACAGCCACAACTTACAATCAACAGAACCTGAACATAATAAAACAAACAAAACTACAAACATTTTCCAGACATGTATTAATACCACATCTCATATTTCAACAAAAGAAACGTCGGAATTAGAATTCTCTTTTGTCGATGATGACAACCAGCCCAAAAGTTTACCATTAGATGAAAATGTAAGCGAAGAAGATATGATAATGGATATTCGCAATGGTTTAGGATTTAATACCCCTAACAGACCTGTTGCAAACACTTCTAACAGTGAGTTAACACCTTGCACACAGCTATACAACAAATATCCTGAGTTAAATGTTATAATTACTCCCGAAACCTACAAAAAAAACAAAAGACATTGCTTCAGAACTGTCATGGACTTGTTGTTCGTTACCCGAAGTCGGAGACCACTTTCCAATTGTTATGACTAATAATATTATGACAGTTACAAAGAAATTTTTACCACGTTTCCGTGTTGACATAGCTAATTGGTCTCTTTTTGAAAAGAGAGCTAATTTAGTTTGTAACGAGTTTACTGAATCTAATAATATCAATAAGGAAGCAGCTCAAATTAAGCGTATTTTAAGAAGAGCGGCAAATGAAACAAACCCTCTTTCTCGCGACCCAGTGAAAAGTAGCAATCCTAGTTGGTTTAATTCTTATATCGGAAGTTTGATTAAAATAAGAAATCAAGCATGGAAAACATTTAAACGCCATCGTACTCAGTTAAACTGTGTGGAATACAGGAGATGCTGCGCAAAAGTTAAAAGGGAATGTAGGATAGCTAAACGTGAATCTTGGGATCGCTTCCTTGGTTCTCTTAACCCACAAATGGATGTACGATTTCTATGGAATAAAGTTAAAAATTTGAGATCCAAAAGAATAGACCATTTTCCTTCTATTTGTCTAAATAATAATAATTTTTCCCATCCTCAAGCAATAGCTGATTGTTTTGGACAGTTTTGAAGCTCCGTTAGTTCAAACAATGCCTTTGATTTTGAAATAATTTCAAAGAAAATAAATTTTAACATAGATGAATTGCAACAATCAAATCATGATTATGGGAATTTAATTAAAAAAATAGATATAAATGAACTGAACTGTATCATGAAAACCCTAAAAGGAACTACACCAGCAGAAGACAAAATAACATATTCAATGGTAAAAAATTCACCTATTGCATTAAAAAACCGTTTATGCGGGTTATACAACAATATTTTATCTAATGGGACATTTCCTCATGAATGGAAAATTGCAATCTTGTCTCCAATTCCAAAACCTGATAAGAGTCCCAACCAGATAGGCAGTTACCGCCCAGTTTCTCTTCTACCAACGCTCTCCAAAATTTTTGAAAAAATATTAGCTAAACGGTTTTGGAAATATTCCCGACAAAAAATATCTAATATACAACACGCTTTTATCCCGAAACATGGAGTTCATACCATATGTCATCATTTGGAAGAGTCTTTGCGATCTAATCTTAAGAGGCGTAAACACAGCATTGTTCTCTCAGAGGATTTGGAAAAAGCCTTTGATCGAGTGGTGTCTACATTTATTATCATTGAACTCAACGAATGGGGCGTTCCGAAACAAGTTCTAAGGCTTCTAAATTCATTTCTTGATAATCGCAGAATAAAATTCAAAGTAGATGGTCATTTTTCATTAAACTATCCTCCTGACAATGGAGTCCCGCAGGGTTCTCCCTTGTCAGTGGTTTTGTATACAATTTACGCTAATTCATTAGCTAATGCCATAAAAAACCATCCTGGTATTGATTACGTGGGGATATATGCTGATAATATTTTTGCTGTTGCATCTGGATGTGAAGCAGAAAATCATTTAAACTACTTGGATTCGAAAATTAATGAATGGGCAATGAAAAGGGGTGCTGTTATTCCGGCTAATAAACTGAACTTCTTCATGTATGCAAAAGAAAGGATTGCAACTGCAATACTGTTTGTGTTAGAAACGTTAATATCTCCATTAAGCACGAAATGAGAATCTTAGGAGTTTTGTTTTCTAAAAATCTTCTTTGGAACTCGCATATACAATTTCTGAATACTAAATTAAGCAGAATAAATAATCTATTAAAGCTTATCTGCTCTAGAAACAAAGGACCACACATTGAAACAGCTCTAAATATTTGCCGTTCCTTGACTACAGGTATTCTGTTACATTGTATTACGGTTTACGGATGGACGTCAAAAAACAATGTTAGGAAAATTAATACTTCTATTAACAACTGCTATAGGGCAGCTTCAGGTCTATTAAGATCGACTCCCATAAAGCTCTTAAGAAATGAAGCACATGTTCCAGATTTTCACTTGTTACATGAAAATAGTTCCGTTTCATTGGCTTCGAGATCAATCGCAGTATCTTCGGAGGGATTGCATGAAACTTTTTGGAAACATTTAAATTTACCTTCTTTGTTACGATCTTCTTCAATTAATAAGATTATTTCACTAATTAAAGGACATAACATATCCCTTCCAAATAAACCTGAAATTCCCGATACATTAAAGAAATACGTAACAATTGATGATAGTCTGAGAAGGTACAAAAAAAAAGGACAGATCCAGGCTCTTTTAAACAACTAATGATGCAAAAAAAGGCAGATTTTTCACCTGAAATCACCCTTTTTACTGATGGTTCGTTTTTGAATGGAATAACTACTTATTCGGTTATAAGGCAGCTTTCAGCATCTAACTTTGAAGTTGTAAACAAATCACGCTTGCCGGATTCTACTGGTATATTTACCGCTGAAATGGCGGCGATAAAGTCAGCTATTTTCTATTCCATTAATCATGGAGTTAAAACACTTATATGCACAGACAGACTAAGTGCAGCAAGAGCCCTTTTGATAAACTACAACGGTTCCTATGATGATATAATCTTTCCAACCAGGCTGAGTCATGAAATCCTACTCCTTTGGATTCCTTCCCACATTGGAATACCGGGAAACGAATTTGCTGATAAAATTGCAAGAAACGCATTAGACATGGCGAATATCACTGAAACACCGTGTTTTCCTAGAGCCATATTAAATCCTTTTAGATTTTTGCAATTACAGCTACAACCAATACAACGTAGACCTAAATATAACACAAATTTTACGAGAAGCCAATGCATTATGATGGCTCGCATCAGAGTTGGGAAACCTCTCTTTATCTCTAAACATTATTATGACAGATCAGATCCTCCTATTTGTTCTAACTGCAATATTCACATAAACGTTCAACACATTCTTACGGAATGCCCCCTATCTAAGCTAGATGAAGCCCTGGAGAATATCATTGATTGCTCTATTGAGACGAATTGGTTTAAAGTACGGCAGTGTTTACTAAAGCACATTTAATACTGAATTCATTATTTTTTTTATCCTATTATTATAGTAGATTTGTTTAATTTTTGTAATATATTTAATTAATTTAATTTTTTCTTTTTTAACTTTTACGAGCGCTTATGGTCTAGCTACCCGCGCCTTTTTTTGTATTTTATAAATTAACTTTATAAAATATATTTTAAATAAATAAATAAAATATATATATATATATATATATATATATATATATATATATATATATATATATATATATATATATATATATATGAAGATGAAAACAAAGTTAATATAGATGTTTTACGTACAAGAAGGAAAATTCGCTATAAGTCCGGCCCTATCCTATATTCAAGATATAACTTACAATTACAGCTATAATTTTTTGCAGATTTATTTACTATTAAATTCCTCTGCAAATCATTCCCACAATTTTTTTCAATGATTATTGGTCATTTTGGTTTCCAACGAGCAAACTAGGCTTTCGTAGTTATTTTTAAAGCTTTGTAAATATATGAAATGCTAAGAAACTATAAAATTAAGAACAACAAATTCTTTTACTTACGATCTCTCCAATTTTCTGGACTTAATATTGAATGAAGCTGTAACGTACAAAAACATAAGTAAAAGATTTGAGTTGAGAATGGCAATGCGAATTTACAAACGACGACAAAATTATTTTAAGAGTTGTCAACCGCAATAAAGGCTTTAGGTATAACCTCTCCCACCTGTAATGTAGTTTGCCAACGATCTGACACTGACATTTAATGAAAAATGCAGATTATTTAATTTGATAAAAATAGGAAAATTACTTACACTTTTACTGCCGTATTCATAAAATATTAAAATAGATTTTAGATGTATTTTAGGATAAATTTGTATGGAAAATTTGTTATAATGTTAAAATGTATTTTATATTTTATGAATATGGCAGTTAGTCTTTATTTTTTTTATTAAATTTCATTATAACATTTTCAATTCATGTTCATCCACAATTATGAAAAAAGTTTTGTTACATTTTTTGTTTTTTGTCTTTAATAAACTTAATCTTTTAGTTAGAAATGAATTAATTCAAAATAACAAAACAAAGTCGTAAATAACATTAATAATACACCCTGTAATTATATTTTAAATAAAAAATTTATAATAAAAATTAAATAAACTTTTATGTCAACTATAACTTTACGACCATATTCATCAAAAATTCTTTATTTACAAGGTTTTGTAAAAAAAATATTTATATGGAAAATTTGTTTAAAAAATCATTGATAATAATTTTTACGTTTATATATGGTCATAAATATTAAACGTTAAAAATACATCTATACCTATATATTTTTTTTTTAAGTTTTATTTAAAACAACATTTTTATTTTTTCGCCTAAACTGTACATTTTAGGAAATTGTGCTTTTTAAATTTAATTTGGTAGATTTCATAAATAATGTTTTTTATATTTTAATGTGCTTTTTCGTCGACTTTTGTGCCACCTTTAACATCTGATCCGTATGTGGAAGCCTTACTGATTTTCGACATATTTATAGCCTTCACCATAAATATGTAAACTGGAATTGAAAAGCAAAAAATATATAAATTATCAAAGGTTTGTATAAAATATCGAGTAAAAATTATACTTACATGTTGCTAAAACAGTGATAGCAATCGAGAGCCCAATCCAATTATGCAATATCAAGGATGAAATTAAATAATACATAATTAATGATATTGAGAATAGTGCCCACAAAACAAAATTAACAAGAGAACACAATCGTCTGGGGTAGACTTTAGAGGCAGTTTCCTTT
The DNA here is from genome assembly GCA_916610165.2 of Gymnosoma rotundatum. Classification (NCBI taxonomy): domain Eukaryota; kingdom Metazoa; phylum Arthropoda; class Insecta; order Diptera; family Tachinidae; genus Gymnosoma; species Gymnosoma rotundatum. The sequence goes on along the minus strand of OU744338.1, from coordinate 68,976,130 downwards.
ATGCCCGAAGTTGCAAAAAAACTGCCGGTAGTGTGAAAGCTATCAATAATTTTATCTTTTTCGCGGAATAAGTTTTGTAACCATTCTGCGGCCTTCACTTCATCAGTGGGCACACTCTCCAATGGTATACGTCTTGCGAACATATAACACTCAACGGGTTTTCCGTTTAAAAGTGTATTTATTGTAGGAGGATTCTAAAAAGCATAGAAGAACGTTATTTTGTAAACACTTTATTATTTATTTATTTATTATTAAAATTTTTTTTTTTTATTAAATTAGTATTTTAACTATGGATATTATATTATAAGTAGAAATTGAATTTGGCTTAAGTTCAGTTTTTTTTTTAATCTAAAAAAATTTTTTTTAGAGATAATTTTTTTTACAAATGAATGCGGAAGCAAGAAAAATTAGACATTAGAATTATTAGAAGATCAAAATTTATCGATTCGTCGTCGGTCGCAGGAACTAGAGTTCTGTGCGCCCACTATGTAGGAAATTTTGCGCAAAGATCTTGACCTACACACGTATAAGATCCAGCTATTGTATGATCTTTCGCCGATTGGACTCTAGAGCATTTAGTAACTGACGCCTTGTTTTATCGCCCAATTGTGTTCAGCGATGAGGCTCATTTTTGACTTAACGGGTTTGTTTATAACCAAAATTGCCGCATATGGAGTGAAACCAATCCATAACATACCTTACACACTCCAGTGCATCCCAAAAATGCACCGTTTGGTGTGTTTTACACGCTGGTGGCTTCATGGGACCTTATTTCTTCAAAAATGGGGTCGGATCTCACGTTACGGTCAATGGAGATATCGTTACCGCACCATGACTAATGATTTTTTGTTTGAAAATATGGATGACATTGATCCGGACGAAATGTGGAAAGATGGCGCTACGTTGATTTCGAGAAATGGACCTTTCAATTGGCCTGCAAGGTCGAGCAATTTAATACCACTCGATTATTTCCTGTGTGGCTATGTGAAGTCACTGGTTTATGCTGATAAACCAGCAACAATTGACGCTTGGAGGCCAACATTGTTCTCGTTATTCGTGACATACGGCAAGCAGTACATTAAAAAGTGACTTAAAATTGGACGTCCAGAATGCGCTTCGTAATGGGCAGGCGCGGTGGCCTTATGCCCGAAATAATTTTTAAATATTAATGCCATATTTTGTATGAAAAAAACTTTCGCAATTTTATGCAAGGCGAATAAAATATAAGGTGATAGGGATGGCGAATTCGTAAATTCTCGACGGCAGTCTAACTGCCAAACTCAAAAAAAAAAAGAAAAATTTGTGTACTATTTTTTTATATATATATATATATATATATCTACAACGAGTTATTTACGCATAACATTAAATTTTATAAATATTAAATTTCAGAAATTTTATTTTGAGTTAAAGACTTCTATAAGATATTTTTAATTCCTTAGTTTCTCTACAGTCGAGACAGGCTTGAAGAAAAGGGACCCACGTAACGTTTTGCTACGAAAAAATAAGGGTTTTTGCGAAACATATGTTACGCTCCTTTAATAAATTTGTAAACAGTCAAGAGGCCACTTTTTGAGACTAAGCCCTGCATTAACTTTTCAAATTTTAAATTAATTCTACTTACCACAGCATCTTTCTTAAAAACTATATTAATATCGTATATAGCTGGACAGCGTCCACGTAGACTATCTAAACTGGCAGTAAAACCTTTTGTACGTGGTATTAAATGATGCTTTAAAACTGGCATTCCACGTTCCTCGGCGAATTTAACAGAAGCTTCATGTTTCTTAGGTGTAAATCGAGTGCCCTCGGCATTTAATAATAACCATGTTGGATAGGGATATGCAAAGACTTCTTTCAATTGTCGTGAAATTATTTCTTTATCCTTTTCGTAGGAACGTTCCAAAAAGACAAACTCAGCAAATTTCCATGCCCAGCCCATAACAGGAATGTATGCGATTACTTTTTTCGCATATGCCTTACAATTACCGAGGACACCCATTTTCTCGCAAAACATCCAACCCGCTAGCCAATCGATTTCATAACTGTGATTCATAATAAGCAAAACATGTTCCTTGCCACCATATGTTTTCTCATCGTCAGCATCCATGTAAACACGAATTGTCGAATTTGCATACCATTCACTAACAAACATTAATTCTGCATTAAAATAACAAAATAAATAATATAAATTATATAAATTACAATTATATTTATTTTGTTTGTTTACTTACGTGAATAAATAGAATAGCATAAATAGTACATTATCTTACGGAAGAGAACAATATTTATTGGCTTTAAGGTCAGATGCAATAGCAATTGAATAAAGTTTATAATCAAACCCGATGTAAAGAATGTTATCGCTATGCAAAGATGTATCAGTCTTTGTTGTTTTAGTTTTTTCAGAGAAGTCATGATGTCTAAGCCGCCCCTGGTATAAAATATGTATCTGTAAAATCATTAAAAAATATTAAGCTTTATATTTTTATACTTTTTTTTTATAGGAAATCTAAATTTAAAATCAAATAAATTTATATTTTTATTGTAAAACAGGAATAATTTTAATATTAGAATGGATTGTATTTTGATGATTCATATTATCACATTTTTACCTTTTTGTTTTTATACCCTTCATCATAGATGGAAAAAGGTTTTATCTAAGATTGTCATTTCGTTTGTAATTTCTACAATATCCATTTCCGACCCTCTAGAGTATATATTCTGCGTTCTTGTCCATAGCGATTTCGATTGAGCAATATCTGTCCGCCTGCCTATTCGTCTGTCCGTGTTCGTGTTGAAATCAACTTTGCCAAGGCACTAGTTGAGTTAGAGAAAATTTAAATACGCTTATTGACTAGACATAGTTTCGAAAGTTGTGCTATTGAAAATCAACAAGATCGGTCCATGTTCTTTAAGGTAGCGGGCAGAACACCACGCCTGCCTCTTATTTTTCGTTATCTTTTTTTAACTCTCGTTTTTATTACTACAGCTGGTTCTGTTCACTACTTATTCACGTTTTACTACTTATCCACCACAATTATACTAGCTGGGACAACAACCCTAGGCAAAACTTGCAATTTTCGACGCTTTTTTTTTTAAGAAATACTTAATGGTAGGAAAGAATTTCTTAAGCCGATTTAAATGTACATGTGGTTATACATAAATGATGAACGGTAAATATGTACACAAGATTCGGTAAAGCACTCTTACTTGAATTTACTCTTTATTCCAAATTATTTTTTTTTATGTTGCTGCACTTTAAAGGTGCTTTGTGACCATATCTTAGACCGACTATCAATAAATCTTAATTGCTCATATTCTCAGCGAATGGCCTGACAGTTTTTAAAACAAAGTAGAAACTGATGATAAGCATTATACAAAATATTTAAGCTTTAATAAAAATGCAATCAACAACTAACTATTAAATTTTATTACATTATTTTGCTACGTTTTTTTTTTGTTTTTGTTTCACGAAAGCAGTTAATAGGTCTGTTAAAACTAAAATTCGTTACTAATTGTTACTAGAAAGTTTTTACGAGCATAAAAATGTGAGGGACCAAAAATTAGAAATTTTAGAAAGTAATATTAAAACATAACATTTAAGAACTTTTTGATAATTTAAAAATATGAAAAGAAGTCTTATTTTGTTTCTTTATAGCTTTTATTTAATTTATAGCTTTTTTACACTGACATTGAAAACACTGAATTAATTTACAAAAAACCAAAGCGATTTAAAAAGCTAATTGATGTAGAAAAATCCGATTGGAAGACTGATGCTCAAAAATAAAAAGAGCAATTTCAAGCGAAAAATGTAAAGTGAGTAATTTGGGGGCAGCATTAGTATAGGGGAATTTTTTGCCGCAATGAGCCAATATGAATAAAAAGATATTGAATACAAAAATTAAAAAACCTCAAGTGAGCACTTAAAATGCTGGTTTCTTCATATCCGTCCTTCGGCTGAGCGCAAGAATTTGTTCCTCTACAATTTGACCAATGAAATAAAATCTATTTTTGCTTGGATTCTTTAAGAGTTTTCAAAAATCTTGAGTGTATATTTTGACTGTTTAGTATGTTTAAAAGTGATTTTTACGAATGCCTTGGTATTAATTTCTTTGTATTATTTTTTCGAATTACTGACTATTTTTTACTCGTACAGCGTTCATTTACTTTTCATTTTTGGCAGAATAATTTAAAAAAATCTGCTTTACTCTCTTGTTGCTAGTTTTTGCTAGGAAAACTATTGAATAGACCTAATGTAAGCGCAAGCGGTTATCACAGCTATTTAACACTGTCGCATTTTATTGTTAAAGCCCGTTTTGCTAAAAGATTTACCTAACCTAACCTATTGATATTATTAAGTAAATAAAATTGTGGTAATTAATTTTATAAATAGAATTGTATAAAAAATTACCTAACGTTTTTAGGGGCAAGCTTGTACTATAGTACGTATTTTCCTTGTGGCTCAAGCTTAATCATTAGGAAACATTCCACGAAATATTAAATAAAGCTAAAAATATTTTGTTTACCAAAAGCCTAACGCAAAATATTTAAGTTAAAAAAGAAACCAACATTTTCTAACTTATAATGCTTTACTAATGCGTTTTTGAACGCTTGACCAAAAATCTTAACCTTAAAATTTAGTTAAAAACAAGTGAGAATGCTATATTCGGCTATGTTGAATTTTATATACCATTCACCATCTGTGTAAATCTAGTGTAGTGAAGAAACTCCAACCGAAAATGCAAATATTGGGGTGACAGAAAATTAAAAAAAAATTTGGGTATATATATATATATATATATATATATATATATATATATATATATATATATATATATATAATTTTACATAAAAATGACAACGGCTCCTAATGGGTTAAGCATTTTAAAAAAAAATTTAATATTTTCTTAAAGATCACTTTAAAAGCTATACTGATATTTAAAGAAAAAAATTGAAAATTTTAGAGCCCTGTAACTCGGAAAATATGGGCCAGCGTCTATTTTTTCACTTGTTGATTTTTTCTTATTTTTCAATTCTTCACCGCCCCATATATTTATTTTTTGAATGGAGTTATTAGTTACTTTATTGTTCCAAATGACATAAAAAATTAGAGGTGGTGTTTTGCCTGCTGCCTCGAAGGACATGGACCAATCATGCTGATTTCCAATAGTACCTCTTTCGACACTATATATATCTGATCGATAGTGATATACTTGACGCAGCAAAAGAAATGTACTAAATGATGAAATGAAATCATAAAAAAAGGAGTAAAGGAACAGAAAAACCTATTGGAGAACTACTTAAAAAAGAAGAACGCAAGAAATATGAAGAATATAAAAAACTGCGTATAAAACGATAGGGTTACTTTCAAAAATGGTACAAAAGATCGTTTTATATAAATAAAAAAGTCGCAAAAAAGGCGGTTCTAAAACGTAGAAGTAGGTAATGCAGAATAACCGCTTTGTCTCTTCGTCTTGCTTAAGACATTTATACTTGAGTTCCCACTCTTTTGAATAATACTCGCGGTATTATTTAAAAGATTATTAATTCCATTTTTAAAATATTGCATCCTACGTTTCGTTCGTATTTTCCAACTTATTCAGGGATCTTTAATATTTAAAATATTTAATCTTCTTCAACATATTTTTGCTCTTTAAAAACACGCAAGTTTGTGTAAAGAGGACAAAACACAAATTTAATAATAAAATATATAAAATTAAAAATATCACAGTAAAGTAATCATAAAATCACAGCTGTTTTATTACTAGAGTATGCAATAAATTAAAAATTAAATTAATACTCTTTTATTAAATCGCAATTTTAATGTACATGATCTTGAAAGCCCGATAAAAGGCAAAAATAAAAACATTTACCTCTAAAGATGTTTAAAAAATCCCAACGAAACATCGGATAAATACATAAATGAAATAAATTTATCTTTAATTTGCATTTCAATATAACTGATATACATAATATTTGGTTTTTGCTGTTGTTATTTTTGTTGTCTTAAGATAATGCCCTTTCCGATCGCATGTACATTTTGGATATAGCCCACTAAAAACAAAATTTTAAGTGGTTCTATCATCTGATCGATAGTGTGAATACAAATCGATTTTGATAATTTGTGTAATGTTAATGTATTTATCGTGATAACTATTTTGTACTATTGGTTATTAAATTTGAAGTGTTGTTTATTAGTTTTTAGTTAATTTATTCAACAAAATTGTCTCCGGCCGTTGCTGTTAATATTCTGAACAAACATTACTGATAAACCTTATGTGTAATCTCTTGTTGATATTTACGATTCATTTTAGCGTATAGCTTTTACATTTAAGTTGTATTAAAAGTTCAAAGATCTTTATGATGTATGTATTATCGTTAAAATAATAAATCTTTTGTTTTTGAACAACAGATGAATCAATCTGCGATATAATTAATTAAAAATAATAAATCTTGGGATCTAAAACGCCTTGGAATAGGAAAGGGCCTAATTAAAAAATATATACTATAAGTACATTGTGTCAAAGCATTTAAATAATAGCATTTTTTTTTTGTTTTTGTTTTTGAAAAAACGCAAAATGGGGTTAAATTATAAAAAAACTTGTTTTGTGTAACGCAAAACAACAAAAATTTTCATGTAAAAAATATTTCATTTATGTTATTATTACTATGAGATCAAGACATAGATAAGACTCATATATGTTTTATTTTACATTTACAATCTCCCATATTACGCGAAATTATGGGGGATACCGCTGCATTAACAGTGTAAAAACAAACACATTTTTAATTAATTGAAAACAATTTTTTTGCGGTAGATGCTTCGAAGGACATGGACCCATCTTGCTGATTTCCAATAGCACCTCTTTCGACACTATCAGGCATGTTCTGAAAATCACAAGATTTCAAATCACATGTGTTTTTAAAATCACAATTGTGGTTTGATGGTGTTCTGAAAACCACAAAAGTTATAACTTTTCGTTGTGATTTCACCTCTTCGAAAACACAAGAAAACAGCTGGTATTTTGTTTTAGTTTGACGAAATTTTTTATGTATTGAAAATTATTAGTGTTTTTCTTAAAATATAAAGTGAAAATAATTTAAAAGTATTGTTTTTATAAAAAACTAAAAAAACTGATAACAAAAAGGTAAATGCAAAATCACAAAGCAAATAACAATATTTCTTGCAATAGAAAGTGTCTTTAATTTTTTCATAATTTTATAAATTCTTTGGTGCCAATTGCTAATTTTGCTATAAAAATCAATAAAAAACATTTTAAGGTATTCATATTATTAATTTACTGCGAAGTTCAAAATAAAGTGGTTGAAAAAATAACCAAGTGATATTAAATCGGCAGACATTTAGCTGACTGGTTTAAAATCACAAAAATTTTGTATGCAGAACAGCTTTCTTGTGATTTTAAATCACTTTCACAAAAAGTGATTTTCAGAACATGCCTGTATGTCTGATTGCCATAATTAAATTTTCTCTCGCTGATCTAGTGCCTTAACAAACTTGATTTCAACACTAACACGGACGGAGAGACGGACATCGTTCAATCGACTTCGCAATGCATAAGAAATCAGAATATATATACTAATGGGGTCCGAAATGGATATTGTAGAAATCACAAACGAAATAACAAACTTAGTTATACCCTTTTTACACTTTTTGTGATAGGTAAAAACAGTTTTTAACCAATTTACTTCAATTGGATTAGGTTCAATTTAACAGTAGTAAATCCCCACTAAAAGAGCCTAGAAATTTCGGTTCTTAAGGTTAAAGGGTTATACAATATAATGGGAACTTAGAAAAAAAGAATTTTAAAATTACTATGAAAATAATTTATTTATGCTGCTTGTGTTGTCTTTTCTAGAAACAATGCAAGAGGCATGGTCAGGCTGTTTAGTGCCCTTAAAAACAGTTAACATTTGGATCGTATTTTTATTATTTACTAGCAGTGCCCACGACTTCGTCTGCGTGTCTATTTTAATTTTCTTTAAATTCAAATTTAGAAGAATGTGTTTTTAAATGTTTATACTCGTAGCAGAGTTCTGTAGACAGTGTTAAAAATTTTCCATTTAAAAATATAAAATGTGCTATAGTATACCGTTGAAATAGGGTGCTTTCAAACTTGTGTCTCTATTTTTTGTACGAAATGATTTATTTAAAAAAAAAGTATTCTTTATTGGAATCAAGGTTAAAGGATGCTAACACAGACAGACGGACAGATAGACAAAAATTCCAAAAATAGGTGTTTTGTATTCCGTATCGATTACTATTTACACTAACATCAAAATTTTCAAAAAATATTTCATGTACAGACGTTACAGTTACAGTATACACGTTACAGTTCATTATATGTACAGATAGAATAATGAATTCTTTATTTTAAAATTACGTTTTTAAATTGTTTTAATTTGCTCATGTTTATTTCTTTTATTTGATTCTTCTTTTAATTGATTAGAAAGTCTTAATTGGATCGATAAATTTAAAAAAGATATTGATCAATAATAAAATAAAACAAGTAAGAGTGCTATATTCGGCTATGCCGAATCTTATATACCCTTCACCATCTATGTAAAACTAGTTAAGTGAAGTAATTCCAATCAAAAAAGCAAATATTGGGGTGACATAAAACTAAAAAATAAGAACAAAATTAATTACTACAAATTTTTTTCAATTTTTTCACTTGATGTCAGATATGTATATTGTAGAAATTACAAACGGTAGTTAATAACTACTATTTATACGCTTTTTTCACTTTTTGTGGTTAAGGTATAATTATTGTATAAATTCAAGTCTATCTTATCAATAATGATTAAAAAAGTTTTCAAACGAAACGCTAAACATGCGATAAGATTGAATACCGATAAATATTTCAATTTATATTAAACATTGAAACAAATTTAACACGCGTAAACACTTTTACTGAATCACTAAAGTTTTTTTTTTGTTAATTTTTAATACTTTAAAAAGAAAAAAATTGTGTTTGACCAAAGTCCACGAAAAAATTTATTGCATTTATTGCAATATAGTACAACTCACAAAATAAGGGGATTGTAAAATGAACAAATACTCTCTTAACACATTGTTGACCGGCAATTTTACTGAAAATTTATCTCATGCCACCGACTATTATTTCGTAATTGGATGTGGAAGTAAAACAATAAACATAAACGTTAATAACTTTGTTAAACTTTTAATATTTCTTTTTCGTATGATAAGCAGTACAACAATCACCTACGTGTAATGGTACACATCAGCTTTTACAAAAATATCTCGTTTCGCTTCGTTTTCACTTTGAAGAGCTATTTTGACTATTTTTTCTAAGACGTGGTCTCTTACTTGTCCGGAAAACCTGAAAGGACTGTCTTTATAAGCAGCTGTTTTAGAAATTCGAGAAGTACAAGTACAATACTACATTCTTTGAAATCCACACTTATCCATTATCTAGCTACTTCCAGTAGAAAGTTTTTGTATCTTGTTTTTTTTTCTGGTTGATAGGTATATATGGTCGTTAACAGAGAAAACAATTTTTAATTTTCTTAAAATTTAAATTTAGAAAAATGTGTTTTTAAATGTTTATAGCAGAGTTCTGTAGACAGTGTTAAAAATTTTCGTGGCCAGTCAGCAACGTTCGGCCATAAAAACACGAGTTTACTCGTGACCGGTCAACAATATGGTGGAGGTATAATTACTTTGCAATGATACTTTTCCAATTTTAGAATTTCAGAACCTGTCAAAGCTACGAACGACATTAAATTGTCAAAATAATCAGTATTGTGCATCGACTCACGCTTGCTGAATGTATGGAAATTGAAAAAATATAGGTTATAAAATTTCTGAATAATTTGGAAATATCAATTTCGTCGTGAGATTGGTCAACAGAGTGTAGGCATTTTGAAAGATTTTGATCATAAATAAACATTTTTCGACCTTAAGCTAACAATTTGGTTGTTGAGATTTCGATTTAACGGAATCAAGATTCAAGGTGGACGTCCTCACAAATTGTTGCTCAAAACCATCCAGTTCTTTTTACGTGATGCCAACACAGACAGACAAACGGATAGACAGAAGAAAATTCCAAAAAAAATAGGTGTTTTGTATTCCGAATCAATTACTTTCTACACCAACATCAAAATTGTCAAAAAATATTCATGTACCATAGAGTTTTATTATATGTATAGAAAAATACAACCTTGTTGTTATTGTTGCTGTTACGGTACAAATTTAACCATAATTGTGACCACAATATGATAAAAAAATAAATAAATAAATCAAAAGAGAATTGAAAATATTGAATGAAAAAATTTCACCGTGTAAATGAGATTTTAGTACACCAATAGTTCTAATTGGAAAAATTGGATATTAGAAATAGAAAGGCGGAGGTATCCCTCCAACACCACCCCCAAAATATCCCTGTGAATTATTTGTCTTTTTATATAAATGTTTTTTTGACCTTTTTAGATAATTATTGCTTTCTAATTTTTTAAGCACTAGGTCAGTTTATAAATTATAAAAAAACTGTTATTTATATTTTCAATATTTCGCCACACCGTTGGGTGGCATCATCAGGAAACAAAAAATATTAATAATTAGATTTTCTTTTTTTGAATAACAAAATTAAAATGAAATTATTTTTTCAAACAAAAACAGAAAAATGAAAAACCGAACGACAAAATATTCAAATATTTAAACATTTACATTCTTATAAATTTAAAACTCAAAAAACATTCAAGTAAAATAACCAGGGACCGTAATGATTATGAGCAATAAAATAAAAATTAGGATTTAATTGTTATTTTTCAATTTTAATTTCTTTCTTATCGGATAACAATTATATTTGAGTTTTAATTTTTTTGGTTAAAAAATAACGATTAGTTTTGAGTATTATTTTTTTGTTAAAAAAAAAAAATCATTATTTTTGGGTAAAAAAATAACAATTATTTTTGGTATTAAATTAATTGGGTTGATTCCGCCAGTATATAATAAACTGTTGTTATAATTTTCGGTAATAACCGTCGTCACTGGCTGTGTACTTTGGATGTTCGGCGAGCGCTTTCGATGTGATAACATCATTTTCAAGCCGCGTTTTTATTAAAACTGAAGAGATAGTGTTAAAAATAGATAGTGTTAAGAAAAAAGGTGGTGGGTTTAGGTAATTTTTTTTTGTCCGTTTAAATAGTATTATACAGGTAGATTCCCTGATATCTGTCTTGTTTATTGGGGTAAATAGTTAATATTTGGGTCTCTTATTATTGGATAGGTAAGTGTGACCGTCTGTGGGTGTTTTTCGTTTGTAAGAGTGTTTTAGTAATTTTAGTGGTGTAAAAATCGTGTCAGAGGTTGTGTTTACCTGTTCGTTAATAATGTCTCTGTTAAACGTTCGTGTTTTGTAAATTTCCATGTTTTCAAGAATGTCTAGTCTTCGTCCTTTTTTACTTGGGTGTAATACTGTCATACAGTCATCTATTTCCTTTGGTTCGTGTCCATGTGTGTTAAGGTGTTTTGCGAAATTGGAGTCTTCCCTTTTCCTTTTGTATGATCGTATGTGTTCTGTAAACCTTGTTTTTAATGTTCGTCCAGTTTGTCCGATGTATGTATGGTTGCAAGTACAAGTAAGTCTGTATACTCCGCTGGTGCTAAATTTATCCGTTGTTTCTATTGATGTCTTGAGATTGTTACGTAGAGTGTTGCTCGTTTTTAATGTTGTGTGTAAACCTTCTTTTCGGAAAAGGTTGGTTAATCTATATATTTCTGGTCCTGTGTAAGTAAAGATGTGTCGTCGTAGTGTGTCGATTGTTTCCTTGTCTTCTTTCTTCTTGTTTTTGTTGTTGTATTGTCTGAGTAGTTTGTCGATGATTGTGTGGTTGTAACCGTTATTTTTAGCTATAGTGTAAATTGTATCGAGTTCTTTGTTGTATTTATCTGGAGCGAGTGGGACTATTTTAAGTCTGTGAATCATGTGTCTAAACGCTGCGAGTTTATGTTGAGTAGGATGGTTTGAGGAGCTGTAGATAGTTGTGTCTGTCATGGTTGGTTTTCTATAAATGTCAAAGTTTAAGGTATCAATTCCTCGTATTATTGATATGTCAAGATAATGTAAAGTTCTGTTTTGCTCTTTTTCCATTGTGTATCTGATTTTGTTGTGTATTATGTTTAAGTCTATAAGAATTTGTTCGGCGTTGTCTCTTTCTAGGATGCATATAATGTCGTCTACGTATCTGTAGTAATGGGTTATTTTATGTTTTTCCAACAGTTTTTTGATGTGTTGTTGTTCTAAGTGTTGCATGAAAATCTCTGTGAAGATTGCGGATGTTGGGTTTCCCATGCAGAGTCCATCAGGTAGTTTATAGAAGTTATTGTTGAATCTAAAGTAGTTTTGTTTTAATATCGTCTTTGCAATATCTATTATTTCGTTGATATATTGATTGTCGTATATGTTGGAAAGTATGTTATGTAGTATAGTCAAAGTTTCGTGTGTGGGTATTGATGTATATAGATCCTTTATGTCGAAGGAAACGAGTCTCGTATTATCAGTGATTTTGATGTCCTTAATTTTGTTTATGAGGTCTTGTGTATTTTGTAACATGTATGTGTTCTGCAAATTTATTTTCTCTTTTAAGAATGTGGCAAGGTGTTTGGCCAAGTTATATGCAGGCGCAGGTTTGTAATTTACTACAGGTCTGATTGGAATATTTTCTTTATGAATTTTGGGTTGTGCTCTGAGTGTAGGGGGTCCTGGGTTCATGTTCATGAATATGTATAACTTTCCGTCAGTGAACGTTTTGCAGCGTTTTAGTAGGCTTCGTATTTCCTTTTGGAATGAATCGGTTGCGTCATTCTTGAATTTTGTGCATTTTGCTTGCTGAATAAATTGTTGTGTTTTCTCTATATAGTCTTTCTTGTGCATTATTACAGTTGTGTTCCCCTTGTCTGCTTTAGTAAGTAATAGATTATTATTCCGAAGTTTTGCTTTTATCTGTCTAGTAGTTTTTTGTTCGTCAGGATTAGTTTTAGATGAAGTGTGTTCTCTTATTGTTTTTTCAAGTACATCGGCTATCTTGTGTCTCATGTGTTCTTGTCGGTCAGTTGGTAAGTGTGTAATAGTAGCTTCGGCGTCTACGATTTGGGTTTCAATTGTTTTTTCTATTTTGTCAAAAGGTAGATTATGTTTTAGTCCCTTCTCTATTAGTTTTGTTTCATTGTCGCTGAATTCTATGTTTGTCAGGTTTTTCACTCGTGGGTAAAATTCTGAGTTTGTACGTTTTTCAGTCTGTTTTGTGAGTTTTGTAACTTTTCTTTCCATCCGCTTGTATTTGTCAGTCATCTGATTTTGTATCCTTTCATGTAAGTTGTGTAAAAATGTGGGAAATAAATGGTAAAGATTATGTCTTGTTAATAAGTCTGTTACTTTTAAGTGAAGATGATAAGTTTCCTTATTGAGTATGTCTTTTTTAATGTAAAGTGAGGGTATTTCAGTCTTTATCCATGTCAGTTGGGCTACACGCTTTGCGCGTTGGGAAGCGTATGTTTGGTTCGTAATGTTAATAGTTATGTATCGTGGAGTAATATTGTTTTTAAGACATTGTTTGTTGAATCGTATGTTTGCTATTGTCTTGTGTAGTTGTAGTGTCTTGTTAGTGAGTCTAGTTAATAGTACCTTAGCTTGACTAGCTGTATCCGGTTACCGAAAATTATAACAACAATTATTTTTGGTTTTAATTTTTTTTTTGCTTGTTATATAACGATTATTTTATGACATTAAAAAAATTAATCATTATTTTATATTTTTCTAGGGCTTCTCAATAAATAAATTTTTTCCTTTATAGCTACATAACCATATGTGATTAGATACCTGAACCATGCACAAAGAAAAGAACGCAAAGTATGTCGTAGTAAAATTTTTTGCGAACATATACATGTACATATATATTATTACTATTATTATTATCATTATTATTATTATAATTATAATTATTATTATTATTATTATTATTATTACTATTATTATTAAAGTATTTATCAGCTTTCTTAAACATACTATTTTTTGGAAGAGTTGCTTTAAGTTAGTTCTCGCATACATGATTTTAATTGGATTTTGAAGAAGAACTCGCCGTATTTTTGGATCTAAATATACGGCAGCAGTAACAGTTATATTATCTAAGCTAATTTCTCCTCTTTTTTCCAAGCATGTGACAAAAATTTTTCCGTTTGTGGTGTTCATAGCTTCCACAGTGAGCTTTAATTCAAGCCACAGTTTATAAAATTTCCTAAGTATAGTTGTTCTGTTTGGAGTTTTTGCGTCGTTAAAAATACGGGTGTCAGTATATGTACAAGTTCGTCAACCTTCTGCCATTCTGATGGCGACAGTTGTCAAGATAAATCTATATTGTCTGTACAAATTTTTTAAATAATTTAAATTTCACAAGCATATTATAGGTTGAATTCATCTTGTGGCGACATCCAATTGTAGTTGTGGAAGACTTTGATTAACAAGTTTATAGCTTTATAAAAAAAATAATTTTATAAATCATTACAAACTATATATTTGAGGAAGAAGGAAGAGTCAAGAAGAAGTGGAGTCAAAAACTGAATACGGTAGTTTTTCTGCTGTGATTAAGCCAACACATGCATCTTCTATTTCCTCTTGACTCATATTTACTGTATATTTAATTCTTTTGGCACTTCTGGAACAGAGGCATCATACACTTTTGCGTCATATATTTCGGAGTGGTTCTCTTGATAATGTCTCTTTAAGTTTTAAATATAATTTCCTTTAAATACTTTTCCGCATGTTTTGCATTTTGATTCATTCGCGGTTTCTTCTTTTTTAATTAGCTTTACTTTTGCTATCGTTCTGCTTCAAAGCTAAAACTGAAATCATTTCATAGAAATTTTTGACAGTAATGCCATAGATATCTAAGCAATTTGGTCTAAAAATTTTAGAAAAATAAAAATTTTAAATAAAGTAATTTTTTTTAAAAAATCGCAAGCAAAAATCACATGCTTGATGACATGAAAACATTATTGTAATATAAAAATGATTATTGTTCAATCACTTTCTAATAACATGTGATTTTGTAATTATATGTGGAATAATTACAAATTGCTATTGAGAAACCCTACGGAAAATTTTGAAAAACAATACTAATCGTTACATGTTAGGCAAAAAATAAAACTAAAAATAATCATTAATTTTAAACCAAAAAAATAAAACTCAAAAAAAATCATTATTTTTTAAACAAAAATATAAAACTCAAAAACAATCAATATTTTTAAGCAAAATAGTAAAACTCAGAAATAATCATTATTTATTAATCAAAAAAAAACTGAAAAATAAAAGTTAAATTTTAACCACAAAATAAAACTCAACAATATTAGTTATTTTTTGATTTTTTTTATAAAAATTGAAAATAAAAGTTTATTGCATATTTCAGGAGCACGTCAAAAAATAATAAATTTCATGTTTCATCATATATCTAACATTGTTAGAACACATAGATTTTTTGGAAAAAAAATTCAACAATAATCATTATTTTCGGTCTCTGAAAATAACTCAAAAATTTTAAACATTTACATTCTCATAAAAATTAAAAAAACAGAAATTTATAACAATGTAAATGTTTAATGTGCTGTTTCCATATCACGGGCGATCAACACGTCTAAAAAATTTGTATGAAAAGCACTCAGTTTTTTGAGTTATTTTCATATAAATTTTCTAGACGTGTTGATCGCCCGTAATATGGAAACAGCACATTAATATTTGAATTTTTTGTCGTTTGGTTTTTGATTTTTCTGTTTTTGTTTGAAAAAATAATTTCATTTTAATTTTGTTAAAAAAAAGAAAAACTAATTATTAATATTTTTGTTTCCTGTTCCCTGATAATGCCACCCAACGGTGTGGCGAAATATTGAAAATATAAATAAAAGTATTTTTATAATTTATAAACTGACCTAGTGCTTAAAAAATTAGAAAACAATAATTATTTGTCTTTTTTTGTGATTTTTAAAAAATATTTATTTTTAAGCTTTATGTCGTTAAATTATTTTCCTAATATCTAACCAATCCTACCAGCCAAGAATATTAATAAGAATAAATTTTTGAAATTAATAAATTTATATGTATGTATGTATTAGAATCTTGTGCATTTGTTGGTTTTATAGAATGCTACTCATATAGAGTAACATAAAGTTTTGCAGTGTCCAAGAAATAATCTGCATGAAACTGCAAAAGGATTTCGTGACCACTTCAATAATCTTTTTGATTCGGTAGATAAAAACGATTTCAGTTATTTCTGCAGCTAATTCAAGATTGGTAAAGAATTCTTCTGCCATCGTTAGAATTTCCAAGTCCAGTGTTCGATACATTCACTGTTAGCACTTATAAACTTCTAAATCTTTCTTTCTTCACATACAACATCTTTGAAACATGTTGTTTATTTACTTGGAGTATGATTAAGCAAACATCTATGCATAATTATTACAATACAAAACATTTTATGACTGACAATTTATGAGCAAAAAAAGAAAAATTTAAATTTGGAAACTTACAAAAAATTCACGAAAAAACAGCACGGCTGCCTTTACTTTTTATACCTTTTAATTTGATTATTTTTTTTTTACAAAAAAAGTGAACATTTTTAATTATTTAATTTTAAAATGTAGTTTTACTAAAAATTATAAAAGTAGCTGTAAATATAGCCTTTTACAGAAAAAAAATTCAATACAAAATCTTTAATCAATAAGTTATTGCAACCCGGAACGCCAAAAAAAATGTACACTTGTGTTTTTGTGTTTACTGAAGGTTCTATTACAATTCTTTTTTTACAAATACTGATAAGTTTTTGTTAATAATGCTTAAAACCAATTATTTTTATTAAGCTGTGCAATAGTTACTGTGAAATAGAAGCAATTATGCCAAAAAAGGGAATGTCGAAATACTAAATAAAACTCACTGCACAATCTATTATGTCATTCGAATTTTTCAAAAAAAGTGGAACTTGCGAAAGACCTAGTGGTCATAAAAAATTAATACTGTCTAAATTGAACGACAAATCTGTAAATATATCAAAAAAGATCCAAAAAGTTCTGCTGTTAAAATAGCTAATGAACTTAAAATTAGCGAAATAGTTCATGTAACACTGCACACTATTAGAAACTTTCTCCACTCGCAAGATTTAAAAGGATACTCTGTTCGTGTGAAACCTCTTCTTTCAGAATCAAACGTTAAAACACGCTTCGCTGATGCGAATGAATATTTACACAAAGACAACGCTTTCTGGGACACAGTAATGTTCACAGACAAATCGAAATTTGACATATGTATTTGGCAGTGATGGTCGGAACTCGGTGTGGAGGAAGCAAGGCGAGGCCCTTAAATCACGGAACATTGCAATGGTCTGGGGTGTCATGGGCGCAAACGACGTAGGTATCCTTGTTCTTATAGAGGGGACTATGAACAAGATTGATTATTTTAGATTGATTATTTTAGAAAATAATTTAATTCAATCTGCTGAAAAAGTGGGCTTGGCGGATAGCATTTTGCTTCAAGACAACGACCCAAAACACTCTGCCGCTGTATTCAGAGAGTGGCTGCTTATGATACAAAAAAGTTTGAACTCACCCTCCCCAAAGCCCAGACTTGAATCCCATAGAGCATTTGTGGCCTTATATGAAGAGAAAAATAAATAAATACCATATAAGGGACATCTGGGAATCTATACCTGTAGAGCAGTGATGGAAAAGTTGTTACGATCGTACTTTTTTTGATATTATTTGATTTAAAAAAATACCGTGTTACTCCTCTGTAACATTTGATACTCTCAGTGATACGTCTACGTTTAAAACCATTGATTATATTAAATTCATCTGTTTTAGCATTTTCCCTTTATCAGTCATAGTTTACGAAAATGGCAACTCGATTCAAACGCTATCGAATGCCGCAATCTGGTTATTCGATACGTCACAAAATTTTACTCGATACGAAACCTCTCTCGATCACGAATGCGACGATTTGGCCCCAGCTGTTACGTTTTCTGTGTTTCTTTTGATAGAATTGTACATCTTAATACAAACAAGTAAGAGTGCTTTATTTGGCTATGCCAAATCTTATATACCCTTCACCATCTACATATGTAAATCTAGTTTGGTGAAGTAACTCCAATCATAAAAGTAAATATTAGGATGACCTTAAAAAGTACAAAGTAAATTTAAAAACTTTTTTGTTTATAGGTAAAATGATCTTTTAATATATTGATTTATGGTTTTTGTTAGCTTTGCTTTTTCATTAAGATTTTTTTGCTGTTTAATAAAACTTAAAAAAAAATTAACAATTTGTTACTCTTGAGGTTAAAAAAGTACTCTCAGAAAAATTTTTTAATACCGAAATTAAAATATCATTTTCCTTCACTGCTGTAGAGGTTACAAGAAACCTAGTTAATTCTATGCCAAGAAGGCTCCAAACTGTTAAAGAAGCAAAGGGTAATCGCACAAAATATCAAAAAGGAATATTTTTATTAATTTTCTACAGTTATAAGATAATAAGTTTTGCTTTTTCTATGTACAACTTTTTTTTGCCTAAGAATATTGGCAAAAAGGAAGATTTTTATTCAATTTAACAGTGACAATTTAGTTAATTTCAACAAAAATTCTTCATACCAACAAAAATTATTCAAATCAACATATTTTTCGTATTAAAATTTAAGTAATTCAAATTGTTATTTTAACTAAACATTTTTACTGCCGGTTACTGCCCTTTTAAATAAAATATAGTCAGTTTAGCATAATTTTTATAATTTTTTAACGAAATTTTATTCAAATAAACTGATGTGAGCACACAATAATTTTACTAAAAGCCATTGTTTTTCTGAATTAAAAAGAGTGCGTTTCAAGAATTTAAGTGTAAAATAAAATAAAATTCAGTTGATTTAACTATTTTTTTTTTCATTAAAATTTAGCACAAAAATTTTAGCTAATGTTACCTTTGGTTCAGTGTGGTTTTTTTCGTTATATAAAATAGTTACAAAATTATTTTCTACGTGTTACATAAATTTAAATTTTACTTTAATAAAAATAAATTTCTTGTTATAGATAAATTTTTACGCTTATATTTATTTTGATTTGGTAAGTGTAGACGCCTTTTTTTGGTAACTGTATAATAAAACCAAATTTTCGTAACTTCTGATACAAACACGAAATTAAGTAATATCTACGAAAGGGTACTTGTTTAATTATTTGATGTAAGAATCTCTCTTAACATATCAACCTTATCAACTTTCTTAACATATCAATTCGATTTTAAAGGCAAACGTCACCTGCAAATGCAATCAAAATCCCATATAAAAAATTAGTTTGAAAAAAAAAAAACAAAAAATAACATTGCTGAAATTTTACTCTCTTCAATTCGTGGAAAATCACGAAATGTTTCTTCCTTCATGCTTAGAAACAGCAAAATGTTTCTGGCAACAATTTTTTCCAACTGTGAAATAATATGAGCTGCATTTTGTACGTCAAACTAACGGTATTCTTAAAATAATTAGTGTAGTAAATTCCATTGAAGCTCAATCTTTCAAAGAAAAATGTACTTCAACTAATTTTATTGAAAGGTGGGAGGCGTGCACTTTTCCATACCGAAATATTAGTATTGAGTCCTAATTTTAATCCTCATGATTATCATTGGTATGAAATTTTGTTTCGTACGTTATTCTTTTTTACTTTCGTTTCGTTTTTGTTCAGTAAATAAATGAATGTTGCTTTGTTATTTTTCCTGACATATGGAATAAAACTTTTTGCTATATTTTATACCAAGGCGTATGAATTTACAGATGTCAAAATTTTAAAATAATTTTAAAAATAAAAAATTTTTAAATAATTTAAAAATGCAGGAGAAAGAAACCAACTGGTACAACTTTATTTAAAGTACCGAATGATGATAGAAGGATACATTAAATTCGGCTTTCTTCTGCTCAGCCAGCTACTTTTGACATCAACGTGGTGCTCTGTAAAACGTAGCCGTGCGGCCACCTAATGTTTAATTGGCCTTGATTTTATACAAATTACATTAAATTACTATTTTTATTTTAAAATGTATCTTTTAATGAAAAAATTTAAATTTTTTTTCTGTCTATCCCTAGCAACACTAATGAAAAGATAAGCAGCTGATTTAAAATCCATCAGCAGAGTGCTCATTGTGCCAACCTCATCCATCAGTACTTTGACTTTAGGTGAATATGTCAAAGTACAACTTATGACGGATTTTATGTGCCCCGGCCTATAGGGAGCTTTTTCTAAGGCCTTAAATGGCACATGTATATTCAAGGCTCTCATTATTATGAATTTTCTCTAGCTCATCTAATGCCATGGCAAAGTTGATTTCAACCCAAACACGGACAGGCAGACTTAGCTAAATCGACTTCGCTATGCATAAGAACTCAGAATATATAAACTTTATGGCGTCAGAAACGGATATTGTAGAAATTACAAACGAAATGACAAACTTAGATACACCCATGATATGATTTTGTAAAAAGAACAAAAAAAAAAACTAAATGCTAACTAACAGAATGCCATTAATTGCTGCCCTGTTCTTTAATATTCTAAATTATAAATTTATCAATTTAATTTAATTATTTGTTTGTGTAATTAATAATGCTTCCGAACAAATTTATTTGCACACACCACAAAAACCTGTGTTGGGTTTCTTTATTTTTATTATTTTTACTACCACATACATAAAGTTTTGATATATATGATCCGCTCAGAAGCCAATGCGGTTAAGTTAATTTTTTGATATTTTCTGATTTTTGGAAATTTGGATGGAATAAACAATAATCTTCCGAGTTTTTAAAGGATTTACTCGTTGGTTACTTTTTTATAGGCTTTTTTAATAGCTTCCGAATATATTGTAGAATAATTTCAGAAGCCATTGTGAATATGTCCACCTTTTATCAATATTTTTATACCCTTCATCACAAAAAGTGGAAAAAGAGTATATATAAGTTTGTAATTCCGTGTGTAATTTCTACAATATCCATTTCCGTATGTCTGTCCGTGCAAATATCGTAAATATGTCAATCGATCAGATATAACGTCGAAAGGGGTGCTATTGGAAATCAGCATGATCGGTCCATGTCCTTCGAGGAAGCAGGTAAAACACCACGCCTACCTCTAATTTTTCATGTCATTTGGAATATTAAAGTAACTTCAATCAAAAAAATAAATATATGGGTCGATAGAGAATTAAAAAATAGAAAAAAATATCAAATGGAAAAACTGGCCCATATGGGTATCATTTTAAAGCTTTTGAGGAGATATTTAAGGAAATACTAAAATTTTTAAGAAATGCTTAACCCATTAAGAGCCGATGTCATTTTTATGTAAAATTATATGCAGTACCAATTTCTTATTTTTATTTTTTAATTTTCTGTCACCCAAATATTTAGTTTTTGATTGGAGTTACTTCACTAAACTTAATTTATATAGATTGTGAAGAGTATATAAGATTTGGCATAGCGGAATATAGCACTCTTACTTGTTTTACATAAACTTTTAAATAAAAATTAAATAATTCTTATTTCGAGTTGTTGTTGGTAACACTGAAAAATAAGAAGTTCATAGTAACTGTAACCGTTATTTCTAATTGCATGTGAGTCAGAACACAAAAATGTTACGTTGAAGTGTTTGCGATAATTATTGTGTTATCAAACACATTAAATAAATTTCCTTTAACAACTGTAAACTTCCAATTAAACACGAGTTTTACAGGACAACACGTGGAGATCATGATTTACATTAAAATAGCATGGAAGAAGATCATGTTTGTTGTGATCAATAAACATAAAACTTATGACAATAAGTTTTATTTTATTATTTTTACATAAATTTCTTATCTTTTTCAGCTTCCAAAAAGTACAAATCCTAAAAATTTTAATATCCTGTCATTATTTCAATAATTACTCACGTTTTTATTTGCACGTCCTGTATATATCTTGTTTTTACAGAACTTGCACCTCGAAAAAATACTTTATACACTTTTCTAATTAAATTAATAAGCTAAAAATTTAAAAAACTAATGTATCAAAAAATTTTAATTTTTCCAATTTTTATGTTTTGAACTTAACCGCATTGGCTTTTGAGCGGCTCATATAGAGCTTTGATTAGCAATTAGAGCAAGTATTTTGCGTCGTAATTTATATGACTTTTTTAATATGAAGTTCCTTGCACCGTTTAAAATGTATTTATGCAAATAATAGATTAGCACCGCTCATCATAAAAAATGGCAGTGAATAAGCGTGCATGAGCAAGTATTTTGCGTCGAAATATATATGACTTTTTTAATATAAAGTTCCTTGCGCCGTTCAAAATGCATTTATGCAAATAATAGATTGGCACCGATCATCATAAAGAAACAGTAGTGAATAAGCGTGCATGAGCAGATATTTGCGTGATTAGTTCGTATTTTTAATTCATACATTTGAACTAAAACCGATGGAATTATTTTTTCCGCCTGCATTTAATTATACGTATGTTTGAACCAAATTAATACGGCTTTAGAACTTCATTACTACTTATGTAATAAATTTGTCACTTGCACTTTTATTGTTTTTAGAATTTCGTACCCTAAAAAGTCACTATTTTTATAATTATTCTGGCAAATGCACCAACTAAATTAATTTAAAAATTATAGGGTTTGCCCAATGGCGATGTTATTTTTAAGTATAAAGCCTCACATATTAAATCGTTATAGACAGGCACATGAAATTTGCACAGAACTGGTAAGAGGCATGTCCAATATAACAGCAGGTAATAAAAAATAGAATGAAAGGATGATCGCCGTTAACGGCCTTAAGTCTTCTAAACACATAACTATTTAAGGTTGTTTAACTAATATCGAAGCTACGCAAAATCGTCTACATCAGCGGTCAATAACTACATTCATTAGGGGTCCGTTTTTAAAGAATCATGACCGTTGCGCTCCGAAAGGTAATATACTGAACTATTAAAATAGATACTGTGTCAATGGACATATAAAACGAATGGGTTTCAGTGCATTATTTTATTAAATCTTGAAGATGTTCATCGGCAACTCTATTTCGGAATTTATTTTTAATAATCTTTTCTTTGAAAATAATGGTTCAGAAATAATGTTGTTCCAAACAAACACAAGGTCCGCATAAAATAGGTCTACGGTCTGGATCCGGACCGCGGTCCGCGAGTTGGTGACCCCTGGTCTACATATTACAAAACATAATTAAACGCGTTATCTGTCCAACGTCATAAGTTTGAGCTCATAAAAGCTAAGTATTAATATGGCAGTTTTAACAAACCGAAAATCAGTATTTTTATTCTTTAAGTAGCATAATCATAAGAATTTTTGTTTCTCTGAGATATAGTGAAGTTTAGTGTAGGACACTCCAGATTTTTTCAATTGTTGTTAAGAAATATAAATTTACTTTTTCAGAATTATCTTAATTTTTTTACACAACAATTTCAATGAAATTTAAGTAGATTCGAATTCACAAACACGATTTGCCTTAGAAATGTTCAGCTAGAGATAATTATTTATAGTCTGCTATTTATTATGAAGACAATTTGTCATAAATATAAGCTTGGAATAAAAATATCTTAGTTTTTTTTTTTAATTTTGATTGCAATTTTTTTCGTGAGTATATCGTGCACGAAGTTTTAGGAATGAAAGCGAGCAAAAAAAAAAAAATAGCCCGTTCCTTAAAAACAATTTTTTCCCGTGAGCATGCATACACGTGGTTGAAATGTTATTTACGATCCGATCCCATCACTAATGCAAATGTTTCGTAATGATGATTTGATGATATTTTTTATACTATATTCCGAAAGCAGTGACTACATATTCAAATATAGAACTTTGATCGAAGAATGTTTTCACCAGTAATTTCTCACTTCCCATACGAAGGAAATACTTTCACCAAAAAATAATTCTGCACGTAAGTTGCCCTTCCTTTTTATGATAAGGGTATATAATCTGGTAGCACGAGAAAGGTAAATTCAAGTAAATTAATGTTAATCTAAACTATAAGAGTGCTATATTCGGCTATGCCAAATCTTATATACCCTACACCATATATGTAAATCTAGTTTAGTGAAGAACTCCAATCAAAAAAGCAAATATGACAGAGAAATAAAAGTAAAAAAACAAATAATATAAAAAAATGTCATCGGCTCTTAATGAATTTAGCATTTTTAAAAAATTTTTAGTATTTCCTTAAAGATCTCTTCAAAAGCTATTAAATGAGCGCCAATTTTTTCACTTGATTTTTTTTCTTACTTTTCAATTCTCTAACGGGGCGTTATATTTATTATATTTGTTTTTTGATTGAAGTTACTTTATTGTTCCAAATGATATAGAAAAATTAGTGGTAGGCGTGGAGTTTTGGCCGCTGCTTCGAAGGACATGGACAGATCTAGCTGATTTCCAATAGCACCTTTTTCCACACTTTGTCTGATCGATTGACGTATTTAAATTTTTTTCTAGCTTATCTACTAGCTTAGCTACTTGATTTCAACACTAACACAGACTCTTACGTGTCTTTATTTTCTTATTGGTGTTTTAATAAATTTTTCGAGATGACAAATACAGAAAAATCTTGAAAACGTTTTCTAATAATTATAAAGAGCATAAAGACTTCCGCAAACAACAGTTGAAATTTTTAGTAGCCCTAACTATTATGTATAAAGTAATACTGTTCTAAAAATTACCTGCAGAACTTTTAGAGGCGACTTTTTAGATCAGATTTTTTAACTATAGTCATTTTTAAAATTTTTGTTATTGTTTATATTTTTATATGATAATATTGAAGCTTGATGCCAAAAGAACTTGTCATTAAATTATAATACCAAATAAGTAGTTATTTTCAATATTAGGTCTGTTTCTTTACTCTACTTTGGGATCCTGTGGGATCCCAATTTGCACGAAAATTATTTTCTTACTTCAAAATTGGGCAAATGAGAGCGGTTTTGAGAAACTAAAGTTCTTCTTCTTCTTCTTCTTGCACGAAACAACCCAAACTTATTCTTCGTGGAAGTTATTTAAACTTTTGCAACAGCCTTAAAACACAAACAAAATACAAAATAAATAATTCGGGGTTGTCATGAAATCCAAGTCGGTTTTGATAGTTATCGCTTTTTAAATCCGATATTGGATTCATTTGGTGTCATGAAAACATGTCGGTTTTGTTATTTTCAATTGGAAATAAAACCAATATTCGAATCAGGTGTTTTCTGTTTTTGCTCTTTTCTTTAAAATTTTAAGTGTATATTTTTACAAAATTTTCCAAATTGTACTAAAATATTGCTAAAAGTTGTGTTTTTTAACCGACTTCAAAAGAAGAAGAAGTTTATACAATTCATAATCTTAAAAATTAAAGGGTGTCCCCATACAACATACATATTTTTTACGTATATTATGAGCGTATTACTATAGCTCCCAAAAACAAAAAATTATACAAAAATAAATCTAAAAATTAAAGGGTGCCCCCATAATTGATGTAAATTTACTTATATGGGCCTATATTTTGAACCGTTATAAACAAACGCTTGCAAATTGGACAGAATGTCGATTGCTATGGCCATTATAGTAACAAGTATTAATATTAAGAATTATAAATTAAAGGGTGCGCCAATAATAAACAGTTACAGACAGACGCTTGGAATTTGCAACGAACCTGAATTGGTAAGACCGCAATTACAACAAGTATAAAATATGGATTTGGAAGTGAAAGGGTGTCCCATAAGTTGATATAATATGGTTGATGTGGCCGGACTTTTGAACCGTTATAGACAGACAGATGAAATTTACAAGAGACATGTTTTGCTAAGTCCGCTATAACAAGAAGCTTACAATTTAGGATGTTCCCAAAATTAATGTAATTTGTTCTATATGGCCGTATTTTTTGAACCGTTGTATACAAACACCTTAATTTCAGGTGATAGTTTTATTGGTGTGCGTGTTTATCATGTTTTGCGTCAAAATTTGTTTACATTTATTTAAATTTTTATTTTGCTATACATTTCTCTTGTTTTTTACGTGTTTCTTTTCATTTTTATTATACGAAATATTCAAATTACACTTTTCCAACTCAAGTTGAATTGAATATCCTTAAATTTACATTAATATAGTCGTTAAAAGGTCATTCACCTACTTTTTTTATAATAATTAAGTAAAATTAATATTAATTTTTTAGTTAGAAAAATTATAAAATGTTACCCACTTTGCCGTCTCTGAACTGTTTTTGACATAATACATGAAATGTTGTATTTGTTGTTGACTTACATGTACTTAATATAAATATACTTTGGTTGGTAGACTACAAGTATTAACAGGTGTACATAAGAAGGCAAAAAACTTATAAATAGATAACAATTTATCAAAATAAGGCAATAAAAGAAATAATTATAGAATAAATAATTACAATATAAAAGAAATATATAATAATAATTAGAATATATAAAAAATAAAAAGAGTAGATCAGTTCAACTGAATCAACAGAAATATTAGGCAAGCTTAACCTTAAATGAATTACGTGTTAAGTGGAATTCTCTTAAGGAGCGTGGTAAAGAGTTCCAACACTTGGCAACCAAAACATGAAAGGACCTTTCATATATTAAACAATTTCTAACAGGAATTAGAAGCTGCGGGCTTCTGTCAGTCTTTAAGAAATTGAAATGTTTGCGAACATACTCCGGGCAGTCTGTTAACATACCATTGTAGAATAATACAAGAGATGTAATCTTAATGTAGTTTATAAAACTACACCCCAAAAAATCGTTCACACATGTAGAAACATAATCATGAATTTTTAATTTATATACAAAACTTATGATTGTATTAAATAGTAAGACACACCTATTTAGATCTTTGGCACTGCAACCAGAATATACCTGGACACAATGCAAGAGGTTAGCCATTAATAAAGAATGAGCAACAGTCTTTATGTAAAGTGGCAAATATAAATTTAAATTTAAAGCATACAACCTTCTTAAAGTGAAATTAACTTTTGAGATCAGACCACTAATATGTGAAAAACCAAGACATTTCATACGATCAACAAAATCAATAACTTGATAATTAATTGCGATGGATAGGTTAATCACAGTAGAAGTTGGTTTAAAAAGGATCGCCTTGGTCTTTGAAAAATTAATACGAAAATTAGAGTTTGTCATCCAACGTAACACATCGGTTAATAGTGAACACAAACAGGCAGACAAAAATTCCAAATTACCGATTACTATCTACACCAACATCCAAATTTTCAAAAAATATTTCATGTACCCCGTTATATTGTTGTCTTTTTATATGTATTTTAGAGGAAAAAAAATTTAAAACGAACTTAATAATAAGTTAAGATATTCCTCTTAAAATTATTGGCAATTCATCATCACTTATTTCCGCCAAGTATGTTCCGCAATTTATGTATGTGTTTAACGAACGAAAGGCAAACGTGAAATAAACAAAGAAAATACTAACACACACAAAGCTGTGTATACGTGCACAATTTTCTACAAACATAATTAGTCTAGTGTAAATACGAAAGAACAAAAGTTGTGCAGATTAAAAATTAGTCTTGTGTGAAAACCCTCATTTACGTGAATAATCAGGCATGTCACAGAACTCAATTCCGATCGAAAGTGGTTTCAATTCCGCAAATTGATTCTTCAGAAATAGAAAAACGAAAAATTTATTCGGAATGATACCACTTTCAAATTTCAAAGTGGAATTTAGTTTCTTAGAATTTTGTTATTTGCGGTTTTCAAATTTACTTTTATTATGTGTCCTCCTTATTTAGATTTGCCTCGTTCTTTACTTTTTTGTGCGCAATGTTGCCACATTCAAATAAAAAGGGGGAAATTAATCATTTTTTTAAATAAGCAATTTCGATCGGAATTTGAAGAAGGTAAAACAAAATCGATCGGAATTGGTAATACGGAATTAAAACCATTCCGATCGGAATTGACATGCCTGAAGGTTACATGATTCGAAATAATGAAATTTGTATCATACGATAACCTCAGCCGTTCAATGAATATTTTGATTCACACTGTTTTTTATTTGTACAAGCGTCCTGATGTAACTGAAGTAAATAACTATTCGAACAGGAAGGACAGGAAAGACAACATAATTATTAATAATGGACGGATACGAAGGATAGTATATGGGGCATAAAGTATTTATTATTACCCTATAATTGCAAAACAACATTACGTCCTCCTCATCCTGAGAATTAAGCACATTAGTTTCATTAATTTAAATATACTTTTATATTAACTTTTACTAGTAAATGTTTATTTTGTCTTGCAAATGGGGAAGCGAATCAAAGAAATACACAAAGCTCCGTCAATTGGCAACAGCCCAGTAAATACAATCTATATGTCAAATTATACGGAAAGGAATTTGACATCCAATAATACAAATTCTTTTTTAGAAGTTCTTCTAAACTCCACTCTAAAGGTTTCGAATGGCAAATGATGGAACAAATCTAGTTTACGGGCACCGCACCAAAATTAAAAAAAAGTTGACTACGGGGTGCAAAATGGAATTTTAAGCAAAAAATATAAAGTGAAAAAATTGGCGGCAACCCTTAGTTTCGGAGTTACGGACCTCCGAAGTTTTTGTATCTAATAAGGCACATATCGAATTTTAAATAGAAAAAAAGTAAAAATAAAATAAAAAAATCAGGTAAGGCTCCAAAAAAACTATTTTTTCCATATAAACATAACTTTACTCAAAAACGAAAGAATTTTCTCCTCTATGGTATACCCAACAGCGGCTTTGCTTTCTAAAGGTTTCCTGCGTAGCCGGCCTTCGGCCGGACCACACGATTTTCTCCTCTATGGTATAACCAACAGCGGCTTCGCTTTCTAAAGGTTTTTTGCGTAGCTGGCCTTCGGCCGGGCGCAAAGATTTCCTCCTCTATGGTATAACCAACAGCGGCTTCGCTTTCTAAAGTTTTCTTGCGTACCCGGCCTTCGGCCGGGCGCAAACATTTTCTCCTCTGTGGTATAACCAACACCGGCATCGCTTTCTAAAGGTTTTCTGCGTAGCCGGCCTTCGGCCGGACGAAAGGTTTTTCTCCTCTATGGTATAACCAATAGCGGCTTCGCTTTCTTAAGGTTTCCGAATAACTTAATTTATTTTGTAAAAAAATGTTTTTCCGCACCAGATTTTTTTTATTTAATTATTTTTTCAATTTTTCCTGCTTCAATAAATAGCCTCTTATATTCCCTTTCCAATGATACTCATATTGTCCCATTCCGCCATCAACTACTCGATAAATAACATATTATATATAAAATCTTTGGAGGGCCGAAACTAAGGGTTGCCGCCAAATTTTTCACTTTACATTTTTTGCTTAAAATTGCATTTTGCACCCTATAAGCAACTTTTTTTTATTTTGGAGCGGTGCCCGTAAACTAGATTTAAGCCATCACATTTTTATTGCAATATAATATACAAACTACTGCACTTAATAGTGTATTACACCTACAAAAAAGAAACAAATCCTTCCAGTCTTAACGAGTTAGCATTTTTTTTTTTAATTTTGATATTCTCTGAAAGATCTCTTCAAAAGCTTTTATATTATACCCATGGCCTGATGTCTTCCCAAATATAGTGCATAATTGCACTCTTCTATGAAAACTTCAGAACAACTCTAGTTTACGGACTTTGCTCAAAAAAGTTTTTTTGGTCCTCACCTGTTTTTTTATTTTTAACCGTTTTTCTCTTCAATTAAATAAGTATTAAAATTACCTTTCAAATGATACCCATAAGGTCTCATTCCACCATAAAATACTCAATATGTGCCATAACTTTGAAACTAAGGGTCAGCCCAAAATTTTTCATTTTACACCCCGTAGACAACTTTTTTTTTATTTTTGAGCTGCGTCAAAATTTCTTAAAATTACATTTTCTAACGTATAGACATATCTTCCGTGCTACCTTAAGTTATACTAAAAGCATGAAGACGGCATTAGATAAGAATCAATTGTTTAATGTATGTACATAGGTACATAAATTGACTATGAATGATCGAATTTCAAAACACATATTGTGCCACAATATCTGTATGTGGCTGTCAATATTTTTCCAAATTATCTGTTTCTTACCTTGTTTACAAACAAAACACTAATTTTACAAGCCTAGTATATTTTTTAAATTAATAATCTATACCGTTAACTATTTACGCACTGTTTTAAAGCCAATTATGTCTACAGCCAATTTTTCTTTGAATAGTGATGATTGCAAGAAACTATCGTCGTTTTGCGAGTGAGCAGCTGATAGACAGTGTTGTCAACTTTACGGGTGTGTTTCAAAATTGGGGATCTTATTTTTAAAATTGGGATGAAAATTTACGTTTGAGGATTGAGGTATTCTTTGCGGATATATTCTGCGTCTTGAAGATTTAAAGAGTGTTTTTAGTTATTGTGTTTTTTATATAAAAAAAAAATAATTTTTTGCTACGTACAAGATTCCTTGTTACCAATTCAAATTCCTTATTTATATATATATATATATATATATATATATATATATATATATATATATATATATATATATATATATATATATATATATATATATATATACATATATATATATATATAAATTGAAATTAAAAACAAGTAAATGCCATACCTAAACAAAAGCGGCAACGGTTTGTCAAAATGATAAAAAACAGTGTTATTAAAAACATTAAGGCTTAAGTCTAGTTAACGGACGCACCTCAAAAATAATATAAAGCTGTCTACGGGGTGTAAATGAAAATCTAAGCAAAAAATTTTCTATGAATCCCATATTCTTCCATTCCCCTATAAAATACTCGATATGTACTACATATATTATACATACAAACGTTGGAGGTCCGTAACTCCGAAGCTAAAGGTCGACTCCAAAATTTTCACTTAAAATTTTACACCCCGGACACAATTTTTTCATTTCTGCAGTAGATTTTTCCAAAATTATATATAAATTCCCTAAATATTTTAAAAAGAATAACAGTTCTGCTGTTTATGTTGTGTAAATTGAAAATTTTATAAAAAAAAACACAAATTTGTTTTGTTTTTGTTTATTTTTTTTTTATTATTATTAAACGCCTTGTCATATTCGGATTTTCCAATTGCAAAGCGTTGCCGCCGCGTTATTTCGGTATGCTCCATACAAAATGTACTAGCATGAGAACTTTTGACAGCAAAAAAACGCTTTCCGCTCTTGTTGAGGTATGGCTGTAAGAGGGCTATAGTCGGCTATGCCGAATCTTATGTACCCTTCACCATCTATGTAAATCTAGTTTAGTGAAGTAACTCTAATTAAAAAAAAGCAAATACTGGTGTGACAGAGCATTTTAAAGAGATCTCTAAGGAAATACTAAAATTTTTTTAAAAATGCTTAACCCATTAAGATCCAATGTAATTTTTATTTAAATTATATATATATATATATATATATATATATATATATATATATATATATATATATATATATATATATATATATATATATATATATAATAAATATATAGGGCGATAGAGCATTAAAAATAAGAAAACAAATTTTTAAATTATTTAAAATATCAATATGGGGTTCATTTTAAAGCATTTAAAGAGATCTCTAAGGTACGGACGGACAGAAGGGCATCGCTGAATTGACTTCGCTATGCATAAGTAGTTAGAATATATATACTTTATGGGATCGGAAATGAATATTGTAGAAATTACACTCGGAATGACAAACTTATATATACCCCTTTACCACTTTTTGTGGTGAAGGGTATAACAAACAGTATTTTTTCTAGTGTAGATTTTTGAGGATAGTCGAAATTGTTTGCTTTTTTTTGGGAATCCACTCAAAATAATTTGGGAGCTTTGCTGATAGAACATTTCTATTGTTGCCAGATCTCATGTCATCGCATTTGTCGACTAATGTGAAAATTTGTCGATTGTTTTTATTTAGGTGTTTAACAATCTATTACTCCGTTTATACGCACGTCTAATTCGCAAATAAAAATATTGTGAAAAGAAACTTTTGCAGCATAAATGGTAAATTAATTTTTTATTTACGAATAGCTTACTCACGAAAATAATTTCTGATTAACTACACTATTTGCCAAGGTGTACGAACTTCTTTAGAAAATCTAGCAAACTTATTGTACTTATTGCTAAAATTCCTTATTTCATTTTTAAAAAAGTTTATTTAAGAATAATGAATATTTAAACTAAATTTTGATGTTGCTAGCTTAAACCAACTTCTTCTGAGTCTGATTGATACACTAGCCTCAAAATTAAATTAGAAAAATATTAAAGTAACACAGATAATTTGTGTAAACCTTGTATTTACAAAAACTAAGCAAAATAGCCTCACCTCAACAATGTAAGGAAATAAAAAAAAATTAAATGTTTTTGACGTTTATTTCAGCTTGTCTTAATTTTACCAGTATCATTAATGATATGTTCTATTTCTAAGCCTGACATTAATAGGGAGTACACATATTAATTTGAAATTTGTAATTTATAATGATTTCATTTTAACGGTGGATTATAACTATTTAGCGTGTTTCAAAGCTCAACACTCAAAATAATGTGGAAACAGCCAAACAAACCATAGTTTGATCAGAAATTTGTTTTTCATGATAACCAACAAAATCTTATCACGTAAAAAAATGCTTTCGAATGGACCGTTAATAAGAAAGTTAAGATAGCAATATCTTATTAAGATTTTGCTAGTTAGCATGACAAAAAATTTCATAGTCAAGACGTGGTATTAGAAATTTACAACTGTATGTTTTCCTTACTCTGGGTTTAAAGCAAAGCAACCCTGTTTCGAGTGGGAAATACTGTTTTATTCGCAGTGTTGCCAATAGTAGGACACAGTTCTAAAAAGGTGCTTTTACGTGCAAATATGAAAGCGTAGGGAAAATAGAACAGATTATAGGGCCATGTTTAGTATACTATGGGAACTTTTGTTAAAAATGAACTTACAATATATATAGACAATATAGGCATTTTCTGGGCAAAGATAACTAATGTTGAAAGGCCAATGCAAGCGGCATGCGGCAAGAGTATTAACTATTTGAAAAAAATTAGTTTGTTAATAAAAATATTGTTTATTGTCTTCACTAAATCGTTGTTCCTTTTATTTATTTTTCCTAAAACTAAAAATGCTTTGTAAATTTTACACAAGCTTCTTCTTCAATAAGCAGCGTTCATTTGCCTATATAAAATAAATTCAAAAGAACAGCTGATTGCCGCCCCCGTCCGCATGCCGCTTACATTAGCCTTTCACTATAAGGCCCCTTTCAGATTAGAAAAGTTTACTTGCGCAAGTACAATTATAATTTTTATTTATTTTCTTTTGAACTTTTTCATTAACAAATATAAAATTTTCTTATTACAAAATTATACAATACACCGAAGAAAAAATAAAAGACAATGTCAAAAACAAATAAATATCCCAAGACAAGAACGACAGCAGAAACAGACCTGCCAAGTATAATCAAGTCTGTACTCAAATCTCGGCAATTCTTTTTCCTTTTAACCGACCTTCCATCTCACACCCACAAACACAAGACTTTCCCAAGTAAAGTTGTCTAATATGAAAGGGGTTAGCCTAACTAGCTAATTAGCTGTAATCTATGGTTCGGAATTCCACATGAAATTTACACTTTAAATTATTCAAAGTGTTGTTGCTTTAAAATTATATTTTACAAAAAGAATGCCTTAAAAAATACGAAAGTGAACATTTCGTTGGATTTCAGAACATGTCTGATAGTTCTTTTTATTCCTTATGCTTCCTTAATTAATAAACTTTATTTTATAATATAATACAATCGACAGATATTTTGTTTGTTCCAAAATATGGGTATTTTAACAATATAATTTTGAAATTCGATTGCCAAAGTGAAGAAGGGTTTAAAAATAGTTTTTGGCTAAAGAAAAAAACATTTCAAGTACTTGACAGAGAATAGAGATATTTGTAAAAAGGACACAAAATCAGTGGAAAAAAGAGTTACTATCGTCCTTCGAAGAGGATCCTAAAGAATAAACACAGTTTATGCACGTTTGCTAAAACTTTGCTTAAACGATTTAGAATACCGCCTTGTGAAACACCAAAATCCAAAAAACAACTGTGCACACTTCAGATACACTCTGAACCCTGAATTAGAAGTGTTCTTTGATATATTTTATTTAAATCTAAAACATGTTAATTGTTAGTGTTCTGCAAAACAAGTGATTGTATGAGAAAACATGTAAAAACCAACTTGTTTTGAACTTAAACACTTAACCTTGCATAAGTGTGAAAACGATATTAGCTGTTAGCTGAAGAAGTGTTTTCAATAAAAATGAGAAGTGTCATAAGAACATAATGTAAATAAAATTAAATCTGATTTTAATTCTCTATCGACGTTTCGTTGATTTATTAAATTTTTGTACAGTTTTAAGGTCAGTTAAATCTGATTCCCTAAAAATTTGCTAAACTGCCTTGTTCTTCGTTTGCACTGACATAAAATCAACTAGTTTTGAGAAAAACACTTCAAGGTGTTCCACCATAGTTAAAATGTTTATCTAAAATGTTTTTTATAATTAAAATAATAAATTTTAATAATAATCAATAAAATAAAAGAAGAAAATAGAGTCGAATTAATTTTGTCAAAAACAGATTTCGGAAGTGTTTTCGCTATAATCACTGATATTAGGACTATGCAATGCAAAAACATCGATCGAACGAGTATGAACGGCAAGACATTTAAAAAAATTTGTAGCATACTTACTTAGTATTTTAATTTAATTCTCTACTAGACATACAAAAAATTTGATATGATTAAAAAAAGTACTCTTTTTTAAATTTGGAGTTACTGTGAATATTTTTTTCTTAATAGAAGGAGAAACACTTTTTCAACACTGAAGGATTAAAAAAAAAGAGCTGGCAATACTAACTAGATTTTTTCGTCTACAGTCATTTTTAACTAGAAATGTCTAATTTGTAGAAATATTTGTGACATACACGGGTTATGGTTTTCTGCGCTGTATTTAAATTTAATTAAGAGAAAAAGTTAACATTGTTTCCTCATTGCGGCTAAAGGTACGTGTGGCTATTTGAACTTTGAAAAAAAAATAAACAAGATAAATTTCTTGTAGTAAATTAGTTATTTTTTCATTGTTGCAGATTTCTCCACAAGAATAAACTACCTCTAGTTTATGGTACTTTTGTTATATGTGCTAACAAATAAAGAAAACAAATTTTATTTTTTAATTGGTTTCGTGGTACTTTGTAATCACAAGAAAGAATAATTTCCCTTTTATACGCAAAACAGTGCAATTGAAAAAAAAATGAAGTCATCATCAAGTATTATTTTTGCTGTATGCCTATTTGTTGGAGTCATAGTTGTTCCGATTAATTGCGAAGGTAGGTACAAAAAGAAGGTGCTTATGGTTTAATTTCATTATATTGAACATTTGAAAATGAAAGAAAAAGCTGTTATTTTCCGTGAAATATGGGGGGGTTGATGTGTGGGTTATTTGTATATGCTTATTCTACATTTAAAAATGTATGTATGTAGCTGTGAATGTGCAAAATGCAATATTTTTATTCGGCATTTAGTATATTAAGAAATATCTATACAAGTATAAAAAATAGACGAATATTTCTTATTATTTTATTCACATTTAAATATCTATTTACGCTTATTAAACAAACATTTTAAGTTTGGGTGTATTGGAGATTACAAGATTGTACATGCCGATATAGCTTGAGCATACTTATTTCCTGGAATTTAATGCTGAACAGAATTTTTTCCAGGGATCGTAAATAACGATTATTCAAAAAATATGAATAAAAAAGAAGAAAAAAGAACTTTGCCTGCATTCATTTTTATTTCTTTGAGTTTTATTATACCCTTCACCGAAAAAAGTGGAAAAAGGTTGTCATTCCGTTTATTTCTGCAATATCAATTTCCGACCCCATTAAAGATATATATTGATTTCAACAAAAATTTAAATGCGCCAATCGATCGGACAAACATCCACACAAAATTTTCACTTCAAATTTTTCAAAGCATTGTTGCTTGCTATTGGTAATTAGCAAGATCGGTCCATGTCCTTGGACGCAGCGGGCAAAACACCACGCCTATAATTTTTCTATATTATTTGGAACAATAAAGTAACTTCAATCAAAACAAATATATGGTGCGATAGAGAATTAAAAAATAAGAAAAAAAAGCAAAAAGTAACAAATATATGGTGCGATAGAGAATTAAAAAATAAGAAAAAAAAAGCAAAAAGTAAGAATATTGGCGCTTGCCCATTTTTCCGAGTTACGGGCCTCTGAAATTATTTTTTTTTTTAACATCATGATGGAAATCATTTAAAAGATTTTCTTGAGGTCTTTAAGGAAATACGATTACATTTTTATGTAAAATTATGTATATGTAGTACTTAATTTTTTCTTATTTTTAAATTCTCTGTCATTCCAAAATTGCTTTTTTGATTAGAGTTGCTTCAGTAAACTAGATTTACGTAGATGGTGAAGCGTATACAAGATGCGGCATGGTCGAATATATTACTCTTAATTGTCAAAAAAGTGAAATTTAAAAGTTATTTTCCAAGTCTTATTTTTGCTTAGAAAATGATAGGTATTTTTCAAGTTCTATTATTTTAATAGAAAAGTAACAATTATTTTTGAGGTTTTGTATTTTGATTAAAAACAATTTCTTAAATTAAATGATTTTTTTAATTTCCAAGTAAAAAAACTCGAAAAATAAATTCTATTTTTAAGCAAAAAATAAAAGTTAATACACAACTCTGTAGTTTTTTAATAAAAAAATAAAACTTAAAAAATAAAACTTAAAAAAAATGAGCTTAAGTCAAAAATCAAAAACAATTAGGTATACTTTATTTGAAATTGGTTAAATCTAATATACAGTGGATGTCACTTAAGGCGAGTTCACCGGCAAAAATTTTGTTCCGAAACATTTTTTTTTTTATATGTAGTTTCTCTCTCTCTCAAAAAATAAAATGTCAAACTACATATAAAAAAAAAAATGTTTCGGAACAAAATTTTTGCCGGTGAACTCTTTAAAATCGTACAGCGCTAGTACGCAAAGTATAATTAAGATACATAAATAAAAATCGCCATTTATGTAAAAAATTATAAGAGTCACAGTTCAAGTGCCGGCGGCTCACAATAGTGTAAATACAACAAGTATAAACAGTAATGAATTATGTTTTGTTTATTAAAGCAAAACAAATTTATTTCTTAAAAAAAATTATATGGAAATTTATAACTAAAAATGGAAAAGAAGCACTAAGTTCATGTATCACTTAAAATTGTATGTATAAGAAGTTCCTTAACAAATTTTTTTTGATTAATTTCAATATCCCCTCTAGGATCTTTTCTTTCTATTTCTATTCCAAGGTAATAATTCACAGTACCTCGGTCCACTATTTCAACATGTAGCCTGAGAGTTTCCAATATGTTTTCCATTGTTTTGCTTGAAGAACAAGCAGCTAACATGATATCATCTACATACAACGCTATAATATTTATTTCATTTTTCACAGAAGAAATGAACACATTGAACGAATCCCATATTTCTCAAAATTTCGCTTATTTTGTGATTCCATTGCCTTCCAGACCGTTTAAGGCCGTATAAAGATTTTTCTTAATTTGCATACCAGGTTCTCTTCACCTTTTCTTATAAACATTTGTGGTTGCTTCATGTATACCTCTTCTTTCAAATCACCATTTAGATAAGCAGCTACAACATCAACATGTTTATTTAGCAATTCATATTTTACGGCCAAAGATAAAATAAGTCTAATCGTCGGGTGACGTATAACAGGAGCATAAGTTTCCCAATAATCTCGATTAAATTGCTGAAAACAACCTTGAGCAACCAATCTAGCTTTGTATTTCTCAGTAGTACCGTCAGCTAAACGTTTTCTTGTGAATATCCATTTGCAACCGATCACATTTTTGCAACTCGGTTTTTCAACAAGTTCCCACGTTCAATTCTTCATCAATGATTCATATTCGTTTTCCATAGCTTGTTTCCATTTATCGGACTCTTCACTGTTTATTGCTTCTTTTACGTTTTTTGGATTAGTATTAAAACCCTTTATGATGTTTAATTCTTCGCTATTCAATCTATACATTTGTTGAGCATTCGAAAATATCACAAAAATCACTATCACCTTCATTATTTTTCTCATAAATAAATTCATTTTCAAAAAATTTTACATTTCTTTCGATAACTAACGCTTTAGTTTGGGTGTTATATAAACGATAACCTTTCGTATTAGGTTGGTAACCAACAAATGAATAAATGTTACCTTTTGGATCTAATTTAGAACGACCTGATTTCTTACTTAGAGCTATTGCCTTACTCCCAAATACTTTAAAATATGAAACACAGGGCTTTCTTCCAGTCCATCGTTCATAAGGTGTAACTTTGTCGAAAGCTTTAGTTGGTGATCGATTTTTGATATGAACACTCGTGTTTATGGCTTCAGCCCATAACGACTTAGGTAATTTCGAATCTTCAAGCATACAACGAGTCATTTCAACCAGTGTCCTATTTGCTCTTTCAGAAACTCCATTCTGTTGTGGTGTATAACTCACTGTAGTTTCATGCACTATACCATTTTTCTTTAAGAAATCTTTAAAATTTCGATTTACGTACTCACGACCATTATCGCTTCTGAGTCGTTTTAATTTGCATCCAGTTTGCTTCTCTGCCATTGCAAGGTATTCTTTAAACGCGTCGAACGCATCAGATTTATTTTTCAAAACATAAACTGTGATATATCGAGAGAAATCATATATAAATGTTAAAAAATATGCTGCTCCACCTTGTGACTTAACTCTCATTGGTCCACATATATCGGTATGTACCAATTTAATAAATTTTTTGAAACTGTTGTTCCGATTGGTTTAAATGGTTTAACAGAAATTTTGCACATAGAACATGTCACGCAATTATTATCATTTGGTAAATTACCTTCCAATCCACGTACCAATTCATTTCTTTGTAACTTCTTGAGATCATTAATGTTTAGATGTCCAAAACGCTTGTGCCACAAATTATTTTTAGATCTTTCTTCATTCAACATTAATTTATTAACCGACTTTGATTTTACTTTGTAAATACCATTTGAAACAACTGCCTTGAATTGAAATTCTTCCTTTTTAAAAATATCTACCTTGTTTTTGGAAAATATTAGTGAATAGCCTTTTTCAGACATCTTGCTTATTGAAAGAAAATTAGACTTCATATCCGGTATATACAAAACATCTTTTAAAGAATAATTTGTTCCAACAATTTACCTTGACTTCTCCAATTCCATTTACTTTAAATTTATCACCAGACGCAAGAATTACACTGCTGTCATACTCCTTTATACTTGAAAATAAATTTCTATCTCCACAAACATGTGATGATGCACCGCTATCCAGAATCCACTCATCATAATCTTCTTCACTCATGCATGAATTAATGACAAGCATAGCACTGTTCACATTATTAGCTTTATTTTTAGAGAAACACTGCGATCTGACATGACCCTTTTTCCCACATACAAAACATTCAAATTTTTGGATTTATTTTGATCATTTGTTTTTGTTCTTAATGGCGAACACTTGCTCCTTACCAGCACACACGTTTTCATTTCTACGTTGCTCTTCTTCTAAAATTTTATTTTTAAGCTGTTCTAATTTAGGTATATTATCTCTGCTCTCAATCGCAACTACAAAATTTTCTAGTTCTTGCGGTAAACTGCATAACAAAAATATTGATAACAATTTATCTGGAAAGGTTATTTCAACATTTTTTAAATCTTCAGCTAAAGAACAAAATTTATTAATTTGTGGTCCATATTTTTCGTCAGATGTAAATTTAAATCTTACGAATTGTTTAAATAAATTTACTTTCCTTGAAGGATTTTTGCTCTATAAATATTTTCTAATTTACACCAAGCATCCTTTGCGGTCTTGCAATCCTTAATATGAATAAGCTCGGAAGTTCTCCCACTAACGTAATTGTTGCAAGGGCCTTATTGTCCATTATTTTCCACAAAGCCTTTTCTTGTTGAGTTGCTGATTCACTTAATGTTGTTTCTAGGACATCCCATAAATCTTGAGTAATTAAGAGGCTGCGCATCTGTATGTACCATGGCGTATAATTTTCAGAATTTAATTTCTCAATTTGGTAATTTGAGCTCGCCATATTTGTATCTTGTGTTTACCCGCTATAATCTTCTATTTGTATTTAAATATTCATCAAAATCCTTAACGTTGTTCTGTGTCCATAACCAATGAAAAATTATTTCACCTTATCCTTTTGTATAACAATTTTTATTTACAATTGTTTTAATGATTAAAAGTTACAAGTCAAAAACTCAAACAAAACCAAACTAACTTTTTCATTTCAACATAAAAAATTATAACACAAATATTTCAATGTGAACAAGATTAAAAATTTACATTGAAGCTAAAGTAAAATAAGCAAAGTATTTCCTACACATTCGTCCTGAAGAGCGATACGCAGATCATTTTTGATAGATATGGTACGGCATCTAATTTTTTATCTAAAATTTCCCACAAATGTTCAATAACGTTCATATGTGGTGATTGGGTTGGTATTTGAATTACTTTAGGAGAGTTGTATATTGCCCAAAGTCGAGCAACGTAGAATGAGTCTTTTGGGTCGTTATATACATATAACTTAAAACTGCTTAAGATACCAATTTTTTCAGCAGATTGTTTAAGGTACTCTTTCAAAGTTCTTAGATATGCATATTTTTCCATGTTTCCATCCACAAATACTAAGTTACACACCAGCAGCTGACATGCATCCCCACACCATTTGCGAACCACTACCATGCTTTACTGTCGATCGTAAATTCGCAACGTCCATCTCTTTATTTGGTTTTCTCAACACTGTAATCTTTCCATCAGAAGAAAATATATTAAATTTGGATTCGTCCGTGAATATGACGTCATTCCAGAATTCTGTTGGATATTTTAGATAGTCATTCGCAAACAATAATCTACGTCTGTTGCGGTCATTTATAAAAGGTTTGTTTCTTGCAATGCGGCCATGAAAATCATGACTACACTACGAAACGTTCTTCGGACTGTGGAGGCGCTAACATCTTTTTGCAGAAATAATTTAAGATCGGTAGATAATTTTGGGGCAGAAATTCTTGGATCTAGTTTAACTTTTCTAATTATCCAACGTTCGTCGAAAGGACTTGGCTTTTTATTGGTATGTTTTCCTACAGCATTTGATATTCGCCCTTTTTTGTTGTACCTTTTAATTATATACTGGATAGTGCTACGACTTCTGTTAATTATTTCAGTTATTTCTGACAAAGATTTTCCGTTCTTATAATGAAAAATTACCAAGGTTCTTTCACTTTCACTAGTTTGTTTATGTTTAAAGTTTTCTTATATAAACCGCTTCTAAGTTAAGTCTTTTTACTAAACTGCACTAAGCCTACTGTTTTTCTACTTAATCAGTAATTAAACCCAAGATTTTTTGTTTAAAGTTCAAAACACTAACGGTATTTCAAGTGTACGATTTTAACTGAAGCGTTGTTTTTCTTTATGTTGATGGTCTTGGCCTATTTTAACGTTTTCTGCAAGCGGAAAAAGCAGTATTGCCATACCTTATAGCAAATATAGATTTTATAGATTTTATTTTACAAAATAACTGGTTTTAAGTGACACTCACTGTATATTATAAATCTCTGTGCAAGTCTGTTTGTTTGTGCGTTCGATAATTAACGAAGAATAACCGATTTTAATGAAATTTGAAAAGCGGGTAGATATATGTCCTCAGGGTAAAAAGGGTCTAAATCAATTTAAACAAAGTCTCGGCAAATCGATTTTTATGAAATTCGAATCATGAATAGGGAAACCGTGCATTTAAGTCTGTACTGATTACAATAAATTTTAAATATGGTTAGATTTTAATGTGAAGGGTAGAATTTCTATGCTTATTTTACCCGACGTTGTCTGGGTCTAATTTTAGGGCCTTTCTAGGCGCTGTATAATATAGCCGCGTTTAAAATGGCGCTTTACTTAGAGAGAAACAATATTTTGTAATCGGAAGAATACTTCCGGAAGTCAAAATATTAAAAATCTCAGAGTTCTTTTAGGATTAATCTATCAAAGCAGTGATTTGCACGTTTAAAAATAGTATCACGCTTT
Organism: Gymnosoma rotundatum; assembly: GCA_916610165.2. Taxonomy (NCBI): domain Eukaryota; kingdom Metazoa; phylum Arthropoda; class Insecta; order Diptera; family Tachinidae; genus Gymnosoma; species Gymnosoma rotundatum. The sequence goes on along the minus strand of OU744338.1, from coordinate 68,933,891 downwards.
TAAAATATATTTTAGTTCTGTAATTAAATTCTTATTTTTTATTTGTCTGAAAATGTCGAAGAAGCCGATCTTTAATTATGGCGTTAATAATTTATAGTTGTAATACAGGTAATTATAATACAGGTATACAAATCTACTCATATCTGTGTCGATATTTTAGTTGATCCAGCAACTAATATATGTACATACATACATACAGTATAGGTCCTCATCTATGAAGTCTAATATTTATATCTGTTTTCAGACCTAGGAACTAGATGAGGGAAAACGGGGAAAATTTGAATTTACGGCTGCATCAACTTTAATAAAATTTGCAAGAGATATGCAAAAGGTCCAATATTCAATGTCTATTCTGAAAAAAAGGAATGGGGGACAGTGGAAGAGAAGCTAAACGTGGAATTTTATGCAGCTGAACACATTTTAACAAAATCCGTTTTTAAAGATATTTAAAATGTAGATAAGTCCTGATCTTTAAGGATCAATAGCCAGAATTAAATCTGCTGGGATAGGTATATAAAAAACTGTGTTCTTATTAAACATACAGTATTGGACAAAACCTAAGAAACATTGCTTAATATTAGCTTCTGAGTTATATTATATTTAAATGAACATATTTCAATTCAATGTTTTAATAAATTTTTATTAGTTACTGTGTCGTACAAATTTAAAAAAAAAAATTGTAATTATCTCTCACCTAACGGTTCTTTGAGTACAACAACAAAAAATACTCAAAAATTCATTGGGCAAAACCTAAGAAACTTTTTGCTTTTGTACAATAAATTTGTATTTTTTTTTTCGAAGATAGCGGTAATTTCTTATTTCTTTCGATGATTTCTTATGAAAAAGTGATCTAGTATGCATTTGAAAGCGTTTAACGATTAAATTGCAAATTGAAAATTAAAATAATATGCAACGTAGAAAATATTGTGAAGCATTTAAATTGAATGCTATAACGCATTATAATACAGGCAAATCACAGTCTGAAATTGCAAATTTGTTGAAAGTAAGCAAATCAGTGGTTTCCAAATGGATAAACCTTTATAAAGATAAAGGAACTGTTGTCAATATTAGTCCTGGAGGAAGACCTCGTAAAACATCAGTTCATGATGATAGAAATATCAAGAAGATAATAAAAAACCCTTCATCTCGTAAAAACAAAATTGTGTCAGAATTAAGCTTAAGTGTTGAGAGAGGCTGGATTGAAAATTTATACAGCTTCCAAAAAACCTCTTCTTACAAAACGTCACGCAAAAAACGGTATGTATTTTTAAGCTATACAAGTCAACCATCGATGCCTGATTTTATTTTACGGTCGAATTTGCAAAAAAATATCTTGATTGGTCAGTTACAAAGCCGAAAAGTGTGCTATTTAGCGACGAGAGTAAATTTAATTTGTTCAACTCTGATGGCATATGTCGTGTGAGACGTAATACAGGTGAAAGGCTTAAACCCTAATATTCTAAAAAAAAACTGTTTAAGCATGAGGGTGGCAATGCGATGGTGTGGACGTGTTTTTCAGATCATGGTCTAGGGCCCTTCCACAGAATTTCTACCAAAATGGACAGATTTGTGTATAGGGACATTTTAGAAAATAAGATGTTGCCATATGCCGAGTGGAATATGCCACTTCGACGGGTGTTTCAACATGATAACGATCCGAAACACTCATCGAAGTTGGTAAAGGACTGGATACAATCGAAAGGGATTCAATTGCTTGATTGGCCGGCCCAATCGCCCGATTTTAACCCAATCGAAAATTTATTTTCCATATTGAAGAGGAATGTTGGATCGAAACGATTCTCCAATAGAGGCGATTTATTTTCGTGTCTGGAAGATGAATGGATACGCATAGATCCAAAAATAATTGATAATTTAATCAAATCTATGCCGCGTCGGTGCGCCGCAGTAATAAAAAATAAGGGTTATTATACAAAATATTAAAAGTTTCTTAGGTTTTGCCCAATGAATTTTTGAGTAATTTTTGTTGTTGTACTAAAAGAACCGTTAGGTGAGAGATAATTACAATTTTTTTTTTTAATTTGTATGACACAGTAAGTAATAAAACTGCATTAAAACATTGAATTGAAATATGTTCATTTAAATATAATATAACTCAGAAGCTAATATTAAGCAATGTTTCTTAGGTTTTGTCCAATACTGTATGTTTAATAAGAACACAGTTTTTTATATACCTATCCCAGCAGATTTAATTCTGGCTATTGAACCTTAAAGATCAGGACTTATCTACATTTTAAATATCTTTAAAAACGGATTTTGTTAAAATGTGTTCAGCTGCATAAAATTCCACGTTTAGCTTCTCTTCCACTGTCCCCCATTCCTTTTTTTCAGAATAGACATTGAATATTGGACCTTTTGCATATCTCTTGCAAATTTTATTAAAGTTAATGCAGCCGTAAATTCCAATTTTCCCCGTTTTCCCTCATCTAGTTCCTAGGTCTGAAAACAGATATAAATATTAGACTTCATAGATGAGGACCTATCTATATTTGTTACGCGTTTTACTAAAGTCGGTTGAACGTGATCCTGCCGAAATTAATTTAGGCGCATAAAAATGCCCGCCTCCCTCTCTTTTAGTTTGGGCGTACTTATTAATGATCGAATTATTACTTTAAGACATTTGCTTTATTTTTAATAAAATTTAGAAGAAATAAGCCTTACGTTTTGTTCTAATAGAGGTTCAGGTTCACTGAGAAACACGTCTGCTTTCATTAAGATATCTTAAGCTACCTATACACGACATGTTTTTTTCATCTGAATTTTCAACTGTGTGAGTCATATGTAATTCTGCATGTGTATCAAAATTGGTATTTTACAGAAGACGTTAATATTTGATCACAAACGTACATGTATAATTACGTTTGACATAATTATTATTTGTTTACAATAGCTGATCTAATGAACAGCTGATAAAAACTAGAAATATACGTTTAGGCTGTCAAGTCTTTGAAGCACAGCAAGAAACTCTAAGAACGATATGAATCCAAAACTCTTTGACAACTCCTAAATGTTCCATGGTACGCTAGAAATTTAAATGAAAAACGGATGTTTTTACAAGTTTGTTAGAGAAGAAATACATGCACCAAAATGCAAAGGCTTAGCAATCAAGTCGATGCTGTGGCTATCTCATCCATGAAACATAATCTTAGATCTTCCATCTCTAAAGTGATATTTAAATATTTCAGTATTCTAAAGATAAAAACATTGTTTATTAGAGTTAAAAAAGTTATAACTTATATAAAGCTACCAAATTTACTTTTAGAGTTTAATTCATTGGGATAAAATTACAAATTTGCTCATCGTCCATAGTTGGATAAATTGTAAATAAAGAAAAAATTTGTCTAATACTACAAATAGGCTAAATGAGTTTAAAGCAACAGTTCAACTACAACAAATAATGGAAGTTGTCATTTAAAATTTATTTATCCAAGTTTAAAGGATGACCCAAACTTTACACAGATTTGAATTGATAACACTGTTCTGCATGAAAATCCTCCTTTAAACCAAAATATGCTTTCTTATTGTTTTTGAATGTGCTGAATACGAATTTGAAGTCAGATTTTGTCTATCACGAACAGTTTCTTAAGAAATTATAGTTTTTATTTAAAAATGTGAGTTTTTTGTAAATTTGACGAATTTTTTTTGGCATCAAAACAGTGAAAAAAAATTCAAAAGCCCGATGATTTTGAGCGCAATAAAGTATATTTGAACAAAAAAAATTGATGAGAATATTACAAGTGGTTGAAGAAATATGGCTAAAAGCTTTTTTCCTGTATGTATAATTTTACAATTTTTTTTATGGCGGTATCCTTTTCATTCAAATCCCTACCTGCCCCCCTTTCACCCTCAATACCCCTCCCACTCAGCCGCTCTCTTGTCACTATTTTCTTCTAGGATTTGATCAGTACTCTCGAGGCTTTCGCTCCAAGTTTCTGCTCTTTTCTCTCAAAATCAGACGGTGATAGAATTTTTCTGAGTTCAGATTCGGACTCAGCACACCTGAAAACATGAGAAACAGGCAAAATTGTTCAAGGGAGGGGAGAAAAGTTGTTTTTTTTATGCTGAAGAGTGTAATTAACTGGTTTTATTAATATAAAATATGCAGGTTTAGAGTTATCTGTGAAATATGTCCAATGCTTTGCTATAACTTTAACAGTCATATGTTATTTCAATGAACATTTGTATAAATGTTGCTAAATTTCCTTGATAAAGTGTGGGATTGCTGCCCTATAGAATTAAATCTAATTGTGGTAAATCGTAACTTAATGAAAGTAGATGTTGAATGTACTGTATGGTGCAGTGTTGTTGAAAACACATGCCGTTCACATTAGTACGATCAAATTTGGGCGGAAAGAAGTCTGTTGCTTTTACCAGCACAATTTTCAAAAAATTACATCCTTTAAACTAGTTTACGAGCACCGCTCCAAAAAATGCAATTTTAAGTGAAAAATTTACGGACCTCCGAAGTTTTTATGTATAATGTGGCATATATCGATTGGGACAATATGAGTATCATTGGTTCCCGTAAACTAGATTTTTCCTCTTGTGTAAACTTAGGGCACCCCTTGTATAGATGTTTCTTAGATATTTTATTACAATTTATTAAAGATTTTCATAATATTTTTTTCTTTTGTTTCAATATTTTTAATTTTTTTATTTGAAAACAGATGAAGAAACTACTACTGCGACCGCTAAAATACTAACAGCAAATGTTACAATTACAACTCCAGCAACATCCAGCACTTTAAAGCCTAATAGTACAACTCCGGATTCTAGCTCTTCAACTTCTCCAACCACAAAAGTTCCAGATACTACACCAACAACTAACACTACTAAGGACCCCAAAACAACCACTCCAGCTCCAAAAACTACCAATCCTCCAAACAACACAACAACACATGCCCCTGATAACACCACAACTACTGTTGCCCCAGATACAACAACGCTAGCACCTAATACAACAACTACAACAACACATGCCCCTGATAACACCACAACTACTGTTGCCCCAGATACAACAACGCTAGCACCTAATACAACAACAGTTGCCCCTTCACCAACACCGAAACCAGGTCCTGTTCCACCATGCGGACATTTTGATGGACCGTCATTTATTGGAGGCATCGTTTTAACTTTAGGATTGTTAGCTATCGGTTTAGTCGCATATAAATTTTACAAGGCTCGCAATGAGCGTAACTATCACACCCTTTGAGCCGCTACTGCATTTACGTCTGCATTTAATGCGGCCTCTACAGCGGCAGCTGCTTCTTCTAATGCAGTTGCCACAGATTCAGAGCGTGTAAGATTTGTACAACCATCAATACCATTGCGTTCACCACCTTCTCCGCCCCCACCACCACCAAACCAGCCGCAACAGCAAACATCTCCTTCAGCACGCCAAAGGCTACTTTATGCATAAATTCTAATTTTTTTAACTCTTATTTTTTCGTTTTTTCCTTTCTCTTCCTATAAACAGAAACAAACACCATAAAAAAGAATAATCCACTCAACATAATTTTCAATTTTTTTTTAATACATCATAAAACCGAAAACTTGCACCCGAATTATTCTATAAAGCAAAACAAAAACAACAACAAATATCATAAATTTTTATTTTTTTAATTAAATATACATGGAGCAGACATACACACATATATATGGATAGAAAAAAAAAGAATATATAAATATTATCTCTTAAATAATTTGCATATAATACGCAAATGTACTTTAAATAAAGTTAACGGTTACCAACTTAATTGGGCGTGCAACAGGTAAACATTTATCACATGATGATGATAGTCATACACATTTGAGACTGTTTGTATAAATAATTAAAAAATTTAATATATAGTATATACATATGAAAGAAAATTAATAATATTGCTTCTTAGTCCCCAAATTAAAAACTTTTCATGGTAAATTAATATTATTAAGATAAATAAAGTCGTAAAACATAATCTTATCAATTATGTATGGCGTAAAACAAGATTTATCTTTTCTATTTTTAAATTAAAATAAGATAAAAGTTGTATAATTACATAACAAAAAGGGCCTACGAAAATTTCGACTAAATTTTAAATCTTTTTTTAAACCTTGAAATGCGATTATTATTTTTTATTTATATTTTACATAAAAAAATATATATGTATTTGAATTGCTTTTTTATTTCTATTTTAAACATACATACATGCTTATATATTTGTGTAAATTAACACTTGTCATCTTAAATTCAAAAATACCAGTCAGTCTGAGACCGATAACTATAAAGACAAATGTTTCTTGTAATTTTGCTATCATAAGCTTTATTATTTCTTTTTGTTTATTCTGTGCTTGATAATGAAAATGTATACAGTGAATAATATTGAACTTGCAACAACAACAAAAAAATATATATAAAAAGAACATATATAAACATATTTTTGCTTATTTTTAATCTCCTATAAATATTCTTGCAGTAACGAGGAACTGTTTCTTTTTTTCCGTTACCATATGACCATCTGATGCTACAACTATCACTTGTAGATGTTTTGTTTTCTTTTTTTAACTGCAACTTCTCATTCACAGCTTAAACGGCCATCAAAGTATGAATGTGTATGTATGTATGTTTATAATATAGTATCAAGAATTTGCTTAATAAGCGTTATTTTTTTTTTCTTCATGTCAATGTTATTGTTTGCCATAGCAAAATATTTTTCAGATATACATATGTACGTCGTTGTGCTGTATTTCCGTCTGTAAAAATAGAAATAAACCATATTTTGCTATCATTTGTATGTGTTACGTTACATATTGTTTATCATTCAAAATAATAATGATTTATGTTATTGCTAATAATATTCTATAAAAGCCATGAAATAATAAAATTTTCTTTTCTGAATTTTATGAAATAAAACACTATCTTAAAAACAACTTAAAAATGTTTCATTTAACCCAGATAGCACCGCAAAATTTTTTTTTGGTCAATTTAAATTTTTATTTCGAAACTTATTTTCAGGGGTTTCTGATTTTTTTTATTAAATTACGTTTTTTCTTAAAATCTATAGTTTTCCCAGAATCGGGTGTCCTTTTAAAAGAACAGTAGCAAAATACACTACTTACTTTTTTATTTATAAATAAAAAAAGGTTTTTATTGATATAACACAAGAAGACTAGAAAAAATGCGAATGTAATATAAAAAAGTGTTATGTTTTAAATAAGAGTATGATACGCTAAGTAGCACTCCTTTGGGTGTAGGGCAACATTGCATTTTTGCAAAAAAAAAGTTTGGCTTTTTTATGGCAATAAGTGCAACGAGTTTGGTGTTCTTTATGTTGTACTAAGTGCCCTTGTCCATCAAATCGCAAGAACATATGAAGGTAAGCGCTGGACTTGCTTAAACCCCTTTTTGATCTCTTAAAAGATTCCAGTAAGAAAATTTGAGTAGGTTCTGGATTTTCTTGGCATTCATACCTGTCATGATGGTAGGCTAGGGAACATATCTGTGTTCTGCCACTTCTTTCGTTTTTACGGGCGTTGGTTCTACAATTCTTTTACGCTTGACTAGCTCTGCTAAGACAATATTGTCGTCGCTTTCATTGTAAGGTACATTGCTATATCTTACTTCTGCCTCTGCACGTAGTTGGCCTCCTGGCAAATTAAAAATTCTGTCGAGTTTCAACGCCTTTCGATTTGACTTACTATAAAATCACATACGTAAAACTTAGTGAAAATTATAAAAGAAGGTAGTATATTTTGCTGCTGTCCTTTTAAAAGAACGGTGCACTTTGCGCAGCAATACAGAACTATGCACATTTCGTAGATGTTTTTTTTTTTAAGTTAAACGTTACTCTTATTTATCTTTAAATGCAAAACAACATTTAATTGAATTTTTTCCATTGCACATTAATGAAAAGAATCACCTTTCCCTGAGCACTCAATAAACTACCAATCACGCGTTGGTTGAACCAGCTTATGTTTTCTGGTTGTTAGGCAGCATTACAAAGCATCAACACTAATAATATAAAAAATGAGCGTAGAAAAGAAGTTGCATAACGGTACTTTGTTCTCAATTATGCCGTCCTTTTAAAAGGACGGTTGCGCCATGTGGGTTAACTAGTTAAAACATGATAGGAACAATAGTATTAGTAATATCCTTCTGACCCGCCACTGAATTTAAGTTAGTTTTACATTTTCAAAATTTAATTCGTTTTAATAATATATATTAACCCTTTTTCTGCATTTAAATCGCGTTCATTTACGCAAATATCGAAAAAACAGATGCTTAGGAAATAAGAAGACCAAAATACAGCTTTTTCATTTTGGACTTTGTAAAATAGAAACAGAAAAAGTAAGCAATTCTTTTTTTTTTTTTGCTGATTGAATATAATCCTCATTTCATCAATTTGGGTACATAGATTTTCTGTACAAAATTCGGGTAGAATCCACTGATGATCAATATCAGCAGTACCCGAAATGCCCATAATTATATAAATATTGTAGAAATTACAAACGGAATGACAAACTTAGTTATACCATTTTTCCACTTTTTATTGTGAAGGGTATAAAAATTAATAGGATGTCTTCTATTTAATTTATTAACAGGTCTTCTGTTTAATTTTAAGCTAAAATTATTTTTAATTACTCTCTTTTTGAAGCTTAACATATAATCGAAATCCTCTCCGCCTCTAAACTATTAACTTACAAAAAAGAAACAACGATCGAACTGTGGAATACACATACTTAATATGCTGGCACTTTAAAAGTGGTATAAGTACGCTTTTTCAAAAAACTAAGTTGGCGGTGATTTTAATGAGCAATATGCTTCTCTCCATAATCACAATTTCAATAAAGTTCTATATTGACATAAAATAAATAAAAACAATTTTGCTGCAAATTTAATAGCACAAATATTTCTTTTGAAAGTGGAATAACTCTATTCCTAATAAGTTTATTTAAAACAACTTACATTAGTTTTTTTTCCAAACGATAGACATTTTGCAGTTACAGAAACAGCATTAAAGAAAAATACCCAATGAAAAAATGCAATGCAAAAAAATTGGAAAAAACAACTTCATTTTTTTTTTGTAAGAAAGGAAAAGCGAATGCTTTGTCTCAACTAAATCTCTAGAAGAGGCAGTAAAAAATATGGACACAGAAATTTTAAACTGCCTTAAAACATGTTGGATGAGGTTTTAAACGTATGAACCTCTTCCCAAATTTTTTATTTTTTTTTTTTTCAAAATTTTTAGTAATTATTATTTCATAATAAAATTTTTAAGGTGTAAAGTGTAAAAAACATCACTCGAATTCATTAAAGTTGGCCAATATTTTTTAATTGATTCAAACGTAAACCCTTAAATATCTCAATATATGAAAAATTAACTTAACCACTATTAAAAAAAAAACAGCTCAATTGTTAAGATTTTAAGCGAAAGGGAAAATTATCAAATTTGCCAAACGGAGAAAATTTTAATTTAAAACGTTCTGAATAAAATAATGCAATTGCTAAAAAATATTGTTGGATAATCTAGGACAACAACTGAAATTGTATTTAGAGTTAGTTATTAAAAAATCTAAAGTGCACTGAAGTGAATGATCTAAAGTTAGGATCGAAAAAATATTCACCTCTATTCTACATTCCCACTTGAAATTAAAATTCTATAACTAAGTTTGTTATTCCGCTTGTAGAATCCTACAATATCCATTTCTGATCCCATAATGTATATATCAGACTACGTCAACTGATCAGACATAGTGTCGAAAGAAGTGCTATTAGAAATCAGCAAGAACGATTCATGCCATTCGAGGCAGCGGGAAAAACACCACGCCTACCTCTATTTTTCCATATCATTTGGAACAATGAACTAACTCCAAAAAAAAAAAATACTAAATGGAGCGATAGAGAATTAAAAAACAAACATCAAGTAAAAAATTTGGCGCTTGCCCCTATTTTCCGAGTTACGTACCTCTGAAGTTTTTTTAAATATCAATGGGGGTATCATTTAAAAGCTTTTAAAGAGATCTTTAAGGAAATACTAAATTTTAAAAGGCTTAACCCATTAAGAGTCGATGACATTTTTATGTAAAATAATGTATATATAGTACTTATTCGGAAGAGTTATATTATGATAACCTAAAAAATGATATGGACAATGTAAACGGCAAAACTCAACAAAAAATGAAATGGAAATTATAATCGACTATAAAATAAATAATGTACTAATAGAAAAAGTAAATAATATCATATATAATTCTTGCGAAAAAAAAACCGACTTCAAAACAAATTTCATCTGTCTGCCTATAACAGCTCTAGTGTATGGCCACATAGGTAACATTAACTATTGGGACACACTTATATCTCCAAACTTTATACTAATTCAACTGTTCAATTGTTTGGCAATATACATCAAATTATAGCAACTAAAGGGTCACCCTTTAATTTCATAATTTAAATTAAGTGTCTATAACGGTTCATCGGTTTTGCATTATACATAAGATTATATCAAATATTGTAAAACACTTTTATTTACAATTTAAAATTTTTATACTTCTTATTATACGACACAAAGTAGTGGACATTCTGTCTAAAATTAAGCTGTTTGTATATAACGGGTCAAAAAATATCAAATTACATTAATTTTGGGAACACCCTTTAATTTCTAAATTCAAATTATAAGCTTCTTGTTATAGCGGACTGAGCAAAACATGTCCCTTGTAAATTTCTGTTCTTTTTGAACTTTCGGGCTTGTAAATTTCAGCTGTCTGTCTACAATGGTTCAAAAGTCCTGCCACATACACCATATTATATCAACTATTGGGACATCCGTTTATTTCCAAATTTTATACTTGTTGTTATAGAGAGTTAGTAATACAGGTTCTTTGTAAGTTTCAATCCTCTATCTACAACTGTTTAAAAATATGGACATATACTAAATTAAATGAACTATTGGTGCACCCTTTAATTTATAATTTTAAATATCAGCTGTTACTATAACGGCCAAAGCAATCGACATTGCGTCAAATTTACAAGCGTTTGTCTATAACGGTACAAAAGATAGGCCTATATAAGTAAATCTACAGTAATTATGGAACACCCTTTAATTTCTAAATTGTAATTATAAACTCGTTGATATAGCGGACTTAGAAATACAGGTCTTTTAAGTTTCAAGGTTCTGTCTAAAACGGTTAAAAAGTACGGCCACACATTTGAAATTACATCAACTATTAGAACACCCTTTAACTTCCCAATCCATATTTTATACTTGTTATAGCGGACTTAGCAATACAGATTCGTTGTAAATTTCAAGCGTCTGTCTACAACTTTTCAAAAGTGTGGCTATATACATCAAATTTATTGAACTATTGGCGCACCTTTTAATTTATAATTTGTATTATTAATACTTGTTACTATAATGGCCATAGCAATCGACATTCTGTCTAATTTGGAAGCGTTTGTCTATAACGGTTCAAAATTATGGCCCATATGGGGGCACCCTTTAATTTTTAGGGTTATGTTTGTAATACCTAGTCATTTTAAATTTTACAGAAGTTCCCTTTACAATTCATAATACACGTAACAAATATGTGTGTTGTATGCATGTTGTATGTTGTAAGCATAATTTGTCATATTAACAAAAATTTTCAAAATCGGATCAGAAAAGAAAAGTTCTGGAGGCACAAATATAAAAAAGGATCATTCATCCGACTTGTATAACCTCCTTCTTTCTTTGAGGTCGATTCAAAATCTTTGGCAACATTGTTTTATTAGTGCGAAAAATTAAATTTAATTTATGTAACTTATCAACACAAAAAACTTTTGTTTTTCGTTTTCTTTCTGCTATGATACGCAGAAAAGATAAAAGTACTCTGTCAATAGCCTCAAACATAAGTTCTTTAAAGTATTCGATGGGCGTACCACTAGATTTCATTTGATTTCCGAGGACGAAGAAACTTCAATAGAAGAAAAAGTTTCACCAATAATAATAGTGGATTCCACCCATAGTTTTTCAACTGTATTGGGATTAATTGGTAAGCATTAATTATAAAGAAGCGATTAAAATTCTTAAGGACAGAAAGTTTTGCTTTATACTCACGAATAAAATGGCAGAGTTTTTAAGATCGTTTTATTTGGTCTACCTCGTTTGATAACTGAAATAATAGAGGATGAATTTGTTAAGAGGAACAATATAAATCCGGTAGGTGTTAAGGAAATTACAACCAAACGGATGATGATCTGTATTTAATCGAGTTTGACAGACAATATGTCTCAAAACGTGAAATAAAGAAAATAAGGTAAGAAGTTTCGAAAAGCAAACCCCTTGTTAACAACGCAATCATATTTCCAACAAAAGGTTACTGAAAATATTCTGTAATGCCGTTGATGCACTTTAAAAATAACGATATAAGTTTGAAAAATTAAGAGTATTGGTATAATGCTTAAACATGCCATATATGTCAACAGATGCTCAAGGCATGACGACAGATTCAGCAGCTTTACAGGTCGAACTAGTTCTCCTTGACAAAAAAAGCTTATATTCTTTAACTCAACGAAAGTTTTTTAAAACCGCATCATAAACTTCAACTTGGTGGATACAAAATATTCCGAGAAGATGGACTAACTCACGGAGGAGGTGTACTCATAACGGTAAAAAGTAATATAGAACATAATTATTGCCAAAACACATAGTATTGAGAATATTTCTATACAAGTTTTTATTAATAGACGATCAGTTATTTTTACTTCAGCGCTACAGCTATTAAGTCTGACTTAAATTTACTAACACTTTAAATGACTTTTTTATATTTGGTGACTTAAACGCCCATCATGCCCATTGGATCTGTGTTTCAAACAACTCTGCTGGTAAAGCACTACATGGACATTGGCTTCTATTTACCAATTATATATATAGAAATACATATATAAGGCTCACTTACCAGATTTACTCAAAATTTGTTACCTGTTCAACCTTCTACAGTAGACATTTTGCTATCGAATTCCTGTATATATTTTTCGACCTTGGTATCTTATCCAAATATTATGAATTCAGACCATGTTCCAGTATCGTCTTTTATCAATGGACATTTTCAGTTAAATTCCATTGTAAAGATCCAAAATATAGATCTCAATTACTAAGTATACTAAAGCAGTTCAACAGACTTATCGATGTTCCATTAACAGGGATAGAAACGAGTCTTGGTCAAGATTTATTTCTAAGTTGCCTCACGGCTGCAAAAGGTTTTCGAAACTTACCAAAGCACTAAAGGACAAGGATTTACCGTTTTCTGATCTGTATGTGAACGATGACATTTTAAAAACTAGTGTAGTGTGTTTGAAAAAATTATTCACAAAAGATTAGTATGTAGATTTTTCGAATGTAAATAGCGTTGTTATTGACCAACAGTTGGTATTCCGTAAGGAACACTACCATTCATCAACTAAAAAGCATTTGATTCTATCTGGCATAAAGGTTTGTTGATAAGACTTAATATTTTAAATTTTCATACTTATTTACAAAAAATAGTAAAAAGCTTTAAAAATAATCTATCAGTTGTCGTCTGCGTCGATATGAATTATTCTAGTGCAAGACTCAAGACAAAAATACTTTGATAAATGGAAAAATAAAGTTAACGATAATTAAACTCAAGCTTTAATTTTTCCATACAACAAATCTCCAAAACGAATTCCTTCACAAAACTTGTACTCCCGAGGAAATATCATTCCTATTAGTGAAAATACTAAATATTTAGGCATAATCCTAGAAAAAAAAACTTTGTTTGAACAACATGCTAAATACACATGCGACAAGTCAATATGATATGGTTGCGTCGTGTATCCTTTACTTAACACGAGATCAGGACGTAATCTAAAAAATAAATTATGTTATACAAACTGTGTATCCGAACGATCTTGACTTATGTCTTCTAAAACTCATACAAAGAAGCTTCAAATCAATCAGATAAAAATTTAAAAATAATACACAATCTCTTCAGTAGACTCTCCACAGACTAACTACATTCAAATTTTGTTCATTTGTAAAGGACTTGATGCTGTCATTTTATGAAATATGCAGATCGTCTAATTTTGAAACTATAATACCGCATTTACACTAAGCAATTTTTCATAAAACTAGCATGACATTTTTGTTTGTTTCTGAAGCAGGAGGAGTAAGCAATATGGTATTGCTTGAGTTTTGAGGGGAAGTTACTGTTGCTAATGTTCACTTTTAGATAACGCATAACGCTGTAACTTAAATAGAAAATTGAGAAAAAAATGCCTCAAAAAATTACATAGTGTAAATCTGGACTAACTTGGTGTTTGGTTAAGCAAAATTCATTATAAGTTTGTACAATGTTTTTTTGAAATAAACTTTTCCTTAACACTGTCTTTTTAACAGTTTTTTTATATTTGTAATTGTAGTACTTTTCAGTAAATTCTTATACTGTTATACCTTATATATTATATAAGTAATTTTAATTTATTGTCAATAAATTTTGATCTACATTTCCAAACATCGCAAACTTTCTGTTCTTTCTGACTGTTTTAAGAAATAAATTTCCAAAATTAGGAATATCCCAATATTGAAACGCTTGCTGCCTTCATATTGAGTATACCAACCACAAGTGGCATCCTAAACCCATTGGACAAAGTGTTTGAAAAAATCATTCTCAAAAGATAAGTATGTAGATTTTTTGAATGTAAACAGCGTTGTTATTGACCAACAGTTTGGATTCCGTAAGGAACACCCTACCATTCATCAACTGAAAAGGCGTTTGATTCTATCTGACATAAAGGTTTGTTGTTCAGACTTAATATTTTTAATATTCCTATTTATTTACAAAAAATAGTTGGCCATTTCTCCTCCGTTTGTTGAGCTATTTTATTGATTTTCAATAGAAAAATTCGCAAAACGACATTTCAAAGAAAACACAAGCAGGCGGACGTGACTAAATATTAATGCCTAAAGTGCTACTTCTCTTAAAAAAAATATACTTATTTGGTCGGAAATGCATAGTGTAGAAATTACAAACAAAATAAAAAACATGCGGTGTCATTGCCGTAACCATGTCCAAATGGTTATGTCGTCGATTAGAAGACTTAAAGATCGTGTATCGATTTGATAATTACTGTTTTTGAGGGATGTGATTTTAAAATACAAACCAAAATCGTTTTGTAATTTGTCAAAACAATATTTTTAAAATGGTTTTATTTTTGATCCTTTTCATCAAATTCTAAAAAAAACAGATAAGTAAACTGACCTTTACACTATCACCCATGTTCCGAAAAATGTATATCGCTTAAAATCGACGAATACAATTTAAAATGGCAAATAGGTGTTGTAAATCGCAAATGATTGAAATCTGGCGACTTCAAACTACTGGTATACACTGAGACAAACTGATTAGAAAATCTTCGATAACAGGATCAAGTAAATTCAGCCTTTTGCGATTAGAAAGCCTATATTTTTTATAACATGGACGTATGTATGTATGTTAATACGAATATTAACGTTTTGTGTGACTTTCATATCCATCGCCAAAAGTACGAAGAGTGTTCATTTACGACGCCGTTAAACATAAACATTCTGGGGCCGAATTACCGCTTACGTGATCGAGTAAAATTGTTCGTAAATTTCCTTTTTGGGATTATCGTATTCGTTATCGAACAAGTGTTGTCGAAATTTCTGATTATAGCATTCGATAACGAGTACATAATCGAGTACTAGCTGTTTAAAATTCACTCGTTAGCTCTGTGTCAATCGAAATTAATATTTTTAAGTTGTGTTTGCAAAAAAGACAAAAATGTAAGCTTATAAATGCATATTTTATATAATAAAACTATTTAATATAGCTATATTCATTTTTAGGACAAATATAAACAAAATAAATTGCAGACAAAAATTTTCTTCAATTTCATTTATGATTCGGTTAAGTGTTTTGCAAATCACACTCTGACACATACCCATCAAGTAATCATTTCCAACAGTATGTTTCAATCCTCCACATGCTAAAAGAGGTATGGCTGCAGCCAATTGTAGCTTTGGTGGAAGTGCGGTAGACATATGTCCTTCGAAACACAGCTCGGAAAGAAGAAAACTAAACGCCTCTTTTGAAAGCCGGAAACATTTAATAAATCTAAAACATATAAAGAAATAAAAAAATAATAGAATATTGCAATTTGCATTTGGCGGCAATGACATTGGATCACTGTCTCGCATTTCTCTTCTAACACGTACTGTATTATAATCGTCTTCAGAATAAGAAGACGATAAACACAACAAGAGGAATGTAGCATTTTTTTAAACAATTACATTTGTTTTTCCATAATATGTATTTTAGTTCACAAAAATTAATTATAAAAAACCAGCCAAATTTTTTTTATTTTCTTTTTTAGCTTGAATGCCGTAATTCGGCCCCTGGTTCCTTATAGTTGGGAGACTCGATTTAACGATGGTGTGAAAAATAAGACTTGGCACAGCCAAATATCTCAATTTGTTGTTTTACGTTATACAACTGGAAAATAAAGGAGTTTAAGAAAATAACTTAACTAAAATACATCTTCTTATATTATTTGCATTAGCACTTTCTCTCGCCAGCCCTTGGAACCATCAAGCATAATGAAATATTCCACTTACAATCAAAATCCATGCAGCAACGCATCCAGGCATATGACGAGAAATGATTCGCTATGTAAAACTCAAACAAGCACTGCAGAAAAAAATTCGTCCATAAAATAAATTTTTTCTCAATACGCAAACGAATTCTAATCATCAAAACTTAACCCGCAAAATCCAATTGTTATTTAATAATACACCAACTTTGTTTTTTTTTTTTTAAATCTTTATTATGCTGCAACTTTTGGTTTATTTTTTATAGCCTTTTTAACTTTCTTACTTTTATTTGAGGTTTTCATTTGTGCAGGACTTTTCTTAAGCTTTTTTTCTTCAGGAGCACAAACAGTCGGTTGTAGTTTTAATATTTTTGTTTCGGATTCTTGATTGATCAACATTTTGTTTGAGTCATTGTTGTGTTTGGACTTAAACTTCTTTTTTAACGCCCTGTTATCAAATTTTATAACTAGTTGATCGCCTCCTAAAGATAACTTCCTTTTAATAGCATTTCTGGCATCCATAGTAGTAGGAAAAGTAATTGCAGCTATACTCTTGTCTTTATTTAATTTACCCTTACCAGGCTTTATATTAACGTCTACAGCATTTGTAAATAATTCCCGAATCTGCAAGACTGATGCAGTTTTCGGCAGATTAAAAACAATAACAGTTGATGTGAAGTTATTTTCTTTCAATGCCTTTTTGGTGGCCTTTTTCAAACGATATTTAGCCTTTTTATTTTCAATCGATTTTATTTTATGTTCAGCTAATTCTTTAACATAATCCGAGCTTTCTGTGCGTGGTATTTTAACAACATGTTTGCTCAATTCACCCTTTTTAATAGATTTTTTCAGTTTACTAAAAGCCGTATCACGATCTTCTTTCGTAGCAAAATCGACCAAACAAAATCTGACATGTCTCTGACGAGGTTTGTGGACCTTAACTACTAGAGGAGTAAGTTCTCTAACTTTCTCTTCTAAGGATTCCTGTGTTTCAGGAACTTTGTGAGGAAAACGTATATACAATTGTTTACCCTGCCGTTCTTGATATCTTTGAAATATTGACTGTTTAACTTTTTCGCTTTTTGACAATTTTAATCCAGTGTCTTCATTATCAGAGCCAATATCACTTTCATCTGAATCTGTTGCAGAGGCATTTAAAGTTTCATTTTCAGCTTCAGAATTTCCTTCGTCTTCCTCAGAAACTATTCCTCCTTCAGATGACTGTTGTTCATCTTTTAAAGAATCTTTTGCGGATAGGTTGCTTGAAACTAAATTAATATTTTTACGTTTCATTTTTTTCTTTTACTGCAATTTTTTAAAGGGTGAACCTTCACACGTGTTGTTTATGTTAAAAATTAGAGCTGTGTAGTCAGCGAACGAATGAGTTCATTGACTGAATCAATCAAGTGAACGGAATGATGCGGTCATTTAAATCAGGTCTTTTCGTTCAATAGTGTACGGGTTAACTAGGGTGTCAGACGATGAAGTTTTCATTCAATTTTTAAAATTTCTCTCATTTTTTTTCTAATATGTACACTCTCACTCGAAAAACTTGTTGAGAGCTTGCTTTCAAATTTTCGTTTAATTAAGTCTTTCAAATTTCATTCATAATAGGTCTGTCTGGGTACTTTTCCAGCAGCTAATACTCAGTAAATTTTTTTGGGAGAGTAAGACCAATTTTACTCTGTCGGCTGAAAATATATCAAAAAGTACGCAGACAGCATCCAGTAAAATCTTGCAAGAAAACAGCTGATCGGTGTGTAAACAATTGAAATAACAAAGCAAAAGATTTACGCAAAATTAAATTGAAAACCGATCGCATAGGATTTTAAACAGTAACCTCGATATCCGGAAATGTCTTCGAATTTCCTCTTTGCAGTAATTGGGCACTATTTCTTCCACATACAGCTTTACACAACTTCATTCTTTTGGCTTCATAAGAAAAGGCTTTAGACTGGAAAATATATCATTGCCTATGCATCTATTTTGTAGTATACTTAAAATTGTTTTGTTTATTATAATTTGTTATAAACATTAAAAATCAACACAATTCTAACTACTTACCTATGCCATTGTTAAATTTCAATTTTTATTTTTTTCACAAAAATTATTTCATTCAAAAAGTAAATAAAAACAGCTGTTCGAACTAGTTGCAAAATCTTGCAAGAAGAAATTTCTCCAGTAACATTTTGCAAGTTCTCTAACTGCCAACTGTCAAAAAATTCTCTTTTTGGCTCTCTCGCTGAAACAAATTTGGGGTACGCAGACAACATTTTGCAAGATTTTGCAACATTTTGCAGAAAATTATGCAAAATATGTGTACGCAGACAGACCTATATACGTATGCAAGTACATATTTCATTTTTGTTTGAATTAACAGTCTTTAAAAAAATTGTTTTAATAGTGTTTCTTTTTAAATGGAAAATTGGTAATATTTAAATTAAAAAAGTGTTTTTTAAGTAAACTAAAAAAAATAGCACAGAGAACAAAAAGCTGGAATTATCGCGTTAAGCCACAGCCTAGCAAATTTTTAAGCAATTTAATAACTAGATTCTTTATTTTTACGAATAATAATAATTATTTTTTTCTTTTTTTTTGTGGAAAAGAAAATTTTTGTGCCTTCTCTTTTCTTGCTAAATATATAGTTTTTGTTTTGTTTTTCCTTCTTCATAATTAAAAAACACTATATATGTCTCTTCGGAACCTACAGAAAACCTGATTATATTCTTTATTCTATTTTCCAAGTGTTTCACCTCTGAAAAACTCTCAAAACCACAATTTGACTGCACTTAGACACGCAAATTTTACGTTGACAAAGTTATGTTAATTTTCTTTTAAACTTAGTTTGGTGTTCAGACACAAAAAGTTTTCTTTTACAAATTTTGTTTTCTTCTTTTTAATCGTTTCTAATTTTTGTACGTTTTGTATGTAGTGCCTATAACCGAAAAAATATGTGTATGTTCATATATACAACTGTATATAAGCAACAAAAGAAAAACATGGCAACTTTGCGAGTACATCAAAGTTTGTACTGTCCATCATTCTTTCTTCCTCTCTCACATAAAATCGAAACCATGCAAAGTAAAATTTGCGTGTCTAAATGGGGTGTTTGATAAAAAGACAAGAAAGTCACATACAATAAGGTTTGTTGTTTAAATTCGTTTAATCGATCAAATAGACCGATTGAACGAACGAATCAGTCTTTGATAAATGACCGAAAAAACGGGTAACTGAAACGAACGATCGGGCACATGTCTATTAAAAATACAAGCCTGACAGGGTGGCATATACGGTTGCTGCGAGCTGGCTGGGCCAAGCCGCCGCATATGCTTAAACGTCGTCATGAATAATGAAATTTTAATATTTTTCGGATCTTGTAATAACATTATTAATTTTTAAGGACATTTATTTATAATTGCGTATAATAACATCTATTTTTTCTTAATGGACTATCATTTAAACGTTATAAACATTAAGGTCTACACATAATTGTAATTGGCTTTTTTAATTACAGTTTACAAGTAATTGAAGAACACAAGCTACATATAATTTGTAATTGAAAAAAGCTCAGGTTCAGTTAAAAAAATTTATATGTAATTATAATTAAAATTTTCCAATGCTATGTAATTGCATGTGTAATTAGTTACAAAATTCTAATCGGATCCACTTGTTCTACTCTTTGTTAAGTTTTTTTTTTTTTTAATAATCGTTTAAATTTAAAATAAAAATCGATTTAAGAAGAAAAGCAGTTTCGTTTGGTGTTTTATACTTAAACTATAAGTAAAATTTAGATTTAAACACTCTGAAGAATTATTTTCAAATAATTCTTACAATTAAAAATAAAATATGACCTCTACTTTTGTTCGTTATATATATATATATATATATATATATATATATGGGGTTAATGCTTTAAATAAAACAATGCCCAACAATAATAATAATAATACTTCCTATTCTCTATTTGTTATTATAGTTAATTGCTTAATATATTATTAATTCAATTTAGGGTACACGTGTTGATGGCCGTGGAGCGGGAAAAAAGATCTTTTTCTGGTCTTGTCAAAAGCAAAAGTAAAGTCGCGCTCAAAATCAGAAAATTATGTATCTATGAAAAATATATAAAAGAAAAACGAATTTATTTGTTTGCAGAGGTGCATTTTGTAGTAAGGGTTTTGGGTTGCCACAGGGCTTCGCCCCTGTAGTGAAGGTCACAGGTAGCGTACTGGGAAACGCACGTGTCGTCCGGACCGTGTAGTTTTCCTCGTGGTCTCTTGGGAACTCTCTATAGGCTGAGGAGGTTTTTCGTGCTCATGTTTGTCGTTTGCTAATGGCTCCTGATAAGTTTCTGGCGCTGGTCTGTCGGTCGTGTCGGGTATCGTGTGTTGTTGGCTTCTACTGGTTTTTAGCTTGAAGTCAAATTCGGCTGGATCGTAGGCTGCTTTTAATCTGTCAACGGAGATATTGACTGCACGATGTTGTAGCTGTACTTTAAAAAATGTCACCTTTTTGCAGTACTTCGACTGGGCCTGTGTACGGTTATTCCAATGTCGCTCGAACGTGATCGCTTCGAACAAAAACGAATTTACAATCATCAAGGGCTGGCTGGAGGAAGGGCTTTTCGGCCTGATGACGGGAGGCGGGCGTAGCCTTTAAAGCACGCATTTTAAGGCGAAGTAGTTTGACGAATTCGGTACTATCAGCATTTGTTTTTTGCTCTTGAAAACATTCACCGGGAATGCGTAGAGGGCTTCCGAAAACCATTTCCGCTGGGCTAGTTTTTATGTCTTCTTTCACGGTTGCACGCAGCCCAAGTAAGACAAGCGGTAATATTAAGCACCAATCCTTTGTACCATGACGTTTTATTGCGGTTTTTACCGTACGATGCCACCTTTCGACCATACCGTTTGCTTGTGGGTGGTATGCTGTTGTTTTTAGGTGGTATATGCCCAGGAATTGCATTAATTCTCTAAAAAGCTGCGACTCGAACTGTCGACCTAAGTCGCTCGTTATTCTGGTTGGGACACCAAATAATGAGATCCATCCGTTAATTAAGGCGAAAGCAATTGATTCAGTATCCATGTCTGGTATTGGAATGGGTACGGGCCATCTGGAAAAACGGTCCACACACGTCAGGCAATAACGATACCCTCTAGAAGGGGGGAGTGGACCAGTTATGTCGATATGAATATGATTGAAACGTTCACACAAAAAAAAATTCATAACAGTTATGAATATTTTATGAAAAATTTGCCAATGAACCATTTTCATAGAATTTATGTACTTTTTCATAGTATTAAGAAATAATTTCATATCTAACTAAAAAATACTGGGAAAGTTTTTAATGTATTATTTATGAACAGAAACATTATATATATGAAAAACGTTTTGTAATTTATGAATATTTACATAATATGTTTGCCAATGTACGAAATCCTAGTATTTACGATTTTTTTCGTGTATATTGATAAATACTGGTTTTTTATTAATTAGTTCATAATATAAATGAAAATGCGCAGTAAATTTTTAAGAATACTTTCATAATAATTATGAATTTTTTTTATTCATTGTTCATAAAATTTTGTGCATTAATTTTTAAATTTTTATGAAAAGTTTCATAATATTAACCACTTTTTTCCTGTTTTGAAAAAAATTTAAATAAACAAAAAAAAAAAAAAAAAAATAAAGGAAATAATAATAGCTTCATTATTTTTGTGAAAATAAAAGTGTTAAGCATAAAGACTTAAATTAGTTGTTAATTATATATTATATTAATAATAATTATTATTAATTACAAAGTGTTGAAACTTTTATGTTAGGGTTGGAACATTTTAATTTATAGAAAAATTGCTCTATGAAAACCCAAAAGAGATTTACTTCTTCGGGGTATTTTAAATTTAAAACAAAAAATATTTTAGGACCAATATCCAAAGCGTGAATAACGTACAGAGTTTTTAAACAAAAGCCGTAAACATAAACGAAATGTTTTTAATCATATGTATATTACGTATTAAAATAAATAAATATAAATATTAATAAATAAATATAAATATTAAATAAGTGGTTGCAGGAACTGTTTTTTGTACTTATATGGCGCAGTTTATCTTCAATTTCCTCGTAAGATTTTCCAAAAATTGCAAAAACTCCAAGTGAATCTTCGACACTAAATTTTGTTGGTTGTTTGCCACCACCTTTATTTGGTGACAATAGAAATTGATGCAGGTTCATAAGCAATATGTTGTCGCGTATATCTGAAAATTAAACATATTGTTACAAAGATGCTCTATTAAAATCATAAAAAGATGTTAAAATAATGGACGCCAAGAAAGTGAAACGAAATGACCTATTGTGTTTGTTTTCAAAGCTAGAAGTTTCTATAAAACATCTTTATTGCAAAACAAAAACAACTAACACAAAGCGATGACTAAACAAACACAATACACAAACATACACACACCTGCATTGTATAACAACTAAATAAAAATACACAACATGTATTTTTAAATAATGATTGAAGGTTCTAGAAGTAAATAATAATGCTCACTAATGTGTCTGAGATAAAAGTGGCAACGCAGCATTTTCAACTACGCAATAGATGGCGGTAGAAATTCTCGAACATTCAAGAACGCCTAAAAATAGGGTATATAAAAGCAACGCCAATACGTGTTGATTCATTCGTATTGTGAGCGTCATCTAGTTAAGATCTTGTGGTACAACAATTAAAGTTGCCAGCGTGTATTATTAATCGCGAATAGTTAAATCGTCAAAAAATTGATTAAATAAAGTGTAATTTAATTAAAACTCTAAAAGTTGTGTGTTTATTTATTTTGCAAATAAAGAACTCATAAATTAAACGTTTATAACTTTAATAAACGTAACAACTGGTGTCAGAAGTGAAATTGCAAAATAATTAATAAATAGTTAAAATGAAATTCGACGAGCTAAAAGTTGAGCAGCTAAAAATGGAGCTGAGTAAGTTAAATCTACCGACAGCAGGCAATAAAGCGGAATTGCAAAAGCGGTTAATAGATGAATTTAAGCAGCGTGGTATCGATATTGGCACATACGAATTTGGAGAAAAAGACGAAAAGGAAGAGATTGAAGTATGTACCCCAGCAACAAACAGCGTTATAGACTTAAATTCAATGTTTGCCGCTATGATAAAGAAAATAGAAGAAAACAATCAGAAGCAGGATAACCAGATCAAGAAGATGGAAGAAAACAACCTGAAGCTCAAAGAAGCAATACAAGAAAGTGCTAGCGTCAACGGGGAAAGGCTTTTAGCAAAAGTGAACGAGAAATTTGAAAAAATATCAGAAGTCTTCGACAAACGAGTGAACATCATAGAACAGAGGGTCAGCGAGTTTGATAAAAAATTGTGCGGCCTAGAGAGAAAGGTAGACGAAGAGCTACATGAATTAAGAGTGCAAATGAGCGATCTTCAAATTCGAGAGAGACCGGTGAGAGTTATCTCTGAGCACGCCAGCAAGATTAACACCCCAAGCTTTGACGGCAGCACACCTTTTAATGTTTTTAAGTTCCAGTTTGATACAGTGGCCAGCAAAAATAGATGGAACAACGAAGAAAAAGCTATAGAGCTAATTCTGGCCTTAAAGGGAGCGGCATCACAGATACTCGAACGCTTACCAGCCGGCTGCAGAAATAATTATGAGGACATAATGGTAGCCTTACAACGCAAGTACGGTGGTGAGCACAAAAGAGAACTCTACAGAATGGAGTTACGGGGTAGGGTTCAAAAGGCAAACGAGACGCTGCAAGACTTCGCTATGGAAATTGAACGTTTGGTGCAGCTCACTTACCCAGGCGAAGATCACCCGTTTCTGGATCAGTTTAAGATTGAAGCATTTGTGAATGGCATACGGGATTCAGATATTAAATATGCTGTTTGTGCTATGCAAAAATCATCTTTTGCAGAAACCATCTCGTATGCGCTAGCCCAGGAGACCGCAAAAGTCATCTCGAAGCCACAGGTGTACAAGGTGCGATGCCTTGATACTGAAACTTATAACACAGACAGATAAAAGAGATAGTCAAACAGATAATGGAGGAAGAAAAAATTAATTCTCGCGCTAAATGCTTTAAATGCGGTAAGGCTGGCCATTTTCAGCGCAACTGTAGATCCGCAAAGAGAAGATCAAGATCTGCTTCGCCAGCAAGGGACAACAAGCGGGCCAACAACACCAAATCTCATGAGTCACCGTTAAACTAAATCGAGCTAGCACTAAGGGGCAAGTGCTGGCTCCCACAACCGATGGCCCCACAATCTCCATTTCCATAGTACAACAGAAAAATAGCAACCTTACTATTTGCGGTCTTATAAACGGAAGTAAGCAAGTCCTCACCATAGACACAGGAGCATCTCAGTCAATTATAAGACCCGATTTAGCAAAAGGGGCAGTGGAACCGTTAAATAATGTACGACTGCGCACTGCTACTGGCGACTTAGCCACTGTCTATGGAAGAGCCAGGGTAAGAATGACTATTGCAAACATCAGCGCTGACCATGTATTTGTTGTTGCCGATATAGTGGATGAAGTTATCATTGGTGCAGACTTTATGATAGCCCACGGTATTAGTCTGCACATGGGCGAGCAAATAATGATCTGGCGCAATGTGGAGATACCCCTGGATGTTGGATATGATAGCAGGGCCACAGTGAGGAAGCTATTTGCCGTTGAACGTCAGAAATTACCACCTCAGGCGGAAACTATTGATATCACAGGTCCATTCCCTGTCAGTGATGCTGGAAACCGATATGTACTAGTGGTAATGGATTATTTTAGCAAATGGCCTGAAGTTTATGCCATTCCAAACCAAGAATCTAAAACAGTGGTAGACGCCCTTGTGAACAATTGGGTGTGCCGATACGGTGTTCCACTAGAACTACATTTAGACCAGGGACGAAATTTTGAATCAGCTATATTCAAAGAGATGTGTGACGTTTACGGTATTAAAAAGACGAGAACTACACCGCTGCATCCACAGTCTGATGGAATGGTGGAAAGATTCAATCGTACCCTAGAAGAATATCTCAGAAAAGTGGTCAGTTCACACCAAATGGATTGGGATGAGCATATACCCAAATTTCTACTGGCGTACCGATCCGCTGTACATGATTCAACCTCACGTAGTCCAGCAAAAATCTTGTTTGTTACAGAACTAAAACTGCCAGCAGATTTAGAATTTGGTGTTAAACCTGGACAAGTGCACGAAGGCAATGAAAACGTTCTCCAGGCACAAGAAGAACTGCATGAGCTTCATGAGTTTGTACGTAACCGCATTAAAATGACCAGCGATAAGATGAAAGCCAGATATGATCGAGCAGCAAATGCGGAGGGATTTACCGAAGGACAAATGGTTCTACTATTTAACCCGCAACGCAAGAAAGGATTATCCCCTAAACTGACCGTACAAGGTGGTAAAGAAATTAAATGACGTGGTTTACCGGATACAGAGATATCATAATCCGAGATCTAAAATGAAAGTGGTTCACCTAGAGCGGCTGGCTGAATATGGCAGAGGTAATGTTGAGCCTATTCGGGACGAAAAGGCTTAAGTGGGCGGCAGTGTTACAAAGATGCTTTATTAAAATCATAAAAAGATGTTAATGGACGCCAAGAAAGTGAAACGAAATGACCTATTGTGTTTGTTTTCAAAGCTAGAAGTTTCTATAAAACATCTTTATTGCAAAACAAAAACAACTAACACAAAGCGATGACTAAACAAACACAATACACAAACATACACACACCTGCATTGTATAACAACTAAATAAAAATACACAACATGTATTTTTAAATAATGATTGAAGGTTCTAGAAGTAAATAATAATGCTCACTAATGTGTCTGAGATAAAAGTGGCAACGCAGCATTTTCAACTACGCAATAGATGGCGGTAGAAATTCTCGAACATTCAAGAACGCCTAAAAATAGGGTATATAAAAGCAACGCCAATACGTGTTGATTCATTCGTATTGTGAGCGTCATCTAGTTAAGATCTTGTGGTACAAAAATTAAAGTTGCCAAATTGTATTATTAATCGCGAATAGTTAAATCGTCAAATAATTGATTAAATAAAGTGTAATTTAATTAAAACTCTAAAAGTTGTGTGTTTATTTATTTTGCAAATAAAGAACTCATAAATTAAACGTTTATAACTTTAATAATCGTAACAATATATTAATTATTATAGTTTTCAGCTTAGGATTTAACTTGTGGTTGTTTTTGTAATACTAACTTTCTCTAGTATCCTCATTTAAAGAATTTAAATTAATGTCGTTTTTACTTCTTTGTGAGAATTTTTGTTTTTATTTCAATTTTATTTGAATTGAATTTGAAAGCCCAGCTATTTGCGGAGGAAGTTTATTTAATAGAAAAATCAATGTCATGCTGAAAATTTTTAAAAGAAAGTTTATTAGTATACATATTAAATTAGTTAAGTAAATTTTACCATTCTAATGCCATTTGCATTTGTATACTCCTGCCAAATTTTAAAAATATCTGCCGCAGCTTTACATTTTTACGGTACTGACTGCATTTTTTCCAATAAAAAAAATGTTTCTACGATCAATCTTATAGCAGATCTAGAACAATGGGTACAGACTTTAAACGATGATGGCAAAAAAGAAATAATAAGAACAAAAATTGTAAACAGAATATTAACACATAAAAGGACATGTAAAAATAATCAGAGGGAGAAATTAATATTAAGCATCTATGACGATACGAAGAAATTTCTTAAGCGATATAAGGACGAAATTGTTATAACAAAATCGGATAAGGAAAACAAAACTGTGGTTATATATAAAAAAGATTACGAAAGTAAAATGAACAAATTATTGGACGATAAAAATACGTATAAAACTCTTCGAACTGACAAAACTTTGAAACTTCAAAGAACAAATAATAGAATTATAATGGATTTATACAAAGATGGATATATTAATAAATACGAAAAGACAAGATTAACATCAGATTCTGCGACTGCGCCTAGATTATACGGTCTCCCGAAAATACACAAACCTGATGTACCACTCAGACCCATTTCATCATCGGTGGGTGTACCTTGTTATCATTTATCTAAATACATAGGACATATTTTAAAGAATATTGTGGTAGAAGAGTATAACATAAAAAATGCAGTAGAGCTAAAAAGAAAGATGGAAAGAATATCTTTGGACGAAGACGATATTTTAATTTCTCTTGACGTGGTATCGTTATTCACAAACATACCTATACACTTAGCAATAAATAACATTATGACAAAATGGAACATGATACAGAAGCATACTAATATACCTAAGACAAGATTCCTTGAACTGTTAAAATTCTGCCTTAATGAAAATAATTATTTTATTTATGGAAATAAAGTGTTTAAACAAATTTATGGCATGCCAATGGGCAATCCTTTATCACCAACCATAGCAGACATTGTTTTAGATACTCTTTTAGACCAAAGCATAAAAGATCTAAAAGATGCTAACGTTCATATAAAACTGATAACAAAATATGTTGACGATTTATTTGCTATTATTAAACAAAAGGACCAAGATATTATATTGAAAACGTTTAACAGTTACCACACTAAACTAAAATTCACAATAGAAAAAGAGGATCAGAGATCAATTGCATACCTTGACATGAAAATTTAAAGAGAACAAAATAAATTAATAACAGATTCTATTGCTTCTGGACGTTTAATAAATTTTAATTCAACAATGCCGATGAAATATAAGATAAATACGGCAAAAAATTTAATTAATTGAGTCATAAAACTTAGCAATGATAAGTTCAAATCAAAAAACTTAACTACAATAAAAGAAATTCTTAAGAATAATAACTTCCCGCAAAACATTATAAACAAATTAATAAATAAAGTAACACAACATATAAAACCACAGGAAAACATAAAAGAGAAAACATCTGGTAACACGCAATATTACGGAATACCATTTATACCAAGGCTGACAGAAAACAACAAAATTAAAGAAATAGTAAAAGAGGAGAACATAACAATTGCACATAAACCAAACAAAACAATACAAAATTTATTTACTCAGACGAAAACTAAAATTGATAAAAGAGAACAAAGTAATGTTGTTTATGAAATTAAATGCAACGGTACTGATAGAGAAGAGTGCGGCAAAGTATACATTGGTACAACTAAGAGAAATTTAGGTATAAGAATTGACGAGCACAAGGCAGACATAAAAAAAAGGAAAACAATCAACCGCACTAGCACAACATTGTGTTGATACTGGACATAAGTCTGATTTTGATGAAGTAAGAGTTTTAGATAAAGAGTTGAAAATAAACAAGAAATATACGCTAGAAAGATTAAGAATTCAACAGAGATCGGAAAATGCAATAAACACCAAAGACGATAAGGACAACACCAATACAAGTTACAATATAGTTTTAGTATAATAGAAGATATTGTGATGTTAACAAAAATTGCCTGTGATATTTTATAGTTTATATTATTCAATTTTTAAGTTTGTGTTTTGTTTCTTGTCCACTATACACCAAATTAATTTTAAGTAACAAAAAAGATTATATGTAAGTAAAATTTTTCACATCTTATATTGTCGCTTTTTTCCCCAATTATGTTTGTAAAAAAAAAATAAAAAAACAAAATTATTTTTATTTTTTACTTTTATATGTATGTGGTTGCCAGATTTTTAATAAATTATCCCTGAGGAAGTTGGAAAATACCAACGAAACGTCGGATTAATATGAAATAAAAAATCTTTTATTTACTTAAAAGGAAGGAAATAAATGACCTTGAAAGCCCAAGTATAATTTATATATAATAAATTATAAAAAATAAACAAAAAAAAAAATTAGTAGTATACAATAAAGGTCGGAAAATTAATGAAACAACGTCTATAAATTCGTTTTCAATTAATTTGTCATCAGTCAAAGAGTTATTGTTTCAAAATCTTTTTCAGGCACTTATTAGAAAAATATATTAAATATTATTTGTCATTGTGAATATAGCAAAATTAAGCATTATTTATTGGAATATTTCTTACCATATTGATTATCTTCAGTGCTTAACGATAAAGTTGGTGTTGTTAACTCTGATAAAGCAATCTTCATTTGGGTTTTCAAGTTGCAAACTTTAGCATAAATACGTCTTGGTTTGCACGTACGGTAATACTCCTAAACACTAAAGAAGTTTTTTAAATCACGTAAATCTAACACATTATTGCAAGGGTGATGCGGTGTTTCAGAATCGTCATCATCATTTCCAGGAAGCTCACTGCTTCGTACCTAATGTTAATTTATAATAGTGTTTTAATTTGTTTTGACCAGTCTTATGCTTTCTTGTGAAATGTCTTTTAAATCTATAAATATTGTCAAATAATTGAAAACAATTTTCATAAGTACACTCAAATATATCACTAATTCCACAAAGAAGAAGTTTCTTTAAATGTTTAATATATTCATTCACATCTAAATATACTTTGTTACGCTTAAAACATGAAATCAATATAACTTTTACTTTTTTTAATCTGGAATTTACAATTAATTTAACAATTAAACAATTTCTTATTTATCTTTAAATGCTTATAAGACGAGTGACAACATACGACTAAACTAAATTTTTTTTCAATGTTAATACCTATAGTATGCTAGATAAAGAAAATTATCTTTCATACTATTCTTACACACGGCATACCAGTTGAAATTAACCGTTAGTTTCGGTTAGTCTTAAATGTGTTTGCGAAGTTCATATTTTAAAAGAAACTATCATAAATTTAAGAATTTTTTCATAATTTTTTTTCGAAATGTTACAGATTTAGCAATAAATAATTAGGAACTTATTCCTACTTTTTGATATTAATTATTTATGAAAATTTTCATAAAATATATGAAACTTTTAATAATATTTATGACAACAATCATAAAAAAGTACGGAAATATAAAGCTTAAAATTAAACTATGAAAATTTCATAATAGCTATGAACATGTTCTTGACATTTATGAAATATTTTTATGCATAAGTTTATGAATGTAATTCATAACAGTAATGACTTAATTCATAACTTAATAGTGAAAAACTCATCATAAATACCAAAAGCTTTTCATAAATATTATGAACCCAAAAATTTATGAACAATTTTCATAAATTATATGAATATTATTTTTTTGTGTGTTGGTCAGTGGGCCCGAAATTCTCTACAGGGGCTGTATTATGTCTATTGACCTTATTTTTTTGGCAGCTCAGGCAAGACTGGACAAATCTTGCGACATCTCTGGACATTGATGGCCACACAAAACGATTCGCGATTAATTTAAGAGTCGCTCTTTTTCCTGGGTGCAACAAACTGTTCAGTTTTTTTAGTATTTGTGGTCTTAGAGTAAGTGGTACGCAGGGCCTGAGTAAATTCCAGCTTGTATCACAATAGATTGATTGATTAGTGCCTGGAATAGAGAGTTTTTTTTAGTAATAACGAATGCCTATCATCACTCTTTAACAATTGAGATAGTTCAGGATCCTGTTTTTGCCCTTCCGCGAGTATTTCGAAATTTATGCTTCTCTCAACAATATTAATTCGAGAAAGAAAATCTGCAATGTTATTGTGTGTGCCTTCTATGTGTCGTATATCAGTCGAAAATTGACTAATATAGTCTAATTGACGAATTCTTCGCGGGCATGTCTTCTCTCGTTTTTGGTTAAAAGCGTAGGTCAGCGGTTTGTGGTCAGTGAAAATTGTGAAGATTCTTCCTTCTAACAGGTATTGGAAATGCTGAACACCTTGAAACATAGCCAGCAGTTCAAGGTCGTATGTGCTGTACGCTTGTTGTGCCGTAGTGAGTTTTTTCGAGTAAAAACCTAACGGCTGACATTTGTTTTGAACTACCTGAATTAAATTAAGGTATTAAAATCGTAAATATTATTTTTATTTTATTTTGTAATTTTTTATTTCTCAATATATATATTTTTTATAATTTCAAAAAATATTCAATTTCAATTTTTCTTTTTTACAATATTTGAATAATAGTTTTTCCATTAATGACAACAATTTCTAATAATAGAATAATAATAAAAATAATAGTATTTATTTATAAAAAGAAAATATTAATATTAAAGTTGTTTAACTCGGCTCATTAGGCAATTTGCTAATAAAAATCTTTAATACCATTTTTTCATTCTTATTACAACTAAACCATTCATCATTACTTTGATCAATACTAGCTTTTAAATTTAATTTTGTTTTTAATGTCTCAACATAATCATAAAATTGGTTAACAGTGGTTTTTAATTCTGCTGTCTTAATTTTGTTAATAATACTCTCTATACTGTCTGATATACTAAAATTTATTCTTAATATTACCTTAATTTCTTCCCATTTAGTAGAATTGTTGTTATTTATCAGCGAAATATTTGCTTCTCCTATAATTTTACTTCTAATCCTTAAATCAAACAATTCATGAAATGCTGGCTCAACAAGACTTCGAACTGCTTCAACATTCTTTATAAACATTTCCAGTTCTTCTGGTTTTCCATCAAAATTCGGAACATCAGATAGTAGCTGAAAGGGAATCATTGTTGTTGCTGCCATTTTCTTTTCTTGATGTCTTGACTTGATGTCTTGACTCTTGAGATATATTTTTTCTTCGCTTTTGCTTCTTCTCTCTGGTCTTGCTATTTTTTTTTTTATTGTCCAATGAACTCGGGTTTTATTATTGTGGTGTTATTATTTCTCGGCTTGAATTTTTTTGCTGTTGGATGATGTCTTATCACAATCACTTGATTTTTATTTTATGAAAAAAAAAACATTCAGGATGAACGGTATCCACTTCTTTTGGATCAGTTTTAATTTTAATATTAGGTTTTAATATTGTTTATAGTTGTTCATATAAATTATGTGATATGTACATATATGTACAAAATATAATTTTTTTCCCGTTTTATTTCCCTCTATGTGGTTCGATATTCGACTGCGCCAATTAAATTAAGGTATTAAAATCGTAAATATTATTTTTATTTTATTTTGTAATTTTTTATTTCTCAATATATATATTTTTTATAATTTCAAAAAATATTCAATTTCAATTTTTCTTTTTTACAATATTTGAATAATAGTTTTTCCATTAATGACAACAATTTCTAATAATAGAATAATAATAAAAATAATAGTATTTATTTATAAAAAGAAAATATTAATATTAAAGTTGTTTAACAGACGAAAAATAAGGGTTTTAAAGGATATATAACTCCTGGTGGACCACTGCACCTACAGCTTCGGTAGACGCATCTACGGTCAAGGTTAGCGGTGCATCATACACAAAATGATTAAGCAGGGTCGCGTTGGCGAGGCTGTCCTTGCAAGCTTGGAAGGCCTGTAGCGTTTCCTCGTTCCACTGGAGTTGGGTGTTGTCATTCTTCTTATTCCCCATTATTACACTCAAAATATTTTAACATTAATTGTTTGCCGTTTATTTAGGAAGTTTTCAGTAAAGTTAAAAATGAAAGAAAATTTTTATTTAACTTTTTTTGTCTGTTGTTAGAAAAACAAACGACAAAAAAATACTGATTTTCGGTGCAGTCAAAATTATTAATTAATTTTTACCTTGTTTCAGTAAAAATAAAATACTTCATTAAAAACAAAGTTCATCAGTAGAAAAGCACTATTTTACAGTAGCTTTAAAATATAATACAAAAAAATATTAACTGTTGGAAAATATGTCAGTTAAAAATAAAAATTGGAACAAAATAATTTATAGAGGAATAACATCAAAAATATGTTGGTAAGTATTTTACATGGAATTTTAAATTTGCAATATTGAAAAAATAATGTCCCCTTTTTACAGATACAGAATAAAGAAAATAAATTCTGTGGTCTTCAACATATAAAAGAAATTAAATTGTTGAATTACAGGCATATCCCTTATTTACTAACACAACGTCACAACTCCAAATTTAAAATTTTGGTGTTAATCATAAAGAATTGTTTGCCGTTTACGTTTTTAGAGAGTAAGTCGTTATTTCCTTTCATGTTTGGACATTTTTTGTCAATAAGAAGCACACATTTGAGTTATGAAGTAAAGCTCATAACGTGAAGTTCATATCGCTTTCTAAAATATCGTCACATATATATATATATATATATATATATATATATATATCGTCGTTATTTAAGAAAATAAAAACCGAGTTTTACTTTATATGCAAAAAGTCGACACATTTTAAAAAGATCACCTTTTATATATATACATATATATATATATATATATATATATATATATATATATATATATATATATATATATATATATATATATATATATATATATATATATATATATATATATATATATATATATATATATATATATATATATATATATATATATAAAAGGTGATCTTTTTAAAATGTGTCGACTTTTTGCATATAAAGTAAAACTCGGTTTTTATTTTCTTAAATAACGACACATTTTAGTTTATGACACAGTTGTGGATATAGCGTCATAATTCAAAGATCCACATTGTTTGTCAAAAATATCCCCTTTATTATATAGGGTAAATGTGCCTAAGGTCGGCATGTACCAGTACTCGGCAATTTTTTTTTTAAATTTTAAATAAATAAGGATAACGGTTATTATATATGAAAATAACATCAAGTATGCCATGAAAATGTACTCATATCTCTATTTTTAACGATCAAAGTAGGCTTAGATGAGTATATTTTCTTAATCTTGTCCTCATTCGGTGACAGTGTTTGAATACGTTCAGTAGTGCTTATGTTTTTATAAAAAAAATTTAGTGTAGACCTAACTTTAACAGGTGAGTAAACATGTGATTTTTAGAAATTATTTAAACAATAAGGTTTTTTAAGACAGAAATGCCTTCAAATTTTATCATGGCAGTGATAAATTTAACAAAAAATAAATATTTATTTAAGTTTATTGGGTGCCGACATTAGGAACAAATATTTTTGACATTGTCCAATGGCCGACGACTGGTAAACTAGTGTTTTTAACTGATTAAGCTCAAATTATACTAAAATACTTTTTAATTACTCCTCTTGCCACTAGACTTACTGAAAATCAGTTTAGAATGAGTTTACCCAGTATTCGGCATGATTTTAAATTAGTATGTGTTGACCTGCCGACTGTAGGACAAATGTTGTCCTGAAGTCGGCAGCGGTTTTATTTCCAATATAATTAACTAAAAGGTCCATAAAAAGGTTAATATTTTGAAATCTGTAGATATAGTTACTTCTTGGCATTTCAGATATTTAATAAAACTAAAAAAATGGGCACCCAAGAAAAAAGAGCAATGTTTCAGTATTCCGAAGAATCCTTGCAAAGCGCTCTAAACGAAATAAGAGAAGGTGGGATATCCATTCTTGGTGCCAGCAAGAAATATGGTGTTCCGCGGTCAACAATACAGGATAGGATACATGGCCGCGTTGCTGAGGGTCCCAGAAAAATGGGTCCAGAAACAGTCCTGTCATATGCAGAAGAGGAGCGTATAGAAAAGTGGTGTCACGACCTTGCTAAATGTGGATTTCCTATAAAAATTGATGACTTGCTAAATACTGTTCAGGCTATCATTAAGGAAGATGGACGACCAACACCATTTCTAAACAGTAGACCTGGAAGGAAATGGTATATGAGTTTTTTGAAACGGCACCCAAATTTAGCCCTTAGGGAGTCGGAGGGAATAAGTAAGGGACGCGCTGTTATAACTGAAGAAGGCATTAGAAAATGGTTTGCAGATTTACAGAGTTTTCTAACTGAAAAAAATGCTCTTGATATTTGAGAAGATTCATCGCGCATATTTAATGGTGATGAGACAAGTTTTGCTATGTGTCCTAAAACTGGAAAAGTTTTGGCACCAAAGGGGTATCGAAACGTCTACACTATCCAAAGAGGAAATGAAAAAGAAACGGTAACAGTACTGCTAGTTTTTTCAGCAAACGGAAATACAGTTGTCCCAATGGTTGTTTTTCCTTATATCAGAACACCCAAAGAAGTTGTTAACAGTCTGCCAGACAATTGGTTTCTTGGGAAGTCAGAAAGTGGATGGATGGTCAGCGAAACATTTTTTGAATACGTGGCAAATGGTGTTCATAACTGGCTCAGTGAAAACAATATTCAGCGGCCTATTTTGCTTTTTGTAGATGGTCATAAGTCCCATATGACCTTGGAATTAAGTCAGTTTTGCGATAACAATGGGATAATTTTGTATGCGCTGCCTCCTAACACAACACACATCATGCAACCTGCTGATGTAAGCGTTTTTAAGCCACTTAAATCTGAATGGAAAAAAACCATAAGAGAGTGGCAGTTGAAGCCTGAAAATCAAAAGAAAGCAATTTCGAAGTCAACATTTTGTCCCATACTCCATATGGTTCTGTCTAATTTAAATATGACGGAGACGATTAAAAATGGGTTTCGGAAATGTGGCTTGTACCCTTTTAATGCCGACAATGTTGACTATATGAAGTGTGTAAAAAATAGTTTGGAAAAACTAATTGCTGACAATCCCAAATGTGAAGATTCTGTTAAAGATATAGATTTAGACATTGCTGTAGAAGTAATAAACAAAATAGCTTTAAAGTTGCGTGAACGTGGTATTAATCCCGATGTTGTTATTGAAGAGATAAGTTCCCTAAAAACAAAAGACTGCCAAAATATTGAAATATTACAAAATATTACGATACAGTCAGGCACATATGTAGTCAACGAAGCAGGTATATTGGAAAAGGAAAAAAATGAAATACCATCAACACCTACGACAGCTTCATCTTCAAATCTGTTATCTTCTTCAACTCAAGTAGTGCTAACGCCTACAGTAAAGAATAACGCGGAGTTACAGTCCATTTACTGTCTCACCCCAAGCTCATCAAGGAATTATCACCGAAATAACATGTTTTTGCTTTCGACCTCTTCTTCTACTATCCCAAACAACAGTCACTCAAATCAAACAACTTTGAATGGTCCCTCTCCTACTTCTGCTATAAATGGCGCTCACAATCAAAGCAGGTTTACTCCAATAAGGTTTTCTCCGAACACAGGTAATAAAAAGTTATTCATCACGTATCTACAGACTTATATGTATATATGTATATTTGTATATACATATATATTAAACATTTTATATTAAATATTTTACAGTCGGAAATTTAATGAAAAATGAAGCAAATTCGGTATCACCAACATTTGATAAGCATCTTTACTTTCCAAAACTACTGGCTTCCAAACAGTCAACACCAAAAACGAAGGCTCCAAGCGCTATATCTGCTCTTGCATGGAGGGAGCATATACAGGCCAAAGAAAAAGAAAAACTTGATAAAGCCGAAGCTATACAAGCCAGAAAACAAGAGCGACAAAAAAGAAAGAAGGAAAAAAGGAATAAGCCAACACAAGTCAAAAAAGGAAGAAAACAAAAACAAGTGTGCGGCACCTGTGACCAAGATTTGGACACTGATGCTGAGGATGACCAGTTAAAAAATGTAGGGTGCGACACTTGCCCTAAATGGTTCCACCTCATGTGCACGGAATTACAAAACATGGCTTACGAGGAAGTTATTACCATTGATTTCATATGCAAAACATGCAAAGAAAAAACGGATTAGTTCCCCATAACCTATTAATTTTATACCAAATGAATTACTTATGTAGATCTCCTGAATTGAATTCAAATACATACCTGAATTACTATACAAATTTTATATTTTAGCATTTATGAAAATAAAAGCATTATTTTTAAATAAATAACAATTTGAAATACATTACTAATTAATTTTTCGTCAAAAAAATTATCATGCCGACAATAGGATCATCACATGCCGAATATTGGACAGCCGTGTGCCGACTATTGGCAAATGTGATATATTTCCCGAAATGTTTAATTTACTAAATTTTAATTAATTAGTTTTCTAAAATAATAAATTTTGCCGAAAACAATATCCATTACTGAATTGTTATAACTAACTGTCATTCCAATACCATTTTCAGATTCTTCGTCAGATCCATTAAAAAAATGGAAAAACGTTAAACTGCCGACTACTGGCGCACTTACCCTAGTAAGTAGTTTTCTTCAATCGATTTTATTTCTGAGTCTAAACAATTGTAGATGGTGAGAACAAGTCAAAAATTCAACTGCGATGATCTCGAAATGATTTGTTTTTGAGTTATGGCGTTCTGTTTGTAAATAAGCGATATTTACCAATATTTAGTATTGGTTGCACATATATAAACAATTTTTAAATGTAAATTATTTTTTTAGCATAGATTAATCCTGAAATCCGTAAATTTTCAAGTAAGAACAAAAATGTTAAGCAAATCAAAAAGAAGAAGAAAAATAGCATTTGTGTATTTAAATAAAATAAGCAATTAATAAATAAATAAAGACATTGTAATGTTTTAAATAAATAAAAAATCTGTAGTTTTTATTGTTTTAGTAGGTTATTTTTAGAGGGTTGGAATAAAAGAAAAAAGCTGTTAATTTTACTGTTTTAGCAGGTTAAATTTTATAAATTAAAATAAATACAGAAACAGTTATTTTTAATGTTTTGCTAGGTTACATTTTGTTAGTTGAAATAAATGAAAAAACAGTACTTTTTACTTTTCTGGTAGGTTGTTTTTTCGTGCGTTGGAATAAATGAAAAATTAGGTGTTTTTACATATTTTGTTAGTTATAAAATCAACATTCAATAACAATTGAAAATTACATTTAACTTAAATGAAATGTAAGTGGACCGTTTTTTAAATGAAAAAGTAGTTGTTAAAAGTGGTTTTTCATTTGAATTTACCTACATAATACTTTGAGTGTAGCCTTTGCAACAAATTCTGACCAGTGGCAGCATTCGGTATAAACGACCGATAGAAATTTATCATTCCAAGAAATCTTTTCAACTCCTTTGCAACTTTGGGTACTGGAAAGTTGTTAATTGCCTGCACTCTCTCGGCTTTTGGTCGGATTCCTTCGGGTGTTAACGTATGACCCAAGAAATCGATTTTAGTTTTTCCGAATGATGATTTTTCAAAATTAACGGTTAGAGCGTGTTGGCGAAGTCGGTCGAAAACAGTGCGTAAATGATGGTTATGTTCTTCTTCGGATTGTGAAGCGATTAAGATATCGTCGATATATATAAAGACGAAGTTGATGTCTCGAAATATGTCGTCCATTCGGCGTTGGAACGTTTGGGCGGCGTTTCGTAAGCCGAAATTCATTCGCTTAAACTCAAACAGTCCGAAAGGCGTTATAATAGCAGTTTTAGCTATATCGTCTGGCTCTATAGGGATCAGATGATATGCTCGCTGCAGGTCGATTACAGAAAAAATTGATTTATTGTGTTAAATTGATCGAACGTCTTGTATAAAAGGTATTGGGTACCTGTTAGGGACGGTGATGGCGTTCAATGAGCGATAGTCGCCACACGGTCGCCAATCCCCGTTTTATTTTCTCACCATATGAAGGGGGCTAGCCCAGCAACTACTTGATGGTTGACATATGCCGTTTTCTAGCATATACTGGAATTCCGCTTTTGCCGCTAGCAGCTTGGGACCGGTTAATTTTCTCGCACGTGCGAAAACCGGGCTATCGGTTGTTACTATGTGGTGCGTTATACTACTCTGAGTAATCTTTTGACTGCGGTCAAAAGTGGCCAAATCTTTGTACTCGTGTAAAAGACTACCGTATTTATCTCGGGAATCGTAAGACAAAATAGAACTCACATCAGTATGAATAGCAAGACCACTTACTCTCGAAAGGGTTTTCTGTCTATCAAAAGTTTTCGTTTTACATCAACTAAAAGGTCGAATTTCTGTAAGAAGTCGGTGCCAATTATCGGGCCAGTCACGTCGGCGATAACAAAATTCCAGTCGAACGTTCGCTGGAGGCCAAGCGAGATTTTGATTCATCTGTCGCCGTAGGTTTTTATTATTGATCCGTTTGCTGCATATAATGGAGTCGTGTGCAATTGATTGCATCTGTCAGATGGTCGTGATGGTATGACAGACACGTCGGCACCGGTGTCAATTAGAAAACGTATGTTTGTGCTGTTGTCAAAGATCATAAGGCGTGAGATGGTGTTAGGTTGAACGTCTGAACTGCTTGCGAACGGCTCAGACGTACCCTTTAGTTTTTTTTTTGTTGAATATTAAATTTACATGGTGTGCGACATTTTTTTGCTTTGTTGCCATATTTTTGATGATACCAGCATATCTCTGCTGTAACAGTTGTCTCTGACTGACTTCGACGACGTAGCTAGTTAGAGGACGATCGCGTGCGATTTGCGTTGAACAGCTTTTCGAAATTTTTTTCAAGCCGGGACATACGTTGGCTAATTTCAGAAATTACTTCATCAGATGGCGCTCTGTTTATGATATTCGCTTGTCGGTAATCACTGACTTCCATAACCTTATCAGCCAGTTTGGAGAGCTCTATCAACTTTACATCCGAGGCTTGCAGAATAGCCCTTACGTTCGATGGCAGACGTTGAAGCCATAGCGGTTTTAGAAAATCTTCGATCACCTTATCCTTTGCCAAATCCCGTAACTCGTTGAGCAGCTGGCTTGGGCGGCGGTCGCCTAACTCCATATCGGAAAGAAGCTTTTGCGTCGATGATACTTTTTTTGAGGTTATCGTATTTGCCTATTTCGGGTGGTTGCAGTACGGCATCCGATATCTGCGCTAAAACGTTTGATTCTATTGCGGCCACCACTGTGTTAAATTTAGAAAAGTCTCGTACGATATTTGCCATGTCAAACTGCGCTTCGACTTGAGCGAACCATATTTCTGGCCGTTCGGGCCAAAATGGAGGTACCTTTACCGACACTCGTTGTATCGAGATTTCGTTGGGCCCTTGAATTGAGGCATCGGGCAAACCTTCTAAGTTCGCGTTTGCCATCGTCGGGGTCACCAATTTGTGGTTAATGCTTTAAATAAAACAATGCCCAACAATAATAATAATACTTCCTATTCTTTATTTGTTATTATGGTTAATTGCTTAATATATTATTAATTCAATTTGGGGTACACGTGTTGATGGCCGTGGAGCGGGAAAAAAGATCTTCTTCTGGTCTTGTCAAAAGCAAAAGTAAAAGTAAAGTCGCGCTCAAAATCAGAAAATTATGTATCTATGAAAAATATATAAAAGAAAAACAATTTATTTGTTTGCAGAGGTGCATTTTGTAGTAAGGTTTTTGGGTGCATCGGTTGTAGTAGTACTAAATAAATTTTATCATCATTAATAAGAATTCATAATTTCTAAATAATAATCTGTTAAGCTGATGATTAAAATTTGATTAACATGAAGGTAATTTTGTCCCACATCCCTAGAGTTTAATATTGAGTTACGGTAAAATACATATACGTATGTACATACATATGTATATTACTTGCCGTCCCTTTAAAATAAAATCTATATTCGAAAGAAAGTATATTCATAATTTATAATAAAACTAAGTGATAACAAATTTATCATTTTCACTTCGTTGTTTTCATTTAGATTCTAATGGCAATTACGAAAAAGTTCGTCGTTGTGAAAACCACTATATGCAAGTTTTTGTTTTATTCCGCTCGTTTCATAACCTCAATTAGTATCAATTATTATTTTCTTGAAGATATACACTCGGCGACAATTAGAATTAGGTTTTTAATAAAACTTTCGACGTATTAATGGATAATTAAATAGAAGTCAAAAAACATATGATTACCATTTGCTTTTTTTTCAAATACTTTTGGCTTGTATATCACTTGTAGTAGATGTAATGACGTAAAAAAAGAAGTTATAGTTTAGTCAAATGAACTAACTATTAGCTAATCTAAAAGCATTTATGTATCTAATATGTCTATAATGCGATTTATGAAACAAATTTTCATACAAATATTCAGGTATGTGATGAAAAATGATTGTTTTGAAAAGTTAAAAAAATTTTAAAAAAGGTTTAGGTATGACTAATTTTGATCAGTTTTATATTCCATTTTTCTTTCATTCCAAGTCATATTTTTTTAACGTAACCTTGCACGGTCTTTGTTTACTAAAATTTAATTAAAGAAAATTTTAAAGAGAAAGAAATTAATCGACACCGGCGCTAATAATGGCATTATCGTTAATTTTATTGGTAGAAGAGCATAAGAAGAAAATATTTAAATGAGATAACTCCAATCCGTTGTAATTACCAGGCGACTTGTGAGATTATTTTTTTTTAAATATATTTCTTAGTAAATTAATTTTTCGCAAATTTATCCAAAGATTTGCATTAAATAAAGAGGGCTTTATAATTGTAATTAATAAAATTGAAAACCATTTAGATTATATATCAATTCCCCTAGTATTACAGTTAGCAGCTGCACTAAGATTTTTTTGCAGAAGTTGGCTTTCAAAGAGCAATAGGTAATGATACAAATATTTCAATGTATCGTACCACAATTTCAAAATCAATAAAGAGATTGTTGCTTTTATTTGAAAGAAAAATAAGTCACAAATTTAATAAAATAAAATCTAGTCAAGAAGATCTGAGACAATATCGATATATATTTTTTTCGAAAAATGTATAGCCGGCACACATATTTCCAATAAAAGACCTACTGGTGAAGAGTACTTTAATTTCAATGGAAAGCGTTACTATGAAATATATTCCCATTTAAAATAGAATCATTTTCCTTAATAGCACCTTTTTGCAACCAGCTATGTATATTGTGTATGGGGGAGACCCAAGCTATTCAGTTCTTTAACTAAATTCTTCCATCGATTTTCAACATCATATCCGAATGAGATTTCAAACTTCAAAACTACATTTTAATATTTTTAAGCTAAAAAGAATAGATGACATCATGTTGCTTTGGAAGCAATTTTAAACTGACTTAATCGTTTTTTATCACATATCTTTTTATCTTT
Source organism: Gymnosoma rotundatum (assembly GCA_916610165.2). Lineage (NCBI taxonomy): Eukaryota > Metazoa > Arthropoda > Insecta > Diptera > Tachinidae > Gymnosoma > Gymnosoma rotundatum. The sequence continues at coordinate 68,891,399 of OU744338.1, read as the reverse complement.
GAAACAAAATGGAATTTGAAATTGATATTATTAAACGATTCTAAAAAAGCTTTACACTTTTTATCGTTTTCAAATCGTTTTTGTGTCTAAATGGTCTTTCATCATATTAAATCCTTTAGATTTAGATGGAAGGAGTTGGTTTTTCCGTCTTAAAAGCGGACGGTGATCATACACCAAGGTAAATTTTCTGCCATGTAAATAGTCATGAAACTTTTTCACGCCTGCCACTAAAGCTGTTGCTTCTCGGTCGATTTGTGAATAATTTCGCTCGGTCTTCGATAAGGTTCTTGAATAAAATGCAATTGACCGCTCTGAGCCAACAGGCAACTTTTAGCTCAACATAGCGCCAATGCCATACGGTGAGGCATCACAAACGCGTAGAAGTGGCAGATTTTCATCATAATGTATAAGTACACTGTCAGAAGTGATTATTTTTTCTTAAATTAGGAAAAGCTGTCTTATGTTCTTTTCCCCAAATCCACTGGCGATTTTTATCTAAAAGAGGATGAAGAGGTTCAGCAACTGTTGCCTTATTTGATAAAGAGAATGATAAAAATTTAGAAGCCCTAGAAATGCTATATCATCAAAATATGGCAAAACGCCTGGAATATCCGTTAAGAGAGTTTCAATAAAACTTTGGAAAATGCCGGGAGCTGAAGAGATTCCAAATTGAAGTCGATATATTTTTAACGCTCCTTTATGTATGATTATGGTTTGCATCAAAGCAAATTCTTGATTAACTGCAAGCTGTTGGTATGCTTGGGCATGGTCTAACTTTGCAAAATTTTTCCACCTTCTATCGATGAAAGTAGAGAGTTAACAGGAGGAATTTGGAATTTGTGCGGTAGAAACGCTTTATTGAGTGTTGACTTGTAGTCACTACAAATTCTAATTGTACCATCACTTCTAGGAGCTGACAATATGGGTGTTACCCAGTCCGAATACTCAACTTGCCCTCGTATTGCCAATGTAATTCGGCGAGCGGGGAGTCTAATTGGTTGGAAATTTTCTTTTAACCGCAGAGAAACTGGCTTACCAGCAAATTTGCCAAGCTCTATAGAAAAGATGATCAAATTTCGCTAAAACCGTTTTGATAGAACTTTCTTCTTCAATTCTATGGATACCCTGAATACTTATTCCTATTGGATCAAACCAGTTGCAACCCACTATATTTGTTTGAGTACCAAATATCAACAGGTACGCTATTATGCTAAAAATCTGTCAAATTTAAATTACACTTATATAGCACCGGCTATGTGTGTACATTGAGAGCGGGGATGGTTACCTCCACAACCATTGTACGGTTTGATATCATTTGCGTTGGTGTTTTATGCTTTTGTTGAGCTTCGGCTGTCGTATGACCATCACATTCCTCAACGATGCCTCAGTCGAGGTAGCCCGATATATGACCTTTTGTAACTCAAGGTCAGACTCGGCGAGGAGATTACGTTGCAAAACCTCATTGCACAATCCACAAACTAAACGATCACGAAGCATACGGTCCAAAGTGCTAACAAAATTGCAATCAACAGCAAGTTTCCTTAATGCAACAACTTATTCAGAGAAATTCTCGTTTGGTAGTTGGTCACGTTTGTAAAATTTGTAAAATGATGCAATTTCCGATGGATGCGGAGAAAAATGGTTCGTTAGCAAGGTCTCAGTTTCACTGATCTCAAGTTCACTCACCTTCCTGGGAGACACCAATCATGGTAGGAGATCATAGAGTTGTGCACTTTGTCGGGCTGCCTTTACATTATTGGCTAGAAGGAAGAGTTCAAACCTTGCATAGTACGTGGACAAACTCTCAGGATGGTTGATGTCGAATGGCTCAAGCGTTCCTAAAGAAGCCATTATATGTTTTAGTTGATTAGATGGACGAGCACAAGTTATTTGTACGAAATTTGATTCAGGAGATTTTGCATCAGTCTTAAGCGGAATCGACTCTGATGTTACAATGATTTAATTATGTGGTGATAATTAATTCAGGAGATTGCCAAGCGATTTTATATTCGATTTATATAAGTAATTTTAGAATGTCGGAAAAATCCCATCCTTGTTGCCAATATTAAATCCTACTTATTCTATTGTTCAATATTCCTTCTTTAAATGAAACCTGGGGGATGTCAATTAAATTTTGTAATTAATTACACATGCAAAAACATATTACATATAATTGTAACTGAATTTTTTAATTAATGTAATTGTAATTGAATTTTTCAATTACAATTACATTTTATATTTGTAATTTAAATCGAGTTTTTTTCAATTTCACATTACACGTAATTTGTAATTGTAAAACTACAAACACAATTACTTGTAATTTGTAATTAAAAAATCGAATTACACGTTACATGTAATTGTAATTGAAAAAATTCAATTACATAATTACGTAATTAAAATAAAACTGTGTAATGAATACTTTTTCAATTATTTTTAGTCAAAAAATAATTAATTATAAGAATTATTTACACATAGTAAACACATAACTTAGGCGTTATAGGGCCAGTTTTACGATGTCGCCATCGTTCGTTCGCATAATTACATTTAAATAAAAACAATTTTTTAGAATTTGTTGCCTAGGTATTAAAATAATACTAGCGACTGAAAAAAAAAACATTTCAAGTGGTGCTGAAAATGTTAAGATTTTTTTTTTAATTTATTTTAATTAATTAAAAAAAATTCTTTTAGCTGTAAGACTATTAAACGGTATAACTTTAACTATTGCAAACACTAGCTATAAAAGAATTTTGTGTGGAATTCAGAACATGCCTGATAATGTACAATATATTGTTACGTTTATTTAAATTTATAAACGTTTTATTAATGAGTTCTTTATTTGCAAAATAATTAAACACACAACTTTTAGAGTTTTAATTAAATTACACTTTATTTAATCAATTATTTAACGATTTAACTATTCGCGATTAATAACACACGCTGGCAATTTTAATTGTTGTACCACAAGATCTTAACTAGATGACGCTCACAATACGAATGAATCAGCACGTATTGGCGTTGCTTTTATATACCCTATTTTTAGGCGTTCTTGAATGTTCGAGAATTTCTACCGCCATCTATTGCGTAGTTAAAAATGCTGCGTTGCCACTTTTATCTCAGACACATTAGTGAGCATTGTTATTTACTTCTAGAACCTTCAATCATTATTTAAAAATACATGTTGTGTATTCTTATTTAGTTGTTATACAATGCAGGTGTGTGTATGTTTGTGTATTGTGTTTGTTTAGTCATCGCTTTGTGTTAGTTGTTTTTGTAAAGTAATAAAGATGTTTTATAGAAACTTCTAGCTTTGAAAACAAACACAATAGGTCATTTCGCTTCACTTTCTTGGCGTCCATTATTTTAACATCTTTTTATGATTTTAATAAAGCATCTTTGTAACACTGCCGCCCACTTAAGCCTTTTCGTCCCGAATAGGCTCAACATTACCTCTGCCATATTTAGCCAGCCGCTCCAGGTGAACCACTTTTATTTTAGACCTCGGATTATGATATCTCTGTATCCGGTAAACCACGTCATTCAATTTCTTTATCACCTTGTACGGCCCCTCCCAGTGGGTTTGCAGTTTAGGGGATAATCCTTTCTTGCGTTGCGGGTTAAATAGTAGAACCATTTGTCCTTCAGTAAATCCCTCCGTATTTGCTGCTCGATCATATCTGGCTTTCATCTTATCGCTGGTCATTTTAATGCGGTTACGTACAAACTCATGAAGCTCATGCAGTTCTTCTTGTGCCTGTAGAACGTTTCCATTGTCTTCGTGCACTGGTCCAGGTTTAACACCAAATTCTAAATCTGCTGGCAGTTTTAGTTCTGTCCCAAACAAGATTTTTGCTGGACTACGTGAGGTTGAATCGTGTACAGCTGACCGATACGCCAGTAAAAATTTGGGTATATGCTCATCCCAATCCTTTTGGTGTGAACCGACCACTTTTCTGAGATATTCTTCTAGGGTACGATTGAACCTTTCTACCATTCCATCAGACTGTGGATGCAGCGGTGTAGTTCTCGTCTTTTTAATACCATAAACGTCACACATCTCTTTGAATATAGCTGATTCAAAATTTCGTCCCTGGTCTGAATGTAGTTCAAGTGGAACACCGTATCGACACACCCAATTGTTCACAAGGGCGTCTACCACTGTTTTAGATTCTTGGTTTGGAATGGCATACACTTCGGGCCATTTGCTAAAATAATCCATTGCCACTAGTACATATCGGTTTCCAGCATCACTGACAGGGAATGGACCTGCGTTGTACTGCTGAAGTTTGCCACGACTTTTTCTTACAGGACCCTTAGCCTTTATGCACTCTTCGCAATTACCTATCCAATCGGCTACGTACTGTTGGCAACCCACCCAGTAAAACCTCTGCTTTATCTTTTCCAGAGTTTTTGTAATACCCATATGGCTGCCGCTGTGACCGTTATGGAACTGCTTAAGTATCTCATTTCTCTTAGACATTGGCACGACAATTAAGTCCGTTGTAGTTTTGCCATCTGTACTTTTCCTTGATAGATATAAGCAGCCATCTTTCACTTTCAGGCTATTCCACTGAGCCCAGTACGACTTGGCTAGTTGGCTCTCTGCCGATATTTCATTATGATTCGGTCTCCTGTTGTTTTGCTTAGCCAATATAATTTTTGCCAGAATTGGGTCATCTTTCTGGGCCTTCGACCAGTCCTCGCTTAACCCAATTTGGGTGAGCCGCACATTAATGATGCTTTCCTTTTTCTTGATATTTGTGCAGTGCTTGCTCTCAACATTGCATGGTCGTCTTGAAACGTCATCAGCGTTATTGTGTTTTCCGCTTTTTCTACGCAAAATGCCAACGTCATTGTTTTTGGTCTTTTTCGCCCGTTTATTCTCTCTAGTTGGCGAAGCCGATCTTGATCTTCTCCTTGTGGATCTACAGTTGCGCTGAAAATGGCCGGCCTTACCGCATTTAAAGCATTTAGCGCGAGAATTAAATTTTACCTCCTTCATTATCTGTTTGATTAACTCTTTTATCTCCCTTCTATTGTCTTTGTGGTTATACCTGCAAATATCGGGACATCGTGCCCTGTGCACATGTGACTTCGAGATGGCTTTTGCGGTCTCCTGGGCTAGCGCATATGAGATGGTTTCTGCAAAAGATGATTTTTGCATAGTACAAACAGCATATTTAATATCTGGATCCCGTATGCCATTCACAAATGCTTCAATCTTAAACTGATCCAGAAACGGGTGATCTTCGCCTGGATAAGTCAGCTGCACCAAACGTTCAATTTCCGCGGCGAAGTCCTGCAGCGTCTCATTTGCCTTCTGCACCCTGCCTCGTAACTCCATTCTGTAGAGTTCTCTTTTATGCTCGCCACCGTACTTACGTTTTAAGGCTACCATTATGTCCTCATAATTATCTCTGCAACCGGCAGGTAAGCTTTCGAGTATCTGTGCTGCTGCTCCCTTTAAGGCCAGAATTAGCTCAATAGCTTTTTCTTCATTGTTCCATCTATTTTTGCTGGCCACTGTTTCGAACTGGAACTTAAAAACATTAAAAGGTGCGCTGCCGTCAAAGCTCGGGGTGTTAATCTTGCTGCCATACTCAGAGATAACTTTCACCGGTCCCTCTCGAATTTAAAGTTCGCCAATCTGCACTTTTAATTCATGTAATTCTTCATTCACTTCTCTCTTTAGGCCGCACAGTTTTTCATCAAACTCGCTGACCCTCTGTTCGACGATGTTCACTCGTTTGTCGAAGACTTCTGATATTTCTTTAAATTTCTCATTTACCTTCGCTAAAAGCCTTTCCCCGTTGACGCTAGAGCTTTCCTGCATTGCTTTAAAGCTTTCTTGAAGCTTTTGGTTTTGGTTTTACTGCTTCTGGTTGTTTTCTTCTATTTTCTTCATCTGGTTCTGGTTGGTTTCTTCTATTTTCTTCATCTGATTCTGGTTGGTTTCTTCCATTTTCTTCATTATAGCGGCAAACATTGAATTTAAGTCTATAACGCTGCTTGTTGCTGGGGTACATACTTCAATCTCTTCCTTTTCGTCTTTTTCTCCAAATTCGTATGTCCCAATATCGATACCACGCTGCTTAAATTCATCTATTAACCGCTTTTGTAGTTCCGCTTTATTGCCCGCTGTCGGCAGATCTAACTTACTCAGCTCTATTTTTAGCTGCTCAACTTTTAGCTCGTCAAATTTCATTGTAATTATTTATTTATTATTTTGCAATTTCACTTCTGACACCAGTTGTTACGTTTATTTAAATTTATAAACGTTTTATTAATGAGTTCTTTATTTGCAAAATAATTAAACACACAACTTTTAGAGTTTTAATTAAATTACACTTTATTTAATCAATTATTTAACGATTTAACTATTCGCGATTAATAACACACGCTGGCAACTTTAATTGTTGTACCACAAGATCTTAACTACATGACGCTCACAATACGAATGAATCAGCACGTATTGGCGTTGCTTTCAGCGTTGCCGCTTTTGTCCAATCGGACCAAACTTGGTAGTTTTTCGTTTTTAAAAAACAGTTTGGTAGTTTGGTTGGTTTGTTGCATTTTTTAAATTTTTGGTAGGTTTTCCTCCTGTAGCAATTTTTTAGCTATAGTAAATTTTTTACCTTAAAAATTCAAAACATAAAATAAAAAAAATGTAACTTTTAATTAAATAAACAGTAACTGTGAATAGTTTTACCACTGTTTTCAAAAACTGTTTTAGGTGTAATAAAAACATCTTTGCTTTTTTGCGTAAAGATGATTAAAGCTGTAGCCATCTCTGGTTTAAGAAACGCGAACAATATTATGAAATTGAAGTTAACAATATTTTTGAGTAAAGGCTTATTTACAAGTGTTTGTATTAAAAAAATTAACAGACAAAATGGAAAAGTAAGTAAACTTTTTTAATTGTATATATTGTTACGTTTATTTAAATTTATAAACGTTTTATTAATGAGTTCTTTATTTGCAAAATTAATAAACACACAACTTTTAGAGTTTTAAATAAATTACACTTTATTTAATCAATTATTTGACGATTTAACTATTCGCGATTAAAAACACACGCTGGCAACTTTAATTGTTGTACCACAAGATCTTAACTAGATGACGCTCACAATACGAATGAATCAACATGTATTGGCGTTGCTTTTATATACCCTATTTTTAGGCGTTCTTGAATGTTCGAGAATTTCTACCGCCATCTATTGCGTAGTTGAAAATGCTGCGTTGCCACTTTTATCTCAGACACATTAGTGAGCATTATTATTTACTTCTAGAACCTTCAATCATTATATAAAAATACATGTTGTGTATTTTTATTTAGTTGTTATACAATGCAGGTGTGTGTATGTTTGTGTATTGTGTTTGTTTAGTCATCGCTTTGTGTTAGTTGTTTTTGTTTTGCAATAAAGATGTTTTATAGAAACTTCTAGCTTTGAAATAGGCCATTTCGTTTTACTTTCTTGGCCACAACTATTTTTAACATCTTTTTATGATTTAATTAAGCATCTTTGTAACACTGCCGCCCACTTAAGCCTTTTCGTCCCGAATAGGCTCAACATTACTTCTGCCATATTTAGCCAACCGCTCCAGGTGAACCAACCTTCATTTTGGACCTCGGATTATGATATCTCTGTATCCGGTAAACCACGTCATTCAGTTTCTTTATCACCTTGTACGGTCCCTCCCAGTGGGTTTGCAGTTTAGGGGATAATCCTTTCTTGCGTTGCGGGTTAAATAGTAGAACCATTTGTCCTTCAGTAAATCCCTCCGTGTTTGCTGCTCGATCATATCTGGCTTTCATCTTATCGCTGGTCATTTTAATGCGGTTACGTACGAACTCATGAAGCGCATGCAGTTCTTCTTGTGCCTGGAGAACGTTTCCATTGTCTTCGTGCACTTGTCCAGGTTTAACACCAAATTCTAAATCTGCTGGCAGTTTTAGTTCTGTCCCAAACAAGATTTTTGCTGGACTACGTGAGGTTGAATCGTGTACAGCTGATCGGTACGCCAGTAGAAATTTGGGTATATGCTCATCCCAATCCTTTTGGTGTGAACTGACCACTTTTCTTAGATATTCTTCTAGGGTACGATTGAATCTTTCCACCATGCCATCAGACTGTGGATGCAGTGGTGTCGTCCTCGTCTTTTTGATACCATAAACGTCGCACATCTCTTTAAATATAGCCGATTCATAATTTCGTCCCTGGTCTGAATGTAGTTCTAGTGGAACACCATATCGACATACCCAATTGTTCACAAGGGCGTCTACCACTGTTTTGGATTCTTGGTTTGGAATGGCATAGACTTCGGGCCATTTGCTAAAATAATCCATTACCACTAGTACATATCGGTTTCCAGCATCACTAACAGGGAATGGACCTGTAATATCAATAGCTATCCGCTCAAAGGGTGCACCTGCGTTGTACTGTTGAAATTTGCCACGACTTTTTCTTACAGGACCCTTGGCCTTTATGCACTCTTCGCAATTAGCTATCCAATCGGCTACGTATTGTTGGCAGCCTACCCAGTAAAATCTCTGCTTTATCTTTTCCAGAGTTTTTGTTATACCCATATGGCTGCCGCTGGGACCATTATGGAGCTGCTTTAGTATCTCATTTCTTTTTGAAGTTGGCACAACAATTAAGTCCGTTGTAGCTTTGCCATCTGTACTTTCCCAAGATCGATACAAGCAGCCGTCTTCTACTTTCAGGCTATTCCACTGGGCCCAGTACGACTTGGCTAGTTGGCTCTCTGCCGATATTTCATTATGATTCGGTCTCCTGTTGTTCTGCTTAGCCAATATAATTTTTCCCAAAATTGGGTCGTCATTCTGCGCCTTTGACCAGTCTTCCCTTGACCCAATTTGGGTAAGCCGCACATCAATGACACACTCCTTTTTCTCTACTTTTGTGCAGTGCTTGCACTCTACATTGCATGGCCGTCTTGATAGGGCATCAGCATTATTGTGCTTTCCTCCTTTTCTATGCACAATACTGAAATCATAGCTCTGCAGACGTTCAACCCAGCGTGCAAGCTGGCCCTCAGGATTCTTAAATTGCATCAGCCAACGTAATGCAGAATGGTCCGTCCTTAAGATGAAATGTTGACCATATAAGTACTTGTGGTAATGTTTAACACACTCCAGCACTGCTAAAAGCTCCCTTCGTGTAACGCAGTAATTTCTTTCGGGCTTAGAGAGCACCCTACTATAATAGCCAATGACCTTTTCTACTCCATTTATCTCCTGAGAAAGCACTCCACCTATTCCATAGCCGCTTGCGTCCGTGTCCAATATGAATTTCTGTCCAGCTATTGGATAGGCAAGGACTGGTGCCATACACAAAAGTTTCTTGAGCTCCTGGAACGCTTTTTCCGCTGCTTCACTCCAGTGGTATGGTTGCGACTTCCTGGTCAACTCGTGCAAGCTAGCAGCCACTTGAGCAAAGTTTGGCACAAATCTCCTGTAGTATGTGCAAAGCCCCAGGAAACTACGCAGCTCATGAAGATTTTGTGGGCGAGGCCAGGTCTTAACTGCCAGTATTTTGTCTTCATCAGTTGACACGCCTTTTGCTGTTACACGATGCCCCAGGTATTTGACCTCCTTTTGAAACAAAGCACATTTCTTAACACTTAATTTTAATCCTGCAGCAGTTATACGCTTAAAAACTTCATCCAGGTTTTTGAGGTGTTCATCAAAAGTTTTCCCCATCACGATTATGTCATCCAGATACACTAAGCACGTCTTCCAATTGAGACCCTTAAGCACACGTTCCATTAAACGCTCAAAAGTAGCTGGAGCGTTGCAGAGCCCGAATGGCATCACCTTGAACTGCCATAAACCACCACTTGCGCTAAAGGCAGTTTTCTCCTTGTCTTTATCAGCTATCTCTACTTGCCAATAGCCGCTCTGCAAGTCCAAGGTAGAGAACCATTCCGTTCCAGCCAACGTGTCTAAGGTATCGTCTATTCTAGGCAACGGATAACTGTCTTTCTTGGTGACGTCATTGAGCTTCCTGTAGTCAACACAAAACCTGGTACTGCCGTCCTTCTTCTTTACTAAAACTATTGGTGAACTCCACGGACTCGAGGATGGCTCAATGACTCCGTTCCGTTCCATTTCGCTGACAAGTTCTTTAACCTCGTTTCGCTTTGCTAGGGGAACACTTCTGGGTGCTTGTTTTATAGGCCTCGCTTCGCCAGTATTAACTTCATGTTTAACAACTGCCGTTCTACCTTGGCTTTTATTATTTAGGGCGAAGACGGAGGCATGTTTTCTCAGCAACTGCTTTGCTTTGTTTTTGTCAGGAGTTTTTAGTCCTGCCTCCCATTTTTGCACCTGTTCTGCTAATAAATCTCTTTCTTTGGCTGTTTTTTTAGGACATACTGTATTCACTGCACAATTAATTATGGCTTCTGCTGGCTCACATCGACCCATCTCAAAATTCCTGTTAATAGTTTTTTCGCTATTAGACAGATTAAGTACTCTCACAGGAACTTTGCCATCGTCGCAGATTTTCACGAGGGTTTTTGCTGTTATGATATCTTCTTTAAGTTCTTTTGGTTCCACTACCCACAACCGGTTATCCTCACAATCTGTCTCCACACGTGCCCAAACTATAGTTTCCGCCTGAGGTGGTAATTTCTGACATTCAACGGCAAATAGCTTCCTCGCTGTGGTCCTGCTATCATATCCAACATCCAGGGGTATCTCCACATTGCGCCAGATCATTATTTGCTCGCCCATATGCAGACTAATACCGTGGGCTATCATAAAGTCTGCACCAATGATTACTTCATCCACTATATCGGCAACAACAAATACATGGTCAGCGCTGATGTTTGCAATAGTCATTCTTACCCTGGCTCTTCCATAGACAGTGGCTAAGTCGCCAGTAGCAGTGCGCAGTCGTACATTATTTAATGGTTCCACTGCCCCTTTTACTAAATCGGGCCTTATAATTGACTGAGATGCTCCTGTGTCTATGGTGAGGACTTGCTTACTTCCGTTTATAAGACCGCTAACAGTTAGGTTGCTATTTTTCTGTTGCACAATGGAAATGGAGATTGTGGGGCCATCGATTGTGGGAGCTAGCACTTGCCCCTTAGTGGTGTTATTGGCCTGCTTGTTGTCCCTTGCTGGCGAAGCAGATCTTGATCTTCTCTTTGCGGATCTACAATTGCGCTGAAAATGACCGGCCTTACCGCATTTAAAGCATTTGGCGCGAGATTTGCCCCTTTCCTCCTGCATTATTTCTTTGAGCATCTCCTTTATTTCGCTCCTTTTGTCTCCGTGGTAACACGCATCAGTCTCAAGACATCGCACCTTGTACTCCTGTGGATTCGAGATAACTTTTGCGGTCTCCTGGGCTAGCGCGTAAGAGACGGTTTCTGCAAAGGATGATTTTTGCATAGCACAAACCGCATATTTAACATCTGGATCCCGTATGCCATTCACAAAGGCTTCAATCTTAAACTGATCCAGAAACGGGTGATCTTCGCCTGGATAAGTCAGCTGCACCAAACGTTCAATTTCCATGGCGAAGTCTTGCAGCGTCTCATTTGCCTTTTGCACCCTGCCTCGTAACTCCATTCTGTAGAGTTCTCTTTTATGCTCAGCACCGTACTTACGTTGTAAGGCTACCATTATGTCCTCATAATTATTTCTGCAACCGGCAGGTAAGCTTTCGAGTATCTGTGCTGCTGCTCCCTTTAAGGCCAGAATTAGCTCAATAGCTTTTTCTTCACTGTTCCATCTATTTTTGCTGGCCACTGTTTCGAACTGGAACTTAAAAACATTAAAAGGTGCGCTGCCGTCAAAGCTCGGGGTGTTAATCTTGCTGCCATGCTCAGAGATAACTTTCACCGGTCCCTCTCGAATTTGAAGTTCGCCAATCTGCACTTTTAATTCATGTAATTCTTCATTCACTTCTCTCTTTAGGCCGCACAGTTTTTCATCAAACTCGCTGACCCTCTGTTCGACGATGTTCACTCGTTTGTCGAAGACTTCTGATATTTCTTCAAATTTCTCATTTACCTTCGCTAAAAGCCTTTCCCCGTTGACGCTAGAGCTTTCCTGCATTGCTTTAAAGCTTTCTTGAAGCTTCTGGTTTTGGTTTTCCTGCTTCTGGTTGTTTTCTTCTATTTTCTTCATTATTGCGGCAAACATTGAATTTAAGTCTATAACGCTGCTTGTTGCTGGGGTACATACTTCAATCTCTTCCTTTTCGTCTTTTTCTCCAAATTCGTATGTCCCAATATCGATACCACGCTCTTTAAATTCATCTATTAACCTCTTTTGTAATTCCGCTTTATATCCCGCAGTTGGCAGACCCAACTTACTCAGCTCCATTTTTAGCTGCTCAACTTTTAGCTCGTCAAATTTCATTGTAATTATTTATTTATTATTTTGCAATCTCACTTCTGACACCAGTTGTTACGTTTATTTAAATTTATAAACGTTTTATTAATGAGTTCTTTATTTGCAAAATTAATAAACACACAACTTTTAGAGTTTTAAATAAATTACACTTTATTTAATCAATTATTTGACGATTTAACTATTCGCGATTAAAAACACACGCTGGCAACTTTAATTGTTGTACCACAAGATCTTAACTAGATGACGCTCACAATACGAATGAATTAACATGTATTGGCGTTGCTTTTATATACCCTATTTTTAGGCGTTCTTGAATGTTCGAGAATTTCTACCGCCATCTATTGCGTAGTTGAAAATGCTGCGTTGCCACTTTTATCTCAGACACATTAGTGAGCATTATTATTTACTTCTAGAACCTTCAATCATTATATAAAAATACATGTTGTGTATTTTTATTTAGTTGTTATACAATGCAGGTGTGTGTATGTTTGTGTATTGTGTTTGTTTAGTCATCGCTTTGTGTTAGTTGTTTTTGTTTTGCAATAAAGATGTTTTATAGAAACTTCTAGCTTTGAAATAGGCCATTTCGTTTTACTTTCTTGGCCACAACTATTTTTAACATCTTTTTATGATTTAATTAAGCATCTTTGTAACAATATGTACCTATTAATTACATAAATATTTACTAATATTGCATGTAAAGAAACAGTAAAAAAAAATTTAGAACCGAATGGTTGAGCGAATTTGATTGGCTCCAGGAAAGGGATGGGTGTTCTTTCTGCATAGTATTCTCTAAAACTATTTTAAATCATAACATCCATCTTAAAAATCACCAAAAGATAAATTTCCACCTCAACAATTACGGAAAAAAACCAACTGAGTATAACAGAGTTTATGTGCAAGAAACGCATTTTAAAAATTTTGGTAGGCTGTTAACGATTTTGGTAGGATTTTTGAAAATTATTGGTAGGAAGTCAATTTCTTGTGTGGCAACGCTGGTTGCTTTTATATACCCTATTTTTAGGCGTTCTTGAATGTTCGAGAATTTCTACCGCCATCTATTGCGTAGTTAAAAATGCTGCGTTGCCACTTTTATCTCAGACACATTAGTGAGCATTGTTATTTACTTCTAGAACCTTCAATCATTATTTAAAAATACATGTTGTGTATTTTTATTTAGTTGTTATACAATGCAGGTGTGTGTATGTTTGTGTATTGTGTTTGTTTAGTCATCGCTTTGTGTTAGTTGTTTTTGTAAAGTAATAAAGATGTTTTATAGAAACTTCTAGCTTTGAAAACAAACACAATAGGTCATTTCGCTTCACTTTCTTGGCGTCCATTATTTTAACATCTTTTTATGATTTTAATAAAGCATCTTTGTAACAATATAATGTATAGATACATTGTATAATGTACAAAATATAGTTCTGAAATATAATATTTTAAAAGTTACGCTTCAGAAGTTCACTTTTAGAATTTTTAATTGCACTTTATATTTTAAAGAAAATAATTAAATTTTGTTCAATTACAAGTAATGATTATTGACTAATTACAATTACTTTTAATTTGTAATTAAAAATTTTTAATTACATGTAATGTGTTATTGAAAATGTTGAATTACAAATTACAACTATTTCTAATTGATTTTTTTTCAATTACAATTACGTATAATTGTAATTGAAAATATTCAATTACACATTACGTGTAATTGGAATTGAAATGTAATTGGTATAAAATGATATTAAGCTGAGTGCTGGTTAAAATAAAAACTTACCTGAACAGAAGCCCATACCTTAACTTAACGGACAGATGGCCTCCACCTGAAGATGCAGCATGACCTGGAAAAGAATAATAATATGGTAGGTTAAATGGTTACAAAGGAGTTTCTTTGGGACATTCAAAAACGAATTATGATATCGCGGCTATATTCCAACCATCTGGCAACACATTTAAGTTTTGCTTACGTTTTTACAAACACAGCTGCTACAAGAATGGCGCCTAACGTTGGGCCTGAAATAACCCCCGATGAGCATTTTCATTGTTTTTAATTTCTATTTTTTTTGCTTGAAGCACATGATGACGAGTCTTAAGATGCCTTTATAAAAAGCGGTGCGTTCCGTTGAAGATGGACAGGTTTTTCTTTTTTTTGGTTTCGATGGTGCTTATGATAAATATTACTTACTTATATGTAAGTTCCGATGTACAGGCGCCAGTAGCCTGGATCGTATTGCAATATATTAAGCGTATGGGGTAGTCCTGAGCGCTTAGTAAACCAGATGCCCTCATCCTTTTCAGTAGCTTGAGACTTAAATTTTATTGGTGTTAGAATACCTAAAGTTATTTAATGGCTCACGGTACTTAAACGGATGAAGATTCCATTTTAGAAATCAGTAGTTTAACAATTACCTAGAGTAGTTAGACGGCGTAGAAATAATGTTTAACTTTTTCATTGGCCGTAGTTAAAGTTAATATTGTTAAGATAAATGTTGTTGACTAGTTACACATCAAAAATTAGTTAGTTACCTCTTGAAAAATTAACTATCAGGCATGTCACAAATTCCTATCAGAATGGTTTGAATTCCGTATTAACAATTCCGATCGATTTTGTTTTACTATCTTCAGATTCCGATCAATTTAGCTTATTTCTAAAAAATGCTTAAACTTCTTCTTCAACTTTTTATTTAAATGTGGCAATATTGCGCACACCAAAGTAAATAACATAGCTAATCTAATACTATGTTTACACGGAGCCCAATATTCTTGCTTCGCTCTCTTTTCATGATTCACAGCTCAATCACGACCGAATCAACGTGCTTCGCCATATAAAATCTTGCGAGCGAAGCATTTTGTTTTGAGACGATTCAGCTTGAATCTACTTGCGAAGCATGAAAAATTTCTGTCTTCCCTAATTTTTATCGCAAGTTTATCTGAACTAGCTATATATAAATGTAAATAAAAAAAGTAAACCAATATTAAAAGTGCTGTGTAAATATGTGTTAATATAAAAACAAATAATTATATTATAATTTAAAATTTTTTTAATTACAAACACTAAAATTGAAACGAAAAACAAAATTTTAGAACAGAAGTCAATGTGAAGCATGTAGTATGTGTCGTGGAAACGGCATGCTTCGCAATCATGATTCAGAGAGCGAAGCAAGTGCTTCGCATTGCCGTGTAAACATGCTATAAATAAGGAAACATAATAAAAGTAAATTCAAAACCGCAAGTAACAAAATTTCAAAGAAAATAAATTCCACTTTGAAATTTAAAAATGGTTTCATTCGTTTTCTAAAGAACCAATTTGTGGAATTGAAACCACTTTCTATCGGAGTTGAGTTCTGTGACATGCCTGTATACTTACCCTTACAACTCTTACCTTTACTCAAAATGCCGCCAAATGTAAATAATAAATCTACCTTTGCATTATTGGAATCTTAGTGAGAAAGTCTGCAGTCATTTTGGTTTGCTACAGTCTCGTCTTCGGCGAATCAGATGTCAACTGTGGCAGCTACAACTAAAATCACTATGGTTAGTGATTCAGTATTTTCCATTTGTTCCTGCAGGATTTATCTGTAAGCCCAACGAGTTAGGATCAGATTGTGATATCACCAACTTTTGTAAGCTTTGAAGATTTTTTTATTGCAATGATAAAATTGCGGAATTAGCAGAAAAGTCCCTCAGAGGAAAAGCATCTGGTAGATATTATAAATGGAAATCTTAATCCGTCGCCTGCTCAGATCTTATCCGAGTTTTGCCGTGTAATATAAAGATCTGAGAATTGTTATCGAGACAACGGCAGATTTACCAGCAGCGGTTAAAAAATATACACATAATTTCTCATTCACGTGAGAATTTGTCTTAAATGGATCTTAAAGTAGACGCTATCCGGCCCACAAGCAGCTGCACCTGTTGGAACTGTCTGCCACAGTTTTGTGGATTGTCTAGAGTTAATTTCTATAGTATTTTTTTAAGTGTGCTATGGATAACGTTGTTACCCCGAAGTACCAAGCTTTCCTATCTCTGGCTAGGGAGGCGAGTTCGAAGGAAGTTTACACCCAGTTACTAGTCGGCACTACCTGAACTTATTTACTCCTTTATCCGTGATCACCTTGCATAGAGCCTTAAGTGGCTTATGTCACATAAGGATCTCAGCGGTCTTTTAGTTCACTGGAATCCGCAAATTGCATTCTTAGACGCAGCGGGAAAAATACCACTCCTACTTCTAATTTTTCCATATTATTGGGAACAATGAAGTTACTCCAATCAAAAAAAAAAAAAAAAACAAATATAAGGGTCGACAGAGTATTAAAAAGTAAGAAAACAAACATCAAGTGAAACAAATTTGGCGCTCGGACATGTTTGCCGAGTTACGGGCCTCTGAAAATTTTAAAATATCAATATGGGAATCAGTTAAAAGCTTTTGATAAGATTTCAATAAACTAGATTTACATATATGGTGAAGGGTATGTAAGATTCGGCATAGCAAATATAGCACTCTTACTTGTTTTAATTTAATTTAATATAAAATAATAAAAATTTAACTGATTTAAAAGATATAAAGGAAACTTTTTAATATCATCAAAACAAGTAGCGATAATTTTATGCGCATGTTTATCGATAGTTTAAAAACCCTTATTTTTTTGCTTTCTGTGAAAGAATTATGGATTGCTTTCCGCCATAAGCTAAAAAGTTTTCACTTCGGAAAATTTCTTTATTTGTCTGCCAACACATTCTCTATAACCCTCTAATATACTCACACCTTTGTTTATTACAATTAGTTTTTCCAAAGCGTCATTCGATTTTGACTTGACCTCTGCTGATTGCGTTTGCATCTTTGATCATGACAAATACGATTCTGAAAATGATAATTCGGTTGTCTTAAAGACCAATGATGCTTCTGGCAAAGTACCAGTATCTCTTTTTTATTATAAAAAATATCGTTATATGTATGTCTGTTATAATATAGTAATTTTTATTTTCGTTACAGGTGCCAAATACTGAACGCGAATAGCAGTAAATATTTAAGATTTCCAAAAACTTTAACAGTTCCCACAATGTGCACTGGATGAAAGCATATCCAGATAAATACTCTGACACATATAGACCCCCAATTTTATAATTTTAAAGGCTATATTAGCGTAGCACTATTTGCCGCTGTTGACGCATAAAGCCGTTTCACATATGTAAACATGGCTTGTAATGGTAAGTCGTGCGACAATACCATCTATATTGACATAACTAATTTCCATTAAAGGAAATAATTACTTTTTTGTTGGCTACTATGCTGGACAGATATCCTGTGAAGCCACTGGAAATTTCTAATTGTAGACTATATCACACACGAATAACAGTGAAATGGATTTTGGTCGGCTGTCTAATGAATAATGAATTCCACAGACCAAAGTTAAACCAGAAATTGTGGACGCTATCGTGAAGGCTTGCTGAGTCCTTTACAATTATTAAACTAAGCCTAAAACAGCAACAACAGCGACAGAACTGGCAGAGCAATTAATTGTAAAAGCGTTTTTAGTAATTCGAAACCAAAGTCACAAAACTTATAAGTATGCGTGCAAACCTAAGAATGATACTTAACTATGTACATCTGACAAAGTAGACTTTCAATGGCAAAAAAGTAATAGAAAATAAAGGTATTTGCATCTACTAAATTATTTTTATTGTACTAAAATACGCTAGTCTCTGTATCGGAGATTATCTTTCACTTTAAATTTTTTTGCACGGTAATCATAGGACTTAAGATTTGAATCGTTTAGCATATATGATGAAAGATTAATATTTCACAGGACTACATGGCGTCTGTACAGCTTTATGAACATCAATACATCATTAAATATGTATACTACTTTTATGCATAAAAATATTTCACATTTTCATTTATTTATTTGCCTATGATATTTTGTACAAGTGTAAAAAAAACATTTATGGCGGCAAAATATTTGCAGAACTAAAAATGAAAAGCAGTTCAAAAGCATTTTAATCAGCTGGTTTCTGGAACGTTAAATGAAACACTCTACTTGAAAGAGAAAATTATTAAAACGTTTATTTGGGTAAGTTTACTTGATATTAAAATTGTTTGTTTAAAACTTTAATTTGTTTGAATTTGATTCAAGCTTTTATACTTTCATTTATTTCCAGCTTTATTTTTGTTGTTGTAGTTTTCTTCATGTTTTTGGTGTTTAATTAATTTATTTTTTTCTGTTTAATTAATCTTTTAAAGTCAATATTTTGAACAATATAATTGTTTAAAAAAAACTCTTGGGTTTAATTTTAATCTAAACACCATACCTTTTCGGTCTTTATCATAAAATTACAACCATTGATTGTCGGCACAACTGTAACTCGGTAATTTAAAGGGCAGGAGTATAGTCTTCTTCCAACGAAAAAATCTCGCAAACGCCACATTATATCGTCTAAGCTCTGATTCGAATTTTTGGTCTTTTTAGATATTGCAATTGTCTAATTTTCATATTCATTTCTTCTAAACCAACAACTTTCTTTCTCTTTTGTCCAGCACTATTTACAGCACGATTTATTACCCTGACTCACCATTTTTACACTGCCTTACCGTTTTTCTATGTGCAAAAAACAACACCTCTTTCAAACAAACAAAAATTTCATGCAACAAGTTACATAAAAATTTTCAAACTGAACTTTTGACAACCTTTTTAAATTTAGTTTTCTGTTTTTAAGGTCGGTATATTAAAATTAAATATCCATATAATAATAATATTTAAAGCACTGTGGAAATCGAAAGCAATATAAAGCTATTAGTATTGGTTTGAACAAAATATTTCGGCAGGTTAAAGTAAATTTAATGTGATTGTATTTTTGAAACTGAATCACTTCTGCTTTAACTATGTTGTGAAGTATGGAAAGAACAGCAGTTTGCAATTGAAACACTGTCTTACCCTGTATTAAAACTGAAAACGTTGATTCCATAACCTATATAATCAATCCTTTATTTCTATTTTATCTTGGGGTAAATGTAAGAAAGTGAACAAATATGGAATTATTTTGTATCCCTAACCCTCAAGTAATCTGACTTTCAATGTTTCAAAGTTTGGATCACAAACTACCTTTCCTATATACATATATACTCGTACATACATATGTATATAATAATAGGCGAGATAGCCACCAATGTTTTAGTTGCAGTTGCTACAGCAGTTTTAAACATAGATAATCATCACAATTATAAACAAAATTTTCGCGTTTTTTTTTACCTTTTCGTCCATTTTAAATTTATTCCCCTTTTGCAGAAAGTGAAAAAAATCCGAAGAAAAAAGTGTTATGAAGGAAAAATATAATGTAAATAAACAGATCAAGAGACGATGGACGCCACTTTTTTATCATTTTATTCTCTCGGAGTTCATAATTCATAAGAAAAATCTATTTCGTGAGAATATTAATGATTGGGGTGAATATGTCTCCGATTTTAAAAATAATAAAATGAAACGGATGTTTCAGTTTCATAGCTATCAGAGTCGATATATGTAAGAATAAATAGTGTTACCAGATCCTGTTGGTGTTATGGTAACTTAAAACATATTACCAAAGTTATACTACTTTTGTGCTGAATGTAAATAACAATTATGTACTCTTAAAAATAAATTAACTTGTGCGTATGTACTACATAAAATAGTGCATATTTTGCAGTTCAAAAGGATAATTACAATTGGAAACAGTGTCAAGTGCTTAACACTAAGTTTGGTACTAAGTCTACAAAAAAGTGCCAAATGGGCTAAATCAAGAACATTAAAAAGAAATGGAAATAATTAGTGGTAGAGAAATAAAAACTCTGAAAAAAGAGAAAAAAAAATGCGTTTAAAAACACCCTTATATAGTATTTACTAAAGAGATGACGCAAGAAAGCACGTGTTTTACGTAAAATGAATGATAAAAAACTTTTGAGTACAATTTTAACATGCAACAATAAAAATATAAAAAAAAAATCTTAAAGTTCAATAAAAGCCACCAACCTTAAATTGAGATTTTTAATTTAAAGTCAAAAGTATCTTTTTAGCAAAAAAAAAAAAAAAAAAAAAATTGCATGAAATTTAGTGTTGCCAGAAATTCTCTTATATCATTTATTTAGTAAATGTGTTTCTATACTTTCCATACATTATCCATATTTGTTTATTGCTTACATCTGAAATTTAAAATATACAAAATCTTAAGATTTTATTTTAAAAATTTTACACTTTTGATAAAGTATTAGTTTTAAACCAAGCGGATGAGCCATGGCTGGCTCCACCATTGTTGACTGTAATGTTAATTCGTCGTTATTAGAAACAATATTTTCCGGTATTTTCCGGAGAGCTAAAGTAAGATGGCTTGAATGGAAATATTATAATGCCGCAAGAATATTGTGGCCGTAATATAATTACAAGCGTTCCGACAATGTAAGGATAAAAATAGATAGGATATCATAGGTACACATGCTTGTGAATAGGGCAAAGAAGGAACGGTGTAGGTTATCAGGAACCAGTCTAGGTTATCTTACTAAATTTATCAACACAACAGGATGGGTCTAACTATCCGCTTAGAACCACATAGCAATCGGCTTTAATATTTGTACGAGTGGGTTCGTGTCAAAATGGTGTCAAAATTGTATTTGATAAATAGCTCGCAGCACGCGGCCACGCAAACCATCCAAACAACCATTGAGGCGAGGGGTTACCTTCAATATGTTAATTTTAAATCATGAATTTTTCGTTTCGAGTTTTTTTGTGCATCCTCGCATAATGGAAACAACGAATGAATTATAACAAAATCTGAAAAATCATTGTACAATGAATGCAACTAAATCTAGTTGAAAATATCTCGAGATTGTAACACAAGCGCAATTTACAATTGTGCATGATGCAATGACATTCGGTCCTAAAAGTGCTAATAAAGCAAACGTAGTGACAGAAATACTATATGAAAAGGAGTGTAGTTTTTTACACATATTTACAGTGTTTTTGTAATAATATTCTAAATCAGTACTTTCATTTCTAGTTTAATTCTCTTAATATTTTTATGTTTCCCTTCTTATCAAGCGGTAAAATATTTTCTCTTATATTTTTTCTATTCTTATAAATCGTTTTTCATTTTAGCTAAGTTTTGTTTTTTTTCTTACCACTCAACAAATGTGTAATTGTGTTCGTGTTTATGTGAAATGTGTTATTTTGCGGTTTATTGTATTTCTTTTACTTATTTCATTATTTTCTCACTCTAATATATTAACTCATGGTACGCATTTTTAACATTCAGTTTTTGACGGGTTACGGTAGCGTTTGGTTCTGTAGGCAGTTCAGTTTGTTTAAGTGCAATTTATTTCATAAATAAAAATTGCAGATAGCAAGACATGTGGTAAAAGTGATTTAAGTTTTAGAAGTTTATGCGAAATAATACTTTTAGTACTAAATTAAATAAAAAAAATTAACGTGAATTTTTATGTAACCAAATTAATAAGATTGTAAAATATCAAAGTTTTAAGAGAAAATAAAATTAAATTGTACAGATAATTACACATACATATATACATATATAAATACTTTAGTAATGAATATTTTACCGAATATGAAATGTAAGTTTAACTAATTCAAAGAGTTATTGATTTTATACATTAAATCTAAGACCATGTAAAAATTTGGATATTATTAAATAACAGTACACGTTGCATCATGTATAACGATTTTTCGTACGCCACCCTATATCAAGTAGAAGTTGTTTTGCCAATCTTTTAAAAGAGTTTATTTAAAAGTTAGGATAATAAGAAAAAATAAAAAAAAAACAACAACAACAAGTAAAAGTGCTATATTCGAATATTTTCACCATGTATGTAAATCTAGTTTAGTCAAGTAACTCCAATCAAAAAACCAAATATTGGGATGACAGAGAATTAAAAATAAAAAATTAAAGTACCGCATATATATAATTTTACATACAAATGCAATCGACTCTTAATGGGTTAAGCATTTAAAAAAATTTAGTGTTTTTTTAAGATCTATCCAAAAGCTTTAAAATGATACATACATTGATATTTTAAAAACTTTAAAATTTCAGATTCTCGTAACTCGGTAAATATGGGCGAGCGCCAATTTTTTTCACTTGATGTTTTTTTCTTATTTTTTATTTTGTATTGCCCCATATACTTATTTTTTTGCTTGGAGTTACTTTATTGTGCCAAATGACATGAAAAAATTAAAGGTAGGCGTGGTGTTTTACCTGATGCCTCGAAGGACAATAACCGATCATGCTGATTTTCAATAGCACCTCTTTCGACACTATATCTGGAACAAATCTAGTTTACGGGCACCGCACCAAAATTAAAAAAAGTTGACTACGGGTTCAAAATGCAATTTTAAGCAAAAAATATAAAGTGAAAAAATTGGCGGCAACCCTTAGTTTCGGAGTTACGCAAAATATTCAAGATCGTAACATGTTCGGGCTAGAGGCAGAGAAACAAGTCGATCGCCTCACAGCCGACGGCGCGCCGCCGCCGACAGTTTTTCCAATACTGTCGCCGCCGCCGTTTTCATCGGCTTGCTTCGGCTTAGATATAGCCGCCGTTTTTGGCGGCTTGTATAAATTTAATCGCCAAAAATTTTAGTGTTTATCAGCGGTGAAAATTTTATTATAATTTATAAATTAAAGTAAAAAAAAATTTTAATAAGTATATTAATGTACAAGCATTTGTGCAAACACCGCAAAAATAAATCTTTTACTTTAACATTATGTTCTTAAATTTGTTGTTATTTATCTGATTTTAAATGCAGTTTTGGTTAAATATATTTTTTACTTTCTTTATAGTTTTATAAAACTCCTTTTGATTATTTAAACTGATTTTTGATTAAAACAAATCATTGTTAAAGTGATTATTTATTTATTTTTTATATAAATTGGAAAACTATATTGTATTTACAAAGATATGTTTAGATAAAATATTTAGTTTTAAATATTTTCCATATGAACCGTGATAATGCGAAAATTTCAGTAAAAGATTAAAACTAAAGGGTGTCCAAATAGAAGCACAATTTCAATATTTTTACCTGTAAAGCTTTGTCGCCTTCGACTAGCGAATTCTTTTAACTGGTGCTGAAAATGTTAAGGGAGTATTCGAAGCATTTCAAAAGTTTATTTTTAGAAATTTCAGTTACACTTTATATAATTGAATTTTGTTCAATTACAAGTAATTATTATTGCTTTTAATTTGTAAATAAAAATTTCCAATTACAAGTTATGTGTAACTAAAAATGTTGAATTATATATTACAAGTATGTAATTGTAATTAAAAAAATTTTAATTACAATTGCTTGCATATGTTTACGTGTATAAATGAATTAAAATTGACTTGTTTTCTGCTTTGGTTAATTTTGTAATTTAATTTTTAAAAATTTTTTAGAAAGAAAAGTTTTAGAAAGTAAAGTTTAAGAATTTTACTAAAACTTAGATTTTTAATAAATTTTCGGTTTTTACTTAAATTTTCTAATATCAGTGAAATTTTCGATTTATAATACCATTTCAAAAATTTCACAAAAAAAAATTCAAGCAGAAAATTTAGCCGCCGCCGAAAATTTTGGCACGGCTTGTTTTACTGGCTAGAGGGTCGTTTTAACCTGCTTTGAGGGAGTTTACATTAAGGGCATTGCATCAGCTACAAAAGTCATGATGCAGAAGTTTTTTGGCAAGAGGTGTAGAGAAGCTTACGGGGTAGCAAAAGTAGCATGAAACGAATATTTACGACTCTTTTTAGTTTTTTCTCTCATTCCTGTTTCTCTTTTTCACTTTTTGTAGTTCTATGCTTAAGCGGTGTTACCAAATGACTGTTTTTTCCTATATTGTTCAAAAATTGTTGAAAAATTAATACGTTTAGTTTATGGCAACACTTAAAAAATTGGTTGATAAAACATCATAAAATTCTCTCACTTGCTACAAAAGAGTCATAATGTAAACGCGTGACGACTTACGGAGATTCTTCAAAAGAGAATACAATAAAAAAGTCAGCTACAATGCCCCTAATGCAGTGATGCGCAAAATATAAAATGTATTTGTATTGGTGAGAAATATAAAGTTACACTACGAGAAAAGTTGTTTAATAAAAAAAACGGTGTTAATTAGTAATATTATAAGAATTGCACATAAGCAAATAATACAAATTTAAAGTATTTTAAATTTAAGTAAAAAAATTTTAGTTTAAACAAAATTTAGCAGAATTATTTATAAAATAATTTTCATCTCTTAAACGTAAAAAAATTGATTGATGAAAAATTGCTGTTACTTGGTAACATTATAAAATATTGTACATAAGCAATTAAATTAAAATTTAATTTAAATTCAAGTAAAAATTTTATTTCTTAAATGTAAGAAAAGTTGCTTAGTGAAAAAAATATGTTACTTGGTAATAGTAAAAAACTAAAGTATTTTAAATACAAGTAAAAATTCTTATTAAAAAAAATTATAATAAAAAAGATCTCATAAAAATTATTTACGAAATTTTCTATTTTTATGTTTTTTGTGAAATTTCGAATGAGCATAATATTTTTAAGTTAACCGAGTTAACTCTGTTCCTTCGTACTTTGAAGTTCTAAATTCAATTTATTATAAACAGCGGCTAAAATTGTAAGATCTAAGATAAATTATTTCTTTAATATTATATGTATTATGAAAAGTTCCAAAATGCTTTTTTAAAGTATCTCTCTCTTTTTTTTAATATTTTATAACATAAGCATTTTCAATCCTAAAGTATTTTTGAAATTCCATACTTCGCATTTTTGCTGTAACAAATTTTTTCTTTCAGTGTGTTAAAAGAAAAAATTCATACATCCGCGCGCATGTGCATTCGTCGATGTTTAATCAACGACTAAATAAAAGAGCATAAGAATGTGTGTAAATTATTTTTCCACAATTGTGGTATGGCTTGCGCATCACTGCCCTAATGTGAACCGGCTCTTTAAATACGTTGTTGCATGTCTCGTAATTTCGGCTTTAGCCAGTGGCACATTTTGTTTTAAGTACCAAAGTACGCAAATGTTTTTGACGCATTTGATTTTCCTAATTTCTAAAGGAAGTCTGCCTTCCTTTCCTGCATTATAAAGTAGAAGTTGGCAATCTAATCTGAGTGCAAATTTTTATCAATCGCCCACTATATTGATTATAAAATCATTTGTCTCTGCTTTGCTGCTATGTGGCTTTTTACATTAAGTGCATATCAAGATGCAAACCGAAGTATTAAACTACCATGAGTTAGGGTATTATTTCGTAATTTATTCTGATAGTAGGACATGATTTGGTACGGATGTAAATATCTAGGTCCTCCATGGAATGTTACTTCTTGTGTGGATACGAGTGCTGGTTGACATATAAGTTGTTTACAAGAATTAGATTTTTCCCAAGATGGCCAGAAAATGTGTGTTTAGATGCAACACTGGCAGACTCTAAATTTGCAGATCAAAATCATACCGAAATAATTATTTAATAGATTTGTTTCAAAGATTACCAAACGAACGGACCTGTCAAAAAATATGTCACATATATTTTTTTCATACACTCTATCCTACTATCACATATGCCGTTTTTGATAGATCTAACGACTAAATCTCAGTGTATCACGGTCTTTATCTATAAGATTCAATTTGTTCCACAGTTGTTCACTGTTGCCATTTAATTTAACAGCTTTCTCAGATTTATTTTTTTTAACCGACTTCAAAAAAAGGAGGCTATACAATTTGGCTGAATGTTGCTTTTTTTATATTTGTGACAAACGCTTGCAAATTAGAGAGATTGTCGATAGCTATGGCCGTTAAAGTAACAAGTATTAATATTATAAATTATAAATTAAAGGATGTATATTGCCATACTTATGAACAGTTGTAGACAGACGCTTGGAATTCACAACGAACCTGTATTGCTAAGTCCGCTATAATAACAAGTATAAAATTTGGATTTGGAAGTTAAAGGGTGTTTCAATTGTTAATGTAGTTTTGTGTATGTGACCAAACTTTTGAATGGTTATAGACAGAACGCTGAAACTTAAAAGGGACATGTATTGCTAAATCCGCTATATCAACGAGTTTATAATTTGAATTTAGAAATTAAAGGGTGTCCCATAATTGATGAAGAGATACTTATATGAGCCTATCTTTTGAACCGTTATAGACAAACGCTTGCAACTTGGACAGAATGTCGATTGCTATGGCCGTTATAGTAATAAGTATTAATATTAAAAATTATATATTAAAGGGTGCGCCAATAGTTCATTTAATTTGATGTGTATTGCCATACTTTTTAACAGTTATAGACAGACATTTGAAATTTTAAACGAACCTGCATTGGTAAGTCCGCTATAACAACAAGTATAAAATATGGATTTGGAAGTGAAAGGGTATTCCAATTTCAACTGTGGACGTACATTTGAACCGTTAAAGACAGAACGCTGAAATTTAAAGGGGACCTGTATTTCTAAGTCCGCTATATCAACGAGTTTATAATTTGAATTTAGAAATTAAAGGGTGTCCCCAAAATTAATGTAATTTGTTCTATATGGCATACACCTTAATTTTAGACAGAATGTCCACAACTGTATTTGCTATAATAAGAAGTATAAAAATGTTATATTATAAATTAAATATTTGCTATAATCTGATGTATATGGGCAAATTATTGAACCGTTATAGACAGACGGTTTGAATTTGCACAGAATCTAATTGCTGAATCTACCACAACAGCAAGTATATAATTTGAATTTTTAAATTAAAGCGTGACCCTATAGTTGCTGTAATTTGATTTATATTGCCCAACTATTGAACAGTTAGTTGAACTAGTATAAAACTTGGGAACATAAAGGTGTCCCAATAGTTAATGTAATCTAATTTATGTGGCCATACACTTGAACTGTTATAGGCAGACAGATGAAATCTGTTTTGAAGTCGGTTTTTTTTTCGCAAGAATTATTCAATAATGAAAAGTTTATGTTTTTTGTCCTATTAAGGTTACGATGTATGCAGACACACTACATATTTCCTTATAATTGTATTTGTCAATTAAGCCGTACATGGTCTTTGTCCAATCGAAAGTTTGTCTGCTTCTTTGTCATCCATACAAAAAACAATATTTATTTTGTGAGTTCTTAAATCTCAAATCTCTCACGACAAGTCTGTAAATTGGTTTTTTTCTTTAAATAAAAGAACAAAAAATTTCTACAGACTTTTCCTAGCAAAATGTTTCTTTTGACAACAAGTAATTTGATTTTTTGTTGCAGTTGTATTACTGTAATTTTTGTTCTCTTAAGCTTATTTTTCAACAATTTTTTATGGCGTGCATTTAAGACTTATTGTTCTCATTTACCTTGCACTAAAAACGAGGGTTGTTAAAAATAGATTTGGACGGTTTAAAAAAAATTGTGTAAAACTTTCACCTTTAACCAGGGTTGTCAGATTAGGGGATTTATCCCCAAATCGGGGATTTTATTTTTAAAATGGGAATGAAAATTTCTGTTTGGAGATTGAGGATTTCTTTTTTAATATATTTTGCGTTTTGGGGATTTAAAGGGGTTTTTTGGGATTTTTTTTTAAATACTGTTTTTGGTTATTGTAAGTTTACTTATATAGAATATATTTTCCTTTTTTGCTACGTAAAAGTTTCCATTGATAAAAATTACGATATTTAAGGTTCTCTTCGTAAATTTGAAAAATTAATTCCCATTTTTCAACAATAAACGCAATGAAATCCAAATAAGAAATAAAATGCAATATGTGGTACTTGAATTTTTATTGGGAATTAATATAAACTTTAAAAATAATACAATTTGTTGTGACACTTTTATTCCATTTTTAGAAAAATTTGTACCACTCGCCATTTGAATACTTTTCAATAATTTATCTTTTTTTCCAATAATGAACATTAAATAATGAATATTTAAATTATGTCAACTAATATTATTGCTGATTTTATTCTTTTTTTAATTATAAAAACAATAGTTACATATTTCGTTTATTGTTCTATACATCATCGAACATAAACCTACAAAACTATGAAAATCGTTTAATAGTTAATTTTGCATTATTAAACGTTTCTGAATAAGAATTCGTATTAATGGTCTATAAAACAAAAAGAGTGTAGTAACTAATGTACATACTCATCAGTAAATTTTACACAGAAATCAAATTAGAATTACATTTTGTCAATAAAGCAAAACTAAATCCCAAAACTCTTCACAAAAAATATAGTAGAAGTATGAAATTATGAGTAGAACTGTTTCACATAGGAAGCAATTTTGTTTTCAATCGTCTATTTTATTGAAAGAAAAAGTTATAATAAATTAGTTTTCTACAAAATTATTTATTCACTTGTTAGTTATCTAAATATAGAAATAATACTATATTTAAGAAACATTTTAAATTCAAAACATACGAATTCATATTAAGGCACTAATTAAGGTAAACAAAAGTATCCACACGTTAAGACTTGTGTTAATCATTTTGGCATAAAATGCACAAGTTTTTTTTTGTAACGTAGCTACTAATATTGTATCATTCTTCTAGGAGGATGTCCTTAAGTTGAGTTTTGCTTTTCTATCCGTCTGCTCAAAACATCCCAAAGATGCTCAATTGGAGTTTATGGCCGGAGATTGCGGTGGAGTGGCTAGGAAAATGGAAACATGATAATCGAGCCACATACGATCGTCATGCGCAGTATGTTTCGGATCATTGTCATGTTAAAGATATAAATTTTCCCTTATGCCAAGCTTTTCGGTACTTTGGAGCAAATTTAATTTTAATATATTTAAGTAAACAGTCTTGTTCATTGTACCGTCGATAAAAACTAGGTTTGCTACGCTTGCTGCAGCCATACAACCCCACACCATAACCCCTCCGCAGCCATATTTGACAGTATAAATAAGGTTGTTTTTATTTTTTCAAATTTGGTATTCGTCATTCACCAACTCTTGTCCTTCCGGCGGATTGAACAATATTAAATTTGCTTTCGTCAGAGAACACCATACCATCCCAGAAGCTTTCATTTTTATTTTTGTACTCCTACGTGAAGTTTTAACGTTTTGTTTTGTTTACTTATCGCTGGTTTTTTTCTGGCGACTCTCCAGTTGTAACCGACACGGTTCAAGGTTTTGCCCACAGTTTTCGAATTTAATTTAATTTTCCCTTGTCCTTCTTAACATTCTGCAGCCAATTCAGTTGATGTTTGTTTAGGGTTTATTTTTATTTTGTATCTTCTCTTGCTGTGAGCTCCCGTGGCTTGCCAGTACGATAAATATTTTTTAAGTTTGTAGGCTCCTTAAACCTCTTAACTATGCTGGCTACAGTAAATCGGCTTCTTTTTACTATTTGACTGATTTCTGCATAGGATTTGTTATTCCTTTATAGTTCTAAAATAATTTTTCTTTCAGTTTCTGTTATTTTCTTTTGCTTACGCGCCATCGTAAAAAAGTTCTTAAATAAGAACCTAAAAGCCTGTACTTGGCAGAAAATACTTTGTAACGGCACTTTTTCACAAATATTCCATTGCAAAAAGTATTGCCAATATAAAAAAGTTATGTTAGTAGATTAAACACCAAAATATGTAACTATGTTAATACTTTTGTCCAGCTAAAAACCACTTTAAGCTACAACTTAATTTATTATTATTTTTTAATAACATGTGTACGCATAAATAGGAAAAAAAACAAATAAGTTTGTAGAAAAACATTCCATTTTGCCCCTTTTTTTAAAAAATATATATTAAAAATAAAGTTGACTGCTGTGTGAATATTTGTGTTCGGCTCTGTATATTATAATTCTTGCAAAAAAACCGACTTTTAAGCATTAGATTACATTAACTATTGGGACACTCTTATATCTCCAAACTTTATACTTGTTCAAGGGTTCAAAAGTTCGGCCACATATACCAAATTACATCAACTATTGGGACACCCGCGTACTTCCATATCCAAATTTTTACTTGTTGTTATAGCGGTGTTAGTAATTCAAGTTTTTTGTTAATTTCAATCGTCTGTCTACAACTGTTTGCCATTTACATCAAATTAAATGAACTATTGGAACACCATTTTATTTATAATTTTAAATATTAAAACTTTTGACTATAACGGCCATAGCAATCGACGTTCTGTCCAATTTACAAGCGTTTGTCTATAACGGTTTATAAGTCAATTTACGTCACCTTTGGGGACACCCTTTGATTTTTAGATTTATTTTTGTATTACTTTTTGCTATTGGGAGCTATAGTAATGCTAGTCATTTTAAATGTTACAGAAGTGCACTTTAAAGTTCATAATACACTTAAAAAACCTTTATGTTATATGGGAACACCCTTTAATTTTTAAGATTAAAAACTGTTTTTTTAAGGGTCCAAGCTGTAAGCATAATCTATCAAATTACAAAAAAAATCAGTTTAGAAATGACTGGGATCTGCAAGTTCAAACATTAAGAAAGCAACGTTCAGTCGAATTGATAACCTCTTTTTTTTGAAGTCGGTTAATAAATGAATTGAAATTGGTTTTGGCTTAAGTTCATTTTTTTTTTAATTTCTAATTGCAAATGTATGCGGACGTTTTCCAAAGATAACAAGAAAAATTAGATATCAGCAGAATTTAATGTTGTAATTTCTGGATCGCTACATCCTTCAACAGCATTTTTCGCATTTTCATAAAAATATTAAAATTAAAAAAACGCAAGGCACAGCACATATACACTCATGCCTAACTCAGAACAATCAACATTAGACTGAAACAGCATATGTATATTATGTTGTGCGTAGACAAGTAAGAATGACTAAAAATAAAAAAAGTGTTAATGCCGTATTACTTGCTTTTTTATGTTTGTGCGGGTGATGCAGATTGCTTCCGTTTAAAGACAGCTGATAATCTTAAAAGTTAAAGGGCGTCCCCATACAACATACTTACTTAAAAATTAAAAAAAAAACTGCGTATTACTCTAGCTGTCAATGGCAAATAGTAACACTAAAATAAATCTAAAAATAAAAGTGTGTTCCCATAGGTGAAGTAAATTTAACTATATAACCCTATCTTTTGAGCCGTTATAGACAAACGCGTGCAAATTGGACATAATGCAATTGTTATGACCGTATATGATGTATATGGCCATATTTTTCAACAGTTGTAGACAGACGCTTGAAATTTACAAGGAACCTTTAGAGGCAAACTTTTGAACCGTTATAGACAGACAACTGAAACTTACAAGGGACTTGTGTTGACAAGCCGGCTTATAATTTGAATTTAGAAATTGAAGGGTTTTTCTAAGATTAATGTAATTTGACCTCTTTGGCCGTATCTTTTGAACCATTACATACAAAAACTAAAAAATTAGAAACTACTTTGTTTGGTATAAGAAGTGTAAATATTTGAAATTATAAATTAAATTGTGTTACAATCGTTGATGTATGTACTCGTAAGTATATGGCCAAATTGTTGAACCATTACAGATAGACGGTTGAAATTTTCAAAAACCTGATTGCTATGTCTACTACAACAGCAAGTTTTAATTAAATTAAATTAAACATTCACAAAATTTTTTTAATAAAATTACCAATTTAAAATAACGCTTAACTATTCTTTAAGATGTTTATTTAGTGAACAAAGGCAAAAAGTGACGTTACCATTCATACTTTGAAATCCTTTCATCATCAGTCAATGATAACGACTTTGTTATTTTAACTAATTATTACCATTAATTATTATTTAATTAGTCCATCTAATTGGGTACTCCCATGTAAGTATGTTTTTTTCAAACAGAAATTTCTTTATCATGTGTAGAATTTTGTAAAACTGTCGTAGATATAAAACTATGAAAAAAAAAAAAATCATTTTATAGCCATATTTTAGTTTATTCATAGTACTCGTTTTGTTTTATTTAATGAATTTATAATTGCTATCCATATTCAGTTGATAACATCCTGTAATGCTAATATGATGAGTTATTGTAATTGTCCGTATGTATGCAGGTGGTATATAAACCTAAAAACAGTATAAAATTACACAACAACAAGGAAAAATAAAATTATTAAATGACAACTGATAAACAGGGCAAAAGAGACTAATTGACATGGACAATGACAATGAACTCTTTTAATATACATAAATACGTGTGTAAATATGATACTTGTATTTGATTAACAAACAAACACACTAACAGACATAATTATGCAAAACAATTTAATAGCTATCATTTTTAGTACAGCGCTGTTTGCTAAAAAAAAATATATTCACGAATAGAAATATCAATGTAAATACTTAATGAACAATACATATTGTAAGTACTTACATATTTATACACACATGCATACATATGTATATGAATATAAGTTTTTATTAAAAACATTTTAATCAAACAATGGTTGATGACTTTGTATCATTTTCTAGCCCACAAGCCATGAAATATTTAATAATGGGCTGAAAAAAAACTTTTACGTCTAAAACATTTTGTTCATATAATGCGACATAATTTGCATTTTTCAAAGCTTAAAAAATAAAAGAAAATGTAATGAAAATAAAACGTAATTTTTCCTTCATGTAAAAGAATGAATAAAATTTCATATATGAGGGGATTTCTATCATTTTCTGTTAAGGCACACACACACACAGTTATTTTTTGTTTTGCAAAGTAAAATATTTCGTTTTGTTTAAAGCGGGTCTATACACGATCAAAATAAACAAAATGTTTTAATATATGTTATACAGACAAATGGTATAAATTTTGTGCTCGTACAAATTATTTATTTTAAACGAGTTTTCAAGTTTCGCGGTTGTCGGAAGTAAAAAAAAAATCTGGGAATTTATTGAAGTTTATAACTCAGCACATGCACTTTGGAACGTGTCAAGTCCAGAGTGACCGTCATTTAACAGAAGAACAATATGCAATTTTATTAGAATACCATTACTTGTGGTCATTTCTCATGTTTTTAAATTTATTTTTTTGAAACACGAAGTTAATACAAATACAATAGTAATTCATTCACATCATTCATTGAAATCTGCACAGGTTGCTTCCTTGTGATTGCTAGAAAGAAAATAAATGATTCAGGTAAGAATTTGACGAATAATTTTAAAAATCCTACCATTAACAATGCCAGCAAATTTTGGTGCCTTTACTTATAAATTCATGTTTTATCCATAATGTAGCATCCGCTGATAAATTCCTCAGGGTGGAGAGAAAAAAGAGTTTTTAGCAGCGATATTTATTACATTAACTTCTTCATACCTAAGGCTTCATCATGCCTGGTCTAAGATCACGCAATTTGAATATTCAAAGACGAATTATAGCAGGTAAATGAATGCGTTGACCCTAAAAACAATTTGCTTCTGCCAAATTCACAATTACAAAATTGCAGTTATCTGTTGGCAAAAATTACCTACGCCTTGAAGTAGTCAGTCGCTTGAAACAAAATTGGACTGGAGATCTTTAACGAATAATTTTTTTTCTTAAAACTTACAAACCATCTTTAAAAGCCTGGCCCTATTCAGAAACTTATATCTTATATTATTTTTAAACAATTATCGAGTTTTCTCTCGTAATTGTGACTAAGAACACCTACCGCCTTTGCCTAATTACTTCTGTAATAAATAAAAGTAATTTTTTTTTCACTAATATAAGATAAAAAACACTTAAATATTAAGAAGTTAATTGCATTTTTTTCATCTCGGGGGTTAAAAAAAACTTGTCGAATTGAAAATATTTGCAACACAATTTTAAGTTCTTGTTTACAACACAGTTGCTTCTATTTGATTTGTTTTTGGTTTTGGCCAGCTAAATTTAGTATTGACGTAATTGTTATAACAATTTACGGGTTAATTTTCAAGTAAAAATGTTTTATTTGCTGTGTTTGTAGCAGTTACATACATTTTTGAGTTGTTCGTGTAAATGTTCAATTAGAAAGTCCTGCACATTTACCTTTTTATCCTCGTAATATTTCATTCTAGTTTTATTTCTGTTAGGTCAACGCATAAATATTATTTATTATATTTATTTTTTATTTACTTAATTTTGCTTTAGTTAGTTTTTGTACTTGTTTGTTACTTAAATTCTTTTAAGTAGTATGTTTTGTTGTTGTTAAAAAGAATGCATTTACTTGAATTGTAAACTAATATGTATACATAATAATATTGTTTTGGTAATTTAAATATAAATCATAAAAGAAGTTGAATAAGTACATTGGAAGTGACAACAAAATAATAACAACAAAAACAGTGGCCCTTTGTTAAAGAATGTACATTGGTAATGTTATTTTAAGCAAAAAAGAATATTTTTTGAAATAATAAAACAGTGTTAATCTTGAAGTGAAACAAATCGGGTGTTTTGTTATTTTATACGGTCGCAATTTCTATAGAAACAAGTAAGTTTTTGTAGTGCCTCAGAATTTAAGTTTAGTAGCGTATAGATAACAACTTAAAATTACCAAGTTGCTCTATATTGCTGCCGGTAAGGAAAACGCTCCTTATCGTACAATTTCTATCGTTACTTTGTTATGCTGCAAAATATTACAACGAAACATTCATGACCTTGTTTTGTATGTTTCTGATTTGTTGTAGTAACATGTTCGTAATTACACAAATGATTTTATTCAGTTTTTACAAATTGAATATCAACAACAAATTGTTTAGAAAATAAAATTTAAAATTTATAACCTTAACGCATGTTTAGTGACATTGTTGTACAAATTCAAACAGAATAGCCATTAACAGATACATTATATATTTAGTCACTGTGCTGATTGAAATGATTTAAAATTTTTGTTGTTGCTAATGATGAGCCAAAATCGATTTTTTGTGAACACGATTTTTTTTTTCTGTTTTCTTTTGGGTGATTTTTTATTTAATTTAAGCACTTAATTTGCAAATTATCTCTTGCTAGCTTAGCTAAAAAATTACAAATTAAGCTTAGAAATTAAAGGATGAGCCCACAGTGACGCTATTTTGATAAATATGGTCTGAATCTTTTGCTTTAAATTTTTATTACATTTTTATTTTTATATAAAATTTTATTTTTATTACCCCCTCGTTGTTAAATAAAATTAAAACTATTTATATATTTACTTCAAAAAATGTCCAAGATATGGCGATTTAAATTTTTGGGTTATATGGGCGGTGCCACGCCCCTTTGTCCAATTAAAACTTCATATAGCCTATTATTCCTTCCAGAGTCACAGTAACATGCTGTGAAAATTTCAGGAAGATCTGTCCAAGGGTTTTTCCTCCTATAAAGCACAAATAAACAGACAGACATTCATTTTTATATATATAGATTTCACTTGAATTGATGTTTTTTTTTTTTTTGAGAAATTATAACTTTTATGAAACAAATGCTTAAATTTTTTAAGAGAGAAGAAATATATTATTTTAATTAAAAATGTTAATTTCGGTATTAGGCAACAGCTAGAAAGATACGGTTACTGCAAAGAAATGTGACAATGATTGATTGCTGTGAAAAACTTTGTGAATTTTTGACTCGACAAATACAAACGCCTATGTTTTTCGAGTGGTTGAAGGCTGCAATAATATAAAAACAAGAGTGCTGTATTCGGCAATGCCGAATCTTATATACCCTTCACCATATATGTGTATCTACTATAAAAAAGTAACTCCAATAAAAAAAAAAAATTGAGGGGACAGAGAAAAATAAAAAACTTAGCACTTCATATAATTTTACATAAAAATGTCACTGGCTCTGATTTAAGCATTTTTAAGGGCTGTCACATAACAGGGTTATGTTTTTACCCCTTAGTTTCGGAACCCTTGCTAAAACACAGCCACAGATACAGGCACCAAATATTTACATAAAAACAAAAAAAAAAAAAACAATTTTTCCTAATAAATTTTTAAACCATTTTTTCAAGTGAAAAATCAAACTTAAATTAAAATTTTTATTAAAAATATAGAAACTTTCCCGCAACAGTGGAGTCGAAAATTAACACATAGGTATGTATATGTAATTTTTGATATTCATGATTTTCAATAACTGTTTTTGGTGGTTTTTCAGCCAATCGTGAATAATTTCCGTTAAAAATGTTCACGCAAAAAAGTCGTGAATGATTTTTTTATTCGAAATTTGTAATTTCAAAGGAAAATGTTTTGATTGAATTGGATTACTTACAGTATGTCGGGTAATTTCAACTTCGATTGCTTGAGCCTGGTTTTTTTTGTGAAAGTATCCGGTTATGATCGTATTTATAATTCATTTTCAAACTGTAAAAATATTTATTGTTTTTAACTATTAATTTTCATTAATAGCTTAATCTATTGGGAGAAGGTTCCAGCAGAAATTCAATCATACCAATTTTCGCTTTGAGAGAAATTTAATTTTATGGGTACAAAAGATTATACGTATGTTGAAAAAAAAAGTAAATTAAAAAGCACCAAAATTAATCGAGCTGATCCAGATTTTAGAAAATTTAATCACAAATTATATGATGTATATATTAACATAGTGGTTTTGGAAGACTTCAAATAAATAATTGAAAAGTTTTTTTATTTAATTTTAATCGAATTACATGTTGGATTGACGTGATGGCATAGATTTATAACAAACACGTGTTTGTTTTTATTTTAAAGTTTTTTTTAAAGTTCAATGGCTTTAAAACTTTGTTTTTTAATAGATCTTTCTTTTTTTACATTTCCTTAACAACTTGTAATCAATGTTCAGACATACCAAAAATTTATTCACAAACACTTGTGTTTTAATTTTATAAAAAGGCGCATTTTACGTCGGCAAGTAAGTAAATTAGCATTTTATGGAATATTAAATATATGGATTTCATAATGAAACAATAAATTAAACTAAACCAGAACGTATTTTCCAATTTTGACGTCATTTGGTGTAAACAGTTTGTTGTAACATTTTGTATTCTCCCATTAAATTGTGTTAATTTTTCGACTTTTTTCCATTGCAATATTTTTTATGTGAGGTTTCCGTATTACAAGCAAGTGACTCGTCTAGAAAAATATGTATGAAAAGCATTAAATTTTTTGAGTAATTCCTATAAAAATTTTCTAGACGAGTCGCTCGCTTGCAATAAAGAAACATCACATTAATTTTAAATACAAATTTTGGTTTTAAAATTAGGGGTTAAAAGGCGTTAAAAATAATAAACATAAACACGTTAAATATATGTACTTTCTATGAATTCTATTGATTTTTATGAAAAAAAAAAAATAACAGAATAAAAGAATTGTGTTATTTGCTTTACAATGACATACAAAAGAATTATTCAGTGACCCTGAGGATATTGTATTTATCAATGAAAAATAGTACAAACAAAAACTTAAAGGCAAAACAATAAAATACGTATAAATGTAAACATATTTCTTAAAACACAACAACAATTAAAATCAGAAATAGAATTATGAAGAAGAAAAACGAAGAGGCAAAATTTAATCTGACATTATCTGTGACGTCAACAATAGTGAATCTACAATTACTTTATAAAGTATATTTGAACGGAATTTGTTTGCGAGGTGCCCCTCTAAGTTGAAACAAGTTTTAGGCCATTTTTAAAATTCGAGATTTTCTAAAATTTTAAAATGGCTAGATACCGTTCCAACTCGTGCTGTTAAGAATTCCTATTATTATGAACTACAGAATTTTTATAATTTCAAGTTCTATCATGCTTAAAAACACCCTTTAATTATAAATGTTTTGAAAACATGCAAATGTATGTGGAAACACATGTAAAAATATTTTTTAGAGATGTTGCGGTTGGTACTCGTAAATGAAATTTAAAAGTTTTACCAAAGAAATTACTAATGTAAAACATAAGAGCATTACAACTTCGTTCGAACTGTCGGCTGCAGCAGTAAGATTAAAAAAACAAATGTTGCTGATTAATATATAATACGTTTATACGCCCGACTTATTCGCAAAACGAAATATAAAAAATAGAAAATTTTGCGCATAACCGGTGTATTGTTATGAATTTTATTTGGCAATTGCCGACTCACGAAAATAATTCCTGATAGAAATTAATTAATAATTAATATTATTATTATTAGTGGATAAAAAAATAAAATCATTGTTTGGACAAAAGTCTTAAGTTTATTTAAAATCTTTGTGAGAAGTTTCCTGAAGAGCTTAGTGCGGTAATGAAATGGCCTTCAATAATAAATACTAACGGTTTTAATAATTTGGTCGGAATATAAGCACGATAATTTTAAAGTTGGACTATTTAAATTTCATTTTCCCATTGTTTACTTCTATTAAAATTTATTATTGTTTCAAAAGAAAAAATTTTGCATAAAAAATTTTTGCATATAAAAAATAGGGCGAAATAGATTTTACCAAGTAAAGTTATAAAATGTCGAACAATTTTCCATAAAAATGTAACCAGTTAAATATATGTAAAATGATTATTCGGTTTGCTTAATGTCGACGTTATTCTTGTATGCAAGTTGACTTATAAACATTAAGCTAAATAATTAGAAATAATCTTCATTTGCAAGTAGCGTGCGTAAAAACGCTTTGATCTTGAATATTTATTTCTGGCAAAAGGAAGT
Organism: Gymnosoma rotundatum; assembly: GCA_916610165.2. Lineage (NCBI taxonomy): Eukaryota > Metazoa > Arthropoda > Insecta > Diptera > Tachinidae > Gymnosoma > Gymnosoma rotundatum. The sequence goes on along the minus strand of OU744338.1, from coordinate 68,852,487 downwards.
TTTATTAAGTGCTAACTGCTGACCAACTATTCTCAATAGTTTTTTTTTGTATAATTCTATCCAAATCTGCAGTTCAAATTTCTGTTACATTTGCTTTAAGAACAAATCATCCGAGATGCGTTTTAAGAAAGCTGTAAACCTTAGAGATATTAATATTCAATAATAAAATGATAATTAACAACGTGACTTAAATTTGCAGTAGTGTTTTAATTTCGATTTTTTTTTACCCACTTGTATAGTATCTGTTAAAACTTTAATTTATTAGAAGACATATCACAGTGACGGCACTGAAAATACTTAACTTTTTAGGTGATAAGATGATTGTACAAAATTGAAAATTAAAATGTTTTTGTTAATTTTTGCAAATGTCAAAAAAGTTATTACTATGACACTTAATCCTCAAATTTCGTAGGTGTCATCAATTATTAACAATACGACAATTCTTTTCAATATGAATAAAAGTATTCGAAATTTGAATATAATAATTTTTTCTCCTAAAGTTTAAATTACATTTTTTGTTAAAATGCAAATATTTATGTTATTAACTTGATGTTGTGATTTGTTTTAATCATGTGTAAACAAGAATTATATGAATTTTAAATTACAAATACTTGTAGAAAATAAAAATTTTTTTTACCTAATTTGAATACATTTTGCAAAAGTAAATAATATGTAAATATTTATTTATTTAGTAAGTTTTATTGTTTACTGTCTTGATAATTTAAAACGGGGTTTGTATTGATACTATAGTTTTGCAAAAGATCTCGGTCGTCATATTTTATTTATTTAAATAATAAAAATGAAGTTTGAAAATAACATAAAATAAATAATCGAATAGATTTGAATAAAACATACAATTTTTGAACTCTTATTTTATGTATTATGATAGAATTTAAACGTAAAAGTTCGTGGATGAAAACTAATTTTTACTTCATCAGTTATTGTAAGAAATATAAATAATTAAATAATTATCATTTCGCTACAACAAAACACAAAAAATTTAATTGAAAATTATTTCCCAAACAATACGTAATTAAATAGCAAATTATAATAACATTAAAATCGAAGAATCTGGAATCCTTTGTAAATAATATAGTATCCATGAACATTATAATCTAAAATAGTGATTAAATCTTGATCATTCCATGCAAAACAACCTGACTAAATGCATTCCTCCGAAAAGTCTGACATTTCATTTACAGAATCAAAGATGTGATTAAGATTATTCATGTAAGTTGCGTTTTTTACGTTAGTAAATATTAGCTCAGATTGGCATTACTTCTTTGTTATAAACTAACGGTTATATGTTGCTAAATTAATTTTAAGCCAAACTTTGAAGTTATTTGACGGCGTTTCAAATTATAAACCAGTAGCGGCTGAGTTGTTGTCAAGGTGGTTAATTTATATAAAATTGTAAATTTCATCTGTATTCAACAATGCAAAAAACAAAAAAATAGCAAATATTTGTTAAATAAAAAATAAAAATGTTATTTTACTATTTAAGTAAATAATGTTGTAGTTGTTTTTAAAACTCAATGACATTAACAGTTTTTATTTTATCGTTCAAGTATAAGGCAATAAAACATTTACTTACTTATTTTAACGAAGCCGTAAGTTTTCAAAAGAGTAATTTTAATTCTTTTACGTTTGGTGTAAATTTGAGCTTCTATCCAAAGAAAAGAATTTTTTTTTAAATGATATGGAATGGTTTGTATATTAAAAACAAAATTAGATAATAACGATACGACTTAGATAAATTACTTGATAAAAATGTAATCTTTTTATTTTACAGAATTGATAATAATATAAAAACACTCGTTACTAATTTTAATAAGAAGTGAAATTCTATTCATATTTAATATTATATTGTAGTGTGATAACCTTCTTGTTGCGATATTTCATATATCAAATAAAATCTCGATTTAATAGCAAAATTAACTGAAGGCGTTTCGACTTTTTGGTGAAAAAGTGGTTTTACCTAATTTTTTGAGTTTTGTGGGCTGTAGGCGATTAATGGCGATTACTACTAAACAACAGAACGGTAATCAAAAATGGAGCATATTGTCTACAACACTTCTTCATCACCCTTTTACTCTGCTTACTACATTTCCTTTCTAAAGAATAAAATACAATTAAAAAGTTGAATTTATTGACAGAATGTTAATACTCTTAGAAAAGAAAATAAAAAAGTATGTCAATGTGGATTAAAAATGTGTTTTTGTGTGTCTCGTTCTTTGATAGATCAGCTAAATTTGTAATATTTTTTTGTGTGCTCTTTATTCGCAATGGGAAAGATTTTTTAATTAAAAGAATGGTACGATTATGTAGGATAGTGAATTAAGGTTTTTAGTTTTTAAATTTTAAAAAATTGGTTTTTACTATGGATCGTAAAGTAAGCGGAGGCAGTACTGAATTATCTAATTTTAATAGAGTGCTTTAACCATATTTGTTCGCAGTGCTTTTATAGCCATTGATTTAGATCAACTTTTTCAATCTTTTTTTGGGTGCCGATTTGATGTATCAATTGTATATAAGAAATTAGCGGGTAAATATAAAAAAGCATTTTTTCCAGATTGTTTCTTGGAAACGGTAATAAATTAATAAAATTTCTTAGAATAGAAGTATATTTTCTTATTAATTCAAGCATTGTATTTGTTCTTGCCTGTCTTTGATTAATTAATGGTCGTGGCAATAGTTTTTCGCTAACACTTTTATTTAACACAATTCACACTTAATAAACACTAACATAACAAAAAAAAAAAATATTTGAGATGATATAAAATGAAATAAAAAAATATCATTTATTCTTAAACTACAACACAGTTGTTTGTTTAATACTCACATGTATTAATTAAATAATTAAAATTATTGAAAAATTGTAATAAAAAATAATAGCTACAAACACAAAATACGTGAAAGAGAAAATTAATGATAAGGTTCGAGTGATTTCATTCATTATTTTTATACCCTTCACACAAGTTGAAGAAGGTCAAGGTTTGTCGTTCCATATCCCTTTTCGATCCAATAAGGTATATCTATTTGAGTCCTTATGCATAGCAAAGTCGATTGAGCGATGTCCGCCTGTCCATACGCCAATAGATAAGAACTCGTTTCAAAAATTTTGCTGTTAAAAATCAGCAAGATCGATCCTTGTCTTTCGAGGCAGCGGGAAAAACACCGTGCCTTCGTCTATATTCTACATATCATTTGGAACAAATCTAGTTTAATGGAGTAATTCCAATAAGAGAATTAAAAAATAAGACAAAAAAACGTCGACTAAAGAAATTAAATATCCCATATATAGAAAATTGTGATTGTGCACCACATTTTTAAGGTATCAATATGGGTATCAGCCAAATCTTTTGAAGAGATTCTTCAGGAAATGCTAAAACACTTAACCCATTAACAGCCGATGATATTTTTATGTAAAATAATATATAGTACTTAATTTTTTCTTATTGTTCTCTATTACCACTATAATTCGCTAGATTTAATATATCGTGAAGGGTATATAAGATCCGGGATAGCCGTATATAGCACTCTTACTTATTTTAAATTATTTTTTTACAATATAAAAAACAACTTGTAGGTTTTGCATTTGCTACTAGTTGTCAACAAAGTGATGGATGCAAGCAGTAGACTAAATATACTGGCATAATTATCACGGTTTTGTGAGCAGCATGTTGAAAGTATACCTTTCTAAGTTTTACATTAGATCTATTCATGATCTTGTGCAAATAGTCTTGCATCATAGCATTTGAAAAATTGTGTAGCATATTTTTAGTCTACACCAACAAAATATATAAGCCCAGTTCACAATATTTTGTAAATGGTCTTTGTATTGCATATTTTACTTATTACTGTCTGTTTTGTTGGTGTAAACTAAACGTATGCTATACAATTTTGCAAATGCTATGATGCAAGACTATTTGCACAAGATCGTGAATAGAGCTATTGTGTTTATAATTTCTGCAACAGTTATTTGCAACTCCAGTAACTATGTTCTTAATCTTTTTAGGTATCGCAATCCAGCTAATTTTAATGTGTAGAAAATCGGTTCTCATAATTAATTTTTATTAAATTAGTATTTAAACTGTGAATATTATAAATAAATTGAATTATTTTGGCTTAAGTTTGTTTTTAAAAATCTTTTTAGAAAGAGAATTTATTTTACAAATGTATGTTTGTAAAATTAAAAAATTAGACGCTAGCAGAATGAATGCTGCACTTTCTGGACCACTACGACCTTAATCAGCATTCTTCGCATCTATCTACCTTAACTGTGTAATTATAAACATCGTCTATCATCCATCATCTATTTTGAACGAGATAAAAGTTAACAAATAAACGTTCTATATTTAGCTGTGCCGAATTATATACTCCTCACCAAAAGACTTGTATTTATTTATTTAAAAATTAAGATTTTATCTTCTAAATTGTTGATAAAAATAACTAAGTATCAAACTCTTTTTTTTTTTGGAAAAATTAAATTATTTGTGGAAATGTTAAATATTTTAATGAAATTTTAATAATTTTGTAAACTTATATTTTTGTTCACTAATCTAGAGTTTTTTTTCCTTCTTTTTTTTAATATTAATTTTTTTATAGCAAAAACAAAATTTTTAGCAAAGGATGGAAAAGAAACATTGAAAAAAGTATTACACAAATGTAATTTATTTCAAATTGATTTCAAAATATCAAATAGTCGTGGAAAGCATGATTATTTTTTAAATGAAGTAACATTAATTATTTAGCTTTAAAGTTGAAGTTTTAAAGTGTTTTGTAGTTAGTCTGTTCTATTATATCCTCTTGAAGAAAAGGCGGGCGTTCTAATGGTATATCCATTGCAGTTTAAAAACAACATTTTTACACTATTTCCGTTATTCTAACTGTCAGCAATATTTCGTTTAAACTGCAGAGCTGAAGGGTTTACCAAGTCTTTGCCACCAGAGATTTGAAATTAATTTCTTTATTTGCTGTCCTAATAATCAACAAGTGGAATAATTTGGCTCAATGTCATCTTTTTCTTAAATAACTTAAGTCCGCATATCCAAAGATTTTAAAAATATAAAGTTTTTTCTCTTTATTTTTGTCATTATCACACGCAAAAGAAAGACATGGTTAAGGTAACCGTAATCAAATAGCAACATACTATAATTATATTATGTGATTGTAGGCAATATATATATTTAATAATAATATTGTTTGTCTTGAAAATATATTGTTATTTAATATAACAATAACTTGGTTAAATTAAAACATCATATTATGGTTGATAATAATGTGGTTGAATCATTATATGGTCTCGCGTTTTTATTATTTTATTTATTATTATTAAAAGTCATAAATTCACAAAAAATCAATTTTTTATTTTTTTTTATTTATTTTGTGTTGCAATTTTATTTTTTCATTTTTTCCAACAATAAATACTTTGTGTAACCATATAATGAAGTGTTAACAAATATGTCATGACTTAACACAAGTATATTTTGTATGCCGCAAGTGTTCATTGCTACTGAGAACATAAAATGTTTATTGTAACCATTTTACTTTCATGATTCTTTTTTGCGTGCATTTGTATGCAGTAGAATTCATTATTAAAGCCCGGCGTATGTACTCGTATTAAAGTAATATTTAGTTAAAATTCCACATTGTTTGAATAATCGTCTACAGAATAACAAAAGTAAAAAAACTAGATTCTTTATTTGGCAAATTATGATTTTGTAAATGATCGATTTATATCTCGATTAATAGAAAGAGAAATTTCCATAGAGTTATTAGTCGTGCCGTCACTAGTAACAACGAATTAATTAAAACTTATTAGCATTTCTTAAATTATCTTGAGATTGTTTTTATTTTAATTCAATTAGTTTCCTTCTATTCTTCTTTTATAAGTGATAACAATTAATTGTTTTGATAATTAAATTGTCATGAATTGCTTTAAGATTATTTAAGATAACGTCCAAAAAAAAAAAAAAAAAACATTTATTTATTAACTAAAATTTTATTAAATTTTTATTAACTTTTTATATGTAGTTGTGTTGATATTGTTTATTATATGAAATTTATTACAGTAATAATTCATAAACTTCTGAACTACCACTGATTTATTTTTTATAAACTTCATATGCTTGTGTTTAATCAAATCACATGAATAATGAAGGTAGTAATTGCACTATGGAAAAGCTTAATTTCTTGATTTGTTAAATTTTTTGCTTGAAATCTGTCGATTATTGAGGCAGTCTAAAATGGGGTGATACACGATCAACCAATTTATTTTTGTATTGTTTAGAACTATTTTAAAATTAGGAATTGGTTGTCGCCCACCGTTACTTCTTCGAAAATAAGATTGGATAAATAGGGGTCGTCTTAAGTGTCGTGTATACATTTTTATCGGTCTAAGCGCAGGGTGCTTTTAACGACAGGTGAATGCAATGCGTCTACAAACACCTCTTCGCATCAACGTAGCTATTAATTGAAAATTATGTTCTTGAAGTGAGCACTTTCTTAATTAGGAGTGGAGCCTATCTCAAACTCTTTCCAGTTTAGGGTAACTGAGATCGATTAATATGCAAATAAAAATAGGCTTCCTCTCTGCGCGCTATGATATTTATAAATCATTGATGTTTATGATATCAACATTGAGTCTCTAGTTACACTTTGTAACTGAGTATAGTACGAAATGAGTTCCAGATAGCAACACTTAGGGACACCACCAAAGACGTAATTAGCAGCAGAAACAAAATAAAAAACATTAACACAGTTATTATCATGGCAAATCCACACCTCTAAACGCCACACAAGCGGCGCAGGAAACAAGATCAAAGTAGCAAAAACATTCTCATCTTTACCCACCAGAAAAGCATGGTAGACGTAACATTCTCGAGAGGTGACGTCAAGCGACAACCGGATAAGGGAAACGGCAACGTTACAAAGAGACCATTAGCAGCACTAACAGATTTTGCTGCAATTTGTCACAGACACTGTATAACAAACAATCGCACAGACTATCAACTTCACTACAAATGTTAAGTTCTACCCATTTTATACTACTCACGGGCAAATTTCGGCATCGTTGTCTAAAGCTCTGCTACAGTATCATTTAGCTCAACTGGGACAATTAAAAATTTAATAAAATTGTAGTCTGAAAAAAACCTTCACTATGTGCACAATTTTTGACTGTATTCGCAAACAAAAATTTCACGTGAATAATTTTTCATATAAACAAAAAATTTCGCATATCGTGAATGATTTTTTCCTTCAAACTCTTTTCACTGCTTCCTTTGATTTGTTCACTTAAATTTTGCTGGAGAATCGCATACATCATGTAAATTTTTATCTACATATTTTAATTATAATTTAAGATCAGTTAACACAGTGCAGAGCGACATTATGCCCGACCAGCTGCATAAATAAATTTGTGATATATCCAGGGAAATTTTTAGCACCCTAAAGAAAAATATGAAGACATTAAGAGTCTTGTATAACATTATCTAATATTATTTTGCCCCAATAATTATCCTAATTTTAAATTTCTTTTAAACGTATAAATTATTTTAAAAATAAACAAAAAAAAAAAAAATGAACCTTCACCTAGTGAGTTGGCGGCGGACACCACCGTCGTATAAATAAAATACATAGATTTTTGGCACAAATGAAGAAATCGAAAACGATTTTAATGCATTTCATATTACAATTTTAGCATGAAACGATTGTATTTTTTTTTAGTAAATTTGTGCAAATTAAAGAATTTAATCTCCTCCACTAAATTGTTTGTCTCAATGACAACAAAGCTGATAATTAAAATTACGTGTAAAAATTTTTACCGCTTTTCTTTTCCGTGTCATTGAAAGATAAAAAACATTCATACATATTTTTTCTTTTTTTGCTTAAAATTATAAATAGTTTTTTGTATTTCATATTTTTTTTTTTTTGCTTATTTTATCTTTAAAAGCACGCAATCAAATTCATCAAGTTTTGTATTGATGATTAATAAGCATTTCTGTTGTTGTAGTTGTTTTCTTTTTTTTTTCTTTTTTTAGGCATACGTAGCATGACTTCACCTTTTTTGTGTCTTTCATGTACCTACAAACGAGAAAATAAAAACACTGAAAAACATTTGTCTCTCGCTCACTGTTCTTTTATTTTTCGAATGCGTGTGAGTGTTTGCATTTTGTTATATTTGTGTTTCTCGATATGTATTTATCTATTTCTAGCACAATTTTGAACGGTTTTCTTAAAGAAATTTTTTTAAGTTATTGCGTCAGCTCTAATTGTTAAACATTGGCAAAAAGCAGTAAATGAAAAATGAACTTTTTACTAAATATTTTTTTATGTTTTTTTGTTGTCTAAATAAATAATGTCGGGTGTTCCAGCAAGAGCGCTGGCTTTAATATGTTGTTATATACAGACCTCGCGTTTTAAGAATATGAGGAAGTGCTCAATTATTACGTCATGACACGTACGATTTGCCAGTGTCTGCACCAGTTTTGCTAATGAAAGACAGAAAAAAGTTACGATTTGCCTTCAAAAAGTTACAGTTTACCATTAAAAGTAATATTTTTAAATTTTCCTTAAACTGTAGTTTGATGTTATTTAGACAAAATATAGTTAAAAATGTTATAAATGAATCGAAATTAATTTTGCTTTAGTTCATTTATTCGAATTTTTTTTGTTTTCTTAGGAAAACGACCTAAGAAGAAATTAAAATAAATTAACTAAAGCCAAAATTAATTTAGTTTTATTTATGTATAATATCCACAGTTCAAATTACTGCTTTATTCCATATTTCAGGAAAAATAACAAAGCAACAAATCCATTTACTGAACAAAAAGCTATAATAAAAACAAGTAAGAGTGCTATATTCGGCTATGCTGAGTCTAAAATATCCTACACTATATATGTAAATGAAGTAACTCCAATCTAAAAAGCAAATATTGGGGTGACATGGAATTAAAAAAATAAGAAAAAAGTAAGCACTAGATATATATACTTTTACATTAAAATGTCATCGGCTCTTAATGGGTTAAACATTTTTAAAAAAATTTAGTATCTCCTTAAAGATCTCTTCAAAAGTTTTTAAATGATACCCACATTGATATTTTAAAAAATAGTACTTTTCTATGAAATGTTCAGATGCCCGTAACTCGGAAAATGTGGGCGAGCGTCAATCTTTGCACTTGATGTTTTTTCTTGTTTTTTAATTTTCTACCGCCCCATATATATGTATATTTCTTTTGATTGAAATTATTTTATTGATCCAAAATGATGTGGAAAAATTAGAGGCAGACATGATGTTTTTGGCCGCTTCCTCGAAGGACATGGACCGATTTTGCTTTGGCCTCGGAACTTTTCATAGAGAAGTACGATTGTGCACCATATTTTTTAATGATATCAAAATGGATATCATTTAAAAGCTTTTGAAGAGGTCTTTCAGTTAAAAAATTTATGAAATAAATAATGTATGTGTACTTAGTATGTATTAGCTTTTAATTTACCGTGTTAATATAAAACAAAACATAATTTGTCCACTCTCAGTAAATAGAAACATATGAAAATAAGACTTTTTCACAACGTGCAAGTTTAAGAATTCACTTCGAAACTTAATATGAATACGAAGTAACAAAAAACGTCTGAAAAGATTTGCGTGAAAAGACAAGCACATAATTTGTAAGTCCCCTAAATTATTCTTGTAAAAAAAGTCGCGTATATACAGGAAAAGATTGATTTTGTTAACCATGTTATTTCAAAATCGTGTAAAAACAGGATTAGGTGCACATGTAGGAGAAAGACAGAAACTGTTACAACTTTATCCCTGTTCTTTTTTTTTAGTCAGCTATTTTTGACATCAACGTGGTGCTCTGCAACATCAAAATGACATAAGATTTTTGTTTTTGTAGCCGTGTAGCCACCTAGTATTTTATTCGCCTTGACCTAAAATTTTATTTTATTATAGTAACAGTAGTGCCCACTGCGTTTCATTTCATATTTTCTTAAAATTCATATTTAGAAAAATATTTTTGTTAACAATTTTTTCCAGAATTCTGTAGACAGTGGTAACAAATTTTCATTTAAAGAAATAAAATGTGCTGACAACTGTTTTAGTACCATTATACCGAAATAATTTTGGGTGCAAATTAAAAAAAAATGTATTATACATACATATACATACATATTTCAACCAAGGTTCTAAAAGAACCCTCACAAAATGTTATTCAAATACATCCAGCAGTTTTTACGTGATGCGAACACTGACAAATAAAAATTCAAGAAATAGGTGTTTTTTATTCCATATCGATTAAGGCCTGGATTCACAATCATACTCAGTCGTACGATCTGTAAAAAATTGCATGTGTGCTTAAAATGTATGATAGTGTGGATTAAAAGTGTATGTGTGTGACAGGTTTTTTGACAGATCTGTACGATTTTATAATCTTTTGAAATAATTCATAAAATATTTTTCTCTATGCGATCAGAGTTGATTTTTTTTAAGAAGATTAGGAGAAAAAACAACAAAATGTTAAAACCATATGTTTTTGCATCTTTTTTGTATAATAGTGTGGCACCTACGACGCCATTTTGGAACGATTTTTAGAGTAGGACAGAATTCTGTCACATTTTTGTGTGATTAAATCGTGCGATTGTGTATGATAGTGAATCCTGGGGGCTTATTCTGAATTGCGATGCGAAAATCAATGCGATGCGCAAATGAAATGCGATGCGAAAGAAAATTGGTATTCTGTTAGACTTTCGCAATTGCATTCGCAATTTATTTCAAATCGTTGGCAACGCTGCTCAAATAAACATCAGTATCAACAAACGTCAAATTTTAAAATAAATAAATTTTTTGTGCTTCGCTGTGAAAATTGTTTCTAAAATTTATTTAATAGGTCCAAACCTATTATTATTTAAGTCAAATATTTTTGAATTTCTCTAATAGGTGGTCCATTAATATTTAGTTCTTCAGTTAACGTTTGCCACAAAGTATTTGCAGACTAACGTGCATTTGGTGTTTTTAAATGGCCTCTTGCCAAATGGCTGTGTTTATTCATAAATTCTATTTTTATTTAAAGTTGACGCGGTTTGTTGGTCTTATTGCTTACTTCCCTGAATTAAATAATAAATATATGATGAATACATAAATAAAATATTGTTTTTTACTTACATGTTTGTACTTTGCGAATGCTACTTTGTTGTCGAATAAATTTTGCGAATTTGACATGTGTTTTCGCAATTTAGAATACCGATTTACCACCTTTTCGCATTTGAAATGCGATTAAAATAGAACTTTGCGAATATCGCAATACAGAATAGCAATTGTTCGCATTTATGTAATTTCGCATCGCATTGACTTTCGCATCGCAATTCAGAATAAGCCTCCTGGCCTTTACTATCTATACTAGAGATGAGCGCTATTTCAGTAACTGTAATTAACTGTGATACAAAAATCACTGGTCACTACAGTGACTAAGTTGATCAAACAACAATTCCGCGTAAGAACGTTCGTTTATATTTTCGCACACACAAATTTAAGTTTAACTTTACTTTGTGAAAGAGAAATATAAGTATTTTTGGCTCTTCCATTCTTTCATATAAAACAGCTTCTTTGCGGCGTAGCTTTTCCTTGCTTCTACATATTTGTGCGCTTTTTTTATTTGAACCTATAATCAATCAGTGTTACCGAATTCCATATTTTTAGGGAAATTTAATTACAGCTGCTTTTAATCTTGAGATCAAAACACCTTTTCCATTATGATTACTGTTTGCATAAAATATTATTTAGTATTATATACTTCCTTCCCTTTTTCCCTTTGGCACTCTTTAAATTTTTATTAAAAAAATATTAGTAATAAAGTTAATTTTTTTTTGCAAACTCACTTCTATAAAAACAATCAATATGAATAGATAGCAGGGTGTTAAACTTATATATCTTAGACACAACACAGTGCTGCAAAGACGAAACCAGTACGAAAAAACAAATTTTTGCCATGTTTTAAAATAAAAAAAATATCATGAAAAATTTATGAAAAATCAAATAGCAAACCTCTTGATTTGAGCAAATGAAGTAAACAATATTAAACACAAGGGTATTTGTAGACAATCTCTCGCACCCTGGGGGATTTGGAAAAATAGAAATAAATCTGTAATTTCTAAAGGCCTAGTCTATTTCTATTGATTTCACAGGGCTATAGCAGAGGTTTATATAAGTTTATGCTTTAAATTTGGACAATCTACTGCTTACATAGGCGCCGACGCTATGCTTTAAAGTAGCAAATTACGGGTGGATAAAAAATTAAAACAGTTGCCAAATTTCCATGGATTTTAAATAACAGCTGTTTGATTATAATTTTTGTTGTTGTCTACACTTAACTTACCTGCGCATATAACAAGCGGTTAACAAGCGTTAAGTTTGCAATAATTTTCATTTCTATATAAATGCCCGCCACTGTATGTGTTTTCTATGAATTGATTCTTAATTTGAACGTGACTGACGAGTTTCTGTTTTTTTTAATACAAAAATGTTGTATAGTTTTTTTAAATTGAAATCATGCCAATTTTTTTTTTTTTTTTGTAAAAATTTTTCATTTCAATTGGATTTTTTTTTTTAATTTTTGGAGGGTAAATACATTCCTGATATTTTATGATACAATTAAGATTTTTTGGGCATTTTTTTCTTTCATAGTTTTATTTAATTTATTACCATGTCGCCATTAAAAAAGTCATTGATATCGATTGATTTCGACAAATTTGTTAATTAAAGTGTTTTAGTCTTAAATGTCTTGTGATCTTTAAATTAATTTGAATATAAATATCTCATCAACCAATTAAACTTACTTCTATCGGTTATTCAACTTTCTACACACTTAATTTAAGTTAATTGTTTTCAATATATTACTGAATTATATTGGTAAAACCTAACAAAGGATGAAGTGGACTCTGAATTAAATTTCCATTTTATTAGAAAAGAAAACGCAGAAAGATTTTTTGAAATAGATGTGTTTTCTGCAATTATGTGGGTATGTAATGCTAAAACATCATTTAAAGATTTGCTACAACATGTAGTAGTCATGTCCTTAATCTCACAATATAAGGGTTTACTTTATTGTATGTTTCACATATAAATGGCATCTTATTTATCTTTATACACGATTTCCGTTAAAAGTGCTGTGGGTCATCTCACTTTCTTCTCTCAGTTGTGTATAGTTTTGCATTCAACGCTGTGCGTATACTTTATCTGATCAAATTCACCTGCTTAACACTGCCATACCGCTTACAGCGGCGATTATTATTTATGGGCGGGTAAAAACGTCGAGATTCATAAACAGTTATAGAATAAGTTATTTAAAAAAATTTTGCAATAATAACTTAAAGCTTCGCTGGTCTCATCTAGGAACGTCCTAACTAGCATAATTGTGATCTTACAGGAGAAGGTAATAACATAATAAAAACTGTATTTTTCACAATTTGATATTTGAACTGTAAATGCTTGTAAAACTGTGAATTTTGATACTAATTCATTAAAATTTGTGACGAGAAGTATTTGTGCGACATGTATTGAAATCAAGAAAAAACTCAATTTCGTTAAAAATCGAGTTAGGGCCTTTTAACACAAGACCAACGATATTTACTTTTGCGAATGGGCTTTGTTTTGGGGTTTTAAATAGAAAATATAAATATAAAATTTATCAAAGTAGTAGACATATGCGAAGAATGCTAATGACGGATGTAGTGATCCAGAAAATGTTGCATTTCATTCCGCTGATGCCTAATTTTTCCTGTTTTCTATGGAATATAACCGCATATAATTGTAATTGTAAAAAGTTTATACAGAATTTAATTCTTATAAAAAAATAATCGCCCTTATTCTAGTTGTCGACGTCGTCACATAAAAATGTTGATATTTGTCGACGTATTCGATTTGTTATTCTACTTGTCGTTATTGACACTTATCGATTACTGCTCAAAGATTTTTTGTATTCTATAACAAATGTGACGACGATATTGTATTGACGTGAATCTGTTTTTTGTCGACGACTTTTTGAATAACGACTGGAAGTAATTTAAACCAAATATAACATTGAAAATGTAAAAAAGTGAAGTTGTAACCAATTTAAAAAATTAAAAAATATTCGCAGAGGCACTGCTTCATGCAATTTTTAAGAAGAATGTGAAGAAATTGGTAAAATTATAAATTCTCTTGGTCTCCCTAGAAGATTAGCAGAAGAATGGCAAAAAGTAACAAAATAAAGGATTAAATAGGAATTTATAAGAAAGTTTGTAAAAATTACTTTTAAGGTGTTGCAAAATTAAAAATAAGATGGTTGCTAATAAAGCGGAATGTAAAGCCAATGTCGGCGGAATGTTTAAGCACTTTTCACTCAGTCTGCTGGAAGAAGCTGTGGCAAACCTTCTTAACTTCCAGAAGCATTTGAATCTTGAAGGAGCAGTTCAAGGAGTTCAAATAGTTGACATGGAAAACGATTCTAATGATATGGAACTTGCTGAATTCGAATTTATCGTTGAAAACACAGCCAGGAGCAGGCAAAACATAAGTATGTACATACTTGCGATACGGCAAATCAAAAATATTGCAATTCCGCCTAAGAAGTTTTCTTTCCAACAAATTTTCTTCACTTATAGAAAACATTTTACGATAAAAGTATCAAAGCATATAAAATTTAACAAAAAAAACTTGGGAATGTACATTTTCATTTAATAAAAATCGATAAACCGTGGATGTCGTCACAGGAATGCAAAATTTTTATTGAATTGACGCCGACATTGATACGAACTGATATTGATACTAAAATGACGACGACGACGACGACGTCGACAACTAGAATAAGGGTGAATATTTTAAAGTTCTTACGAATACGTTTTTAATTTTAATGCATTCTGTAGATTGAATAGAATAATGATTTAACCAAATTCTTCATTTAAACGTAAACAAATTTATAGTCAGCTATTTTAGAAAAACAAAATTTAATATATTTGCCAAACGTTTTTATTAAACGCTACTAAAAACTTAATTATAAAACACGAAAAGAAATACGTTTTACGGTTATAATAAAAATCTAATTTAATTCAAAACAAATCTGATAACATAATCATACATTTTAAAATTGAAATCTGTAACGATTTTTCGACGATAGATTCTAATTCTTCTAACGATTTCGACAATTTATTTTCGAAATTCTAACGATTATTGTAGAAAAATAATTAAAGCAAAATAAGAGCAAACGGTTCATTTATTTTTTTCGAACCCTTCTTCTAATAAATGGAACGGAAAAAACGAAAACCATTTTAGTATTTTCGTTATAAGCTAATTGGGTCTATCTTCTTTAATTCAAATAAAATAATATTTTAGTTACATTTTTCCCGACCTTTCGTTAATAATTTTGTTGACTTTTTCAAGGGAAATATAATATATGTTTTATTCTACTTTTTACACTAAACCCCAAAACTGTTAATTTTAAACAAGAATTACCAAAAAAATTAGAAAAATTGACTTAAAAAACGATGAAAGTTTTGTTATCATTTACTTATATTATTATATGCCACGTTCTTTTTTCAATCCTTGCAAATATTTGTATGTGTTCTTGTTTTCGAAGCATTTTGAATCCGCAAAAAATTTCGAATTCACCTGTATCTAAAATTTGGTGTTCTGCTGTTCACTTTTTTTCTTTTATATATTCGGTGTTTTCTTATAGCTTTACATACATTTTTTTTCTCATTTAAAAATCATTAATTTCTTAAATAAATCGAAATTGTTCTAGATAAATTCTACAGTTTATATTTTTGAACTTTTATTTAATTAAAAAAATATATCTGAAGAAAAAGCTCATTCGTTTTGTTTTACCCAACCTTCTTTTCAGTAAAAATTATATGACTTGTTTTGTTCGTACTTGATAATTGGGAACTACAAACAAATGGGAAAGCGCTCGTTTTTACAATTGAAATATACTTATGAATTTAAACCCAGAACACGTGTAACGAATATTCTGCCACGATCTTTTTAAACTTAAAAATTACAAATTTTGCACAAGTCAAGTTGATAATTGTATTTAAACAACTGTTGTTTTTTCTCACAAGTGCAAATTAAAGGAAATAAATTTTAAATAAAAATCTGTGGTAGTATAAGCCGACGAACTACGCTATTCACTTGACTGTGTGAAAAAATACAGTTACATATTTATAAAACAAAGAAAAAGTAAGAATTAAGTTGCAAACTTTAAAGAGTTTCGCAATAGGGCTGAAGTGGAATAAATAATAATAATAAAAAAACACGGAAGAGGTTGCACGTATACTATTGTTTGTATCATTTACAGCATGTCAAGAATGGCTTTATACATCCAGAATAATGAAATGAATGAAAAATGAAGAAACATTTTTTCCTTCTAAAAAAATAATTTGTTTGAGCGCAACCACAACAAATACTGCACAATATGTTAGATCAACATTAGCAGTGTTGAAGGATTAGGGAATTTATTCCCACTTCGGGGATTTTATTTTTAAAATGAGGATGAAAATTTAGTTTGGGGATTGAGGATATATTAAGCGGTTGGGGATTTGAAGACGTTCTTTGAAGATTTTTTAAAAATTATGTCTTTGGTTATTGTAATTTTACTATTTTACTATTTCTAGTAAGTAAGTTTCCTAGTTTGGTAACAAAAACATTTTCAACAAGTAAATGTACTATATTCGGCTATGTTATGCCCTTTACCATATGTCAATCTAATAAAGTAATTCCAATACAAAAAAAAAAAATAAAATAAAAAAATATTGGGGTGACAGATAACACTGGCCAACAAAAAATATTTTTCTGATGTTTACTTTACTTCATGAGTCAAATCTTTCTAATTTTAGGGTAAAAAAAAAAAACAAAATGACAATGAAAAATTTTTTTTCACTCTAGTTTCTTTGATACATCATGAATCGCAATGTATAACGTTAATTGGTGAAGTTAAGCAGAAATAGCGGTCATTTATATGGTGTTGAGGGTCCCGCCAAACCATGGGAAAAAGTCATAGATCGTTTTTTATTTTTCAGCCATTCTCTTAAAGTAGCTAAATAAGAGTTACAATGTACATATATATGGAGCCCAAGACTTATCTTAGTCACATACCGTAACTCCAAAATAATGCTGATAAGCAGTCTTAACAGTACGAGTAAATATCACTTCAAAACATTAAACTTTAAAATCAACAGAATCCACATCAAGCACTATCTGAAGAACATAAATCACGTGTATAACCTAAAAATAGCTATACAACGTTTAGTTTTGTGAGTTAACAGGTGTTCCATTAACAGGTGTTAATTTCTTAACAAAGTGGAAGTTGAGCATGTAAAAAGTGATATGTTACTGTTTCTTGAAAACAAGGTAATTTTTGAGGTGATTTTTGATCTCCGGAGGTGGAAATACATAAAAATTGGATATTTTTAAGCCCGAAACATATTCATTGTTGGTCAGTGTAATTAAAAAATAAGAAAAATTTAAGTATTAAATATAATTTTATATAAAAATATAATAAAATTTTAAATGATACCCATACTGATATCTTAAATAATTTGGTGCGCAATCCTACTTTTCTATGAACTCGGAAAATATGGGCGAGCGCCAATTTTTTACTTGATGTTTTTTTCTTGCTTTTAAATTATCGGTCGCCCCATATATTTGTGTTTTTGTTTTTGTATCGGAGTTACTTCATACCTTAATAAAAATTGTTTGAAGCAAAAACAATAAATCCGCATCGATGATATTAATACGAGGGCTGCTATATATATTTCTGGCCTGGCAACACTGAGTGCTGCCAAGTGCAATCTGACATTTCCATTGACAAGTTTGTCATTTTAAAGCATAATCGTACTCAAAACGTGTTGACGTACGACCATTATTTGTGTTGTTTACAGTGACTTGAAAAAATTAATATAGAAAAAAATGGAATTAACTCGTGAACATTTTCGTGCCATCATTTTTCACAACTTTCGACGTGGATTATCACGACAAGAGTGCACTGATGAACTTAAATCTTTATATGGCGATGAAGCACCATCCTATAGCACTGTGAAAAATTGGTATAATGAATTTAATCGTGGCCGAAGCTCGCTCAAAGACGAATTCCGTGAAGGTCGGCTGTTGTGCCAGAGAACATTAATGCCGTGCGTGAACTCATAATGCAAGATCGACATGCGACATACCGAGAGATAGAGACATTCTTGGACATTTCTTCCACCAGCATACATTCGATACTGCATGAACACCTGGCCGTAAAAAAGGTTTGTTCTCGTTGGATCCTGCACAATTTGAAAGTCGCTCAAAAAAAGGCTCGTGTCGATTGGTGCAAAGAAATGTTGCAAAAATACGATTGCGGTGCTTCAAAAGACGTTTATAGGATCGTCACAGGTGACGAATCATGGATCTATACGTATGAGCCCGAAACGAAACAACAATCGACCGTGTGGGCTTGAAAGCAAAATCCAACGAAAGTTGTTCGTGGATGAAGCACTTCGAAGCAATTGGTCGCCTGTTTCTTCGGCAAAACTGGTCATGTGGCGACTGTTCCGCTTGAACAACGTATGGTGGTCACTTCTGAGTGGTACACTACAATTTGTTTGCCTGAAGTCATCGGAGAAATTCGAAAAACCAACAAGAGAAGACGAATCATTGTTCACCATGACAATGCGAGCTCTAACACATCGGCTCAAACCAGAGCGTTTTTGACCGGCCAAAACGTCGAATTAGTGGGTCATCAGCCGTACAGCCCTGACTTGGCACCTAATGACTTCTTCTTGTTTCCGCAGATCAAGAAAAAAATGCGTGGTCAACGATTTTCGTCGCCAGAAGAAGCTGTTGAAGTGTTCAAAAACCATGTTTTAGAGGTGTCTCAATCGGAGTGGAAGAAGTGCTTCGACAACTGGTTTGAGCGCATGCAAAAGTGTATAAATCATGCTGGAGAATACTTTGAAAAACAATAAAACCATTTTTGCATTTTCACTATTAGGCCAGATATATATAGAGCAGCCCTCGTAGCACATTAGAAGGTTGGCAACCTTGCGATTTTATCGGTTATTTTTTTATTTTTATTTGAATTTATTTTATTTGTATTTAATTAAAAAAAAAAAAGATGATTTTCATCTTAATCAGATTTCCAGTCAACATGAAAAAAAAACACAAACAAGAAAAAAAAAATACTTTTGGTTTAAATGAAAAAATGGTGTTCGATGGGTATTATCTCACTTTTGAATGCGATGTAAAGTCCATGGATATTACGTCCTTAGACACTATGATATACCACCAAAAACGCTGACACTAACGATATTGCTGAAATAATTTTTTTTTAAATACAGATAAAACAAACCGTACAATAAACAATTAACTGCATCAATCAAATAATTTATTTCACAATTTAATTTATTAATTAAATAAATAGCATTAGAAATTTTTTGCATTTATTAGTTGTAAACAATTTCGTTGCAAGAAAACACCACAGATAGAAAAAGTCAGTATCATCGTGAGTTGTCAATAATTGAATGGCGTTAGAATAAAATTGAAGCTCAATTGTTTTAATAAATCAGTAGCAATTTCATTGATAAAGTGAACTACACAAACTATTAAAAGGCCTTTGGGAAAAAAATTAAATAAAAAAATTTAATCTGAGTATTTTATTTGTGAAAAAGTGTACGTAAGATTTTATGTTAATGGACAGCAGAGTTTGTTATTTTTTTTATCATAAATTAAACAGGACAGATTGTGATCAAGATTATAGTCAGCACCTGCCATGACGGCCTTAACTGACGGTCCCTGCTGACAACGACCTATTCCACAGCCATCACATGTACTCCTAAGGGACCTTACCAATAACCGGCTACAGAGATAGGCGGCTCTCCATATGGGCTACCGGCTCCCTTGGTGCCAGTCAATGAGGACTTCAATAAGTATTTCATGGTTTATTCAGATTAAGGCGCCTGCACACCGTGGGACTAGATCAGCTTCGACTAGGTGTTCCCGCGGGGGGATTAGACAAGACAGTATATTTTTGTTGAACATTAAATTGGGCAAATGAGTCTCATAGTTTTGCCGGCATAAATGCACTTTTTTGTTTAAATATTCCACGCGTTGTTGCCATATTGTATAAATATTGCTAAATTTTGTGGCTGCACGTCATTAACAATGCCATCAGGATGAAAACGTGCTTCACCACATAATAATAATCTTTGTTCAAAATTTTTTTTTATCTTAGAAATATTCTTTAAATAATGTTGTTCTCCATTTACAAACCGTCAACTGTCTTTTTTTCATTAATATTAGGACACCTTTTAGTTTATAATTGAAAAAATATTTCTAATTAATTTTTATTTAATATTTTTGCAGCCTGACCGAATATTCTACCAAAAAATAAACTAAATTTATTGAAATAAATAATAAAGCTGCTAAAGAAAAATATAACAATTGAAACCAAACCAAGCATTTAATAAAGTCTACAACCAACCCAACCATCCCAATCCAACGATTTCTCTTTCTTCTATTAAATTGAATTTTAATTGATTTCTTAGGAAATTTCAAATAAATATGGTGAATATATCGGTAAGTGTTGTATATTTTTTTGCAGCTTATATTTTTATGCTTATTAAGAAGTGAAATTTACTTTGATATTTATTTCTGTTTTTTTTCTTCTTTTTATTGCGTTTAATTAAGCAGGATAGCGGCGGCAAAAATGCCCCACAAGAAATGGAACAATTTATACCCGGCGATGGCTTGAGCGGTAATACAAAGTAAGTTTTTCAAAAAGCTTTTTTATTTTTTATTATTATTTTTTTAATTTAAAGTTAATTGTTCATTCTAATAATAAAACGGAAATCTTTTATGAAATGTCACATATTAAATTATTTAATTGCCGTTTGTTGTATAAAATTGAACAATAAACAAAGCGTGACAATAGTTGTTTGTGTAAATTTTGTGATCCTCAAGCAAACAAAAAAAAATTAAAAATAGAATAATTAATGTCGCGTTGCAAAAATAATTAAATAATATATTTACAACAACAAATTGAGCACTTGAGTCATTATCAAGTTGTGAGCATATAATTAGCTTTAAAATTATTTCTGCTGATGCAGAACAATACCAGAACTAATATATACCAGCAAGAAATATTGGAGAACTAATTGTGGTGAAAGCTTAGAAGCATTTTGCTTAAAAAGAAACCGAAATATTTGCAGGTGCGCTCTCTCGCTTCAAATGGATTATAAACGCAAAAGATATTGTAAAATACTCAAATAACAAAAGGTTTTTCATTTTCCCTCATACGTATCTAGCAAAAAATTAGACATTACCTCAAAACGTACTTGCCATATAATGACTTACTTTTGTGATTACCATATTTTATTAATCGCTTACAAAACACATTACATTAGTTCGCAAAAAAGAAAGTAGTAATTGAAGTTAAAAGAGAATAAGTACTAATGATCACAATTATTTCCTACAATAATAAATGTAATCAATTATCAATAATTAATTATACAAATCCCATGCCTTGTTAAAATCATTAGGTTGGTAATCCAGTTGGAAAGTCCTTCCTCCAAAAATGATCAATTCCACACTCGATTGCCTTTTATAAATTTTTTTGCTGGGTAGTCTATTCTAAAAAACTTACGATTCTTAGCAATTAAGTTTCTTAGCCCGTAGCTATCTGACAATAATATGTATATTTCAGAATAGAAAACTTAAGAAATAGATGAAAGAAAAACCTTCTTATTTAAGTGAAGAAGAATTATAGCCACATTCTGCTGGTGTCTATTTTTCCTTTTTTATTTGGAAAACGTCGGCAAACGTTTGTTAAAATTTTTTGAAATAAAAATGGACTTAAGCTAAAATAAATTATTTCTATTGTTACAATTATTGTACCCTTCACCAAAGGTGGGAAAGTATTTATTCAGTTTGTTATTTCTACAACATCCATTTCCGACACTATAAAGTATAAATATTCTGAGTTCTTATGCATAGAGAAGTCGATTGAGCGATGTCCATGTTGAAATTAACTTTGGCAAGGTACTAGATGAGCTAGAGAAAATTTAAATACGCCAATCGATCAGACAAAGTTTCCAAAATTTTGCTATTGAAAATCAGCGAGATTGTTCCATCCATGGGATTTATGAAAAAGGTAAGAACAAGTAAGAGTGCTATATTCGCTATGCTGAATCTTATGTACCCTTAACCATCAATGTAAATCTAGTTCAGTGAAGTAACTCCAATCAAAAAAGCAAATGTTATGGTGAAAATATAAAAAATTTTTGTACTGCATATTCATAATTTTACACAAAATAACATTTGCTCTTAATGGGTTAGGATTTTTTAAAAAAATTTAGTATTTCCTGTAAGATCTCTTCAAAAGCTTTAAAAAGATACACATATTGATATTAAAAAAAAAATAAAAATTTCAGAGCGCTGTAACTCGGAAAATATGGGCGAGCGCCAATTTTTTCTCTTGATGTTGTTTTTTTTATTATTTTTTAATTCTCTATCGCCCCATATATTAATTTTTTGGATTGAAGTTACTTTATTGTTCCAAATGACATGAACAAATTAGAGGTAGGCGTGGTGTTTAGCCTGCTGCCTCGAAAGCCATGGACCGATTATGCAGGTTTCCAATATCACCTCTTTCTACACTACATCTAATCGATTAACATATTTATTGTTTCCACACTAACACGGATGGACACTTCGCTGTGCATAAGAAGTTAGAATATGTATACTTTATGTGGTCAGAAATGGATATTGTAGAAATAACACACGGTCGACAAACTTATATATCGCTGGTCTCATGTAGAAAGGCCCTAACTCGATTTTTTATGAAATTGAAATTTTTCGTGATTTTAATACATTTCATACAGATACATCTTGTCACAAAATTTGAATGCAATAATATCAAAAATAACGGTTTACTAAGCATTTGCAGTTGTTATTATGTTTTTACCTTTTTCTGTAAAGTAACATATATACGAGTTAGGGCCTTTCCACATGAAACCAGCGATATACCCTTTTTCCACTTTTTGTGGTAAAGGGTATAAAAATTAATGATATTATCACCACTTACTACTAATCCACCACTTTCATTTACTAAGATGGGAAAACAAGCAAAACTTACAATTTTCGAAAAAAAGCCTTTCTTAAGCGGAAAAACTTAATGGTAGGACAGAAATTCTAATGCCGATATATGGTGAAGGATATATAAGATTCGAAATAGCCGAATATAGCACTCTTACTTGTTTTCGTAGACCACCTGTCTAAGGAAATAATAATTTGATATTAAAGTTTTTTAAGTAAAAATTTTTAATTCTTTAAATTTGTTTAGAACGGAAAACAAAAACGATGTCATTATTATTCTAGACATATAATTGAGTGTTGCATTTTTGGCTTGCAACTGTAACTCAGAGAATTATTATTATTCTAATGTATTTTTATATACAAAACTTATGATGGAATCGGTACATAAGGATAACCGTAAGATTTCTTATCCTCAAAAATCACCTGAAGCTTTTTCATTTTATTTTAAATCCGTTTAAGCATTTTTACAGATACTGTAATTAATTTCATATATTTCTTAAGTTTTATAAAATAAGTTGATAAATAAGCAAAACCGAAAAACTTTAAAATATTCTTCTTGTTGTCCAAATCAATTCTTTGATTTATATTTCTCAAGTAAAAACGCGCTACCAGTCTGAAAATGAGCCTTTTTGATTATATAATATCGTTTTCATTAAACAGTTTTTTTAATATTATATTCTAAGATAAGAACTTTATCAGTATAATACTAATTAAAGGCCATGACAAACTTTCAGATTTAGTCGTTAGATTTGTCAGATTTTTTGATAGCTCTGTCGAAATTTCCACATCTAAATTTGCCTTTTTAAAAGTATCTAGCAATAAGTCAGAAAAGATTGATAATTAATTACTAAACTGTTGCCACTGTTGTTCATGAAAGCTTTCGTTTGTCATACTTTAATGACCGCAGCCTCCTCGCGACGCTATTATTGTTTTTCCTATTTAAGTTTATTTTGTTTGTTATAAACTTTATGAATTTACACATCTAAAATAATACAGAGAGACAGGGTAAATACTCAAAGCTTTCCTACTCTTTCCTATAATTTTAAAAAATAAACAATTTTTTATTTTGTAGCATTATCAACGAGATAACAAATTTTTAATATTTTTATACGAGGGCAATTAACAATAAAGTGATGCAAAATCACTAACAATTTAGAAATTAAATTAGAAAATGTTATATTGAAACATTTGCGTTTTTGGAAAAATTGTACTTTCAGTTTTATTTAATCGATTGGTTTGACCACGTCCACACTTTGCAACTTTTGTTGCGCATCTCTTGAGTTTGTAGGTGATAGAGAAAATACGAATAGAAACGGGTACACTGTTTAATGTACTTGCAATTCTTTTCTAATTTGTTATTCGTTATTTTGGCAAAAACAAAATCTAAGAAATCAAGGCAGAAACTTCAGAAACAAAATTTGAATGTTTGAATATGAATGCGATTTCAAAAGAGTATTTACAAAAATTGCAGAAACAAAAATTGCATGTCTGAATGAGGACTTAAGACAGCTTAGCCGATTTTAACAATAACCAAAAACATAGGAATACATAGATAATTTAAGCAAAGTCTAGAAAATATACAGTAAAGTTGGCGAAAAAACTTCAATTTTGGGAAAACAAACTTGCACTGCACCAAAACTTAACAATAAACTAGGCAATTGATTATTGATAAGATTCACTATATAGCTTCCATAATGACGGTAAGATGAGTACCACGTTTACTTATGTAAATAAAAAAATAAAAAATAAAACGCAAGGATTTATAGTTTTTCCATAGTGGTATTGATCAATTCAGTCATCTTCTATATGTGTAAAGCTCAAAATATGTTTGTGTGTTTGTCGGACAGCTATTGCTGCCTACACCATTTAAATTCTTACAGTTTGTTATTAAACGTGCGGTCGGTAAAATAGGGTACTTATTATTTTGATATTTTACGTGGGCGTGGAACTTCCATACAAAGTAGATATTTATCAATGTGTTACTTGGTAACTGTAATAGAGGCCGTCCGTGTTCGGGTTGAAATCAATTTTGTCAAGGCACTAGGTGAGCTAGGGAGTTTCGAAAATTTTGCTATTGAAAATCAGCAAGATCGGCCCACGTCCTTCGAGACAGCGGGCAAAAGACCACGCCTGTCTCTAATTTTTCCATATCATTTGGAACAAATCTAGTTCAGTTGTCTAATTTTTTAATTCTCAGCACTCTCACTTGTTAATTTTTATATAGATTGGTGAATATGTATGTTTTTACAAATAATGCGACATATTTTAAATATAAACATGATCATTAGTTCAGCAATAAACTCAAATAACCCTAAAAAGTAAACAAACTCCTAAAAATATAAAACATTCCACCGTTCTCGCACAATAATAATTTAGAGGTTTTATTTTCTTATTTTTAATATGCGGTCAAATGTTAACGTATAATTTGATAACAAATTATATTTTTCTATATTTACGTAAATGATAGTATTACAATTCATATTTTCTCAGTTACATGTTGTTTGTAATTTAATAGTTGCTTTCAAATAATGATTTAAAAATTAAAAAAAAAATTGTTAATTTTATTTATGCATGATGTACGTGCATATATACATACATTTGTTTTTAATACATGCAAATTATTTAACAACCCTTTTAAATAATCTACATTTGTAATCTTTTTGCACATTCATCTAATTTCAAAGTCTACGAATATGAGAACATTATTGACAACAAAACCCTTGGGAGATTAAAAAAATTAAAAAGAAAAAAAGTCAATTCCAAATGACATTCACTGATAATTTAAGAAATGTTTATTTTATAAATGAGGAAGAATTTTAGTTGAGAGATAAAGTTCAAGGTTTTGTTTTTATGTATTTGCATTTGTAAAGTGTTTCAATTTCATGTTTACCAGAGCAGAAATGTTTTGGACTTAAACCATTTTCTTAAAAAAGATTTCATAGTTTTTAAGTACACGATTTTTTTACTAAGCCACAGGAAAAACTGTCAATAATTGGAAACTTTTTATCGTGGTTTTCAAAAATAAATATTTTTAATCTCGGACCAGCACTTAGGGGGTGACCGTTACTCAAAAAATGCTTTGTGACAGAACTGGGAAATAAGGTTATGGAAAGGAGGATGCAGGGAGTTTTGATTGGATACATAAGATTTGAATATTCCCATATTTAAAAGTGACATATGAACTTTTCGACTAAAAATTTCTTTCGATTTCCTTTTCTCCTTTTTCCAAGTATATGTTTAAACAAGTAAAGTTCTATATTCGGCAATGCCGAATCTTATTTACCCTTCACCATCTATGTTAATCTAGTTTAGCGAAGTAACTCCAATCAAAAAAGCAAAAAATATTGGACCGACAGAGAATTAAAAAATAAAAAAACAACAGTACTGCATAATTTATATAATTTTATATAAAAATGACATCGGCTCTTAATGGGTTAAGCTTTCTTAAAAAATTTAAGTATTTCCTTAAAGACCTCTTCAAAAGCTTTGAAATAATTTATATTTAAAAAATTTGAAAATTTTAGAGCCCCTAACTTGGAAAATATGGGCAAGCGCCAATTATTTAATTTAATGTTTTTTTCTTATTGTTTAATTCTCTATCGCTCCATATATTTTTTTGATAGAAGTAGCTTTATTGTTCCAAATGACATAAAAAAATAGAGGTAGGCGTGGTGTTTTGCCCGCTGCCTCGAAGGACATGAACCGATCATGCAGGTTTCCAATATCACCTCTTTCGACACTATATCTAATCGATTGACGGACTGTCGGACATCGCCCAATCGACTTCGCTGCGCATAAGGATAGATATATCCTTTTTTACTTTTTGTGGTGAAGGGTATAAAAATTAATTCAGATTTTACTGTCTGCTTTCTACGATGGGGAAAAACTCATAATCAGCTGTCGGCATAGATACTTGATTAAATTTATTCTCGGTTAATAAGCAAAAGTGAAATTAAAAATGAAATTAATAATTCATGTTAAAATAGTTTACGCACTTCAATTTGCCGCTCATTTAAAGCTTGTTCTCGAATATTTACAAAGTAACCACACCAAGTAGTCGTTCTGAAGTTCACCTTTTGTGGATATATAATTTACCCAATGGCTGATCAACTTAAACACTCCACAGTGGGGAAGAAAAATATTTTTATAGAAATAAATCAATAATCTCTAAACGGGTAGACCAATAAAAACAATCTTTCACTTGTTTATAGCAGAGCTTTTCAGCGCACTGTGGCACAAAAAAAAGCTTTCAGTTATGCAAAGTTCTACACACATTTAAATTTTGTTGTACTCTATTACAGAAAAGGCGTCATAGAAATCGGCCATTATTAACGAGTTATAACGGTGGCATGTCATTACGTCCAAGAACATAATGTTCATCAACGTAGAGTCAAAACGTTCATGGATATTGTAGGTATATAAACTGCCTAGCAGAGATTCTTTGGTAAGCGACGCAGGTGATGGGTTATATCATTGAAGAGAAAATCTGGCCGACCAAAGACCCCGAAGCCGGTATTAGTTATACCATAGAGAAGAAAATGTTTGCGCTCGGCCGAATTCCGGTTGCGCAGGAAATCTTTGGTTAGTATTGATATGATGACACTATCAGGAATGTTCTGAATTCCACACGAAATTTTCACTTCAAATTTTTCAAAGCATTGTTGCTGTAAAATTATTTTTTACAAAAACAATGCCTTAAAAAATTGGAAGTGAAAACTTCGTGTGGAATTCAGAACATGCCTGTATGTCATTACTAAAAATGACACAATGTCCATGGACATTGTGACGTTTTGCAAAGTAACATAATGTCCATGGACGTTGTCTCAGTTTTGAATGCGACGTAAAGTCCATGGACATTATGTACTTGGACACTATGACATGCCGCCAGTTAAAATATTGAACTTTGCAAAACTTAACATTTCAGAATATTGCTCACACTCCTGTTAAAACATAATTCTCCAATATTTTTAATTAGCTTCTCAGCATAAGTATATATCGCTCATTTTCTAATACAACGTCATAACTCAAATTTTCAAATTTTGGAGTTAATCATACAGAGTTATTTACCATTTCCTGCTTTATACTGTGTATACATTTCATCTTAATGTATAAAATATTTTAGTTTTGTTATAGGAATTCAATTGAATATGAACAATTTTTTTTTATAATAAATACCGTCACTGTAGCACTCTAATGAAGCAGCCTGAAAGTATGCTTAAAATTACATCATCTTTTAAACATTTAAAAAAATTCAATCATTTAAATTTAGAAAACATGGGCTGCATGCAACCAAAAATGCTGATGCAATAAAAATGGTCAAAACCGTCAGTTTATCATTCAATTACAAGCATACAGGTAAACAAAGAGAAAATTGTATGTACCTGCCTTAAATGTACATCCATAATATATACATACATACAAAAATGAAGCAAAATGTCTAAGGCGGCAAATACTGCTGAACCGACAGAATTTACTCAATTTAGAAGTTGAATGCACGTTATAAAATGTTGTTGCTGCTATCTGTTGTAGATACGAATATGTATACAACATATCACCGATCCTAAGACGATACTACGAACTTTTAGTAATACTGGAGCAACTATTTTATATATATATGTATGTACATATTTTACGTTTGTAACACATTTTAGCTTTTACACGTGCAAACTGTTTTTTTGCGCAAACAAAAACTGCCAATGTTGCAAAAAACATAAAAGAAGCAATTAATGGTGATTGGTGTGTGCTGCTTCTGTGTATGATGTTGTTGTTACTATTTAATTATGATATTGTGCTTTAAAGAAGAATTTCACTGTTAATCTAAACATTGCCGAAGAAAGACTTCAAGCTTCAACTACCGTCGATCAAGAAAACAGTTGTCATTGATATTTCTTACGGAACGGTCGACTTTAGTTGGAAAAGAAATTTAAATTTAAACAATCGTTTGAAAAAAAAAAACTATTTTTTGAAAATGAACGAATCTTTAAGTGCCACAATGGAAATGAGGCATGTTTTGTAATTTTTAAAATTATTTGGAGCAAAAGATTATTTTCGTTTATTTGTATCTATGGAATTACGAAAATATGAAAAGCTGCGTGTTTTTTAAGAAAATATATTTAATTTAAAACGTTGAAATAATGATCAACGTTATCAGCGTTTAGATATTTTCTAAAGAAGAAGATAAAATACAAACCTTATTAATGCTTTAATCTTTTATTAAATTAATTATTGTGAAATTTTAATTTGTTTCTCCAATATTTTTTTTTTTTCAGATATAAAATTCAACCTCGGAAAGATGCCGAACATGCTTTAACTCAATCTGATTTTGATCCATTTCTGGCCCGACAAAATGAACATCCTACAACGTAAGATTATTACTTTTTTGTGCTTTAAAAAATTCTTTATTTTTAATTCTTCTTTATTTTAGTGACAATGAGACTTTAACGCATTTGCTGAAAGCTTCTTTAGGCACTGGTATTCTTTCCATGCCCATTGCTTTTATGTACTCTGGCATTATTATGGGCATATTTGCAACTATTGTTACCGCCATCATTTGTACACACTGCAGTTATGTATTGGTAAGTGTAAAAAATAAAAAAAATAAAAATGTCAACAACTCCATGAAACTGGATGAAGTACAGTTTTTACTTATATAAAACTAATTATAATTCGATTCTATAATTGGTTAAATCGAACAGGACTGATAAACATCTTGAAAAGAAAATTTTTTAATATGAATAGTTATATAAAAATGGTTAGCTACTAAAGACCTATTCACACTATTATACAAGTCTTAAGACTTGCATTCGATTTTGTAAGAAAGAAATCTTAATGGGAATTGTCCTGATTGTAAAAAAATCCAACGTAACATATATTTTGTTTCTATACTATTATTTTACTTCTCGTAGCTTTTACCTTCATAAAGATTAGAATAATAAAATTATTTGCCATCTGAAAACTTGCAGAATTGAGGGATTTTTTTCTACTAATTCAACTTAATTTAATTTAAAGATACACATATTTAGGTATTATATAACCATTTTTTCGAAGTGCTTATTTAATGGTTGGCTGGGTTATGAGCAGCATAACAACTCTGATAAAATGTAAAATCATAGTTTTCAGCAAAATTTCTAAACTTTTATTTGTATTATGAGATGTCAAATTCCTTTCCCTATTAATTGACATATACATTATATTTGCTTTCACACTATCACACTCTTTCATAATACTTAGGTAGTTGACAAATCTTTATACTCAGTATTACATTGTGCAACGGGCTTAAGTACCAAGCGATAATAGGTCTGTTACCATACTTTTTGATTAACAAAAAATATTAAATAATAATAATAATTATAGTAATAATAATAATAATAATCGAAAAACATGAATGAGCTCAAAAAAGTATCACTCAGACTTCTAATAAATATTTGTAAAATGACCTTTAACTGTAAACTGCTTTTCGTGGATGCCAACTCTTTAATGCATAAATGGCAACAAATTCAAATTTTAGTTTTGTATTTTCCATATGCTGTAATAAAAAATTATTTTTCAAATTAGATGTTTAATTGTTACATTTAATTTAAAATATACAACGAAATCAATTTTAATTTGTAAAATTGTTCATATGATTACATTTAAATCCAAAATATTAGACAGAATAAATATTAGATTTTGGTACCTCCTACAGTTAAGTAGGCAACGATCGATTGCAATCGAAACTTTGGTGAAATATTTGAAGTTTTTTATGTTACATTTCTATTAAGAAAATTTAGATCATTCCTTTTGTTTTTTTCAAAATTGTCTGTATTAATTATTTATATCACCTGCCGTATTATCGAACTAATTAAAACTATTAACATATACCCAAAGTCTCGCTGTCGTATTGATAAAAAATAAAATAACTTTGAAATGTGTTTTATGACAAATTTTTCATACAAATTTGTCCTAAAATATATTTCAAATCTACTTTAATATTATATTAATGCGGCAGTATAAATTCTCCTAATTAAGTTCACCTAGTTGATTTTTTAATTGCTTCTTTTATTTAGAGTTAATGTTTCTAGTATTTGACCAAAGAAGTTTGGAAGTGTTTCACATTTCCAATTTTTAAACGTAAGAGTTGCTTCTGTTACAAAATAAAACATACAATAACAATTTATTTATTTTATTGACTTAGCTCTATGTAATTTTATCGACCACACTGTTTAAATACACAATTTTTACCTAAAATGTAACCATAAAGTTATAGGTGAGTAAAAGCGCTTAGATTCTTTTAATATGGAAAGATCTGGCAAGTTTGTTTCAGTTTATTTTTGATACTTGTATTTATTTACATGTGGTTTAGAGACTCTACTCTCATCTTTGCAAAATTTAAAACAGTGCACCGTGTTTGAATTTGAAATCTTATTAAAAAGTAAAAGTTGACAACACAAGCAAAGGGTAGAGTTTCATTAGATGAACTTTTCTATATTAGTCGCCGTTTTAAATCTATACCGATGTGTGCATGATTCTCGGCACAATGTGAGTACTATATGAGTACATTTATGTGCGTTGGTTTCTCGACAAGTTATATACACAGTTAAAAAAATTCTTTATGTTATACGTTATCGTATGCTTGATAAATGTCATTGAAAGGCGCAGAACTATTTTTTCTTTCCTCAAAGACCTTCTGTACTACATAAGCTACGCCGTGCATATTCTTTTTATCATACTCGACCTTAGGTGACACAATTTCTACGTTTATAATTGTACTTAAAAATGTAAGAATTTTTTTTACTGCAAAAAAAGATAACAAGAGAACAAATTGTTATTTTACATCATACAAATATAATTTCTATAAAATAAAGTTTTTTTTTAACATTTAATTGCAGGTGAAGTGTGGCCATAAATTGTATTATAAATCAAGGCGTACAAAAATGAGTTTTGCTGAAATTGCTGAAGTTGCATTTCAAAATGGTCCCAAATGGTGTCGCGGTTTTGCACCCATTGCAAAATTTTCCATATTGTTTGGTTTGTTCCTCACATATTTCGGTACTTGCTCCGTATACACTGTAATTGTGGCAAAGAACTTTGAACAGGTTTGTGTTTACAAAACTTACAAACTCACTTTTCTTTCTTACTTACTCACTCACTTTTCCTTTTTAAGGTAATGGAACATTGGTTGGGTTATGAGGTTTCTTTGCGTTTGCTTATCTCTTGTTTGCTCATCCCTCTCATCTTGCTGTCGTGGATACCAAATTTAAAATATCTGGCACCAGTTTCCATGATTGCTAATCTTTTTATGGGTCTGGGTTTGGGCATAACTTTCTACTATCTTGTTATGGATATTCCACCGATTGAGACAAGAGACTACGTACATGTTTCAACACTGCCAGCCTTCTTTTCTATCACCATTTTTGCTATGGAAGCGATTGGTGTTGTTATGCCATTAGAAAATAATATGGAAAATCCACGTCATTTTTTGGGCATTTGTGGTGTGCTCTCGCAAGGCATGTCTGGTGTTACATTGATTTACATGTTTTTGGGTTTCTTGGGCTATTTGCGTTACGGCAATGATACTGCTGAAAGTATAACTTTAAATTTGCCAGTACATGAATGGTAAGTTAAACATGGTTGGCAGTTGAAAACTGTTATTTAATTATGTTTATGTGTTTTTCTAAATGAATTTTAGGCCTGCACAAGCTGTTAAAGTATTGATCGCCTTAGCTGTGTTCTGCACATTTGGTCTTCAGTTCTACGTTTGCTTGGAAATTGTTTGGGATTCTATTAAAGAGAAATGTTTAAAACGTCCAACATTTGTTAACTATATATTAAGGTGAGTTCATGTTAACAAGTGAAATAGTCAATAATTTTATACTTTTGTAAACAGAAAAATGTATTTCAAAGACAAGAATGATTTGTGTTTTACAATTTGATTTTTTGTACTCGTAATAAGAATAACTTATTTATTTATTCAATCTAAGTTGCCTTTAAATTGAATCCTTGCAAAGTAACAGATAATGTTAAGACTTAAAATTGAATGTCGTCTAAGTGAATCAAATTTGGAGTGTTATGCTTATGATTTTGATTAGAAAATTTGTTTTTTGTGATTCCAATTAAAGACTGAAAATTATTTGGGATTCAATCACAATTTAATTAAAAAATATCACAATGAAAAGTAGCCAATACGTCGTAACAAACCAAAAATAAGAGCATTTTATAATGTAGGTTTCTGAAAATTGTCAACATTCAAAAGGCCTGTCATTCAGTTTTGTTGTTACAAACAATTGATTGAGACAAGTTTTTCTAGGGAAAATGTATTGCGTGGTTTTATTTAACACTTCTACATTAAATCCAGATTTAATAAAAAAATTTCCCTGACGATGTTGAAAAAAACCGCCAACGAAGCGTCGGAAAAAAGTATGTTAAGTAAATAGTCTTTTAATTTAAGCTTGACCTTGAAAGCCTAACTATAGGAAACCATAGAAGACAAGCATTAAACCTCGTTCAGAGCGTTCAATTAAGGCAGTTACTTTTTAAATGTCCGAAAAACTCGATATTGTTTATCGCGGTTTAAATTTTCTAGTTGAATTCGCTTTTATAACAGCAAATACAGCGTAAGCAGATTGTGGAAATTGGGCTGCCATATTTTTTTTATACCCTTCACTATATAAAATGGAAAAAGCGTATAACTAAGTTTGTGATTCCGTTTGTAATTTCTACAATATCCATTTTCGACCACATAAAGTATACATATTCTGAATTCGAGCGATGTCCGTTTGCCTTCGAAAACTTGACTTCAACAAAAACTGTAAATACGCCAATTGATCAAATATAGTGTCGAAAGAGGGGTGCTATTGGAAATCAGCAAGATCGGTCTATGTCCTTAGGCGCAGTGGGCAAAGCACCAAGTCTGCTTCTACTTTTTTTCGTATTATTTAGAATAAACGATAGAGAATTAAAAAAAAAAGAAACATGGAAGTGAAAAAATTGGCGCGCGTCCATATTTTCCGAGTTACGGGCCTCTAAAATTTTCAAATTTTTTAAAATATCAATATGGTATCATTTAAAAGCTCTTGAAGAGATCTTTAAGGAAATATTCAATATTTTAAAAAATGCTTTACCCAGTACCAAACATTTTTTATTTTTTATTCTCTGTCACCCAAATATTTGCTATTTTGATTGGAGTTACTTCACTAAACTAAATTTACATAGATAGTGAATGGTATATAAAAAAGGGTACATAAAAAGAACGGTCTTATACGGAACTGTTACTTGATTAACTCAGTCACTGTATTGAACAGAGGTTCTTTAATCTCAGGTATTAAAATATCGCTCATGAAACATATGTCATTTTCCTACGTGTTATAACATGTGTTAGTTTTTTATTTAAAGCACGCTCTATTTTGATATATAAAACTATAGGTCTGTTCAACGACTTTACTAGCAAGAACTAGCAACGAGAGAGTAAAGCAAAAATTTTTCTCCCAAATGTAAAAAAGTAAATTAACGCTTTATTAACAATAAAAAAAATAGCAAAGTAAATTTTTGTGGCTTTGGGAATATTTGTAAGTCCTTACGTACGGTATGATCATTAAATAGTACCGTTTTTAAAGTAAATACACTAGAGTGAAAAAATATACAAAACCATAGAACACTATAAGGCTGCTGTAGTCAAGTAAGCACGTTGACTAAAAATCGGGTTGCCCTTGGTTCAACAAATGTTTTTTTCTGTTTAATATTCAGATTAACATTAAAACATGCAGCCTCCTTCGTCGGTACGTCTTCTTCATAGCATATTAGCCGGCGAAGTAAAATAAATTATAAAATAGCTATTTCTGTATCCTTTCACCAGCTGTCTATTTCTTATCAATTTCTCTCCTAAAGAATGTAGTACGGTTACTTGTAACTAAATGGGTTACGCCTGGAGCGCTACTTCTCTAAAAAAAAACTAACTAAACGTAACTTTTTTTTCATCTGTATAAATAAAATTTTAATTGTACATAAAAATTGTACTACAGGCGGGCCTCGTGATGGTCGGGACCAGAAGCATTATGAATAATAGATTATCACGGTTAATCGAATAACAATTTTGAGTATACGTTTTTTCAATAATTTCATTATTTAACAGGTGAACACTGGTGTGCACACAGATTTACATTAAAAAAATTAATGATTCTGTCTCATCGTATGCAAACAAGAGAATTCCCTGTTTTCATGTTTATCATGTATGTATGTATGTATGTGTATTCATCACGGATAATAGAGGTAATCACGATTAATCGAAGCAAACAATTTAAAAGCATTAGACTGATCTTTGGCCATCACCGGATGAAGGATAATCGAGACGCGACTGATTCTTATTAAATTTGTACCGAAAAATACATTGCTTTGTTTCATCACTGGCTTGTTTACTTTTAATTCTTAAAACAACAAAAACAGTTTCAAAGCTAGAAGATTCTAAGCCAAATTTCTGTTGTTCTAAGCTTTTTTGCTGTATAATCACTGAGCTAAGTTAAAGACAAAATAATATTATTTTTATATAGTTTTAATTGCCAAATACTTCATCAATGTTACAAAAATTTCTTTTATCAGAAATTTATTAAGCAAGTTAATTTGTAATTTGTTTACAAAACAGCTGGTTGACTAGCTGCTATTAAAAATTTTACTGCCAAAACTTGCAAAAAAATTTTTCTCTCACATTTGTACGCTCGTTTTTCACTCTATCGTTGCTAGTTTTGAGCATTTTTATAAACATGCCAACCACCACAGAAAAAAACAGAAACCCTTTGAACCTTTTCTAATATGATTTATAAATTTATTATATGAACCTTAAAATTTAGTATTTGGAAATAATCACCGCTTATTGAATTCTTAAAAAACAAATATTGCAATTAAAACTTATCCCCAAATTATTTTATGATAAAAAGTGAACTGAAATTTAAATTATTGCCCTTATTATCATAGAAGTGAACTTCAAAAGTCATGTTCACATTTTTTCGTACGACGAGTATTTGAAGATTATTTTAAGTTTTCGTATGTATGTACGTAAAAGAAATAATTAGTTTTTATCATTTTGTAACAAATATGTGTGGGTTTTTTAAGAGTTTCAGTTTTTCCAGCGTTCTATTGTTGTCTAGAAATAAAAGCATGCGTGCCCTTAAGGCCAGGATTCACTGTCATACACAATCGTTCGACTTAATCATACAAAAATTTGACTGAATTCTGTCATACTTTAAAAATCATTTCAAGATGGCGTCGTAGGTGCCACACTATTATACAAAAAAGATGCAAAAACATATGGTTTTCATATTTTGTTGTTTTTTCTCCTCATCATCTTAAAAAAATCAACCCTGATCGCTTATTTTATGAATTATTTGAAAAGATTACAGAATCTTACAGATCTGTCAAAAAGTCTGTCACACACACACACACACTTTTAATCCACACTATCATATTTTTTGAGCACACATGCAATTTTTGATAGAACGTACGACTGAGTATGATAGTGAATCCTGGCTTTTACAGGTAGCGAAAAATTGAAAAAAATATGCAAAAACTTATTTGCTTAAAATTTTTTCTTCATTGGGAATTTTTTAAAAGTATTTCTTTTAAACCGACCACAAAAAAAGCAGGAGGTTATTAATTCAACACAATGTTGCTTTTTTATGTTTGAACTTGCAGAACTCAGTTATTTCTGAACTGATTTAAATTATTTTTTGTTTTTTATTGATTATGCTTACAGATTGGTCCCGTTTAAAAAACAGTTCATAATCTTAAAAATTAAAGGGTGTCCCCATACAACATACACGTTTTTTAAAGTTGTCTTATATGGGCCTATCTTTTGAACCGTTATAAACAAACGCTGGCAAATTGGACAGAATGCCGATTGCAATGCCCCTTATAGTCACAAGTATAAATATTTTAAATTATGAATTAAAGGGTGCACCAATAGTTCATTTCATTTGATGTATATGGCCATATTTTTGTAGATAGACGATTGAAATTTACAAAGAACCTGTATTACTAACTCTGCTATAACAACAAGTATAAAATGTTAGTTTGGAAATAAAAGGGTGTCCCAATAGTTGATGTAATTTGGTGTATAAGGCCGAACTTTTGAACCGTTATAAACAGCCAGCTGAAACTTACAAGGGACCTGTATTGTTAATTCCGCTATAAAAAGAAGCTTATAATTTGAATTTAGAAATTAAAGGGTGTTCCCAAAGTTAATGTTATTTAACCTATATGGCCGTATTTTTTGAACCATTTTAGACAAACACCTGAAAATTAGACAGAATGTCTACTACTTTGTTTGGTATTATAAGAAGTATTAACATTTTTAATTATAAATTAAATTTAAATTAAATTGAAAACAGTTGATATAATGAAAATAATAAACCGTGTGCTAAACACTGATTTTGACATACACACAAAGATTTTTATCCCCAATAATTCTTCAGAAAATAAATGTTATTCTATTTTATATCCACTTAAGTATTAACATAGTTTTACTTTACTTGTATTGCAATTTCTTTCATTTTTAAAACAATGCCATATTTGCATTTAACGACTTTCAAGTTATTTAACCAAATTAAGATGTTAAAGTTTTAAATCTTCCGCTGCTTCGTTGTCTAATGTAAATCAATTCTTTAGTACATATTTTAAGACATAAAAAGCGCTATCAATTTTAAAGGTGAATAAAAAAGGTTCACAATAAATAGAATTATTTTAAAAGTGTGTATGAATTTTAAATTTGTTTTTTATTTCGTCTCAATTAAGTTCATTGCCAAATAATTTTCGACCAAAATTCTTTCAAAACTTTTGTGGTTTTATGGAAATCGTTTGCTTGTTTTAAAATAAATGAGATATGGCAAGTACGATGTGCTGCTTCAATTATTTTCGTTGCCACGCTGATAAAGAAAAACTTTTAAATAAAAGAGTTAAATAATTGTAATTGAAATCAAGTCCCAATAATAACAAAAAATAATGTAAATTGATTTAATATAAAAAATAATGTACAACAAAAATTTCCTAAAATCTTCAACATTAAAAACTCCAAAAAATCTCCTATTCCCAAACAAGATTTTTAATTTAAATTGCATTTTTGGAAAAAATTTGTAACCTAAAAAAATTTAACATGATCACGAACACCAATAATTGTTTCCCGTATGCGAATTATAAAAAAATTTGGAAAGCGATATTTGTTAGTAAATGTTTTTCAAAGAGAATCCATTAACTGTTTTGCATGATTTTCAAAACAATAAATTAAAAACTTTCCAATAATAATAAAGTTTCTAAACAGAATACCAAAATAGCAAAAATCTGTTAGAATTCAGCGCTGCGAATTGAGAGAATTTTCAGATAATAATTTAAATTTTGTAATTTAAGATTTTTTTTTTTTTAATTTTGTAATCACTTACTTGTCTTAATATTTAAAAACAATTTTTTGTATTTTTTCAGAACTGTTTTGGTTACCGCTGCTGTCGTTTTAGCCGTTTCAGTACCCACAATAGCACCTTTTATGGGTCTTATTGGTGCTTTCTGCTTTTCCATCCTTGGCTTAATATTCCCCGTAAGATAAATCTTTTAAGATTCATTCGGCTCCTTAGCATATTAAAAATTTTTTGTTTGTTTTTTTTTCAACAGGTTTTCATTGAATTGGTAACCCATTGGGATACTGGTTTTGGTGCATACAACTGGATTGTATGGAAAAATGTTATCATCACATTGTGCGGTGTGGCCGCTTTAGTATTTGGTTCGATGAGCGCCTTAGAGGATATCATTGGTTTATATACCAAAGAAACATAGAAAATACAAAATATAAAAATAATAGTTTAAAAATAATTATTATTTAAGTTTAAGCTAAAAAAGAGAGCAAAGAGATTGTAGTATTTTTGTGCAAATTAATAATTATTCGATGTATTACTCATTTTTTGCAAACAAAAGGAACTAAATTCTAACTATTGTTAGAAATTAACAGAAAAAAAATTAAAAAAATTAAATCACAATTTGCACGCTTTATAAATTTAAAAGAAAATTAATAGTTTAAAACTATTAAGAAAAAAAAAAAAAACGAAACAGTGCCTTTATTTTAAATATAAAAATCTGTTTCTTTAGAAATGTTTAATAGAAAAACAAATATGAATCGTTTACATTTATGGTAAAAAACTAAAAAAGATTTCCAAAACATATTTTTTATATAAATTTTGTGAAATCCCACTTTTTGACTTGTTAAAAAGACGGTTAAGAAAATAGTTTAGTTTTTAAAAACGAATAAAGTATTTAAAAATTACAAATTAAATAAAGAAAATGAAAATTAGCATGAATTATACCCAGAGACATCTTCAAAAAAATCATGCATTTAACAAGAAATATTTTCTTTTCTGTTTTTCTTTTGTACCCTACGAATCTGATCAGATTTTAAAATATTTATTTAACAACTATTAGACATATTTAAAATTACCAAAAATCTTATGATTTGTAAAATTTTGTTTTTTAAATCGAAATCTTAAACAGAAAAACACAAATTTCTTTTTAAATGTAAAATATTTTTCAAAATTAAAATTTTTTTATAAAATATGTTTTTTTCCACCCTGCTTTTTTGTGATTGTTTGGAAGTTTGTGTTTTTGTTTTAAGAGTATTAATTTTATTTACATTATTTAATTTCTTTGTAAGAATAAACAATAGTTCAATAATTTCATGTAATCATTAGTACTCAAATCAAAAGAATAAAATATTAAATTATTTTCTTTTTTTAATTTTTACAACAGATAAAATTAGGTTCGTGTTTTTTTATAAGTCTGAGTTGAAAACGCACTCAAACGGTTTCGTATCACCCTGCTATTTTAAATAAAAGCAATTTTTTATTTAGTTAATTAACTTTAAAAAACAATCTTGTTTTCGTGCTATTTTTTATTACCCCGATTAAAAAAAAAGCGAGAAAAAATATAAATAAATAAACTGCCCCCTACAAATTGCGGCGATGCTACTGTTTTACAATTTTTTCCCACAGAATTTCAATTGGTGGAATCTTTTTTCGTGAAAAAAATTTTCCGTGGGTTGGGCTGGTATTCGGCAAAAAATCTATACTTCAAGAAATAACACAAGAAAGTAAGTTTTTGTCGCTTTCTGGAAATTAAATTAAAACAGTAAACACTGTTATCCTTTTACATAGATTTTACAGGACTGTGCTAAGAAATTTTTACATGATTAACGAATAAATTTATTAATGACTCTACCTACAGGTCTTAAGTGCATAATTTTTAAAAATTTAAGAGTTTTAGGATACGCCGCCGAAATGCATTTTTATTTTTATTTTGCAAACGAAAAAATTTATTTCTGCTCTGATTTTTAAAATTTAAACGGAATTTGAAGATTAGAGAAAAAAGCTTTTCCACTTGACTAAATTTGCATAGAAATAATTATTAAAAACTCACAAGACGATGCTGCCACCCAGTGGCGTAGCGAAATTTTGAGAAAATTAAACAAACAGTATATTTATCGAAAAAGGCCTGTGTTTAAAGTTTGAATAGATAAGAAAATTAAAGGTTTACTGTCATATTCATAAAAA
This sequence comes from Gymnosoma rotundatum, assembly GCA_916610165.2. NCBI lineage: Eukaryota > Metazoa > Arthropoda > Insecta > Diptera > Tachinidae > Gymnosoma > Gymnosoma rotundatum. Next base: position 68,811,837 of record OU744338.1, on the reverse strand, counting down.
GTTAAAAAACTTTGAAATCTATTTTACGAAAAATTTTCCATAAAAAATTGTCCTTAAATAAATTTCAAATCTATTTTTATATTTTATGAATATGGCAATTAAAGTATAAACTTTAATATTTCCTAAAAATTTCAATTATTTTTTTGAAGCTGGGTGCCATCTCTTCGCAACACTTGATTTCGAAGCATCCTTTTCGACCGACTATAAAAAAAAGAAATAGGTTATCAATTCGTTTGAAGGGTGCTCCTATAATTGATTTCATTTGACGTATTTGGCCATAATTTTAAACAGCTGTAGACAGGTGGTTTAAATTTCCAAAGAACCGGTATTGCTAAGTCGGCTATAAGCGCTAGTATAAAATATGTGTTTGGAAATTAAAGGGCATCTCAATAGTTTGAAGAATGTGACCAAACTTTTAAACAGTTACAGACAGACAGCTGAAATTTAAAAGAAAACTGTATTGCTAAATCTACTATAAACACAAGTATACAATTTTAATATAGAAAATAAAAGAGTGTTACTATAATTGATATAATTTTTGACCGTTATACATAAACACATGAAAATTATACAGAATGTCCACTAATTTGTATGGTATAACAAGATGTGTAAATATTTACGATTATAAATGAAAGAGTGTTACAATAGTTTATTAAATTTGATGTATTTGACCAAACTGTTGAAACGTTATAGTGAGACTATTAAAATTTACAATTAACCTTTATTGCTGTGTACCCTACACCAGCAGGCAGATAGTTGAAATCCCTTATTGCTAAGTCCGCTATAACAAGTAGCAAATTTAAAATTAGAAATGAAACAGTGTTTCCATAATCGACGTTATTTAACCCTTATGACACTGGCTGTAAATAACCACCTTAAAATTAGACAGAATATCCATTACTTTATCCATTATAAAAAGTACAAATATCAAAAATATAAAGATATTAAAGAGTCTCCTAATACTTTAGGTAATTCATGTTTATCTAACCTTTCAAATAGATAAAGATAAATGCTTAGAATTAATAAAAAAAAAAAACAATGTGTGTTAGCAATAATAAGTGTAAAATATAAAGGGTGACCTCGTAGATGCTGAAATTAAAAATACTTTTAAAGGTTACGTCGATTTTTCGTTTGGATTGTCTTTAAAATTGAAAATATATTGAAGTATTTCTCAGAAGCAATAATAAGTACAGTAATATGAGGCTGTATAAAAACACGTAGTTGCGTGCCCACTAAAATAAAAAATACTGTAAACAACAGTTCTACGATATCTATTATAACGAATTGTGTTAATTATTTATAGATGTCCCATACGACAATTTTAATTTTTAACTAAATGTTGTTCACATTCCTTTGAAATTTTTACAATTATTCTTCGTATACTTTCGCCATGACAATTGTAGTATTTTTAATTCGAAAAAGTTACCTATGTAAAATATCATTAGTGCCCACTACTTCGTCGGTGTAGCATTTATAATTTTATAAAAATTCAAATTTGGAAAAATATGTTTTAAGTATTTATTGAAAAGTATGTAAAAAGTGTAAACATATTTCTAAATACAAAAATAAAATGTACTGACAACTGTTTAAGTACAATTAAACCGGTAAAATTGAGTGATTTTATATTTGTTTCTCTATTTTTCTATGAAAAGAAATATTCCACAGTTCGAAAGAATCCCCTAACAAAATTTTACTCAAATTATTATTGTTATTATTTTTTTGTCTAATAGTACTGACCAAGGCGAAGTAAATACAAGGTGATAGCGGTGGCGAATTCAATTCTCTTCCCATGTATTCTAACTGTCAAACTCCATATATAAAAAATTTATCTAACTGTTATACAGATTTTTTATATATGGAGTTTGACAGTTAGAATACCAGGGAAAATAATTGAATTCGCCACCGCTATCACCTTGTATTTAATTCGCCTTGGTTAAGTTTAACTTTTTTGATGACGCCTCGCGAAATGCTGGTTCTTTTAATGTGTTAACATTAAAATCTTTTGCTGCACAGTGGTTAAGAAAAAAAAAACACTTTTGTGTCAAACTAAAAAATACAAATCGCTAACAAATGTGTTTATATTTTTAATGGCATTTACCTCAAAAACTGAAAAAAATCACTTTAAGGTGTTTTTTTAAGAAATAAAATTTGGAATTAATATTGAAACAAAATAAAAACGCATTGAGACATTCTTACAAAATTTCGAAATTATATTAATAAAGGAGCTACCTTGTTTTTATTAATCAAGAGACTTTAAAATCCATTTTAAGCATGTAGGCAAAAATTGGAGACTTTAAATCTCATTTTTCCTTTTTTAATTGGTGCTTTGCCGTCCGAGGAATTTAACAACAATTTTTTAATTTTGTTTCAAACTTGGCTATGTTTGGTCTTTGCCCTTTTTCTTTTATGAAGACTTTTTAAATTGAATATTAATTAGAGTTAAGTAAAATACACAACCGACACAGTTTAAAGAAACATGCACATATCTTCTTAGGTATCGATTATGTGTGGCTCTAAATTTCGTGTGTTGCTTAACACACACATATGTGTTAATCACGTGTACGGCAAGGAAGAACATTTTTAGAAAGAAAAATTATTTACACATGTATGCGGACGTTTTCCAAAGAAAACAAGAAAAATTAGACGCTAGCAGAATGAAATGCTGTACTTTCTGGACCGCTACGACATTCATCAGCATTATTTGCATCTATCTACCTTATTTTATGTACGTCGTAAACATCATATATTTAATCAACCAATCTTAATGTTAATTTGTTGAGACGAAGTTCACACACAACTTAAAGCTTTTTTGTCGTTCTCTCGTCTTTGTACATTTGTTGTTGCTTTTTTTGTGCACCATTGGCACCGCGTATTTACATTCATACTTAACTCATAACAGTCAATATGACACTGAAACAGCGTCTATAATATTGTGAGCAAACAAGTATGAATAATTAAAAATAAAAAGTTGCATTTCGTGGCTATCCAATTCATATATTGTATCTTGAAAACCGAAAGTGAAAATCTCTTGCAATTTTTTTATGTAATGTAGTAGTTTGAAGGTCACAATAGCGAATGCTAAAAAAAACAATTTAATAATTAAAAGGTTATTTGAAAATTTTGCTATATTTTCTTAGCCATAATGTAATATATAAAGACTTATTTTTAAAATTTTCAAAGTATAAATGAATCGAAATAATTTTGGCTTTAGTTCATTTATTTTAATTTCTAAAAACCTTTTTTTTTAGAAAGAAAAATTATTTTACAAATGCATTTTTTCTTTTATTTCAACACTAACACGGACGGACATCGCTCAATCGACTTCGCTCTGTATAAGAAGTCGGAATATATATCTTTTATGGGGTCGGAAATGGATATTGTAGAAATTACACACGGAATGACAAACTAAGATATACCCTTTTTCCACTTTTTGTGGTGAAGGGTATAATAAATTAATTCGCTATTACAAGAAGTTTAACTAATATAGATTTTTATTGTGTAACAATAAAGTAAATATTTTTGGTAAGTCTGGTCACCCGTGTTACTATTTAACTCACGAGCTCTTAGTTTAGGCATAACCCGCGTTTCTATCATCCATAAGTGGTATACATAATTTTTTTAACTGTCCTATTTTAAGCCATCCCAAATTTAAATAAACATAGCAAACAATGTAAATTTGTTATTTCACTTGCATAAGTTAAGGCGTAAAATCAACTTACTTACAATGGCAAGCTTTTCTTATTTGGCACACTTAGATCATAAAAAGCTTTTAATTATAGCGTACTGATAAATTAAATTGATATAGTGATATCTTACAAAAAAGAAAATATATGTATATAAAAAGGGTGATTTGTGTAACAAAATTTCAAAGGGTATAAAATAAAACACAAAATATGACTTAAGCTTAGCATCTTGTTGAAATTCAAATTACAGGATTTATTCGTAAACTATGGATTTTAAAGCAAAAATCAAGAAAATTTGATTTTAAGCCCAAGAAATTAATTTTTTATCCTAAAAACTTTATTTACTCGTATACTATGGGTCCTAGAGCTAAAATAAAGAAAATCTGTGATCTGTGATAAAATGTGTAAATTTGAATTTTTATAATAAAAAATACAAAATTTATAAACATTTCATTTTGACTGGAAAAAAAAAATTAATTTTATATTAAAAACTTTAAAACTTGTTATACAGTGCACTTTTAAGGTTTGGTAGTTTCAACGAATGCTTCAGTAGCCCTAAAAATTACTTACCTGCGGGAGCTTTTTCACAGTTCGTTATTTCATTAACAAAAGCTGCACGAATTTGAAGTTGCGATAATAGTTTTCTTCCCACAGAGCATTTATCAAATGACAGATTACGTTTTGCCCCTTTGTGTGTTACAACTATCATCTTCAAGCATCTTTGTAAAAGTGCACGCAATTGCATCACTTTCAGTTACATTTTCCGAACTATACTCAAGCTCAGCTGTACCAATAATCTCCACATGCTCTTCATCTGAAATGTCGTCTGCGTCAGGTGGAACATAAAAGTTCTACGTTCATTTTTCCCTATAATGCACCTGCTTAATAATTTTCTAAAATTGTAATTACTTCTTTAAGTTTAAGGGACTTTTTAACCGTCTCCGAAGTTTCCAATGAACGTTAAAATTCCTTTAATGGATATGTATTCTGTGCCGCGTATTTTGACTTGATTTTAAATTGAACTTCTTGCCTTTTAAAAAGGTCATATTTTCTGACAAACTGTCATTCGCGCATGTTAAAATCAGCAATATTCTCTTAATCAATAACCATTAAAGGTGCCTTAAGACGAAATGGTTTTAAGATATGTCTTGTCAGATGTTCCATAACAAAATACATATGTATCGTGTAAACGGTTTAAAACATTTTATATTTTAAATAAATATGTATGTAAAAGTCATATGACAAATTTTCATTTAGAGCGTGAAATATATTTTTATATGACAAAGCATATGACTTCCAGTGGTGCAACTTTTTCTTTTTTCATTTATACCGTTTTTAAATGATCAAAAAGTGCAAAAAGCACTAAAATCGTTGAAAGCAGAATAGAGTTGACATCTTTATTAGCATTAACAGAGCCGCTCACCAAACAACTGTTGTAAACAATGATTTACTTTGTAGGTTATGTCAGACGTAATTTGCATGTACGTTTAAACGCAATATTTTAAGCGATATGTAAAAATGACTACTTTGACATACATAAGAAATTAAATGTGGTTTTTCAAACTGACAAGTCATATGTAAAAAACATTTCGTCTAAATGCAGCTTAAGCCCACAAGTAGTCAATGAAAAGTTTCTAGAAAAACCAAACCAGAAATATAAACAAAAAAGAAAAATAGCAATGTGTGAGAAAAGTTTCGAAACAAAAACTGCAACCAAAAAGCGACAGCAAACGGAATTGATCGTTATGTTTAAATTGCTAAAAGGTTGGTGTTGTTTAGCGTTTATCCCACTGTAAGATAATTGATGCAATTACTCAAAGTCGGTCATTATATGCCAAATCTTTTGCTTTTTCCCCCTTCTGATTTTGGTTGGTGCCTAATAAAATTAAAAAAATATGAATAGTCAATATTTGAACTTTTTTTAGTTGAAATGGCAACTGGACTGACAGCCAAGAACTTTATTTTTTAAATGTCTATATTTAAATACTTTTATATTTATTTGATATGGTGTGTTTAGACTACGTGTACAAGTCATATGGAATATCAAAATTGCAATCCATATGTAATTTCGCTTGTATTTTAAAATCAGTGTTTAACATTTGGTTTATAGTAATTATGTTCACATTTGCATATGCTACGTACATAAGACATAATCTCCTGTTGTAGAAAATAAAATTTTAATACCTAAAATATTGATGTCATTTATTTAATATATCTTAGCGAGTCTAAGCGGTAATAATCGCTCATTACTAAGTTTTAATATACCTTTCATACATGGGGTGTTAGGTGACTACAGATCACAGACACCAACTTTTGCACATCTCACTTAAAAATGATAATTTATTAAAATTTTCAAATAAAGATAGTGTTAAGGTTTATTTTTATTTTAGCTTAAAATAAAAACATACATATGTATACATATTACCTACAAAAGTTAAAAAAAAAAATAGAAATTTAAATTTTATCGTAAAAATAGTTTAAATAAAAGTGAAAATTAGCATCACTGAAAACATATGGAGCGTGCTCTAAAAGGGTATTTGAAGTGTGTTTAGACGGCGTGTATAAGTCATGTGGAATGTAAAATTTTCTATACGTGAATCAATACACATCATGTAAACCTCACGAAACGTAACAATTTTTATTTTCCTATGTGTTATAAGTAGGGTTTGGGGTACGGGAATTCCCGGGCGAGAATTCCCGGTAATTCTCGAAAAATCTTTGTCGGGAATTCCCGGGAAATATTTTAAAAATTCCCGGGAATTAAAATTAAGTAGTTATGTGTAAATATCTTTTGTTAAATTAATTTAAAGAATGATGGACTTTCATTTTTAAAATACACTGTTTGTAATTTAACACAACTTTTATAAAACACCGGCGCTTTTTGCCGTTACAACTTGTCATTACTGAAGAAAATTACCAAAAAGAAAAACAGTTTGCAAAAGTAAATGCTTAAAATCTATAAACACATACAAATTTGTTAATTTAATGTTAATATTATTAATTGTGCGGATAATTGAAAAAAATTTTTATTGAAAATTACAGATAGGTAAGTAAAAATATATTATGTATAAATTTTATTTACTCCAATGATGCTAGTTTAAGATGTCGGAAGTTTGAAAATACTTTAATAAAGTGGAAAACGCCGCCCAATGTAATATACGGCTCAAAAGGCTTTCAATCAAAGGGGGAAGCACCAGTGGCCTTAAAAGGCACATTAGTTTTGTCCACATCATAAAAATGAATATTTTCCCTGATAATGTTTCTTCGAATCATAATATTGTATATAATAGCAGTCCACTTGTTACCCATAGCGACGGAGAAAATAGAAATAAAGACATCATTCCAGCTAGCATGAAAGATGCAGCAGTCAAACGGAGCAATTCTGGCAATATTATTAATTATATGGTAGTGAAAACAATGCCAGAATCGTATCTAAATTGACGGCTTATCTATACGCTCTATAACGAAGAATTCTTTTATAAGAGACAGTTTTGCTGCCAGAATTATGCCCTTTTCAAAACACGAAACTGATGTTAAGAATACTATTTTAAAATACTACAATACTGTTGAGGAAAAAATTGACAAATGAAATAAATTCACAAATCTGCAAAAATGGAAGATTTACTTTAATATTGGACGAGTGTCTCTCAAAAACGATACTTAAACATATGCTTGCATGGAGTTGATTCATTTTACAATTTAGGTTTGGTTTTAATACCAGGAAGAAGTAGTGCTGCTGAGATAAGAATCTTAATTAAAAACAAACTTATGGAGTATAAATTAAGTTTGCGAAATTACATAGTGGCAACAGTTTCAGACGGGCCGAACGTTGTGAAAAACTTTGTAACAGATATTGATGGTTTTTTTTTTGCTGGAATTACGCTATTCATCTAGCTGTTATTGAAGTTCTATATGTAAAAGGTTTTGCGCCGTTGCACGAAAGTGAATTGAGTGACGATGGTCTTGAATATGAAACACATAACATTATAGGTAGGTTAAGAATTGTATTTTACAACAACTATAAAAAAGCAGTGGAATCTGCACGACAAATCGTGAAGGGATTTAAAAAGAGTCCTCTAAAGAATGCAAGTGAAAACCAGATGGAATATCTTGGTGGCTATGAGTTATTAATTTATGAAAGCAAAAAATGCTATAAAGAAAACACTAATCGACTTCGATTTAGCAAATCTGTGGAATGATCAATATGTACCCGTCCTGGAGATGTTAGTCGACGTTCTAACTCCCATAAAAGACACTGTTGAAGCTTTTAGTCACCGATACTGTAACCTTTTAGTAGCTGATGCTATAATAAATGCTCTTTTGCTCAGCTTATGTTAATAAAGACACCATCTTCTCAAAATATAGCTGCGTCAATTCGAGAAAAAATTGGCCAAAGACGTGATGAAAAAGTGATAGCATTAATAAATTATTTAAAATCTCCTGATGTCAATACGAAAGTGCTAAAAACTGATACTGATCTATCTGAAAATTAAAGCAATGAATGTTTTCAAATTAAACTGAAAAATGCTATAGACAATGCAAAGGCTAATCCCCAACAACCAAAACCAACTAAGAAAAGAATGAAGCGAGCAACTTTCTAACTAAAAATTTAGATAATTTCTATAATGCCTTGCTAACAATAAAGCCAACATCAGTGAACAAGTTTTCTCCGTTGCAGGCAACTTTGCCACAAAAGTGCGAAACCTAGCTTCAAGCCAGCTACTAAATGCTTTAGTCGTACTTAAAACTTACTTTTTTTCCAAATGATGTTATAAATTTTGTTATGTTTTTTTTTTATTTAAAATTGATATCATATCATTTACTACTTTATTGTTAATCTTAAATAAAAGAAATGAAAAAAAAATGTACTGCCTAAAATTACTTTTTGTAATAGAAAAAAAAAATACCCGGGAAATTTATAAATTTTCCCGGGAATCCCGGGAAGAGAAAAAGTCCGGGAAATCCCAAACCCTAGTTATAAGTCTTTCTTTTTTACAACTTATGCCTCATACGAACTACGCCAAGTATCTGAATTGAACATGCACAGCTTAAATAAAAATCCAACTCATGTTATAACACAGTAAAAAATAACATATGTTATATTTTGAGGTTTACACTTTACACTATGCTTATTGATTTACGTGTGGGAAATCTGACATTCCATATGACTTGTACATGTAGTCTAAACTCATCTTTAATGTCTACGATGTTTTTTTTTAACAAACTAAAGCTTTTTTCCTTGATACATTTTAATCAGTGTGTTGAAATTTTCACGTTTCTTGATAGTAATGTAAAAATAGCTTTAAATTATTAATACTAGTAGTTTACCTAAAGCATGTCATGTACACGACAACTGATACACGACCAAAACATTTTATGATAATGTAAACAAATATTTGTGAAGGGATTTTATAATTTTATCGAAAAAGCAAATTAAAAGTATGAAATCGAAGCTGTAATCGTTAACAAGTTCTTGTAACTCGTAACTCGTGAGGGTATAACTATATATTTAATTATTAATTTTACATTGAAATACAGCAGTCGTTTACTGAAAAAGATTAATTTTTTATCATTAAAAATTAAAATTAAATGGTAACTTAACGCTTTTCTATTTTGCTCTCCGTTTTTATAGATATTTTTTTCTGCTTTTTGCAATTCATTGCAATCCGATCAAAACGGAACTTGTTCTCTGCTCTAGAAAATATAAACATCCTTCTTTTGGTTTACCTAGACTGAATGGAGTTCCACTTAATCTGTTTAACTGTGCAAAATTTTTAAGTCTTGGAAAATTAATATCCAGGTTAGGGCGTCAAAAGCCATTACGGCAATGTATTTATACAGTAGGGCAATTGGCAAAACTTGGGGTATCAACCCAAGTTTGCATTTGCAAACTTGATTTCAACACAAACACGAAATGACAGACGTACATCGATCAATCGACTTCGCTATGCATAAGAACTCAGAATATATATATACTTTATGGGGTCGGAAATGGATATTGTAGAAATAACAAACGGAAGGACAAACTTAGTACTACCCTTTTTCCACTTTTTGTGGTAAAGGGTATAAAAATACATTAAAATTCCTTTTAGAAAAACACTTTTTAAACTTAAAAAAAATTACTGCGGGACAAACAAACAAACAAACAAACAACCGGAAAGCTATCTGAATTGTACAGTTACAACAATCAAGTACTTAGAAATAAATAAACAAAGAACTAAAATCCAATTTATTTATCGAAATATGACTGATTACAAATTTGAATATAAATCAACTCTGAGTGTTTTTTATTGTTTTCCTTTTATTGGTTTTTTCTTTTGACTCGTTTTTTTGAATATTTTAAATTGGCAAATTTATTTAGGGCAAGGCAGACGGCGGTCAAAATTTTGTATAAGCAAATAATTCTGCTTATTGGTAAAACTTATTCTCTTGGTAAAACGTTTTTACATTCACATCAAATGTAGCCCACCATCAGCCAACTAAATTTTATATTGTTTACGGTGTCACTCACGAGTAAGTTACTGTGTCAGTATTTAAGCTTGATTTCAAATAAATGTAAAGGAATTTAACACAATTTAATAAAATATAACATGAAAAGTTCATTAAGTTACTGAATAATGTTAAGACAACAATGTTTAAGAATTCAAAACGCTTAAATTAAAAAAGAAATATTAAAACATTTTTCTAAAATCTTTTGAAACCAATATTTGTGGTTACATTAAGACTAAAAGAGGTTTCTACTACAATGCTTTAAATAAAAAATCTTATTGAATATTTTATATTTATTGAATATTTTATATATATAGTTATACCCTCACTGTAAATACTGAATGTGCCTTAATTTTTCGGTACCCACTTTAAGAATTTTGAATTATTTGTTTAATTATTCATATTTAATGATTTAATTAAATTAATTAAATTATTATTATTATTAATTAATATTTAATGATAGAGATTATAAAGTGCCAGAAGAGCTTTTGCTGGTAAAAATCTATAGTCATATTTTTGAGGACATCGATGATACAATCGTAACTGGTGAGCATTACCAGGTGCAGGTGCTTAATCGGTTTTTTATTCGTAAGTGTCCAGCATTCCGGTTTTGTTAGGACAGGGCAAATGTTCCCACAGCTTGTGCAAAGATGAAATTTTTAAGAAAGCAGAAATTGCCGTTTCGGAGAGTAGAATTGAAATTTCAGATCGCTAGATGAACCACGCGTTTACGATAAAAACCACAATCTAAAATTTCAAAAAAGAAATCGCTCATTCCGGCCAGATATTCTGCGAGAAACAGTATTGTAAGACGAGCAGAAATTTGAATCATACAAACAGAAATGTGAATCGTGAGGTGGTCATTTGACGAAGATAATTTATTTAGCATAATCTCTTGAGTTTAAATTATTTTGCAATCTCTGTTTCACTTCTAATATTGTTTTGATCAAGTGTTGTGGTACGCAATATAGACATAAAAATACGTTACTTTAATATTATTATTATTTGTTTCATATTAGTTATCAACACTGTTAATTATCATTGAATAAAAGTCTTGTCTGCTTATGTTTGGAAAGGCAAACTTGATTTTACAAAAAAATAAATAAATATGTCAATCGATCAGATATAGTGTCGAAAGAGGTGCTATTGGAAATCAGCAGCAGGCAAAACACCACGCTTACCTCTAAATTCTTCATGTCAATTGAAACAATAAAGTAACTCAAATCAAGAAATCCAATATATGAGGCGATAGAGAATTAAAAAATATAACAAAAAATCAAGTGAAAAAATTGGAGCTCGCCCATATTTTCCGAGTTATGGGGTTCTGAAATTTTCAAATTTTTTAATATATCAATATAGGTAAACATTTTAAAGCTTTTTAAAAAATCTTTAAGGAAATACTAAAATTTTTAAAAAATGCTTAACCCATTAAGAGTCGATGTCATTTTTATATATAAGTAGTACCAACATTTTTTTTTTATTATTTAATTCTCTGTCACCCCAATTTTTGCTTTTTTGATTGGAGTTACTTCACTAAACTAGATTTACACAGACGGTGAAGGGTACATAAGATTCGACATAGCCGAATATAGCACTCTTACTTGTTTTCTAATAAACTTAAGAAATTCGCATTGTGCAGAAAGAATAAAATAAAATGGTAGATTAGGCTTTGATTTTTTTTTTAAATTTAATAATTTTATTACGAAATGAGTAAAAAAATTATATACATAATTTATTTTATGCTCTTCACCACAAGCACAGAGAGTATATGATAATTTAGAAAATTATAAAACTGTAGATTTGTTTATCTGTAAAAAATAGAATCTGAAATTTAATGAACATTCTATTTAGATCTTATGTAAGTCAGACATTTTTATCTAATTAAAACGTCTTCATTCTACGCTTAATTTAAATTCATTTCAATCCTAATATTTACAATTTAATTTATTTTAATTGAAGCCGTGTGGTTGTTGCTTTAAGAGCAACAAAATATTATTTTTTTATCGTGATCTCGTGAACATCTTTACAACAAAAAAGTATATATCAGTGTTATTTGTTGGAGAAAAATATATAAAATTAACTAAGTTTAATGGTATTTTATTATTTCCTCATCTTTCAGTATTCTATGTTTCACGGTCCCAAAAATTTTAAATATGTACTACCAGTACCAAAACCTTTTTTATAAGTTTTCCGAAAAAAGAAAAATAAACATATTAAACATAAACACAAAACATCTGAACAATTTCACAACAGGGTAAAAAAAATCACCTGTTGTGAAATTGTTTAGATTTAATGTGTTTATGTTTAATATGTTTATTTAAATTTAATGTTCTAACGTTTTATTTTACGCCCTTAAATAAGTCGAAAAATAATCGACGAAACGTCGGGTAAAACTGTAATTAAATTGAATTTTTACCAAACTTGACAATTGTAGGCGTAAATAGCTCGATAATTTTTAATATTTTTGCTTCTTGTTCCCTGAAGATGCCACCCATCGAAGTGGCAAAATATTGAAAAAATAATGAACAATACTTTTTTTTTTAAAACTGACCTAATGCTTGAAAACTGACTTAATCACTTTTATATACTTACATACATTACCATTCAAACATTTTTTTTAAATTTATTTTTACAGCTCTAGATGGAATAAAAAGTCGTCCTGGCTTAAAAGAAGTAATTTTACGAAGAGAGTATGTACGAATACCGGCGTACTTGCTAAAACTACACTTGAGGGCTAGTTTTTTAATTTTAATGCTTGAGAGTCTTATTGGTTCATAATGAGTTAACAAATTGTTTTCTATATGTATGGCGCTTGATAGGAATTTTAATAGATCTTTTATGATATTCATACTGTCCCATTCCGCAACAAAGTGTTTGAGATATCACAAAATATTTATTTATAAAAACTTTAGCGATACGTAACTTTAAAAATATGGATTACCGACGCTTTTGCTACTTTACATTTTCCTTTTTAGTCAAATCATATAAATAATAAAATTCATTTTTTAAATTAAATTAAATTTTAAAAGTCGTTTATTAGAGTTTTTTGAGGCTTATAATAGTTTAGGAATATAATTTTAACAATATTTGGTTATTTTAGATTTATTAACCTGTTTTAAGTTTTTATGAATACTGCAGCAAGACTTTATTTTGTTAAATATTTAATTTATTGTATTTTATGAATTTGATAAATATTAGAAATATGTTAAAATATAAAACGTTAAAAATGTTAATAAAACCTGCTATAATCTTAAGTGGTATATTGTTTTTTTTTTTTTCAAAAAATAAGCTTCATATCGACGCCAACTCAATATCAACAGAAAAGTTAATCACAATATATTTAAAAATATATCATGCTTCACAGCACTCCAACTAATTAGTTAACAAATATTGTTTGCAGTTGCAGACATTAACGCTTTAATTATGAATATTAAATGTAACAAAAACAGACAAATAAATATAAAATACAAACTATAATAAATGCTTTCTCTCCCAGGTTTCGGCGAAAAAAGCAAGAGGTGATAACTTGTTGCCGCAGGGTGCATTGCTTGACAAATGGATGTAAATTTAGTTGGTTGGATGCTTAAATCCTTGCAGTGATCAAGGCCACATACACCTACATATGTACGTAACGATGCTTAGTTAAAATTGTTTTTATAAAAACAAACGCATGTCAAGCAAGAAAATAACACAGGTGACGGTTATACAGGCATTAATTGAATAAAGTTTTATAATTTATTTCAATGATTTATTATACCAAGAATTGCTTCTTGGTAGCAAACAAAAATATAAATATATACTCAATTGTTTTTTATTGAGATAAAGTAACGGAATACGTTAATTGACATGAGCAAATCATAAAATAGGCTTTTTGAAAGCGAGTTGCCAAAAAAATAATACAGAAAAGACAAAAAATATAAAAAAATTATGTAAACACACAACAAAAAATAACAATATTTAAAATTAGTTCACGATACATGATCGTGAACATAGTGGTTCTTTTTCTTTACTCTACTTTCCGTGGGATCCAAATTTGTACGAACGGGAACGATCCTTAATTCAAAATTGGGTAAATAAGACCGGTTTTGAAAGAATAAAGGTCTTCTTCTTTATTTATTAAAAGACTTCAAGAAAAGAAGGAGGTTATACAATTCGACTAAATGTTGCTTTTTTTATATTGTGCCTCCAGAACTCAGTCATTTCTGATCCGATTTTGAAAATTTTTGGTAATATGATAGATTATGCTTACAAGTTAGTACCGTTTTAAAAACAGTTCATAATCTTAAAAATTAAAGGGTGTCCCCATACACCATACATATTTTTTACGTGTATTATGAACTGTAAAGGGCGATGTTGTAAAATTTAAAATGACTGCGTATTACTATGGCTCCCAAAAACAAAAAAACTATACAAAAATAAATCTAAAAATTAAAGGGTGCCCCATAGTTGATGTATATTTACTTATATGGGCCTATCTTTTGAACCGTTATAGACTAACGCTTGCAAATTGGACAGAATGTCGATTGCTATGGCCGTTACAGTAACAAGTATTAATATTAAGAATTATAAATTAAAGGGTGCGCCAATAGTTCATTTAATTTTATGTATCTTGCCATACTTTTTAACAGTTATAGACAGACGCTTGGAATTTACAACAAACCTGTATTGGTAAGACCGCTATAACAACAAGTATAAAATATGGATTTGGAAGTTAAAGGATGTTCCATTAGTTGAGGTAATTTCAAGTGTGTGGCCGTACTTTTGAACCGTTATAGACAGAACGCTGAAACTTAAAAGGGACCTGAATTTCTAAGTCCCCTATATCAACGAGTTTATAATTTGAATTTAGAAATAAAAGGGTGTCCCATAATTACTGTAGATTTACTATCTATCTTTTGAACCGTTATAGACAACGCTTATAGTAACAGCTGATAATATTCAAAATCATAAAATAAAGGGCGCACCAATAGTTCATTTAATTTGGTATATGGCCATACTAATATAGTTTTTTATTTGACCTTTTAATTATTTATTTTTTATCTTATTATCCAAGCACAAGGTCTTTTAATTTTTATTTTTAATTTTTGTTGTTGCTTTTTGTGTTCAAATAAATATTTCTTTTTTCTGATGATGCTACACAAGGGAGTAGCGAAATATTGAAAAAATAAAAATTAAAAGACCTTGTGCTTGGACAATAAAATAAAAAATATATGGCCATACTTTTAATCATTTGTAGACAGACGATTGAAATTTACAAAGAACCTGTATTATTAACTCCCCTATAACAACAAGTATAAAATTTGGATTTGGAAATAAACGGGTGTACCAATAGTTGATATAATATGGTGTATGTGGTCCGACTTTTAAACCGTTATAGACAGACAGCTGAAATTTACAAGGGACATGTCCTGCTTAGTCTGCTATAACAAGAAGCTTATAATTTGAATTTAAAAATTAAAGGGTGTCTCTAAAATTAATGTAATTTGTTCTATATGGCCGTATTTTTTTAACCTTAATTTTAGACAGAATGTCTTTTTTGGTATAATAAGAAGTATAAAAATGGTATATTATAATTTAAATAGTTGATATAATCGGATGTATATTGGCAAACTGTTGAACCGTTACAGACAGACGGTTGAAATTTACACAGTACCTGATTGCTAAATCTACTAAAACAGCAAGTATATAATTTGAATTTGGAAATTAAAGAGTGAGCCTATAGTTGCTGCAATTTGATGTATATTGCCAAACTACTGAACAGTTGAAAAAGTATAAAGTTTGGAAATATAAGTGTGTCCCAATAGTTAATGTTACCTAATTTATGTGGCCATACACTTCAGCTGTTATAGGCAGACAGAAGAAATCTGTTTTGAAGTCGGTTTTTTTTAGCAAGAATTATTTAAGTTCTTGATGAAGAAAAAGCTTCACTAAAAGCAAACCTGGATTGAACAATTTTATCAAGAATTACTTATGATATCATTATATTTTATTGAGTCTTTCTTTTAATTATTAATGTACACCGAAAACTGGAACTTATGTAAAAACAAGAAAGAGTGCAATATTCTTCTATGTCGAATCTTATATACTTTTCACCATCTATATAAATCTAGTTAAGTGAAGTAGCTCCAATCAAAAAAGCAAATATTGCGGTAACAGAGAAGTAAAAAAAAATAATAAAAAATGATATTGCATACATATTATTTTACATAAAAATTTTTAATTTAATTAATTTTTAATTTTTTTTTTAATTTTAACGATCTCTTCAAAAGCTTTAAAATGATACCCATATCTATATCTCTATCGCCCCATTTTTTTTATTGGAGTTACTTTATTGTTCCAAATGTCATGAAAAAATTGTAGGTAGGTGTAGTGTTTTGCCTGCTGCCTCGAGGGACATGGAACGATCATGCTGATTTCCAATAGCCCCTTTTTCTGAACTATGTCTGATCGATTGACATTAACACGGACGGACAGACGTACAAAGCTCAAGCGATTTCGCTATGCATAAGAAATTAGAATATATTATATAAATTACACACGGAATGATAAACTTATATGTACCCTTTTTTCCACCTTTTTTGGTGAAGGGTATAATAAGCTTTTAGGTAAGATATGCCGACATTATTGGCACTCTTCAAACGGTGCACAGTAAGGCAGAATCAAAATATTTTGGAAATAACTCAGAAATATGTAAACGGCCAGGCCGATAAAACCCAAATTTCACACGAGTATAGCAGAGCAGAGTATTTGAACTTAAGTTTTAAAGCTGGGTACCATCGACATCCCACGGATGGCGCAATGTGGTCTCAATGTTGAGTACCTCGCACCTGCTTGGCATTTCTTCAATTTTTGTCTGATTTTTAAAAATTGTACAAATGCAGTGGTGTTTGATCCAAAGTTAAGGATTTTATTGCTTTAATCTTTTTAATTAATTTTTAAATATTTACTTACGAACACTCATGGACCGAGAATTTTTATTGTATGATTAATTTCTCCAAGATGCAAGGACAAGTGGGTCGCAATAGTTGGCTTCAGTAGTTTTTTATTGAAATAGTCCATAACATACACATGCCTTTTTATGTATTGGAAAAATATGGAGGTCAATAAATAGCATGTTGATTTATTCCATCACAATTCTTCTTTTTAACAATTACTACTGAGGAAAAGTTGGATACTCGTATAATAAGTCATGTCTGTTTAAATATTCAACCATTTAACTCAATTTCTTTCGTTGTATAATTTTATTTGTGGTTTTTAATATTTATTAAATAATAAATAAAAAAATAAAGGCTGACAGACAGAAAAAATCAACTATAGTGCAAAGTCATAACTTTAAGGAACTAAAAACTTAAACATATAAAAATATCCATAGTTTAATTTTCTATTTTGTGTACTCTACGTAATAAATTTTAAGTTGCAACGACACGCAATATATCATTATCTATTTAAGATTGTATTTAATCTGTTTATTTAAACACTATTTTATTGTTTTAGTATTCTAAGCAAACAAATCTCATGTTTTTATAAATTTTTTTAAGGGTGTTCTGATGATCTGCCTACACAACCATTAAACGCCGGGATTTTTATTAGAAAATTGTAAAAGTTTATTTTTATAATATTTTTCAATAATATTATTAACCCTTATCGGACGCGACTTTTCACACGTTTGATTCTCACCAGGTTGTAGTTATTTTTAACAAATATGAAAAAAAAACAATAGTATGTTATTATACATTTATATTCATTTCTTTTCAGTTTTGTTACAAATTATTTATTTTTTGTACAACTACTACATTTTATTTTTTTTATTTTTATTTTTTTTATTTTTATCATTTTCTTCTTCACTTGAGTATTGTATAGGAACTATAACTCTTCTTTTCTTAGAAAATAACGAAGCGTTATTGCTAAACTCATCACTAGAGCTAAAATCACTTTCAGAAATTTCTTTGATATTTATAATATTTTCTTTATTCATTTTATGGGCAAAAAATAAATTCAGACATTAAAAAAAAGAATTGAAAGTTTATTGCACAAGTTAAATGCTCTGCTGATAACGACAAACTGAAAAGATTCTTATGCTCAAACGGTAACGGTAAATACGTATTTTCAATTGGTAACGGTAAATTGAAGAAATGAATGCATTTTAAAAACAAATCTCATCAATAGACAGTATGTTTCGACATAATTCGCTTTGTCACTTCACACGTGCCATACGACCGTTGCAGAAAAGTACTGTTGTCACGTCAGAGGTGACTTACGACCGATAAGGGTTAAATTCCCAAATTATTATTATATATAAACAAATAAAAGAGCTATACACGGCCATGCCAAATCTTTTATACCCTTTAACATGTAAGTATGTGCATATAACCACATGTACCACACTGCAGATTTCCCATTGAAGAATACTTAAAAAAAAATTACCATAAAATTGTTCTGTTCACGAAAATTTTCAGCCCAATTATGAATATTCTCACGGAATTTCTTTCCCACGGAAAAAATTTTTTTAGAGAAAAGATTCCTCCAATTATGAATTCCGTGGGAATAAAAATATGAAAATGTGGCATCATCATAATTTGAAGGGAGTTTTTTTGTTTATTTCCATATAATTTTTATTTTATAATTTAGAATACCTACTTTTTTCCCCCGAATTGTTTTCCCTTTCCCCAGTCAATCGAAAGGGGAAAAAATTTATAATTGGAGAAAAGGGAAAAGTGAAAAAACTCGCACGGAATTTTTGTTTATAAATGGGCTGTTTATGTTTTGCTTAGGGTTCTTGTCCCAGCTAAGCAACTGTCACTGATATTGATATTGTAGAAATTACAAACGGAATGACAAACTTAGCAGTTAAGAGAAGGCTAAGAACTTTAGAACACGACAGAATCACTTTAATTTGTGTTACGACACAGATTGCATTTAAAGGTTCCGGTTGTTAAAAAAGGTAGAGTAAGTTCGGGGTAATGTGGTATAGTTGATTTCCTCTTGAACTAAGAGCATAGCAATAATGGTGCCAAGCTTAAAAGTTAATTGCTCTCAGCAAACTAAGAGTGCGTGAGTGTATTTATGTTTTTAGTTTTTTTACAAAAAGTAGTTGTAAAAATGAAGCATGGCGTTATAGTTGACATTTTTTGTATGCAATTAAAGCTTTTTTTTTAGTAGAAAAGTGCTTGCTTTAAATATTCATTTTGTTATTTACAAGTCAAAGGTGAGTACTTTTTTTTTTTTAAAGAGTATTTTAAAACTAATCATTATTTTAATAATCCTGTGGGCGGCTAAAGTGGTGTAGTGTAATACATCACACTTATCAGAACAATTGTACCCAAAAAAGGTGAAATTAAAAAAATGTGCAGCGAAAGATATGAAGAAAGCTATTCAAGCTGTTAGAGAGAGCCGAATGGGAATTCTTTTGGCTTCAAAGTCATTTAATGTCCCCCGATACAACGTTGCAACGGATGTTCAGAAGCGAGAAAAGCATTGAGAATCTATTGTCAACTAAACTTGGTCGGCCTTCAACTTTAACTGCATCCATGGAGGTTGAGTTAGTAAAATACTTACTGGAAATGGAGTCGAGGTAATCGGGTTTGACATAGTAGGGTTTGGTATAGTATACCACATTAGCAGACCACAGTATATGTATGGTCTTTTCAAGCTTATTTAAAAAATGAATGAAACTTGATGATCAAAGATCTTCACAACCTCTTTGATATAAAGATAATACTTCAAGTATTTTACCAGCGGAAATCTACCATATTTGAATAAAAACTCTACAAGTTATAGCCAAAAAACTAATGGGTATACCACATTACACGAACTGACTCTATGGTTGCAAAGTCTAAAAAATAATTCACAGTTTGGTAAATAATAACGATAATTCATTTATATAATGAATAAATATTAACTGATTAATAAAATTACGAACAATGCTTTTTTCCTCTGTTTCTATAAAAAACAATAAAAAATAATAATTTTTCTTCAATGTTAGCACCAAAAAAACTAACTTTATATTAATATAAGATGAAGTTAATTGCAAGTAATTAGGAATTAATGCTAAGTTTAATATCGATTCCAAAAATTGACCCTACATCGACTAAATTTTTATTATTATTCATCCATAGTTTTTTATTTCTCCATCAACTATCATTTGAAAGTAGCATAGAGTGCTAAAAAATCACGATCAATCAGCCGTTGTTAAAGGAAGTTTTAAACTAAGTTAAGTGTAAGGTTGTTTGAACAAGAAAAAACCCGCATACATATGTGGAACACTAATGCAATGTAACTAACGGTCGTCTTTTATAACATTTCTTTTTTGCTGCCTTTAATTTTGTTTTTATTAACATTTATTGCGTCAGCATAATAGCCATAATATAAGATAAATACTTTCGTCATTTACTTTTACAATAATAAAGAAAAATAAACAACAACAACAATTACTTGGAACTGTTTCAAGTAAAAAGATATTGACCAAACATTAAAGAGACTTGTTTTGGGGCAATAGGATACGTTTTTATTCATTTTACTTATAAATAAATAGGCACACTTATGCACAAAAGTAATCGACGTTTCGCTGATTCGATGTCTGACAATTAATAAGACTAAATAGTTCTTTGAACTGTTTGCACATTCTTCTAAACAAATTAGCATCTGCATAATTTGTATGTAGTAGTAGTAGCAGGTAAATCGTCTAGGAAAATTACGATTTATATTGCTAAAAAGAAATTCCGGTACGTTATCACCATTTTTAATTTCAATAAAAATGCCTCATTAAGCATTGCACTTCGACTATTTAAAGTAAGCATTTCGATAATAAAGGGTCCGCGAAATAACTTTTTGTTTAATGCTATAAAAAAAACTGATAATTATTTTCTCAAATTTATTTTTTTATTTATTTTATTTGAAAGTACAATCCTTCTGGTTAATAATGGAAAATAACTTCATTCAAATGGCTGCCTCGACTGGCCATGCAGTGGCCTACACTGTGTTTCACCAATGGCTTCACGAATATTGTCCTTTAAAGCGTCAATTGTCTCTGGCTTGTCGACGTAATACTTATCTTTGACGCCACCCGACAAATAATAGTCCAAAGGTGTCAAATCGCAGCTCCGAGTTGGCCAAACAACATCAGCTCTACGGCTGATAATGCGACCTTCAAAAACAGGGCGCAAAACATCGATTGTAGCTTCGGCTGTGTGGCACGTAGCGCCGTCCTGTTGAAACCAAATGTTGCCAATAACGATCGCCATTGACTGTAACGGTCACTCCTTGCTCATTTTCAAAGAAAAATGGCCCAATTATGCCTCAGGTTTTCTGTGCCCCAAATGCGACAATTTTGCTTGTTTACATACCCGTAAAGGTCAAAATGAGCTTCATCTGAAAAAATGATTTTTTTTGACAAAATCAGCATCTTCTGTAAGTCGATCGCAGCCCACTTAGCGAAGCGTTGTTCAAGCGTATACACAACCATATTCCTTTTATTCCTTCCTAATTATCTGTCAAATCAGACACGAGCTAAATGTTACCATTCACGAAATAAGCACTAGTTTAAAAAAAAGTTAGATGGCGGACCCTGTAGCTAGCTTTCCTGTATACGTCGAAAGATTTAAATTGTGACCACGGAATAAAGTTTTCAAAAAGAACAAAAGAAATTGTTTCGAACTGATTTTATACGGCAATTATATACGTTAATGTTTGGGTTCCAAATAACAGATTCATACTCCAAAATCGGTCTAATAAGTGAAGTGTATCATTGTTTCGTTTATTATCTCAGTGAACTGTTTCGCCTATCTCTTTATAAATGCAGGTACTGATTCCAAGTGAATATAGTAGCGTAGAAACTAAATCCTGTGAGAAAAGCACATGCATATACTACTTTAATTTAAAGTTCTTTAAGTTAATTTTACACCACCCATAAAACCTGTTTGAATCCTGTTTTAAGAAGAACCCATCTGCTAATAATTTGCGACTTCAAAAAATCTTCACATCATCTGTGTACATTATAACGACGCAAAACTTAACTACAAACGGCAAATCATTTACGAAAAGTGAAAATAACATAGAGCCAAGGTGGCTTCCTTGAGGGACTCTAGAATTCACAACCAGTTTTTTTAGATAATGTTCTGTTGAAATCAACTCTGCTAATTAAATAAGATTTTAAAAAGCTTAAGGTATTTTCAGTAAAGCCCATCAAATTCAGTTTCTTAAGAAGAAGATTGTGGTTGTAAGTTGTAAAATTTTTGTGACTGTTGAGCAACCTTTTCTAAAACCATTCTGAAGCGGTGACAGCAATGACTGCATTCAATAGCTAAGAAAGTTTGGAAGCACCTTTTAAAAACCTTTGACATGGCGTTTAAGTTCTGTTATAAATATTGTTTTGAGTCTTCTTCTTTCCGATTCTTAAAATGTTTCCCCTCCTGTGTTGTCACTATCACCATAATCAATTGATACTTTAAAATAACATTTAACCTCTGCAATATAAGGTTCTAAAACCTCGTTGAAGGAACCAAACGCTTTGCTTAAAGAAATGCCTACACTGCTAACATCTGTAACGACAGCTTGCAATATTTATTCTTTAGCCGGTGACAAGGCCATTTTCTCGTTAGGTCCTCCTCTAGTTATTTTCTTTGATGACATTAAAATATAAATTCCAAAAGAAGACAATTAAAATCTACAAAATTAATAAAGTGATGCCATTAGTGGTGCTGCATATGAAAGGCGTCCCAATATATTTACATTATATTACATAAATGCATTGGACAGATTTTTACCTGCAGCATAAACAAAAGCAGCCACTCTTATTTAAAATAAAGAAAATCTATTTTTCTTTCGCCATGACTTCACATATTTTATTGGTGGCCCAGCACTATGTAAATTATTAGGCAGCTGCTCCTAAAGCTTATTTGCAACTGTCAGTTCTTGTGCACAATTTCACAGGAAACTTTTGCTCAACTGTGGGTGTAGAGCAAAAAAAATCCGTCATTAGCTCCTTTTACATTGTATTTATTTTATTTATATTCGTCCTGTAAAATTAAATTACACAGACTTACTCGATTTTGACTGCGGTGATTAGACGATATTATATGGTGGTGTGAAAACTTCGTTAAGTGTTCAATCGGCTTGTGATCTGATCTGATCTGATATGTGGCTGAGGTACTACTAATACGTGTGAAGTGGTGTATTAGGATACTTGGCACTTCAATAAGTGATAAGCAATGGTATTGTTTAGCTTACGTGAACTTCTTACTTAATTTTATTTTAAAATATTTAATAATTGTTTTTTAATGTGCAAACAGCACATTACAGGCGATCAACTCGTCTAAAAAATTTATATGAAAAGCACTCATTTTTTGAGTTATTTCCATATAAATTTTTCAGACCAGTTGATCTCCTGTAATATAGAAGCAGCATTTAAGTCTTTTCCCAATCAGGATTCGAAATGCGGATATTATAAATAAATTAAAAGTTAATTATATACTTATACTTTTAGCCTTTTGAACCGTAATAGATAGACAATAAATTTTCAACATCAAATAATAAAAACTTTTATCTTATTACAATTAAGTTACGACCGATATTTGGTACGCAATCTTTAGTGTGTGAGTCTGACTCTCACTTTAACGCTTTATTTAATTGCAGTCTGACGCTATATGCCTATAATGACGTGATAACGTTGATTAGAATGGTTACACTTAGAACTATTTTAAGTTATTCTAGAAGAGTGAATATTTAATTTGTAAAAATATATCTTAATGATAGATTTAGTTCAAACACCACTTTTTATGCCTTAGCTGCAGCCTTTGTCAACCGGAATATAATATCCCCAAAAATGATTTCATTAATCATAATCGAAAAATTTACGAATACTTCCCAGCAAAAAATTAGACATTACCTTAAAAACTACTTGCCATATAAAGACTTACTTTTGTGGTTACCATATTTTCTTACTCGCTTCCAAAACACATTACATTAGTTTCCAAAAAAGGAAGTAGTAACGGAACTAGTTCTTTATATTAAAAATGACTACCGTAGTAAATGTACTCATTATTTCCTACTGTAAATAATGTAATCGATTATCAGTAATTGCTTATAAAAGTCTCATGCCTTGTTAAAATCATTAAGTTGGCAATCTAGTTGGGAAGTACTTCTGCCAAAAATGCTTAATTCCACACTCGATTACCTTTTCAAATTTTTTTTGCTGGGTTAGATAACAAAAACTCTTCCGTAGGCAGATAAAAAGGAAGTGTCCTATTATTTCTCTCAAACCAAATTTAGTATATCGATAGCTCGAATGTAAAAAGGCCTAACTAACAACAAATTCAAAATCGATTTTTTAATTGATTATTATAAATGCCGATAAGTCTTGACAAAATTGTACACTTCTGCGATTAAAAGTGACTAAGTGTAAAAGACGTAATTACAAATTTGTTTTTGTAACAAAATGTAAAGAAGACAGTTGCTTTTAAAATGTTTTTGAGATTAGCATTTAAAATTAAAAATAAAAAACTGCGTTAAAAATGTTTAATGTTTATGGTTTTCGTTTCATAAAGGTTTTTGCTTTTCTATAAAACTATATATTTTTGATGAGTTATGACTTTTTGCATTTTTACTAACGATATGGAAGTTGTACCTCCAATCTTTTATTTACACCGAGTTTAAACACGTCAATTTTTCTTGCAGCAATTTTGATTTTTGTATGTGGGAAAAAGAGAAATAAAATGATTCTACACTCTTTTCTCTTCCATGCAGCACAAAAATCAAAATTGCTGCAAGAAAAATTGACGTGTGTGAACCCGGTGTTATTTCGTTGGCATTTTCCACCAGGCCTATTTTTTATTTTTTACGTATAATTTTTATTTATTTGCATCACTGTATATTAACATTTATGTATATTAAAGTATTTCCACATACGTATGCTCAAATAGGCACGTACATAAGTTCAAACATAAGTATGTTTATATATATATATATTTTAATTTTTTTATAATCTATACTTAAAAGACGTAGCGATGCATAGAAAAACTTTTCTGTTTCTTTCGTTTTAAAAAACCCCCCAAAAAATATTATTGATAGATTGCAAGTTATTGGCCGCTAGTTTCCGTCGTGACCTGCGTTATGCAAAATGTGAAAAATTTTCCTTAAACAACATAAAAAAAGAAATAAGAAAATTAAAGTTTTGTCTTTTCAGTGCAAATAAATGAATAGTTTAAAATAAAACACAGCAACTAAAAAGTACTTTTTGATATTTGAAATAAAAATAAAGCTGCTTTATGCTAAACAAAAACTGTCGAAAATCACAATTAATCTATTAATTTCGTATAATTGATTATCTTTCATGATAAATTAAAAAATCCATATTTCATAGCTGAGACAATATTTGCATCATCTATCATTAAATATTATTCTGTTGATTATTAAAATTGTATTACAACATTTAAAAAAGTTGGCTGCAGGATACAAATAAAATCCATATTTAAAATGCTTGTTTAAATGATTATTAAACGATATTTTTTAAACTTTGTGAAAAGCACCAACCTGTTCGATGTATAAAGCATCAACAAAGTCTATATCCCGCGGTTAACAGTTACAGCGAATGCTAATTTGTTACATGCAAACTGGCTACGTATTTCACCACCATTTTTTTTAACCTTCCGCTCTGCTTGATATCATCAAGAATCAAATATATAATGAGCTTCTAGAATAATGTTGAGCGTTCCATCGACATTATTTTGGTGCATTTTATGATAAATTAAAAGTTTCTAATCATTCATTATTCATGGTTATTTCGGTAGTGAATGTTAATTATGTGGATTAATTAATGGATTACTAAAATAATATATATAATTTCTTTTTAAGTTGAGGATAGACAAAAACTAAGTTATAACTATGGATGAAATGGAAGATTTTTTATAGGACCAGCAGTTAGGGGTTGACCCCTAATTATGCAACGAATTGAGCCAAAACTAGGAAATTAGGTTATGAGAAGGAGCATAGAGGGAATAGTGCTTTTAGACATTTGATTTGATTTAAACTTTTGCACACTGAACTCTGCAGTTAGTTTATTTCACATACGAAATGTTCGGCAAAAACCGCAGGGTTGCGCTTTTGATGAAAAATGTGTTCCACCTAAAAAATTACTGTTTTCGGGATAAAATAGTGAAACACATCCAACGATGAGCTTCTTCGTTCTCTCCTGAACGCGATAAAGTAACTTTGAAATAGTCTTAAAAGCACCGGCCCATACATGAGAGTTTCAAAAACCTAGGCACTTGGGTGCTTATTTTGCGACTTAAAAATTATGCTTGTTTTACCGAACATCACATTGAATCTTCATGTTATATATCTTAGTACTATAGCGAATATATTTTAGTGCTGTCTAGCATCTTTCACTTGATTCGGGAAAAACTTTAATTCAGAAGAATATAATAGAGTTTCTAAAAAAAAGCATAAGTATCGTAAATTTTAAATTTATATGTGAACGTATTTGCATAATAGTTCCGGAAAAGGAAGAAGGACTTGTATCCTCCTGGCTCGCTTTTTAAAAATATAAATATCCTATTTTACCATATGGTTTTAAATTTTAATAAAAATTATTCAGTCTTTTAGCCTTGATTAACGTGTCAAGAAAACAATTAGGATTCGCTACAAGATTAAATGTTTGTGAAAATCTGCACTCAGTGACATATGGCCATGTGAGAATTATGGTTTATTTGCCTACCATCTTGAATGAAGGATGAAGTTTAGGCTACAGGACCAATGAAGCGTGATTAAGGCTGAAATCTCAGCCATTAAAAGGGCGGTTTGCAGGATGGGGCACCATAGGATATACGTAGAGGATATCCGGATCTGTCTACACGACCTGTAGATTGGTCCGTGAATGCCGGACATCTCTAGATGAGATGGCGAGACATTCTTACCTGGAAAATTTTGTGTGGCGGCACATTTGGGCATACCCGGGAACATAGTTGCGGGCGAACTCGTTAGATCTGGAACTCGGCTGAGAGACCGGTAGATAGTTTCACTGGTGAGAGTCCCGCTAAGCTGCTGTTGGGCTTTATTTCAGCCGGAATTTTTTTTGGGGCCGCGCAGACTAGATTGTTTGACGAGGTCATCTGCACGGTTTCGAGGTCATTAAAGCCTCATTATGATAGTAGGAGATCTGCAAATCTGCTGCGGTTTCCTCGAGAACAGGTGGGCATACTGGCGGCTGTTCTGACAGGGCAATGTGTTATCGGTACCCATGCTAGGATACTGAATCTTTCACACCATAACTACTGTGGAAGTTTTAAGTATGAGGAAGAAGAAGAAATGGTGGACCATTTGCTCTGCCATTGTCCAGCTCTTTCTGGAGACAGAAGGTCCATTTTCGGCAGCCCTGGACTGCATGGGCCTGCAGACCTATCGGTTTGTGATGTTGTTAGGATTAGTTAGTTAGTTTTCGGGGCGGTTTTGGGATGAATCTTGATGGTAACTTGACCTGAATTGATCCTTTGCACATCCCTTTCCGAAAACACAATGAAGCCATTTAGGACCCAAGTGAGTCGGTTTTTTCATGCCGCCAGCCTGTGTAACCTAACCTAAACATCTTGAATCAACCTTTTGGCTGCATCGTTCCTTACACATATTTTTATAGGTTCTTAAAAGTTTTACAAGTATGTGGATTCGGCGGCTGGCATTGGTATGACAGTTATCCCCTTACTATCTGACGAGTGGCGTGTTATTTTCTAATTTGAGTCACTCCTGCTATACTTTACTATTTGCGCGATGAAACAACAATGTTAACTAACAAATTTATTTAAAAACACAATTTTTAAAGCCACACCCATATTTTTAATAAACAGGATTTTAACTATATTTGCCAAACAAAACGAAAGCAAATCAAAAACAGGGAAAACATTTATTAAGTAAGTTAATTGTCAAAAAAATGCAACGTCTTGGACTAAAATTGGTTGCGTACTACGTATGCTCATACATACAAACGCTTGTTTTTAGACCCTTCACCACAGGCAGAAAAGATTGTATCTAAGTTTGTCGTTCCGTGTGTAATTTCTACAATATCCATTTCCGATCCCATAAAATATAAATATTCTAAATTCTTATGCATAGCGAAGTCGATTGCGCGACGTCCGTCTGTCCTTCCGTGTTAGTGTTGAAAATAACTATGTCAATCGATCAGATACAGTATCGAAAGAGGTGCTATTGGAAATCAGCATGATCGGTCCATGTCCTTCGAGGCAAAACACCTCGCCTGCCCCTAATTTTTGCATATTATTTGGAACAAACTGAATTTACTGAAGGAACTCCAATCAATAAAAAAATATACATAGATAGAAACTAAAAAAAACAAGAAAAAAAAAACATCAGGTAAAAAAATTGCGCTCGCCCATATTTTCCGAGTTATGGGCCTCTGAACTTGTCATAGAAAAGTACGATTGTGCACCATATATTTTTCAATATAACAATGTGCGTATCATTTTGAAGCTTTTAAAGGGATCTTTAAGGAAATACTATTATTTTTAAATGCTTAACCCACTTAGAACCGGTTAAATTTTTATGTAAAATTATGGATAGCAGTGAATTTTTCTTTTTATTGCTTAACTGTCTGTCAGCCTTTTTTTTTCTGGAGTTACTTATTATCGGAAGAGGTTAACACAGCACTCTTACTATTTTTATTTGAAATCAAATATTTTTAAAATACTGTTGTTATAACTTTCGGTAAAAACCGTCATCTCTGGCTGTATACTTGGTACGTTTGGCCAGCGCTTTCGATGTGATAACATCATTTTCAAGATACGTTTTTGTTAGTACTGCAGAGATAGTGTTAAAAATAGATAGTGTCAAGAATAATAAGTGGTGGGTTTAGGAACTTTTGTCCGTTTAAATGGTATTATACAGGAAGATTGCATGATATCTGTCATGTTTATTGGGGTAAATAGTTTAATTTTATTAGTAGATAAGAGAGTGTGACCATCTGTGGGTGTTTTTCTTTTGTAAGAGTGTTTTAATAATTTGAGTAACGTAAAAATCGTGTCAGAAGTTGTGTCCACCTGTGTGTAAATAATGTCTCCGTTAAACGGAGAAGAATGTCTAGTCTTTGCACTTTTTTAACTGGGTGTAATACTGTCATACATTCATCTATTTCCCTTGATTCTTGTTCGTATGTGTTAAGCTGTATTGCGAAATTGGAGTCTTCCCTTTCTGTTTGTATGATCGTATGTTTTCTATAAACCTTGTTTTATATATTTGTCCTGTTTGTCCGATGTATGTACGGTTGCAGGTGTAAGTAAGTCTGTATACTCCGCTGGTACTAAATTTATCGGTTATTTCTGTAGATGTTTTGAGATTGATGCGTAGAGAGTTGCTCGTTTTTAGTGCTGTCTGTAAACCTTCTTTATGGAAAAGGTTAGTTAATCTATATATTTCTGGTCTTGTGTCGTCGTGTTGTATCGATTGTTTCCTTGTCTTCTTTCTTCTTGTTTTTGGTGTCGAATTGTTTGAGTAGTTTATTCTTATTCTAATTATTTAATTTTAACTTTTTTTTTTTAAATTATAAAGTTGTTAGTCTATCTTGTTAAAAGGAGTAAGTAAAGTAATGCAGTCTTTTAATAGCTCATTGTGTAATAAAAAATTAAAATTCATTTATAAAGCACTTCAGTGCTTTGTTTACAAGCAGTGCTATTAAAGCGAAGATAAACATTTCGGTGACGATTAAAGGGACAAGCAGAAACCCCTGTAATATTGCTACCAGTATATTTTTATTTTTTTCCTATAATCGACATACATCCTAAACAGCAGAAAAACTAATATTGTATTAGACATCTTAAAAATATATCTTCCGTGTTACACTCTATTAAAATGTGTTACAAATATTTACATACTCTTTTCATAGTTGCTGTATTAAGCACATTTTTCATTGTGTTCAGGATGCAGGAAAAGACTTTTTTCTTCATTTAATAATTAACATATTTGCTAATAAGATATTTACATCCAACACCATATTTTAATTACTTGGGAAATTATGTGCCATTATGTAATAGAAGTCTGTATGCTAGTTTTAAAATTACAAAAAAAAAAAAAAAAATAATTAATTATACTTTTTTAGTGTTATATTGTGATGTATTTCTGATTTATAAAGTTCTGCCCTTTTTTTATTCCTTAATGTTTGAAAATTTAATATCAAATATATTTGTATAACAATCTTTGTACTTCATTTTATTATTCATTATTAAAAGATTGCTGGCAGTAAAGAAGTAAGAACGTGGCGCACAACGATTCCTTGGTGCTACCTCCTAAATATAAGAAGAAAGTCTGTATAGATCTGTAAATGTTTTCACGAAACTATCTAAAACTTAAACGAGGTAGGCTTTTCGCTACTGCCCCTCCATACTGTTACAAGATGGTGTGTATTAAAAAAAAGAAGACTTTAAAAATTTATACACAGAGAAAAGAAATTTGTTATAAGAACCGAATTTGTTGCCAATCGAATTTTGTCGGTTGTGCTTCGAAGTGCTTCTTCCACGAACAACTTTCGTTGGATTTTGCTCGTCTTTGACGACCCACACGGTCGATTGTTGTTTCGTTTCGGGCTCATACGCATAGATCCATGATTCGTCACCTGTGACGATCTTATAAACGACTTTTGAAGCACCGCAATCGTATTTTTGCAACATTTCTTTGCACCAATCGACACGAGCCTTTTTTTGAGCGACTTTCAAATTGTGCGGGATCCAACGAAAACAAACCTTTTTTACGGCCAGGTGTTCATGCAGTATCGAATGTATGCTGGTGGAAGAAATGTCCAGAGATGTCTTTATCTCTCGGTATGTCCCACGTCGATCTTGCATTATGAGTTCACGCACGGCATCAATGTTCTCTGGCACAACAGCCGTTTTTGGACGACCTTCACGGAATTCGTCTTTGAGCGAGCTTCGGCCACGATTAAATTCATTATACCAATTTTTCACAGTGCTATAGGATGGTGCTTCATCGCCATACAAAGATTTAAGTTCATCCATGCACTCTTGTCGTGATAATCCACATCGAAAGTTGTGAAAAATTATGGCACGAAAATGTTCACGAGTTAATTCCATTTTTTTCTACATTAATTTTTTCAAGTCACTGT
Source organism: Gymnosoma rotundatum (assembly GCA_916610165.2). Taxonomy (NCBI): domain Eukaryota; kingdom Metazoa; phylum Arthropoda; class Insecta; order Diptera; family Tachinidae; genus Gymnosoma; species Gymnosoma rotundatum. Next base: position 68,780,553 of record OU744338.1, on the reverse strand, counting down.
AAACAATACAAATAATGGTCGTACGTCAAAACGTTTTGAGTGCGATTATGCTTAAAAATGACAAACTTTCCAATGGAAATGTCAGATTGCACTTGGCAGCACTCAGTGTTGCCAGGCCAGAAATATATATAGCAGCCCTCGTACCTTATAAATTTCATGATTCGAACCATTGAATGCAGCTTTCTTCATCCTCTACATCATGATTTCTTCTTTTCCACATAGTTTCTTCAACTTGCTATCCCATACCACACGTTTTGCGCTGCGAAATAAATTAAATATTATAAAACTACTTTTATATATAAATGTCTTTCTGAGATAATTTTGTACTTACCATTTACCAATATTAGAGAACTTTTTACCACTTTTAATAAATCTTTTTATTTTTGAACTAAAATGTTTTTGATTTTTGTAATGTGTACAAATTTTATTTATATTGTGTCAAACATTTTTCTGTTTCAGAATATACAATCGAGTTTTATGATTCTTACTTCCAAAATTTGATTTGCAGTAGTAATGTACTGAATAAGTTTAGTAGATTCCTCCATTTAATAGAATAGATTTTAGTAAAGACACAAATCGGTCATGTTAACTTTTCTAAGAGGTGTTAAAACTAACATTTAGAAGCAAATAGCATCTGTTAGCTTTAAGTATAAAAAATAAATCAAGACTATAAATTATTAATGATAAAAATCAAATTATTATATTAGTAATTGAATTTTTAACGTATCAAGCGAATTGTTACCAAACTTTTTTCTGTGTGTATTCGAGACTTGATTTTATATAATTTTATAGGCAAGGATTAAGAACTTAGAACCATGTGTATGATGCGTCATGCTATAAGAAAAAGTTTGGATACAAAAACTGTCAAGATAATGAACAGATTTGTGCTTGCTCCCTCCACTACAGTTACGGGAATGTTAAAAAAAATAAAAAATCTAATTATAATAACATCATTAACAATAAGAGAAACAATTATATGGAAAACGAAAAATAAATGTGGATTATTTGAAATATGAGATTGAAAAAGTCCATAAATCTGCTTTGTAATTAGCCGCGGTGGTAATTATTTTTGCTACGTCTATTAATTTCAGATAAGAGTGAATGATGCGACATATTAATATCCTCATTAGGGATAAGCGATCCCGTGATTTTTGAGGAACATAGTTACCAGTGAACGTGATTTTTAAATAACCGTTCTTTTAAATAGTTACGGTGATCACCGTTTGCAGTTATTCTTATATTTAAACATACATGTTTATATAGGAAGAATATAATACTAAGTAAATTTTTATACAAACTGTAATTATAATGGAAAATGTATTTTGGTCTCTACATTAAAAACAGCTGTAATTAAATTTACCCAAAGTTATAGAATTCGGTAACACTGATTGATTATAGGTTCAAATAAAAGAAGCACACAACATTTTTTGTTTTTTTTTTTTTTTGCTACATATGGATGTATGTATGTATGAAGTTTGGAAAAAAAATAGTCGTTGTTAATAAGCAGAAGCAAGAAAAACCAACACAGCAAAGAAGCTGCATTGATATACATTTGAAAGAGTCAAAAGTACTTGTATTTCTCTTTCACAAAGTAAAATTAAAATTAAGTTTGTATGTGTGCAAATATAAAAGAACGTTCTTACGCGGAACTGTTATTTGATCAACTCAGTCACTGTAGTGACCAGTGATTTTTTAACCACAGTGATTTAATCACAGGTACTAAAATATCGCTCATCTCTAATCCTCATTAACAACAATTGGTAAAACATATAAACAATCTGAACAGCTTAAACAAATTTTCCGTTCGAAAATATCAGAAACCATAGAATTATAATGATGATTCCGAGAAAAGTTTTGCAACACAATCAGGGTATAAAACCTTTGTGAGTGAAAATTTTTTATTAAACGACTGATAATTACGATTAATACATAATTTAAGAACACTACGTGCACCAATCTCAAGTTCTTTAGCTACCGTAGGAGAAATGGTGAACCACACAGAGAATCCATATAGCTGTACAGGCCTGATGCTTACCTTGTATATCAAAAGCTTTGACCTCTGACTTAGGTATTTGTTATTCAACAAACAAACAGTTTGGTAAACATATTTTTAGTTTTATGAGCCTAACTTATTGCACGCAGAGAAACAACAGTCTCAATAACCATATTATGTTCCTTGTAAGAATGTACAGTTGCGGGGAACACATTATAGTTGTTTTCTACAAAACTTCAGTCCCGACAAACATTTTTTACTTATTAAAAATAAAATAATTTATTTAACAATAATATAAAAATATCACTCAAAGTATGATTAACAGCAAACAATAAAATAAAAAGTTAAGAAAAACCTTTCAAAACAGTTGAAATAAATATAATTCTTTATATGTATTTGTATTTTAGGCACAATTGTAAAACCATTCACATATCTTTAATTTAAGCTGTCGTAAAGACATCAACAATAATTAATAATATGTGACAAAATATATCACCGCAGATGCAAGATAAAATTATTAGAAATTTTGGATAAATGTGGAGTCAGTTCCGAATCACTATTACGTATTGATTGATATCTTCAATACGAGAATATAACGTTACATCTTAAATGGAATTTATAAAGATAAGATGCTATTATTTGGCCTTATAAAGAATATTTATTGTATAAATGATTCTTATAGCTTATGTGTTTAAGCCTTACAAATACTGTTCACATATAACAAACAAGTAAATGAATTTTATGTAAATTTTTGTTTTTAAATAATTTTTGTGAAAAATTATTAATAAAGAATAATTCTATTACATCAGGAAATCATTGCATTCAATTGTTTAACATGACAATTTCAACTATGTTATATTATTTTGATTTAATCATTTAATGTTCATATTTAAACATAATATTTATATTTAAACATAATTATTTTTATACTTTACCATGTTACGCTAGACAAATATATGATTGCAAGATCAACTATATAATTATTATATGCTAACTATATTATACAACCATAGTATGTTAGATTATGGTTACCTCAAGCATATTTTTTCTTTGCGTGTGCCATTCATGCATGGTCCTTAAATTTTAAGAGCTTACTAAAAGTAACACCAAGATATTTAAACTTGTCTTTAAGGGGAATTGTTTAAAGTACAGAGGCTAAGATAGAGAACAATATTTACACTTATCGTCGAGTCTTTATTATTATGGCAACTGCCCGTTTTTGCTTTTTTAAAAAATCATGGTGGTTAAATTAAGTAGCACTTCAATGTCTATGTAGTTACTTTTTGTATTTTTGTTTCCGTTTTTCATCCTGCATTCTTTACGAAAGGGATGCATCCGAAAATCTAGCTTACGATCAAATATGATACCAAGCTCTAAGAATTCAGTTACTAATTCTATGAGAATTTTGTAGCCTAGAAATTAAATCCTGTGAGTAATGCAAATGCTTACACTTCTTTCAGTGTAAGCCCATTAATTGTACACCAATCATAAAACCTGTTTAAATCCTGTTGAAAAAAGAATGCATTTGCTGACAATTTGTAACTTTAAAAAATATTCACATCATCTGCGTACATTAACACATCGTAACACTTAATTACACACGGCAAATCATTTATAAAAAGTGATAATAACATAGGGCCAAGGTTGCTTCCTTAAAGGACTTCAGAATTTACAACGTTTTTTTGAAGGATATTTCACTAAAGTCAACTTTTTGCCTTCTGCTAATTAAAAAAGATTTTATTCAGCTTAAAGTATTTTCAGTAAAGCCCATTAAATCTAGTTTTTTAAGAGTAAGATTGTGGTTGTAAGCTGTAAAATACTCGTATTTTTGACTGTTGAGCAACCTTTTCTGAAACCATGCTGAAGCGGTTACAGCAATGACTGTATTCTAAGCAAAGAAAGTTAGATGGACGTTTTTAAAAATTCTTCAATGTTGCGTTTAACATATCTATGTCCCATAAACTCATTACGTTTATCTTGTTTCCTGATTTACAAAATGGAATAATGCAAGAACAATTCAAAAATTAAGGGTATATTGAACATGATTCATAATGGTGTGGATACGGTATAAGCACAATTAGTTAGGAAACAAGCTTGAAAGCCGTAAGGTCCTCTATATACAGATGGTCTTATGAATATATACAACACATGTTGCACTTCTTCGTATCTTTTCAAGAAATATTAAATATGTTCAATTCACATAAAATGTATTTCAAAGAACAAGGCACTGACGAATGCTATAAGAATGAAGTGTAGACTAATTGTAAACATAAGAAAATATTGCCTCTATATGTTAATTTATAATATCAAACAGGTCTTAATTTATTTGCCGTATTCACAAGCTCTGCTAAGGTGTAGGTAGTATTGCATACTACCTTTTGTTTACTTCTTTGTGAACAACCATTGTATCAATGTGCCATTGTACATTGTACTTCATACGTCAAAAACTAAATAAGAAGAAGAAAAGTGCTATTCATCATTTGTTATTTGTAAGCCAAATGGGGGAGAAAACAGAAAAAAGTAAATTAATAAATTTTTTGTGTGAAAAATATAGTTTCGATATATTAATGGCTGACTCAAGTAAGTTTTAACCGTTTTCCTTATTTTGTTTACATATTTTAAATGAAAAAAATTATTACAGGTGATGAAGAAGATCAGGATGAAATTCAAAACATTTTTAGGATGAACCTAATGTACCTGCTCTCCAGTCGCAGAAGTATACATTTAGGGCTACCAAAATCATCATTATAGCATAATCGTGTTTTAAGATATTTTGATGAAAACAGATTTCTTCATATCATACGACTACGGCCAGAGGAATTTGCCTATATATTCAACCTTATAAAAAATGACGATGTTTTTCACACAATTGGCGAAAGGCTCCAACTACGCATTGACTTGCAGCTTAAAATTGTACTTTACTGCTTGAGATCTTCAGGAAATGGTGCTTGTGTTCGTAAGGTAGCATCTCTTTTTGGTATAGGTGATGGCGGTACCATACAAAATGTTAGAAATCGAGTCATTAAAGCAATATTAAATCTTAAAGAAGAGTTTTTATATTGGCAGAGAACAAACCTTAAGATATGTTTCCAATATACCCACTCCTACTATATACAACAGAAATGACTTATTCCACTTTCTAATAAATCAGTCAAATCAATAAATTAAATAAATAAAACTAATAAAAATATCTTTTAATTCAATTAAATTTAATATAATTCACACATGAACACAAAAATAATAATTCATTTAAACATAAAACATTTAAACAAATACAACGTTTGAAAAACATATGAAAAAAAGTACTAAGTGTTGAATCGCATGTTTGCATGAAAATTACCAACAACACAGCTAGCACCGTTGTATTTTTTTAGCACTTAGCACGTACTAGGGGGCTTGTGAATAGGGCAATTATATTTTTATCACTTATTACACTTTCATAAGTTTATAGTAAAGGATGTATCTGTTTTGTTTTCACAAATTACATATCGCTGGTCTCATGTAGAAAGGCCCTAACTCGTATATTTGTAAATTTAAAAAAACATAATAGAAACTGTATTTATTATAATTCTATATTAAAAATGTAAATACTTATAAAACCGTTATTTGTGCATTCATATTTTGTGTCATGGTGTACCTGTGTGAAATGTATTGGAATCACGCAAAAGCTCAATTTCGTAAAAATTCGAGTAAAAGCTTTTCTACATGAGACCAGCGATATGTATGTATTAGTGTAGTGTTCCTACGTTTCAATTAAATTGCATCCATTTCAAACAAAATTCATTTTTTGTTTTGCAAAAAAAAAGTTTTGTAATACAAAAAAATTAAATAATTTAAAAAAAAACAAAAAGTAAACTATTTTTGCGATTATTGAAACAGGACTGAAGCCCATGACAAAGAAATTTATATTATTAGGCATTAAATTTATAATTATTTACAGGAGGAGAAGAGTAAAATTTGGTGGCGTTTGGGTTTAACTAAAAAATCCAACCAAAGATTTTCTAAATTACTATATTTTTTATATTTTTTATACCCCTCACAATAAATAGTAGAAAATGGGTATAACTAAGTCGACTGAGCGATGTCCGTCTATCCGTCTGTGTTCAAGTTGAAATCAACTTTGCGAAGGCAATAGATGAGCTAGACAAAATTTAAATACACCAATCGATCGGGCATAGTGTCGAGAGAGGTGCTATGGGTATTCAGCAAGATCGGTTCATGCCCTTAGGGCAGCGGGCAAAACACCACGCCTAGCTCTTATATTTCCATATCATTTGAAACAATGAAGGAACTCCAATAAAAAAACAAATATATGGTGCGATAGACAAGTAAAAAATAAGATAAAACATGAAGTGGAAAATTGGCGATCGCCCATGTTTTCCGACTTACGGGTTCCCAAAAATTTCAAATCTTTAAAATATCAGTATGAGTATCATTTGAAAGTTTTTAAAGAGATCGTTGCCTTGGCAAACTTGATTTCAACACTAACACGGACAGACGTACATCGCTCAATCGCCTTAGCTATGCATAAGAACTCAGAATTATATATTTTATGGGGTCGGAAATGGATATTGTACAAATTGCAAACGGAACGACAATTTAAGATATATCATTTTTAAACTTTTTGTGGAAATAATTATATCTGTATCAAAATACAGGGGGGTTACTCTGTATTTCGATTCGAAAAGATAATCATTCGAATTTCTACGGCTTAAACATTGTGTTTCGAAAGTGTTTTCTTTCGAATCGAATTACAGAGTAACCTCCCAGACATAATTATTATAGACTTACTGCCGATATCACCAAATGCGAACGAACGCTTCTTTCGCATACGTACATTGAAATGTTCGTTCGCATTTAGAGAAACCGGCAGCGATTTTTGACATTAATTTAGGCGTACTTTTTTAAATAAAATCTGACAACCCTAGTCGACAGTAGTCTCTTTTTATAAGTACGGCTTATACTTAACAGTACAACAAATTATATTCTCAAAAATTATGTTTAAAAGCTCAAAAACAGGTAAGTAAATGTCAATAGTTAATAGCGCAGAACTTAGTAATGAGAAAGTATGCAGGTCGAAAAATGCAAATCAAAGTGTTGTTAAAAAGACCCAGAACATAGTGATCACTATAATTGCGACTTGTATTATGAGTTCAATCTTAACACTAGTGGAGTAATTTTTAAATTTAAGAATAATTTAAGATATTGTTTACAACCTTTGTTCACCTAATAGATCCATTATCATATAAGGAAATATTTGTGCCAGAGGAAAATTATAAATTTATTTGCAAAAATATCTGAAAAAAAAACTTAGCTGCGACAATCTCAAAAATAAATCAAACAAAATAACTATTAATTTTCATTTATTTTGTTAGAAAACAACGGACATAAAATTAAGACGTTGTTATAAATAAAAATCTGCAAAAAAAGTAATAATAAAACATAAATGACATTCAATTCGCTTCCAATAAGATGCAACTCTTATTAATTGAAATGAAAAGACCGCAACCTTTGTTGTGACAAGTATGAGTCACATGTGGTTCACATACTGGAAGAAAAATATGTAACGTATATTTCTACGTATCTTTATCCTTCATTATTTATGAAGGCGAAATTCTAGAACTTACTTCTTTGGTAGGTTTAACGCAAGAGCACGCTGTTAGATTTGAGCAAACCCCTTTAGTTTGTTTCGTGTCCTAGGGGAATTTAGTTTTCCTTAACCTAAGGAAAAAAAGAAAATAGTGTAAAACAAAAGGTGTAATATATCATTTTTCTTTTATTTAATACTTTCTTATGTATACAATAAAGCGGACAGACGTAGAACTCTTGACGGTAGAAAAACAATTGCAGCACCATAGTCAACGAAGATCTCACTGGGCGACACCCAGATATCCTCAGGTAAGGCACTATTTAAGGTTTAGTGAAACTTAGATGATTTACGGTAGACGTACTTATGTATAAGGGTCCATAGACACAACATTCCTTTTGAGACTTCAATACTGTTTTGTATTTTTATTGGCCGTGTCGGGTGGCTATAAAGTATGCTAACTTCATCTCCATGTTTCAATTACCTCCTCGTTGCTGGTTGCGTCAAGTAATACAACAGAGAATGTGAGTTTTATACGAAATAAGTGGTATGACAAAAAATTTATTTTTTGGAATAATTGAAATTAATCGCATGACAAGAGTAAGCGAAAAATATGTTTCACAACGAAATATTTCATTTAAAAGAAGAAAACCTTATTATTTGCAATAAAAAAAAAAAGAAACTATTAAAAATATTTTATTACTTTGCAACTAGCGGTCTTTATGCTTAGTGTAAGTGAGATTGCGCTAGTAAGCACGTGACAATAAGTTGAGATACCATGAAAAGCTAAATGAGATTAAGACAATAAATGTTAGCAATTAGAGATATTGTTGAATTGAAAAAATATTATCAAAATACCTATCTGGAATTAGAAAGAAATTTGCATGTGAGTCTGCAGTAAACTACGTAATAACTAGATGGAAAAAAAGTTGAAAAAAATAAAATTGTTGGAATTTTTTTGGACTTTAAAAGAGCGTTTAAAAACATTGACAGGCATGTTCTTTTAAGGAAACTATATAACTACGGCGTCCGGGATACAGAGTTAAAATGGTTTGAAAAATACTTAACAGAAAGGAAGCAAATAACAAAAGTAAACAACGTGCAATTAAATTCAATTATTAATGATTATGGTTTGCCACAAGGATCAATTCTGGAAGCATTGTTATTTATAATATATATAAATGATTTACTGGAAATACTGGACAAAAGTTAAATAATTCTATATGTAGATGAAACACTTATATTTACGGAAGGCGCATCGATTCAACAATGCTATGATAATCTTACTCAGGATATGGATAATGTTAACAAGTGGTTGAATATGTGTTTCGGCATTTCATTTAGTTAAAATCCATTTTTTGTTTAACTTTTTTATTTTTTAAATTTAATTAATTCATTCCTTTTAACTTTTTTGTAAATGTCATTTAAATAAATTAAATTTTGCCCCCCAAAAAAAATGTCAAGTACGCTGGGGAAATTTTAACGTTAAAAAAATGAAATTTGCCAACCATTCAAATTATAAATCAAATATCATTCCTGTAATAAACAAGAATACGACCGGTTGTGTACTTTTTTCGATTGCGAATTTAGCTATTTTTTTAATCAGTGCCCTTAGATTGGTTATCAAAAACAATTAATCCTAAAAGTTTGCATAAAAACAAAAAATCCTTTTTTTTGGTTGTGCAAACAGTCTTTAAAAATTATTAAAGACAAACAATGAATAAGCTTAAATAACACGAAAATAAAAAAAAATATTAGAAAATAATGCAAATATTAACCACATTTTTTAAATAAACAACCAGGCAATCGAAAAAGTGGATAAAATAAAATATTTAGGAATTATTATTGATAAAGAATTAAAATTTAACTTATATACTCGTATAATTAGCTTTTTCAAAAGAATAAAAAACAGATACAAGTAATAACGGCAATAAAAATATATAATACTATAATTAAACCACATTTCGAATTAGGGTCTACAATATTATATTCATGCTGCATTACACAACAGATAGACCGATTTCAAAATAGAGCAATGCGAAGCATACTAAAATGCAATAGATACACTTCAATAAACTTTATGCTTGAATCGTTAAAATGGCTGAACATTAGACAACACTCAACACTCTAAATTTTATACAGAAAATAAAACGCGGAGAAGCACCAGAATATTTAACAGAACAAATAGCATATGTCAGAGAAGCACAACCGTACCAGTTAAGAAATATGCACAACTTTAGAATTAAAAGAGTACCTTCAACTGCAATGCAGCGAAATCTTTTTTATAAAGGATTAAAACTTTACAAAACATTACCAAATTATATAAATATTGAGAATAATCAGAATCAATTAAAAAACAAATTTTACATTTTGTGATGTATTATCTAAATTAAAGCTTTATAAATCAATTTCAAATTAAGAAGTAACAAATTGTACATAATGTATAAAAGAGTATTTTTACTACTAATAAAGATCACTAATTAAAAAATATATATAGAATAACGGCGGAAGTATAAAAAATAACTCATTTTTGTTTGATATGAAAATTTATTATTTGGAATCTTTGTTATGCTTATATTCGGTAATTGTTATCAATGAAAGTATACAAACAAAAAGGACTTAACATTAATATATAAAATAAAAACCAGACCAAATAAATCTGTATTTGTCGGCAGTATTTATTGTTATTTGCAAGAATATATTACAGATCCAAAATTGCTTGTGTGACTAAAGAACTACTTTTCGTTTTTCAACTATATGTTTTAATCTTGACAGAAGTACTTTACAACATATAGAAAAGGTATTGAGAACATTACGGCTTGTTTTAATGTGATACAATATTTTTATTTGCCAAAAGGTATTTGGAAATATTGATAACTTATTCCTGTAACTTTAAAGCAAATAGACATTGCTGTAATATAAAACTTAAACGGAGCTTTTGCTTTAGCATTTACAAAATTAATTGAAGCAATCAATTCCAAGGGGAACTAGTCTTCTAACAACAGTTACGGACAAAATAAAGGGTTGCTTTGGATTAATAAAAAAAATTAAAATGGTCAAAAATGATCCCCCATAACAACAGGTTTCGTGGTTATTTAGCAACCGATTTACTTTGTGTTTGCGGAAGTCGTTTTGTTAACATTGGCATTTTCCTTGGAGATAATCTAATTAGATTTTTCTCCCGTCTCCCTGTCCCGGTGGAAAGTTAGCCGACTAGCTCAGTTCTTTTTGGGTTTTAAAAAGAACTAAAAATTCTTTTACCATCGAAAGAAATTAGAGTTTGATACATTAAGTCGATTTTTTGTACCAGAGTCAGGAAATCTGCTTCGAGTTTTAAAAGAGTGTGAAATTAGTGTGAAATTTCGATAAAGGGAATAGCGATACGATTACTAGTAAATTTCGTCACTGTCGACCTTAATACCAGCGCAGATCAAAGTATCTGTCACATTTCACAGTGGTTTGAAAATTATTAATTTTGGACATAATTCGGTATATTCCAGATGCAAAGCAGAGGTATTTCTGCAGAGCTGAGAATGGTCGGCGCGAAAAGAAATCATTACAATAATACATATAAATCTAGAAGTCATAAGCTATTTAAGCCACAGGAGCTTCCGAAACCGCTACTATTTAAAATTTTTATCTGATTTTATATGTGACAATTAACAAGTAAGAGTGCTAAATTCGGAGCTTTGTAGCTCGGAAAATATGGGCGAGCGCACATTTTCTCACTTGCTGTTTTTTCTTATTTTTTAACTATCGCCCCATATAATTATATTTTTGATTGGAGTTACTTTATTGACCAAATAACAAAAAAATATTAAAAGTAGGCGTGGTGTGTTGCCTGCTGCCTAGAAGGACATTGACCGATTATGATGATTTTCAATAGCACCTCTTTTGACACTATATCTGACGGATTGACATATTTATTTTTTCAGTAACAAGGACGGGCAGATGGTCAGACGGACAGACGGACATCGCTCAATCGACTTCTATATGCATAAGAACTCAGAATTATATGGGGTCGGACATGGATATTGTAGAAATTACACACGGAATGATAAACTTTTTTCAGTTTTTGTGGTGAAGCGTAAAATAAACTTTATATGACATTTCCAAGTTACCCAAATTTTTTTTAATTTTCTTAAATTTAAAATAGACGAATTTGTTTTAACCATTTATTCCACAGTTCTGTAGAGTGTAAAAAACGTTCCATTTAAGAAAATAAAATGTGCTGACAACATTTTTATAAATTGGGTCCTTTCACATCTGTATCTATAGTTTCTCTACAAAATGGAATATTTTTACGAAAAACAAGTATTCTATTTGTAATCAAGGTTCTAAGGAATCTCCTCACAAAATTTTGTTCAAATCTATCCAGCAACTTTTACGTGATGCGAACACAGACAGACAGAAAAAATTCCAAAAATAGGTATTTTGTATTATATATTGATTACTATCTACCCAACAACAAAATTTTCCAAAAATGTTTCATGTATAGAAATTACCCCATTACAGTCTTCACGCGAAGAAAAACATGGTTGAGGTAACCATATTCTAAGAGCAACATATTATGGTTGTATTATATGGTCGTTAACAAATCATAGTGTTGTTACATTTAATAATAATAAATATGATCGTGCAACCATATTGTTATCTAGCATAACAATAACATGGTAAAATCTAAAAATAATTATGTTAAAATATAAACATTAAATGGTTATTGAAAAACATAAATTTACAAAAAAGGCCTTTATTTGCTTATTGTGCTTAAAACACAAAAATAAAGATTTATGTGCTTACACACATACCTATACGTACATATGTATATTTCAACTATTTTTGAAATGTTTTGCTTACCATTTTATTTGTTTTCATATATTGTATATTATTTTTACTTATTTAGTTTGTACATAAATTTGTATTTTTTCCATTTTCTCTTAAAATTAAAACAATTTCAACTTTAATCTAAGAAGAAATAACTAAACTGATAGAAAAGCATTCTGTCAAGACCTAGAACAATATATTTTTAAGCGCAAACATTGTTTTGGTTGCTTTTAATCATACTCTGATTAATAAAAATATATTATGGTTAAATATATATAATATTATTTTTAATAAGTTAAAAAACTCTAGTTGTGGTTTAAATTTTTTTACGTTAAACCAACCACGTTGTATTTCTTGAGCGCAATAACCATATAATGGTTAAATATAAACAAAAACGTGTTTATCGTGACAAAAGTATTTTTGAAAACAACTATAATTTGTTTTCTGCAACTTTACAATGTTACAAAGAACATATTATGTTTATTGTGACCATATCACAACCATGTTTTTTCTTTGCGTGTTATTATATGTATAGATAAATTTAGACTGATTGTGAAACAGATTTAATTTCCATAAACATAAGCAAAAAAGTCAAATTTTATTCTAATTTAGTAGCAAATTAGTACCGGCTTTCAATTTAGAAAAAATGCAAATGTGTTAGGGAAAAATTGTGAATGCTTGGCTTCGGTCATCTATGTCTTAATCAATACGATATTATTTAAAAGCTTTAATTCAATAATTTAGTTTTTATCTTTACTTCTACGAGACAAAAGAGTCTCAGCTAAAAATGTTCTAGACAATGTCTTCAAGCTTGAGCATGTGATTTGATTTTTGAAATTAAATTTTATATTTTCTAAAAAGTTCCATTAGATTTTTTCTTTGCGAAATGGATTTTGTATTAGCTGTTCCGATTAATTTATATTTGAATATATTTATAGCAGCTGTTAAAATTTTTTATTTCAAAAGCGTTAACTTTTTTTGGTCATATTTTTGTTAAAAAGAACAAAAATTTATTAAAATGTTGATGACATTTTATGAAAGTTATTCTGGAGTAAATGCATATGCAAAGAAAGAGTCTCAACAAATATGAAGGTTTAATACTGTAACACACTAAAAGACTTTTATGACGCAGGTTTATATTTACTTTTTATTTAACATTTAACATAAATAATTTGAAATATTAATGTTTATTTGACGTATATAATTAATTTTCTTGTCTAATTTAATATGCATTAGGTCAGTTTAAAAAAAAAATGTGTGTTATTATTATACCCTTCACCACAAAAAGTGAAAAGGGTAAAACTAAGTTTTTCATACGGTTTGTAATTTCTACAATATCCATCGCAAACCCCATAAACTACATATGTACATATACGTATGCACATGCGATAGCGATTGAGCCATGAATTGAATTTTATAATAAGTTTCATGGCGAAATAATACAGGTGGTCTCGATGGCGAATTTATCACTTTTGCCGTAAACGCTAAATGTCAAACTCCATACATAAAAAATGTGTATATATTTTTTTTTATATGGTGTTTGACATTTTACGTTTGCGGCGAAAATTATGAATTCGCCATTGCGACCACCTAGTATATTTTCGCCATGATAAGTTTCTTATTACTTTAAACTTACTTAAAGCTCTAAGCCCACATATTTATGTGGGAAAATGCTTTACCAACAAGTTAACATGAATTGCTTAAATGTTCCAAATTCGGATCAAGTTTCAACACGCGCACACATAAATTTGCTATGTTGCAATATGATTTCGCAATACAAGTTCGATGTACTTAAAATATTGTTACGTTTTTCCCTTTTAGAACAAACGTACGGATTCTTTTGATTGCAAATACCACTGTGGCTTATTATTCTGATTCTTTCTTTATGGCTTTCTCTGGCTATACTTCTTGATCCTACCGGTCTTGTGAACCCTTGGTCTCGTATTTACTAAACATGCTTTATTACTACAAACGCAGCCATCCACGGTACACTACTGTGTGTCTCCGGCGAGACATTAAATACTCGATGCCTTGTTTTTAGTAACCTTAACCACCCACAGACATCTCTACTACTCCCATTCTCCAAGCCAGTCCCAATTCCTTTTAATCCAATAACCACAACACACGTCTGCCATACACTGTTGTTATGCTGTTGCACTTCCCTGTGCTAACCGTTTCCGTTCTTACTTTTTATTATAGAGGGATTCTTGACAATTATCTGTTACTCTTATATTAAATTAGACGTCTTAACTAAATTATCTCCCATGGCTTTCACACAATGATTGTCTTTTGCCTCTTGGGAGGTTTGTACTGCTTCTCAATTTTTAATTGCTTACAACAATTATTATTTTTCGTTGCATGCATGTCCGAATGCGGTATCGAACCCACGATTGTCTGTTTTGCAGCACGCACCTCTACCAACGCAACCATTGAGGTTGCTCAGCTTTTGTTGGCTAATTGTGGTATTATTCTATACACACACCATTAGTTGAATTAACTTAGTCACCGCGCTCATACGGAAACAACAACAGGGGTTGCCAGATTTTTTTTTATTCCTAACAATATGTCAAACGTAAATATTAAGATGCTATCTTAGATTCACATCACATCATTGATAAAAATGTTACAAACAATTAGAAACATTTAATTATTTACTATTTTTCAATGCACTAAGCGTCTGTAACACTGCAACACATTTTCAGTATCAGCCCCTTTGTTGTTCGAACTCTAATTACCGACGTTTTTAATTATATATGTATATATATATATATATAAATATATATATATATATATATATATATATATATATATATATATATATATATAAATTAAAGGTAATAAGGTATATGCAGGTGAAACAAAAAATAAAATAAAAACTAGAATATCTAGACATAAATCTGATCAAAAATACAGAGACATTAAAATACAGAAAAAACTGCATTATCTTCCCATGGAGTCAGAATTAATCATTATCCAAACTTTAAAGATGCATCAGTTTTGGCTTTAAATTTTTGTCTTTTGGTTTTTTGAAGCTTTTGAGTTACCTCAGCCAACTTCACTTTCTAACGTACTGTCAAAATTGGATTTTACAATTGCTAAACTTTTATGCCGCGCTATTATGGTTTGCTTCACACATTTTATATGCACATGAGAATTTTTGACAGATAAGTAGATTGCGCGTTACGCACTAATTTAGTGTGACAAATTTTTTAATTTATTGATGTGTTTGAAAACACTAAATATTAATACTTTTGTTTTCTGTTTCCTGAAGATGCCAATCAACGTGTGGGGAAATTTGAAATATAATAAACAATAAAAACTAACCTAGTGCTTAATAAATTAGAAAGATAAAATAAAAATTAATTAATAATTTTCTTACAAAATTTTCTTGAGCTGCTTAAAAAAATAATTAAATAAAAGTCCTTGTTAAATGTCTTAAAACAAATCGTACCCTTAATATCAGTATTCGACATTTTTTGGGAATACCTTTTAATTTTTTTTTTAAATAATTTTAACAATTTCGAATCGAAAATAAGTCGTACGCTAATATTATTTTCCGTACATAAACTCATGCATGAATACATTGTCGCATCTCTTTTTACAACTCACTCAATATAATGTATAAGTTATAAATATATTTCATGAAAATCTTTCGCTAATATTGAAAATAACTTATTTTAAAATTCTAAAACCTTTGTGTTTTTTACGTATATTAAACTTTATCTCGGCGGCCTAGAGATGTTACAAATCATGTTGCGCAGTCACAAAAAATAAAAAATTTTAATGACTGCAACAAATCTTAAATCATTTAAAAGTATATTTTTACAGTATGGCTTAAGGCTTCTTTGATGTGTAGTTTACTTTTTTTTATTGGATATCAACCTGTATTCTTGATCCGACATAAATGCCAGTCATATAATTTTAACTGCTGTTTAGATGTAGAGCACAGTGGTTATTTGCAGTTGAGGAATAAGAGTTCAATTAACTAATTGTGTGAATTTGAACTTTAGTAATCGGTATACATTAGAAATTTCTCTAATTTAAATTTGAGCAATATAATTACACTGTACAACAAAATCAAATTTTTTCAAAAATTACAAGGTCCGGGCTATAAATTCTGATAGAGGAGACAAAAAAAAGATATACGTGTATCGGCGTTTTGAAAGTTTACATCTGGATTTCATTTGAGAGGGGGTTAAAGTTTCCCAGCTCTGTCACATTCTTATTGTTAAACGGCATAAGAAACCATGTGACCCTTACATTTTAGGTAAAAAATGTGTTCAGCAAATTTATGTAAAATGTTACGGAGAACATTTTTGTAGAAATGTTAACCCTCTAACTCTTCAAGATATGGGTCTTTTTTGTCCTTCTTTTAAAAAAGAGCAAAAAACACCATTAAAACAGAGTTTTAGAGGCTTAAAATGTTCCACAAAAATGTTACCCGTTAAATTTTACTATAAGTCCCTGAATACACCAAAAAGGAAAATTCAACCATAAAGTCAGAAATAAGACGCAACAAAAGAGAGCTTAGGGTTTATTTCGCATTTATTAAGAATTTTGTTTTAAAGCAAATTTGGATATCATTAATTACATTTTTTTAGCTCTAGGCAATTCCACTTCATTATCATACAGTGTCCAGCATATTTCAGCGATAAGCGAATGATAGCGCTCTTCAATGGGTGCGCATGTCTGATGAAATTTTTCACCATGCTCATCAGATTCTGTTGACCACTGGTTCTCAAAGTAATCCATATGGGAATATAAAAAATTAATTTTTGTTGACATATGAACGCAATAAAAGGTTCCTGTTTCAGCGATGGTTCCATCAACATAATGACTAGGACTTCGAAGTTGTAGCACAGGTACTGGGAGTTCGTCAGAATGCGGAAATGGCAGCATGGCTGATGGCACAGTTTTGTATACAAAACTCTTTCGCCTATATCTATTCAATTTTAATATGGAAATATTTTGGAACACGTAGCACGTAGCGTCATTATGTTCACCTGGATCTAACCACCGCATAGGAATACCAAACTGCATTTTTTAAAATAAGAAAAAAAACATCAAGATCGTTAAGGAAATAGCATTAAGAGCTGATGAAATTTTTATGTAAAATAATATATATGCAGTACCAATTTTTTTTTAAATCTCTGTCACCCCAATATTTGCTTTTTTATTGGAATTACTTCACTGAACTAGATTTACATATACTATATGGTGAAGGGTATATAAGATTCGGCATAGACAAATATAGCGCTCTTACTTGTTATTAACAATCTTTAAGGGGAAAAATAATTTTGCGAAGTAATTGAAAATGTATTTATGGCCTCAATAAGGTGTTGTTTTATCATTATTCTGGCTGAAAACAATTATTTTACGATTATAAAAAATACAGATTCAAGGGGAATACGTACTCATGTAATAAATGCCTAGGACCACTACTTCATAGAATTAAGTATTCTTCACATAATTTATATCCAAAACGGGAACTGAAAACAAATTTTTTTGGTTTTTGTTTTAAATGTAAATTGTATGTAGAAATTATCGTTACTAATCTGTTAGTAAAATAAGCCTTTGCTGAATATGGTTAACACCATCGTTAATCGTTCTAGTTGCCAATAATGGAAGGAATCGCCTCGTTGATGGAACACTAAAATAATTTATAGAAAATATTTTAAAGCTTTTTCAAGTTTTAACAGTTTGTTATTCTAGTACCTGGTTTTATTTAGGGACATTCCCAAATTTGTGGAATTTTAACAACCAAATTGACCTGGGGTGGAATCGTTACATCCGTGAACGTACAACACGTACCGTAAAAATACGTTTTTCGGATTATGACATACGTTAACGAATGGTAATTAACAATAACGCAGATTATAACATACGTTATCGTATACATGAACGTACATTTTTTACGAACTGTCATACGTTAACAAAACTTAGTTCGAATAAGATGAAAAATGCAACAAATTCGCAAAAAAAAAAATGCGAATTAAACAAATTTAATTTTAGTTTATGATAAAGTTATTATTACAATAAGTTAAATCTAAGATTCATGAATGAACACAAAAATTTGGCAAAAAACATGCTTCCTAATTGGGCATATTAAAATCTAATGCTAACAGACTATAGGATGAGTTTTCCAAGTGTATGAACGCACTAGCACCACCAGTTAATGAGGTTATAATTTAAAAATAGGAAATTCGCAATTTATATTTTTGCAAGAAAATATTTATATTTATAATTTTGGCTGATCAAAAATAGGTATCAAGCAAATAAAAAAGTTTTTTTTTTAATTGAAAAACCAGAATGAAGGAAGCCTTTATGAAGAAAAGCTGCTGGTGCCAAGTGAAGAAGTGTTAATTGAAGCAGCAGTCCTTGAATCGAGCGCTATAGGCAAAAAATCGGTTTTGACCTTTGGAAACAACAAAATTTGAAAAACTAACCAGCCTGAATATTCTTTCTTTAGCTTTAGAATATTTTAATTTCAAAACTATTGTGACTCATTCAAAAAATTACGATCAGTTTACAATCGTTTGTCATAATGCCATTTAGTTCATACGATTAACGTATCACGTAATTTTTTTCGTACGATTGTCGATACGAACACGGATGTAACGATTCCACCCCTGATTTATCATACAATTTAATTGCTTTTTCAAATTTGTTATTCTAAATGAAACATTTTCCTTTTAAATTTCAATTGATTTTTTTTATATTTACCTGCTTTTTTGGTCTATGGACATTTTCTAATTGGTTTTTTCTAAAACAGATTTTTTAAAACCACAATTATTATCCCTTTTCACACGTAATAAAAGGTATATAAAAGGGCAGTAAGTAATAACAATTTTCGTAAGATAAATGTAAAAGCATTCATTCGCTTATCGCTGAAATATGCTGGACATTGTATGATAATGAAGTGGAATTGCCTAGAGATAAAAAAAATGTAATTAATGCTATCCAAATTTGCTTTAAAACAATATTCTTAATAAATGCGAAATTAACCCTAAGCTCTCTTTTGTTGCGTCTTATTTCTGACTTTATGGTTGAATTTTCCTTTTTGGTGTATTCAGGGACTTATAGTAAAATTTAACGGGTAACATTTTTGTGGAACATTTTAAGCCTCTAAAACTCTGTTTTAATGGTGTTTTTTGCTCTTTTTTTAAAGAAGGACAAAAAAGACCCATATCTTGAGGAGGTAGAGGGTTAACATTTTTACAAAAATGTTCTCCGTAACATTTTTCATAAATTTGCTGAACACATTTTTTACCTAAAATGTAAGGGTCACATGGTTTCTTATGCCGTTTTACAATAAGAATGTGCCAGAGCTGGGAAATTTTAACCCCCTCTCAAATGAAATCCAGATGTAAACTTTCAAAACGCCGATACACGTATATCATTTTTTTGTCTCCTCTATCAGAATTTATAGCCCGGACCTTGTAATTTTTTGGTGTGTTGTACAGTGTTATTTAAAGCTGACGAAAAAAGACTTTTTAACAAACGTTTGTAAAAATTGTAATTAACTTTTGCTTGGAGTAAGTATATTCTAAAGGCCGTTATAGACTTATATTTTCTAGAATTAAAAATGGGATAGTTAAAAATTCCTTTTCAGTTTAAGTACTTTAGAACAAGTACAAACGATAAAAAAAAACAAGTAAGAGTGTTATATTCGGCTATGCCGAATTTTATATGGCCTTCTCATCGGATTTTAATGGGTTAAGCATTTTAAAAAAATTTAGTATTTCCTGAAAGATCTTGTCAATAGCTTTAAAATGATACCCATACTGATATCTTAAAAAATATGGAGCACAATCGTCCTTTCAGAGGCCCATAGCGCGAAAAATATGGGTGAGCGCCAATTTTTTCACGTGATGTTTATATTTTATTTTTTTCTGTCGCTCCATACATTTCTTTTTTTTACATTTAGAATTAACTCTGAAAATGTACACATATGTATGTCTTCTGTACAATAAATTTTAGGATTTTCTATAGACGCTGAGATTTTGGACGTATATGGCCATGCCTTTAAAATAGTTAAAACAACATTCAATAATGACTGTCTCGATAGTAACTTGATAACCGAAATAGAATGTATTGCTATATAGGGCAAAAGGTATCTATTACCATTTCCGCTTAAATGCAAAATAAAAAATAAAATAAATAAAAGTAAAATTTAAAACAAAAGGGTAGCCTATACTTGGTACGGAACTCTCTGCATGTGAGTCTAATTCGCGCTTGGCAAATTTGTTATTGCTGAGATTTATTAAATTTTTTCTCGTATTTCCCACTATAATTATCACTGTTTGTCATCGTAAATGCAGACAGCAATCATAAATTTTTTATTCAGTACGACTTTGAATTTCAATATTTTCTGCGTGTACTAAAAAGCTAATGCCATGTTGTATTCTTAATGCGAAGAACCAAATAAAGAAAAAAAAAAAACATCTAAACAACCTTAAATTCTTTGGATCTAAACTTAATTGAAGTGTTTTTTTTTCTCTGTTATTTTGTTTCATAAAAAATACGAATATAACTTACTTTGACGCTATTAGAACACACAGTGAGATGTGAAATTTAATTTGGCATATCACTTTCTTATACGAGTATCGTATAGCTCATATCTCAATAAATTTAAAACAAAATAACAAAACAGTTACGCCTGCATTCATAGCTCGTTCCACAAAAACAAGTTGTATTACTTCGTCTAAAAATTTTTAGTTTTTTAATGATTTACATTTAATATTGAGAACCTATAAAAGGTGCCCAAAAACTTTACAGCAGATATGTGGAGAATACAACAACTTAAGTTTTTTCAAGCATAGAATAAAGCTGTTCGTAGTGCTTGAGAGCCAACGAACTAAGAAAGCAATCTGTTTTATCTCTTGAATGCCTGACCTAAAATGTACACTGAATGTACCTTTGACGAATATTTTATAGGCCTGTTAAGGTTTGGGTTGATACTTTAGGCATGACTATTTTATGAACTATTTAAACTGCCGGTCATTACTTTTTTTAATCTTATATTGGCTCTTACTGAGTGCATCTAGATTAACGAAACTTGGTACAAAAATCTGTTATGGTCATAGGCTATTAGAGTTGGAAAACAAGCAAAATCGGAAAAAGGAGAAAGAAGTTCCCCTTAGAAGAGCTAAACCTATCTCTGGAAAATACAATTTTTTTTTTAATTTCAGGTCTTTTTGTGGGCGGAAATAAAATATTATTTAAAAACAGAATGTAATTATTAAATGAAATGGGTTACATACGCCTTAAAACTCTAAAAAGTAATTTATATGGGCAGGAGAAGATATCCCTCCAATCCCTGCCCCAAAACGTCTGTATGAAAAATTTTTTTATTATTTTTTTTGCCTATAATGAATATTAAATTTTATAGGAATTAAATGTTCGTTATTAATCTTTCCAATGCCTTATTTTTGTAACTTGTTACTTTATAGTATTTTATTTATCTGAAAATAATTAATTTATTCATAATATAACTCATTTATGAACGTAACGGTATATTTTATTTAAAATAGTTACCGCGATGAAGATCACTCTCAAAAACCTTTTCACTTTTTTACAAAAAAAATAACAAAAAAATCTTTTTTTCAATGTCGTGGGAAATTTTGTAGCATTAAAATTTTAAACAAAATTTTTCTAAAACAAGTAGCTGCAAATATATCCTTTTACTGGAAAAAAAAAACAATACAAAATCTTTATTTATCTAGCCCTAAAAATTATATTGCAAGCCTTTTAAAATCGTATAAAGTCAACAAAAATAGAAAAAGGTAAAATTAAAAAAAAACGGCTCAAAAATGGGCAAAATTTTTTTTCTAAAAACGTATGCAACCTTTGCTGATTTTAACAGTGTCTCAAAACGACAAATCTCCAGCAAAAGCCTTGAAAGTTTACTATAAGATGCAGAATTTTGTTATCTATCCACCTGCGTACTTAAATTTCTGCTTTTCTCAAAATTAATTTTTGGCCTTATGTCTGGCTAGATTGGCAAAATACCCCCCTATGGTGTCGCCAGACAATTCGAACAATGAAAGAAATATTTTTTAAGGTTTCTAGTTTTAATTGATTGAAAAAAATAGAAAACAATTTTAGGCGTATTGCCCGTTCTTTTTTCCTTGCACAAATAACGAAAATTTTATATCTATAGTTAATTTTAAGACACCCTATACAAAATCGATTTTAAATTCCTTTTTAAAAACTGGAAAAACTTCTACAAGATCTGTGTAATATCCATCAAAGAAATACAGAAGAAATAAAGTCATAGTGTGCTTTTTGTGTTTGTTTTTAACCTGTTACTGCCATCCCTAAATTAGCGCGTAAAGCACAAGATAACTGTCAAAATTTCTCATGTTCATACAAAATGTATGAAGCATCCCTAAATAGCACGGCGTCAACGCTTAGCAATTGGAAAATCCAATTTTGACAGTGCGTTAGGAAGTAAAGTTGGCTGCTTGTTGGTTTGTTTTGTTTTGTTATGGCTGAAAAGTAATGACAATTTAGTTATTTTTAAGGCAATCTAGCGGTTTTATCTCTGTTTTTATTTTTATACAGCGGGTTTCATAAAATAAAATTAGTTAACATTACTGTTAAAGACACAAAGTTGACGTTGTTATTTAGGGATGACATTCTAGGGCAAAAGCTATGAATTACATTGCTTTGCGTCTTACGCGCTAATTTAGGGATGGCAGTTAATATTTTAGTTTGGGTCTTAAGTAGAAATCTGACTGTGTTTTTGAAATTAAACTGCTTTGAAAATGTGGTGTATTGTTGACCTTTTAATTTTTGATAAATGATTTAATGTCTTTGCTCGGCTTAAGGTCGAGTGGATAAGTGTTTACTGCACAATATATACGTGCTTTTTCAAACATTGATAGTTTAATGTAATTGTGTTTAATTTAAAAATTTTCCCCTGAAGATGAATAACGAAGCTATTCAAAATATTGGGAATAAAAATTAAATGAAATAAAATTAACAAAGTGTTTTAATTACCCAAAAACGACCTTAAGCCGAACAAAGAATTTAAATCATTTATCATTAAACTGCTTTATGAAATGTTCTTAAGTTTTTAAAAATATATATAGAAGTTTCCTAAAAGCTAAATTACTAACATAAGATGTACATTCGACATTGAATTTTTGTGTAGAATTTCGTAAAAGACGACATTTTATAAATATTTGAATTCTATAAAATTTAAAAATTATTCAAATTTAATTTTGCATTATAAATACTCTGGCGACCTTTTCAAAAAAGCGTATTACGCACTAAATTCGATTTTAAAGTTATAAATCGCTCTTGATGTAAATAACCATAAAACTTTTTTCTAGGACAAAGCGGTTATAAGATATACAAAGTTGGATTTTATCCAAGAATTCTTTTTTTCAGAGAGTAATGAAAGTGGAATATTTAGTTTAGATTGAGCTAATTCTTAAAAATATTAACATTCTTTAAGTAAACGTAAAAATCGATTAAGCTTTCGTTATTGAAAAATGTAACCGTTATTTAAAACGAAGGATAAGCTTTGAGCTGAAGTTGTAATGAAGTTCTATCTATTTTACATTGCAAGCCAATAAAATATTTTTTAAATGCATTGAAAAAGTTTTTAAAAGGAAGACAAACCAAAAACGATTATTTTGTAAATCGATTTATTTCCATCAGTTATTTATTATTTTGTTTTAAAGAGGGATTATTATTGACACGGTTCACACACAAGTCGTTATTTTTTATTATACCGAGTTAGCATTTTATGGTTGTTTTTAAAAAAATCTTCAAAGTGATTCTTTTTATACTACCCAAGATAAATAATCAGCTGAGCGTTTGAAAACAGCCAAACGCCAGGAAAGCGACTTGTTTAAAAAACAAAAGCGCAGAAAGCAAACGTTTGATCTCCGACTGCTTTTACAATTATCTTCGAAACATATTTAGCGCAGCCTAACGATGAAAAAATAATGCAAATATTTTATCTTTTATGTTTCGTAAAAATATGTCATGCGAAGAAAATGTAGATACAAATGTGAAATGTTTTTTTCTTTAATTCATAACACGCTAACGAAGAAGACTCTCATACGGCTGCTGAGATGATCAAAAATAACTCGAAAAAGTTTCGTATTTGATTAAAAGTAAGATTAAAAGCAGTATCGAAAATAAGTCGAAAACGCGGGTCATAAGGGACTTGTTCAGATAATTCGCGTCTAGGGAACCATTTTCTCGCAGCAAAACAATCATTTTCGGCTCTAAAACGAGAACATAAACGATTATTTTAATGGTGTAGAAGATTCAAGAATCTATATGAGTTTAAATCATACAAAAAAAACACTTATTTTCTTTTTATTAACTGACTTCAATTGAATGTTGTTTTTTTATGTTTGAACCTGCAGAAGTCAGTCATTTCTAAACTGATTTTGAAAATTTTTTGCAATTTGTAGATTATGCACCGTTTTAAAAACAGTTAAAAATTAAAGGGTGCCCCCATACAACATATAAGTTTTTTAAGTGTATTATGAACTGTAAAGGGCACTTTTTTAAAATTTAAAATTGACTTATATGGGCCTCTCTTTTGCACCGTTATAGACAAAGGCTTAAAAATTGCCAAGATTGTCGATTGTTATGCCGCAGCAAATATTAATATTGAAAAATATAAATTAAAGGGTGCCCCAATAGTTTACTTAATTTGATGCATAAGGCTATACTTTTGAACAGTTGTAGACAGACAGTTGCAACGTACAAGAGATCTGTATTGCTTAGAAATTAATGGGTGTTCCCTTAATTGGTGGAAATTGATTTATATGGGCCTATTTTTTGAACCGTTATAGACAAATGCTTGCAAATTGAGCAGAATGGCGATTGCTATGACCGTTATAGTTCCAAGTATTAAAATAATAATTATAAATTTTAGGGTACCCCAATAGTGCATTTAACTTGATGAATGAGGCCATACTTTTGAACAATTGTAGAGAGACGTTTATTTTTAAATACACATTTGTTCTCCTGATGATGCCACACAAACGAGTAGCGAAATATCGCAAATTAAAAAAATATATAGACCAATATTTAACAAATAAAATAAAATCTGTACGTAAATTATTCATTTCAATCAGCAGCACTTACAGCATCGACTATTACTTTGGACTTCCTTTTAAAATACAAGTTCCTATAAGTAAATTTTTTATTTATAAGTAACTTTATTAAAAGTAAAGCTTGATTAGTAAGAAGATGTTTAACGTATGTATTTAAAATTTTTTTATATTCTCAATATCACTTAATATTTAAATTAAAAAAATATGTTTAAAATTTACGTTGTGCGCAAAATGGGAGTTTTATTTGCAAATAATTTAACGAATTTATTACAACTTTTAACAAGTTCTTGAACGGTTAAATTTTTATGATTTTGAATAACAACATGCGAAAGCAACTAAAACTGTGCTTCCGTATATGCAAAAGCAACTTGTACAGCAGCTCATCTATGAAAGCAAAAGATCTTTTACTAAATTATTTAATTAATATGTACGTAACTATTGAAGGTGTGCGAGATATACAAATAACTAAGAGAAAGTGTTCTTGCATATTGTGGTGCTATCTAACAGCTTTCAATTAATCTACATTAAAAGGAAAAAAATAGATGACTTGAAGTAATAAAACTGTAAACTAAAATAAGAAAGTTTGTTAAGAACGATTTTTTAAGTTTTAAATTGGAATTTTTTCTATTTTTTCCATTTTCAATTATTTATTAATTTTTAGAAAGCTTAATTTTTTTTTAACTTGATAAAACCAAGTTGCCACAAATTGACTAACTCAGAAACTGTTGAGCTGATTAGAAAATTAAGCCACGCTTTCTAGTGTTATACTTATCCAAATCTTGAATACAAATTTCGCACTGAAGCAGATAGACAGGGACAAGTGTTATTTCTTTCTTTCGTTTCTGTGGTTGCCCACTTGAAACAAAGTTTAATATGGGGCCAAACCATTTAACTGGTAATGATCTTTAAACAGAATAAAATATATGTTTTACTATATATATACTATGTTTTACTATTTTACTATATAATAATTTAAATCCACTATAAAAATTCACTTAGGAACAACCCTTTGGTTTATCTGAAAAAAATATTTTTTTTTTGACGAAGCCCATTTTCACTATACAAGAAAAATTAGACGCTAGCAGAATGAAATGCAGTATTTTCTGGACCTCCACATCATTCATCAGCATTCTTCGCATCTATCTACCTTATGTTATGTACGTCGTAAACATCATCTATTTAACCAACCAATCTTAATGTTAATTTGGTGGACTTCGTCAGTATTTGCTCTCGATTTGTGCCATTGGTATTATTCTGCACAAAAATTTGACATCTCGTAAGACTTCCGTGACCATTTAAACCGCCTTTTAATAGGTATTGTTGCCTGAAGTGCTACTTCTCTTTTCAAAAAGTGATTGTCATTAATACACATTCACTAGAATAATCGCTTTTTGTCGCATATCATCAAATGTATTTATTACCATATTAAAGAGTCTAGAGCTGAATTGATTAATGTTTGCATTGCTTCGGGGGAATATCTTCATATTCAAATGTGGCTGTCGTCATTTCAGTCAATTTGAAGTAATTCTTTAAACATAAATTAGAGGCAGCGAGCTAAACACCACACCTGCCTCTAATTTTTCCTTATCTTATGTTCAACTTTCGTTCGTATAATAAAAAAATGAATCAAAAAGTTAAGAAAAATAGGTCAGCTTTTCACCACTGAACAGTAATTGGTTCATTGAATCATTGGCTTGGAAAACAAACCTGAGCAAAACTTACAATTTCGAAACTTTTTCAAACATTTGCATATATGTATACTTATGCATATACACATGTACATGTGGTTATGCATAGTGTGACCATTTGTTTTTAGTATGTATAGTCAGACTTTCATGATTCCTTATTTCTGTTTTATGGACGTACGAAATTACACAATATTATTATTTCTTTCAAACTGTACATCTATATCTTTTTAACAAGTTCTGCACTTAAAATCCAATCTTTCAAATCAACATCCAATAATTTCAAAGCTGAAAGCATAGATACTCAAGTATGTATTTTCAACCTATTGGATAATTTGACAACAGATACACTACTTTGTGGTAAAGTGTGCAAAAGTTAAATAAGTTTGAAAATAAATTCTAGTCAAACCCATTTCCTAAACTTCCTATTTATGCAAAAATTGTTCGGCATCAGAAATTTTAAATATCATAGCTTTCATTATTCCTTTTACTTTCTAATAGATTTAATTCAGTAATAAACGCCTCTGGATCAGTTATTTCGCAACTAAGCTCTGAAACTAACTTAAAATAAGGAATGCCTTTATCAGACTTAATAAATACTAGATTTAAATACGTTGGTACATTCGGGTTTTTATCCTTAAATTGTTGATAAAAATTTATACTTTGCTTTTAGTATCAATTATAAAAATTTTAAAAAAGTCTTTCAGCACATATTTTACTTTCAGCTTCATGACCAATAGTTCATTTAATATGATGTATATGACCATACTTTTAAAAAGTTGTAGACAGACTAAGAACCTGTATTACTAACTCCTCTATAACAACAAGCATAAAATTTGGATTTGGAAATAAACGGGTGTCCCAATAGATAATATAATGTGGTGTATGTGGCCGGTCTTTTGAACCGTTATAGACAGACAGCTAAAATTTACAAGAGGCATGTTTTGCTAAGTCCGCTATTACAAGAAGCTTATAATTTGAATTTAGAAATTAAAGGGTGTTCCCAAAGTTAATGTAATTTGTTCTATATGGCCGTATTTTTTGAACCGTTGTATACAAATAGCTTAATTTTAGACAGAATATCCACTACCTTATTTAGAATAATAAGAAGTATAAAAAATGTTATATTATAAATGAAATAGTTGATATAATCTGATGTATATGGGCAAACTGTTGAACGGTTACAGACCGGCGGTTGAAATTTACACAGAACCAAATTGCTAAATCTACTACAACAGCAAGTATATAATTTGAATTTGGAAATTAAAGAGTGACCCTATAGTTGCTGCAATTTGATGCATATTGCCAAACTATTGAACAGTTAAAAAAGTATAGAGTTTGGAGATATAAGTGTGTGCCAATAGTAAATGTAACCTAATTTATGTGGCCATACACTTGAGCTGTTATAGGCAGACAGATGAAATCTGTTTTGAAGTCGGTTTTTTTCGCAAGAATTATTTTAGGAAATTTTAAACAATTTTAGTAAAACGTTTTTTTGTGGAGAAACAAGATATATTGACAATAAACACCAACAATTTTAAATACAATTTACTTATTGGAGATAAACCTCTTTGAACTGTGCACAAACAAAAAAGTGTTTTATAACACATTATTTCTCTAATGTTCTTCTTGCAACAGACTCAAAAGACAACCATCTAAATTAAAAACAAGTGAGAGTGCTATATTCGGCTATGCCGAATCTTATATACCCTTCACCATCTATGTAAATCTAATTTAGTGAAGTAACTCCAATCACAAAAGCAAATATTGGGGTGACAGAGTATTAAAAATAAAAAAAAATTGGTAATGCATGTATAAAATTTTGCATAAAAATGACATCGGCTCTTAATGGGCTACGAATTTTTAAAAAATTTTAGTATTTCCTTAAATATCTCTTCTCTAATTGATGTTTTTTTCTTACTTTTTAATTCTCTATCGCCTCATATATTTATTTTTTGATTGGAGTTACTTTATGCTTCCAAATGACATGGAAAAATTTAGGGTAGGCGTGATGTTTTGCCTGCTGCCTCGATGGGCATGGACCGATCATACTGATATCCAATATCATCTCTTTCGACACTATAATACGGACGGACAGACGGACATCGCTCAATCGACTTATTTATGAATAAGTTTTCTACTCAATTTGTCATTCCATTTTTCATTTCTGTAAAATTAATTTGAAACCTTAAAAACTGCCACTAACAAAGTTAATATTTAGATTGACTTGCAAGTTATGTATAGTCTTTGAGTGCAACGCTTTAATTATGAAATGGGATATGTTTCCTAAGGTAGAGCGCGATAGGTTTTGCGCGCATAGATGCCAAATTGGTAGAATTATCTATGAAATTCCTTGAAGGCGCACGACCTTACAGAACTCCCCGGGAGATGAGTGCTTCTCTACGATGAGAAAACTTAGAGATCTACTTTTTATTCCTTAAAATAAAATATTTACCCAAATGGAAAGAAAACAGTTGCTTGTTTGGAAAAATACATTTCCATTTGGTTCACGCTTAGAATTCGTCATACCTTGTACTTTGACATATTCGCCTAAAGTCAAAGTAACGACGGATGAGGTTGGCACAATAAGTACTTTGCTGACGGATTTTTAATCAGCTGTCAATTTTTCATTACTGTTGCCTGAGAAAGACAGGAAAAATGATGTATTATTTTCATTAAAAGTTACATTTTGAAATTTTCCCTAAAAAGATAGTAATTTAATGTAATTTGTATATAATCAAGGAGAATTAAATATTAGGTGGTCGCACGGCTACAAAAACAAAAACCTAATTTAATTTTGTTGTTGCATAGCACCATGTTGATGTCAAAAGTTGCTGGCTAAACAGAAGAAAGACGAATTTAATTTATCCTTTTATTATCATATTTCACTTTTTGGTTTTGAAATTTAATTTTATAAAATTTAAAATTTTTGCAAATTATTTAAAAATTTTTTAATTTCATAATTATTTTAATATTTTGACATCAACTTTGAACATAAACAAAAATTAGCTGGACTATTAAGACCACCTGTAAATTAATGCGCCTTGGTAAAAAATATAGTAAAAAGTTTTATTCCAAATGTCAGGGGAAATAATAACAATAACAAAGCAATATTCATTCATTTACTGAACAAAAACCAGACGAAAATAAAAAAAGAATAATGTATGAAACAAAATTTCATACCGATGATACTCATGAGGATTTAAGTTAAGACCCAATACTAACACTTCGGTATGGAAAAGTGCATGCTCTCACCGTTCAATAAAATTAGTTAAAGTACATTTTTCTTTGAAAGATTGAGCATCCATGGAATTTACTACAATTATTTTACTACAAGTATTTTAAAAATACCGTTATTAAAAATAAATTTAAGAATTTTTGCTTAAAACATCAACATAAAATTACTGACATTTTTTCTGAATTATAATCCGGCACTTCCTGAAGGAAATTAAAGGAAAACTTTCTTCTAAATCGAGGAATTGGTACGATTGTAAAATTTTTCAAGCGGAATAACTAAATTTGCTACCAATTTTCGCAAGTTTGAACAAATACTTAGTTTTACGCACGAAATGCAGCTCCAGTTGGGAAAAGATTGTTGCCTTAAACATTTTGTTGTTTCTAAACTTGAAACGAGAAACATTTCGTGAGGAGAGTAAAACTTAAGCAGTGTTATTTTTTGTTTATTTCAAATTAATTTCTTCTATGGGATTTTGATTGCATTTGCAGATTAAGTTCCTTATTAAAATCAAATTGATAAGTTAAGAAAGATTGATATGTTAAGTAAGATTTTTACATCAAATAATGAAACAAGTACTCTTTCAGTGATATTACCTAATTTTGTGTTTTTATTAAAAGTTATGAAATTTTGGCATAATATAACAAAATTGGACAATAAATAAATAAATTTGTAAAAGTTACAAAAATGTTAAAAATTTAATTAAATGGTAATTCTGCTTTTCACGTATCTGCAAAAAAAAGAGTACAATTAAAACACAGCAAAAGTTAAAAGACAACAAAGAAGAAGAAGAAGCAATTGATAGCTGTCAAAGTATTCAATGTACGTTAAAAGTTGGTCAACTTTTTCATACTTTGCGTTGACGGAGACGTACTGATTGTAACAACACTCATAAGAAAACGCATGACATAAAATAGAAGGTAGTTCCACTTTCTCTTTTCGTCGCCATATTAATGTTCTGACGTTTGCGGGCATTTTAAAAATTTGTGCTGCCATATAAATTTGTAAGGTGCCCGGTGTTCTATTTTGTTTTTTTGTTCACTTACATAAAATTTTAAAAGAATGAAATACATAATATAAAAATCATAAACAAATTTTATTAAATAAATTAAACAAAATAAACAAAATTTACCAACAATGTTGCCTTTTTCCGGACTGCATTAGTAAAAGACGTTTCTGCTAGAATTCTGTAAGATTTTTCAAACTTCGAACAATTTGATTTGGAAAAAATATCAATGTTTTGGATAAGAAAAATGTACTATTGAAAAAGTATTTTTCCAGACTACAAAACGTAAAATATGGAATAGAATTTTTAGTTTTGGCTTAAATAATTACAGGTTTGGGTCTTATTTGTAAAGGTAAAATAATACTTTGTCTTCAAAGTAACGTCTTAATTAAAAAAGTAATGAAACAAAAGTGATAGATTTTCAAGATAACCTCGAAATATATAATATAATTAGTAAAATACTGGTTGGTGAAAAAAAAGGATGTTAATTACTTTATTTTGTTTTTCGGCAAAATTAACATTTTATCACTAGCTAAAGAAACAACGAGAAAACGAGCATATAGATCTTTTAAATAAATAGGATAGACTTGAAAACTTTTCGGGATATATTATTTCAAAATCCGGTTAAACGAATTGGATTCTCAATCCTTTGAGGAAAGCGGTCAAAATTATATATACGTGAATGTTTTATCTGAGGGTGGACTTTATATTTATGTTTAAATTTTCTTAAAATTAATGGCACTGACTAATTTACTGGCCCCCATATGCAAAAATTTAATACTAATTTTAAAAAAATAGTTTTTTTGAGAAGACAATTTTTTTGTAACCGCTTTTCGACCAGAAAAATGTAAAATTGTGTAAAAAGATAAAAACCTGCTTGTTAATAAAACTTATTCTGTTGTCGTTTTTTATTAATTTAAAAAAAAAAACTAGTAGCTAATTAAATTGCTTAATTCGGTAAAAATCCCTACTCTACTCTACAATTGTATTTTTAATAAATTATGATAACAAGCAAACTTTTATAAATTGTCTTTTAGAGTTAAAGGATTTGTTTCTGTGTAATTTGTATTTATAGTGAATATATTTGAGTTTTCTTTACATTTGTTATACAAATTACACATATTTTGTTAAATAGTTTCAAAATATTTTTTTTATTTATATCTGTGGCAACGCAAATTCTGTTGTTTATAAAAAATATTTTTCAAATAATTCCCGCAAACGTCATAAAATTTTGAAGTGGAACTACCTTCTATTTTTATCATGAGAAAACGTGTATTTTAACAGTTGAATACGTTAAAGTTTAACGTATGAAAAATTCTATGTCCGGGGCAAAATTTAATTCGTAATTCTCTTTTTGATGTCTCTTCTCAGTCATTTAATTGTCAACAATTTATTAGAGTTGTGTAGTTCGTGAACGACCTATTTTAATCGAACAACTCACTTAATTGAATTATATAGAGCGATCGTTACTGAGTGCGTTTATAGTTCATCATTATTTATATGAAAATTACAACTTGAGTGAAACCTTAAAACTTATTTTGGTACACATTAAGGAAAAAAATCCTTTTCAGAAAATATATTTTTATGAACCAATGTTCTTTTTATTTTTAAATGTTTACAAACATAAATTCAGATAAAAGTATATAAAAGTATAATTACATATAGTTAATCCTTAAATTGTTTTTTCACAATTTTTTCATTAGTTATGTGTGGATATGTTGTCAATTTCTGATAAATTTATCACAGAACACTAAAAACTGTGTGAGCTAAACAAATCAACTGGATTCGCTCAATTGTTTTCTGTTCACTGATTAAGCAGTTGAAGTAAAAACAATTGAGATAAACATGTCAACTGAATTCGATCATTTGCTTTAGCTCACTAATTGAGCTTTGAACTATATGAACGAACTAGTTCGTTCTAATGAGCTGAGCTGAAAAGGGCGCTAACTGCTCCTTAAAGTGAGTGATAAACCCAACTCTACAGTTTATTGCTTTTACATTATTTCATTTAAAAATATCAAAGTTTCCTGTAAACTTTTACGGCACCAGAATTATTAATTAATTTTTAATTATTTTAAGTATTAAAAAATCTGTAGCTAGCAAACGACTATTGCATGACAGCGTTCTTTGGCAAGACATAAGAAATATGATTGTTACAAACGTCGTTAAAAATTGCAGTTAAAAAGCACTTACCACGATGACAGATCAGTATGCTGTAGTAATAAAAATTGCTTAAAGCAACTTGTCAAAAAGTGAGAAGCGAGGTATTAAAAATTCTTATATACAAAGTTATGTTAATAACAGCATATGAAATATCATAAAAATAAGCAAAATTTAAAAGATATGTGTGATAAAAATCTTACCAAGTGTAAAAGTCAGTGACTTACGCTAATAAATGCACTTTAGACTTATTAAAGACAGCAGCTTCTAACTTAAGATTTTTTTCAAGAATTTCAAAATTTATTTTATTTCCTATAAATCCAGGGGTGGAATCGTTACATCCGTAAACGTACAACACGTATCGTAAAAATACGTTTTTCGGATTATGACATACGTTAACGGATGGTAATTAACAATAACGCAGATTATAACATACGTTATCGTATACATGAACGTACATTTTTTACGAACTGTCATACGTTAACAAAACTTAGTTCGAATAAGATGAAAAATGCAACAAATTCGCTAAAAAAGTGCGAATTAAACAAATTTAATATTAGTTTATGATAAAGTTATTATTACAATAAGTTAAATCTAAGATTCATGAAAGAACACAAAAATTTGGCAAAAACATGCTTCCTAATTGGGCATAATAAAATCTACTGCCAACGGACTATAGGATGAGCTTTCCAAGTGTATGAACGCACTAGTACCACCAGTTAATGATGTTAAAATTTTAAAATATTAAATTCGCAATTTATATTTTTGCAAGAAAATATTTATATTTATAATTTTGTGCTTAAGGCTGATCAGAAATAGGTGTCAAGCAAAGAAAAAAAATTTTTTTTTTAATTGAAAAACCAGAGTGAAGGAGGCCCTATGAAGAAAAGCTGCTGGTGCCAAGTGAAGAAGTGTTAATTGAAGCAGCAGTCCTTGAATCGAGCGCTATAGGCAAAAAATCGGTTTTGACCTTTGGAAACAACAAAATTTGAAAAACTGACCAGCCTGAATACCTTTCTTTAGCTCTAGAATTTTATAATTTCAAAACTATTGTGAATCATTCAAAAAATTACGATCCGTTTACAATCGTATATCATAATGCCATTTAGTTTATACGATTAACGTATCACGTAATTTGTTTCGTACGATTGTCGATACGAACACGGATGTAACGATTCCCAGATTAAATGACCACTTTTTTTCTGTTCATACTCTATTGCCTAAATATAAAAGCCCCCTTAAGAAAATAATTTAGCATCCATTGACTCAGACTTAATTAAAACTTTTTAGTATTTTTATTATTATTATTATTGTTATTATAGTTAATATTTAATAAAAAATGTTGCAAGTGTGTTGTGGCTTTATAACTCACGATCGGTCGAACCGAATTCGATTAAGTTTTCAAGGTTTGTTAGTATGATCTTGTAGAAAGTTTATCTAAGGCTTACACGAAACAGGTCGACGCTTTCATGAGTTATGACTACATTGATTTTGTCCATATAAAAAACAAAAACAAATACGTAGGCGGTATGTATACTGTGTGTTGATTTACTACACACGGTAAATACACGTTGTAGCGCATTGATAGTTGCCGCTGAGTTATCATTTTAAGTTGTGTAGCAAAGCAAGTCGGGATCAGCTATTTGTTTAATACAAGCATATCATTAAGCTTGGGGATCAGTTTTCATCATAATCATTATACCATGGTTTCATTAATAGAGAACATTTACGAGAAACACTTATTCTGTTAAAAATAAAGCAAAATATATTTACATTTATGGGTGCTGTGTGGATTCGAAGGACTAAAAAGTTTTTACTGGGTTTGATTGCATTTTCTCAAATATGGACACAATAATACTTTCCATTTGTCATAAATTATAAACTTATTTTGATTAACTTAATAGCTCTTGTATTATTTCAAGTACTTACTAGTTTGTTAACAATTACAAGGTAAAAATTTTATTTGAGGCAAATTATTTTTTTCACAATACTGTTTTGTTTCAAATGGATTATAAGGATTCGCAAGAGTCAACAATCGATAGTACTATCGATAATATCATACATATTTAATGTCAAAGGTACGATGTTTAATTATATTATAAAAACATTGTGTACTTGCTAATTAACTTACTTAAATAATTCTTGCAAAAAAACCGACTCTAAAACACATTTCATTAACTATTGGGACACCATTATATCTCCAAACTTTATACTTGTTCAACTGTGCAATAGTTTGGCAATATACATCAAATAACAGCAACTATAGGAGCACCCTTTAATTTTCGAATTCAAATTATATACCTGCTTGTAATAGATTAAGCAATCATATTCTGTGTAAATTTCAACCGTCTGTCTATAACGGTTTTACAGTTGGCCATATACATTAGATTAAATCAACTCTTGTTAAACTCTTTAATTTATAATTTAAAATGTTTATACTTCTTAT
Organism: Gymnosoma rotundatum; assembly: GCA_916610165.2. Taxonomy (NCBI): domain Eukaryota; kingdom Metazoa; phylum Arthropoda; class Insecta; order Diptera; family Tachinidae; genus Gymnosoma; species Gymnosoma rotundatum. Next base: position 68,744,529 of record OU744338.1, on the reverse strand, counting down.
TATAACAAACAAAGTAGTGGATATTCTGTCTAAAAATCAGTTGTTTGTATATAACCGTTAAAAAAATACAGCCATTAATGTTGGGAACACCCTTTAATTTCTAAATTAAAATTATAAGCTTCTTGTCCAATTTGCAAGCGTTTGTCTATAACAAATCAAAAGATAGGCCCATTTAAGTAAATTTACATTAATTATGGGACACCCTTAAAATTCTAAATTCAAATTATAAACTCGCTGATATAGTGGGCTTAGCAATGCAGGTCCCTTTTAGGTTTCAGCATTCTGTCTATAACGGTTCGAAAGTTTAGCCACATACTTGAAATTGCATCAACTATTTTTCTCTTCTTTTTTGAAGTCGGTTAAAAAGGAAGGAGGTTATCAATTCGACTGAATGCTGTTTTTTTAACAGACTTCACAAAGGGCAGGAGGTTATCAATTCGTCTAAATGTTTTTTTTTTTATCCAACAATTCTTCTGAATAGTGTTTTTTTTTTGCAGAACTCAGTTATTTCTGAACTGATTTTGGTTACTTTTAAACAATGTAAGACAGACGGTTGAAGTTATCAAGGAATCTGTATTGCTAACTCCGCTATAACAACAAGTATAAAATTTGAATTTGGAAATGAGAGGGTGCAATTTGATGTGAATTTCCAAACTGTGAACAGTTGTATACAGACGGTTAAAATTAACAAGGAGCTGTAGTGCTAACTTCCCTATAACAAGTATAGGCCATACTTTTGAACCGATATAAACAGACAGACGGAAACTGTTTTGAAGTCGGGTTTTCTTTTGCAAGAATTACTTTTATTTAGTTTTGCATGTAAGTATATTCGTTTTATGTATTTGTGGTAACCACATTAACAGCCATACCTAAATAAAAGCAGAAAACGGAACGATTTTTTACGCATAGATTTGATGCTGAAATGCCATATATAAACAAAAGCGCTAACGTTACATAGAAATGATAAAAAGAGGGCGTATAAAAAATTGCGGCTTAACCCTTTCGGGACTACTGGGATAATACGTCCCAGCAATTTTTAAACTGTCTTTTTTCTTTATTTTCAACGCAATCGCCAGGGAGGTGGAACTCCCAAACGTCCAAAAACGGATAGCATCAATATTGGAGACCACTTGCCAGTAGAGCAAGAGAAGCGTTGTCGCTGTGTCCGCTGTTCTTCACTTGGCATAGAAAAGCGTAGAAAGATGATATGCTCAGGTTGTAACAACGCCTTATGTTACAAGTGTTTTGGACCATTCCACAAATAAATACCTAATTGCATTCCTAAAATGTTAAAAATAAATGTAAACTTTTATCTAAATCTAATAATATTTATATTTTAGTTATCTTTTTATTTTCGAATCGCTCTTCGAGAACACTGATTGGGATTTTATGCCCCATGAAAATACTTGTTGGGATTATATGTCCCAGGATAAAAGGACGAATTTAAAATTTTTAAGTATGGAGAACATAATACTTTTATCATACCTTTTAGAATATGAAAAAAATTTCACCATATATAATTTGGTTTTCAAAATAAAACTCCGTCCCGAAAGGGTTAAATATTGTTATTGGACGCAGATCATATATCAAAAAAAGTTGTCTTCGGGGTATAAAATGCAATTCTAAGCAAAAAATTACCTTACCGATAGTTTCTATACTGTTTCACTCCGCCATAAAATACTCGATATATGCAATATTATATATACAAACTGAGGAGATCTGTAACTCTGAAACTAAAGGTCAACCCCAAAATTTTCACTTAAATTTTTTTTTGCCTGGAATTTTATTTTATATATTTTTCAAAAATATGTGTTACTTCCCTAATAATTTTACTAAGAATAACAATTCTGGTGTTTGTGTTGTGTAAATTGAAATTTTATAAAAAACTAAAATTAATTCTTATAAATTTTTTATTACTATAATTATTATTAAAAGCCTTGACAGAATCGGATTTTCCGATTGTAAACTCATTTGCTTTTTGCTTATGCTGAACATTTTTCCACAGCAACAGTTAAGCAACTACATATGCATTAAAAAGGCCAAGCATTTTTAATCACTGGTGTATTTCATGAATCAAATAATATTATTTGATTCATGGGTAGGCCTGCCATATTTGCCGATTTTTCGCCTCAAATTTTTCAAAATGCCGATTTGCCGATTTTGGCTCCAAAAATGCCGATTTTTTGATATACACTGTATCAAGGTAACTTTATTTGTATTAGAATAATTTATTAATTTTGGAAACTCCAGAAAACTTGTAACATTAGAAAGAGACAACTGTTAACAAGTCATCACTTCTACTAAGAGGGAAAAAGGGTTACGCTTATTTGCTATTATAAACACGTCGTTGAAAAAATCAATTCTAAATTGCACGTGAGCTACTAAAAAATAAAAAGTTCTCGCTGGCCTAAATGAATCAACCGATCTATGCAATACCAAGTCATTAAGTTTGATTGTACGTATGTGTGATTGTTATTCCACAGTTTTTACAAGTTAATTATATACTAATTTACACAAAATGACGAAAAGTACAATTCCAATTTGATAGAATTCGGTGCTGCCGTTATGACAGATACAAATAATTCCGTTGCAAAACTTAACTAAAACGATATTCCAGATTTACTTATTATGAAATGTTTTTGGCACTAGTTTGCAATATATGTTTGACTTTAATTACCTTCCGAATTTAAAACTCTAGTTAGAGATATTTAAAATCATGTATCAAGTAGCTCAGAAAGTCTTCATCAATTTCAAAACATTAAAAAAATACTAGAAATACTATTTGAAGAAGTAGTTGTTCGAATACTAGATTTGTATGAGGCGTTGAAAATTTACTTATCATTTGTTGCTACTGTTGATCAAATCATCAATCAGCATCAATTTTTATGTAGAACTTGCAATTTAAATATTAAAACGTTTTGATTTTGAACATAAATCTTATAAATCTTTAAAAACAATAAATTATTAAGTATTTTTAATAAAACTGTGTTTTATTTTATTCAAAATGTGTTTTTTAACTTGCCGATTTTTTGCTGATTTTGTTAAAATTAAAGTGCCGATAAAGGCGATTTTTTCTACAAAATTGCCGATTTCTGATCAAAATTTTCTGGCACCCCTGTTAATGGGTAAATTTGATATTTCTTTTAAAGACTGAATTATTAATTTTATTGTGTTTTTAAGACTTTTTATGTTTAACAAATAATTATTTGTTTTAATAAATTTGGTTTTTTCAACGGAAATAAATATTTCTAAGGCAACATAAGCATAAATGAACTCTCTAAGAAAATATTTGCTTAAAACTAAGACATTTAAATTTTGGCAAAATTTTTCAGCACTTTCTATCACTTTTTGGTGCCAGCTTAGCTCCAAAAATTTTTTGGCTCTGGTCACACCGATGAGTGTAAAAGTAACAACTCGTAATACAGAATAAAAAATACTGAAGATTTTTTTGACTAAAGTAGATATTTCTTTAAAAATTTCTGATACCACTGGCTGCACTTGTGTTAAGCGCCTTGTGAGAACGGCTTGATTAGATGGGATCATACTCGTGTAACATACTCTCTCTCTCATCAAACCGCGGTACATTTAAAGTTTAACCGTGTAATTTATTGTGAATATAGAAACAAACTTTTTTTTTATAAAACAGAGTACGATGCAAGCAACAGAAATCCTTGCAACGATACATAATTAAAAAATGATTAACCAAATAAATTTTAGCAAGTAAAATAAATAAATAATAAATAATTCCATTCTTTAGAATTTAAAATAATATAAATTTTTGTAATTATATGCTAAATTAAAGCTTACTTTTCTAATTCTTCAACTAATAAAATTATTCTAGTATAACATTACTTTGACTTAATTGGAAATTGCATAAAAACAAAAGATGTAAGCTTGCATTCCTCTTCATTTCTATGGCTATTAAGAAGACATAACAATCATAAAAAACCTATAATTTAGTCAAAATTGTAAAACGATACTTTATGAAAACATTTAAATATTGGTGTAGATTATAATGTTTTGTGGGTCAGAATTAAAAAAAAATTTAAATTTTGGTAAAAAGGTCCAATTTGAGGAAAGTAAAAATAATAAATATGCAATAAAAATATAAATTAAGCAAATCACATAAAATTTTATGTGCAAGTAAAGTAGGTCAAGACAAATCTGCAACACTAAGTTAAAAGAAATTCCACTATTTCTAAATTCTAATTTTTTACTCTTTTACCTGTAAAGTCCCCATATGGACTAAGGCTGTTGAAATACTTTCAGCAACAGTTGAGAGTATATATAGCTTTTTTATTTTAGCCTTCTTTTTTCGATCCCAGCCTTGGGATCTTAGAACTTATCAAGTAGATTCAAAATTTCGATGTAAATTAGGTCGAATTGAAGGACACCAATTTTCTACAGGGATTATCAGTTTTATACGAAATTTTATACAAACGTCTACAGACATAGTTAGCTTAATAAGCAAATTTTTATATATCCCGTAACAAAATTTTTTTTAAAAAAAGCAATAATTTGTGATTTTTTAACCGACTTCAAAAAAAGAAGGAGGTTATACAATTCGGCTGAATGTTGCTTTTTTTTAATATTTGTGCCTCGAGAACTCAGTGATTTCTGATCCGATTATAAAAGTTTTTGGTAATATGATATATTATGCTTACAGATTGGTCCCGTTTTAAAAACAGCTCATAATCTTAAAAATTAAAGGGTGTCCCTATACAACATACATATTTTTTACGGGTATTATGAACTGTAAAGGGCGATTCTGTAAAATTTGAAATGACTGCGTATAACTATGGCTCCCAATAACAAAAACTTATACAAAAATAAATCTAAAATATAAAGGGTGCCCCATAATTGGCGTAAATTTGCTTATATGGGCCCATCTTTTGAACTGTTACAGATAAATGCTTGCAAATTGGACAGAATGTCGATTGCTATGGCCATTATAGTAACAAGTATTAATAATAAAATTATGAATTAAAGGGTGCGCCAATAGTTCATTTAATTTGATGTTATGGCCATACTTTTAAACAGCTGTAGACAGACGCTTGAAATTTACAACGAACCTGTATTGCTAAGTCCGCTATAACAAAAAGAATAAAATATGGATTTAAAAGTTAAAGGGTGTTTCGATAGTTGATGTAATTTCAAGTGTGTGGCCGTACTTTTGAACCGTTATAGACAAAACGCTGAAACTTAAAAGGGACCTGTATTTCTGAGTCCGCTATATTAACGAGTTAATAATTTGAATTTAGAAATTAAAGGGTGTCCCATAATTACTGTAGATTTCCATATATAGGCCTATCTTTTGAACCGTTATAGACAAACGCTTGTAAATATAACGCAATATCGATTGCTATGGTCGTTATCGTGACAGCTGATAATATTTAAAATTATAAGTTAAAGGGTGCACCAATAGTTCATTTAATTTGGCATATGGCCATACTTTTTAACAGCTGTAGACAGAAGATTGAAATTTACAAAGAACATGTATTACTAACTCCTCTATAACAAAAAGTATAAAATTTGGATTTGGAAATAAACGGGTGTTTCAATAGTTGATATAATATGGTGTATGTGGACGGACTTTTGAACCGTTATAGACAGACAGCTGAAATTTACAAAGGACATGTGTTGTTAAGTCCGCTATAACAAAAAGCTTATAACTTGATTTTAGAAATTAAAGGGTGTTCCCAAAATTAATGTAATGTGTACTACATGGCCGTAATTTTTGAACCGTTGTAGACAAACACCATAATTTTAGACAGAATGTCCACTACTTTATTTGTTATAATAAGAAGTATAAAAATGTTATACTATAAATTAAAAAGTTGATATAATCTGATATATGTATATGGGCAAACTGTTGAACCGTTACAGACAGACGGTTGAAATTTACACAGAACCAAATTGGTAAATCTACTACAACAGCAAGTATATAATTTGAATTTGAAAATTAAAGAGTGACGCTATAGTTCTGCAACTTGATGTATATTGCCAAACTATTGAACAGTTGAAAAAGTATAAAGTTTGGGATATAATTGTGTCCCAATAGTTAATGTAACCTAATTTATGAGACCATACACTTGAACTGTTATAGGCAGACAGATGAAATCTGTTTTGAAGTCGGTTTTTTTTTCGCAAGAATTATTTAAATTCAAAAACGCATTATTTTTAAGCTAGAAAAATATAAAATTCAAATTTTTTCAAAATATTTTAAATTTTACTCGCTTCCTACAATAAAAAACTCATACAAATTTACTAAAACTTTTACCCAATATTTAAAAAAAAAAAAAAAAACTAGAACCAGGGTATCGAAGATTTATTCTTAAAATACTTATAACTCGATCATTTATAAAAATAAACATGCAAAATAAAGCTTTAAAGATGATGTGTAATTTTTAGAAATCAGTCTTCTAATTAAAAATATAACTAGCCTATTTTACCACGAGGACAAATATCTACCAATGTTTGAAATTTCACGCACAAACAAACCATCATGCGTCGACTGATTTCGTGCAACCTTAACCCTAGAGTTAATGTCGACGTCGTTGACGGCGTTAAATGTCAAAAAAAAGTTGAATCGTATGAAATTGTATGAGAGCAGTTAATCTCAACGCGTTGCAACGCCGTAAAAGTTCAATCTGTTTCAACTTTTTCGGCGTTGAAACGCCGTCAACGACGTCGACATTAACTCCAGGGTAAGATAAACCATCTACACGACCATATGAATAAATCCTAAAAATTTAATCGAATTCGGTTTGACCGTTGTTCAGTTATAAATAAAAATATAAAAATTTTATTTCTTTTGTTTAACATGTATTAATTTAACTGATTTTAAAGCTTTTTAGCTTATCACGATATCGTTTAAGATAAATCTATATTTAATATTAAAAAATTTTAAGTCATTTTTAATCTTTCTTTCTTTCTTTTTTCTTTTTCAAACATTAGCAAAGCACGACTGCATACTGCAAATGCAACTGGTTAACTGCTCCTAATTGTGGCAACATTCAAACCGATTGGCCATTAGAAATATTTTAACTTTTTTAATTTAAAGCCATCTGTTATGAGTTCTCTTTGCATGTTATTTCAGACTGGAAGTTCGAATGTGTTTTTTGGAATGGAATTGATTTTTAACAGTTAAAGTAATAAAATTAAATATTAAGCAGTATGAGGGTTTTTAGAGTTAAGTTAACAGTGCGAAGGCATTACTTAAAGCTTAAATTTTGTTAAAGCGCAAGTTTTGTAAATGTTTATTATCATCAAAATATGTGGGTGGTTATTTAAAAAGAATAAACATATTTTTTATTGTCTTTAAAATGGGTTTTTTAGTTTGTAGATTTTTCGCATATTTTTTTTTTTATTTAAAATACTGATAAGCACTTTCAGATAAAGAACAAGATTAATTAAATATTACTTTATTGTAGTCTATAGAGAACTGCACGATTGCGATTCAAACGGCAACATTTTGCTTTTTCTAAAATCAGTAGGTACTGAGTAAGCATCTTACAATAACAAAATGAATGCTGCTAATTATTCATAACAGACTTTTCTTTTTACATATGCATGTTACTGCTTGCAAGTTATGTTTATTCACATCATTCACAAAAGCAATGAACAGCGGTGTAAAATTGGTTCGTTTCGCACCATTTTGGGTGCTTTTAGGATTTTTTTGTGCGAAAATGTCACGTGTTGGTGCGTGGTGCGTTTTTTTTTTTAAATTTTGGTGCTTTTTTTAATTTGCGGTGGCAACACAAAAAAATTTTTGTACAAAAAATACACCTGTTTTAATATCATTTCGTTTAAGACGTACCAAATCATAAGCACAAAATGAAACGGTATTGTTGTATTAATTTATGTTATGTTAAAAAAGAAACATTTCACTGTATGGAATATACTATCGCTTTTAGATTTTCATGGTCATTGTTTTTGTAGTAAAGTCTACTGTCGTATCTGTTAAACAGCTTAGCAAAAGCAGACTTCAAAAAAAGAAGGAGGTTATACAATTCGACTGAATGTTGCCTTTTTATGTTTATGCATGTAGAACTCAGTCATTTCTGAACCAATTTTGAAAATTGTTGATAATATGATATATCATGCTTACAGATTGGTCTCGTTTAATAAACTGTTCATAATCTTAAAAATTAAAGGGTGTCCCCATATACATTTTTTAAGTGTATTATGAACTGTAAAGGACGATTCTGTAAAATATAAAATGACTGCGTATTACTATGGCTCCCAATAACAAAAAGTTTTATAAAAATAAATCTAAAAATTAAAAGGTGCCCCCATAATTGATGTAAATTTACTTATATGGGCCTATCTTTTGAACCGTTATAGACAAACGCTTGTAAATTGGACAGAATGTCGGTTGCTATGGCCGATATAGTAACAAGTATTAATACTAAAAATTATGAACTAAGGGGTGTGCCTATAGTTCACTTAATTTGATGTATATGGCCATACTTTTTAACAGTTGTAGACAGACGCTTGAAATTTACAACGAACCTGAATTGCTGAGTCCGCTATAACAACCAGTATAAATTTTGGATTTGGAAGTTAAAGGGTGTCCCATTAGTTGATGTAGTTTCAAATTATTCATAATTTTTTTTTTTTTTGCATTTATAAGCCTTTAATAAAATGAATTTTGTAGGACAATTTTACTTATTAAACTGTATGTATGTAATTATACAGAAATATTTTTTTTATGAATGATCGCTGTTTTTTATTTCAAAATTTGTGTATGCAATATATGAAGAAAATGTATTACGAGTATCTAGTACAAATTAAAACAAACATATTTGTTTCTTTTTTTATTTTTGGTTAGTTTTATTTTCTATTTTTTTATTTTGTATTTTTTTGTTTGTTTGTAAAAATCTTAAACTTTAAGACTGCTTTATTGTTATAATTGTAATGCAAAAAAATTACACCTTTTATGAAAAACTAAATCATTAAAGATTTTAAATAAAAAAGAAATTCTAAAACTTGGTGCGTTTTCTCTTAAATGGTGCGTTTTTTTCTCCACTTTGGTGCGTTTTGAAATTTCAAAGTTGACAACGCTGGCAATGAACCTGTATGATTGTTTTAAATACTTCGTAAAACAAGCTGCTGATAAATATAGCTTTACAAATGATTGCGTTTATGTAAACTTTTGTCATTTTTTTCTGGATTCTTATATCCTATAAAATGGTTATTTTAAAGGCATTCATTCGCCTGTTCAAACCAACGATGGCCACTTTGCAATTTTGTGTAAAAAGTACGTAAATATTTCAATCGTACTAAAAGTGATGTTGTATTATAATAATGAAAAATATAATATTGGCATAAATTATAATCAGCCTAACAATTTTACAAAACATAACATGTATAACAAATTTAATTTAGAAAAGAAAACTACATAATTTATTTAAAACTATATTGTGTGTCATAAAATTTAACTAATTTAAGTAAATAAGCACAAATAAGTACTTGAAAAGGGGTATGATAGTATTTACCATCACAGGCTACATCTGTCACGTAACCTCGTATTGAAATTCTATTTTCAGTAGGCTCAAACGTTACGACAAAAGGCCCAACTATAATGTGCATATACTAGCTTATGCCAACTTAAACAACTGTTCAAATACATTAAATTGTAGCTGGTAAACTATAATGTACAAAAGATAACTTTTCGTCAAGTTTCGTTAAATTTCATTTCTTTATGCAAACTACGAAACTGATCGCACTTTCCGTACGGAAACAGCTGATTGTTCTTTGGTTTATACTTTTATAAAGAAAAACTTGAATTAAGACCTAAATTGTTAAATTATTAGTTTTTAATTCAATAGAAAACGTAGAAAAAACAAAATTTTTCTTTATGGCCAACTTTTTACAATTATAATATATTTAAATTAAATTTGTATTTATACCCACATATGTATACCATATAAGCGAGAACATCGTTTCATTTTTTTAGTACGGTTGGCCACAAACGCAAAATAATTTGTAATATTTTTTTTTACATTTTCTTGGAACATAAACCAAAATATGTAAATGTGCATGTGAATGTTATTAAATATATAAAATATTTTTTTTAAAAGCCTTTTCGTTTTAAAATTTTGTTGATTTGTATAGAAATTATTTTTGGCAAAAGTACGAATTAAACATAAATGTGCAACTGTGGCAAATAAGTACATTGTATCCACATAAATTTCTTTGATAAGTTACCTAAGCATTTGACAGGCTTTTCGTTGAATTTTTGACATAAGCTAAAGCTAGCTTATGCACATTATCGTTGGGCCTTAAGTGACATTTCAGTCGACTAAGCATTTGCATAGCTCTTCGTATATCAAAAATGATCAGCTGACACATTTAAGGCCCAACTATAATGTGCATAAACTAGCTTTTGCCAACTTATACAACTGTGCAAATACATTAAATTATATGTGGTAAACTATAATGTGAATAAGATAACTTTTCGTCAAGTTTCGTTAAATTTCATTTCTTTATGCAAGGTACGAAACTGATCGCACTTTCCGTACGGAAACTGCTGATTGTGCTTTGATTTATACATTAATAAAGAAATTTTCTAATTAAGACCTAAATTGTTAAATTTTTTAGTTTTTACTTCAATATAAAATGTAGAAAAAACAACATTTTCTTTATGGCAAATTTTTTACAATTATAATATATTTAAATTAAATTTGTATTTATACACACATGTGTACACCTAAGTCTGTTTTTACACGGTCTTTTTGTACACGGTTTTGATATAACACGGTTTGAAAATTGAATATTTTTAATTTTTTTACACGATTTTATTCCATTTATCACGATTTGAAATTTTATGTACTTAAATTTTTTTTGTCATATTTAATTTTTGCGAAGTATGTTCATATCACAAAGAAGTATTTATGAAAGAAAAAAGTCTGAAACCATCGATAGTATCGATAGTTTGCGAACACTAGCTTAAAGATTTAAGTGAATTCCCCTTTAGCGCGTACAAACAATTTTTACTGGTCAAAGCAAAAGTGAATAGCACTAATTTAGGGGAATTCCCTTTATGTGCATACAATAAAATTTCCTGGTCAGAGCAATTGAAACGTGTTAATATTTTGTGAACTGTCAATGCAATAAGACGTGTTTGGTAAAGAAATTTTTTGCAGGCAAATTTGATTTTCCATTAAATTTAATTTTAACGCATTAAGATAAAAGGTAAGCCAAAAAATATTTTGTATTTATTCAGTTATTTATGTTTTTTAATTTTGTTAAATATTTTATGTATCCCTAAAAGGAAATGTCAGATATAAAACTAAAACGGAAGGCAATTTCTTTGGAAACCAAGATTTAGATCGCCTTCGAAATGGAGAAGGCTCAACTGCTCTTGGTAAAACGTTCGGTTTAAATGAAGCCACAATAAGAACTATAAAGAAAAATGAAATTGCAATTAGGCAATCGTTGATTTCTGGAACGAACCTATCTGTTAAGTCTTCATCATACACTAGAGATGCTGTTAAAGAAAAAATGGAAAAAGCACTCATAATATGGCTGGAGGAAAATGCCCAAAAAAGAATTCCCGTAGACGGAAACAATATCAAACAGCAAGCATTAAGGTTCTATAAAATGATAAAAGGCGAACAACCGTCTACATCCACACAAACAACTGCTGAGAAGAGCTACGTATTTTCTGCAAGCACAGGTTGGATGAGGGGATTTCTCCATAGGCATGCGCTTCATAACATAAAAATCAAGGGCGAGATTGCTTCTGGAGATCAGAAAGCCGCCGAAGAATACCAACTAAAACTTAAAAAAATAATAGCGGATGGTGGATACAGTCCAGATCAGGTTTTTAACGCTGACGAAACCGGTCTGTTTTGGAAAAAAATGCCGAGAAGAACATATGTGGCCAAATCGCAAAAAAGTGCTGAGGGTTTTAAAGTTGAAAAAGATCGAGTCACATTTTTATTGTGCAGTAACGCTTCTGGAGATCGGATGTTAAAGCCCCTGCTTATCAATCGTGCATTAAAGCCTCGAGCAATGAAAGGTGTCGATTTTGATACATTGCCGGTTAATTGGATGGCCAATAAAAAAGCATGGGTGACGACTACAGTTTTCGCAGAATGGTTCATTTAATATTTTGTGTCAGAAACTAGAAAATATTTGAATGAAAAGGGCTTAGAATTTAAAGTTCTTCTGTTGGTAGACAATGCACCCGGGCATCCTCAGTTGGAACACGAAAATGTACAAGTTTTGTTCCTGCCACCAAATACCACATCCCTAATCCAACCACTGGACCAAGGAATTATCGCAACATTCAAAACTTATTATATCAAACGAACATTCCAGTACATTTTGGACACTTTGGATAGGGATAAAACTCTAACAGTAATTGATGCCTGGAAAAAGTTTTCTATCAAAGATTGCGTTATACATGCTGCTTTAGCATTGTCAGATTTACGACCATCAACCTTAAACGGATGTTGGAGAGCAATTTGGCCAGAATGTGTAAAAAGTAAAAATCCTGTGGAGAAAAATACAAACGAATATCCCAATATAATTGCTTTAGCACACGCAGTTGGTGGGGAGGGTTTTGATGACTTGGTATCTGATGACATTGATGAACTGATGATTGATAAAGTTCTTAGCGAAGGCGAAATATTACATTTTGCCTCACAGAATGCTGATGTTATAGAAAGCAGTGATAGTGAAGAACCTGTAAAATTAACTGAAAATTTAATTCAAGAAGGCCTTCAACTTGCAAATAAATTAGGACACCATTTCGTCAAAAATGATCCCAATGTCGAAAGAGCTGCACAATTCCAACGTGAGCTGAATTCTTGTATGGCTCGTTACAAGGAATTATTCAAAGAGGTAGCAAGAATTGGCGAACAACGGCTCATAACAGAGTTCATTTTTCAAAATGTAGATGCCGAACGAGCAAGAGAAAGTCCAGTTCAAAATTATTCCAGCGATGATAGTGAATGTATACGCGTTCGAAGCAAGCGAATGCGAATAACTGATGACGACAGCAATTAAATTTATGTTGTTGTATTTATGATTATCACTTATTCTATTTTATTTTATTTTTTACCTTAAAAATTGAATAACCTATTCTTTTCGTTCACAACTAGGCTTGCCAGATCCCAAAAGCTTGAAACCTGAAAAACGTAAAATTTGCGCCTGGATTTGGGAAAAAAAACTGAGCCTATTTAAAATGCACTTGTTGTTCTAAAAAGTAAAATTTTATTAAAAATTAAAAAAACACGTTAACATAATTTAATTCAATCTTACGTTAAGTTAAGTACATATTTATACATAGTTATATAGTATATGTCTTTTGCCACATATATTTTACACTTTTATTTACAGAATTTACTAACTCTGTTGCTTTATTATTGTGCAAAAAAGTGTGAAAATTTTTGCAACTTTCATCAAAGTTTAATCTTATTAAAATTTCAGCCTTTATTAAGTTGAAAGACATTCTACGTCTATCCTGAGAGTATAAATTATTTAAAATACCAAAGGTCCTTTCGCAAAAAGCATTGCTTATTGGAATCGAAAGAACGAATGACCCCAATTTATACAGATTTTGTACTTTATTTTTATCACATTTTTGAAAAAAGACGGACCATATCTTATCGATTGAAATATTTTTCGGCAAATTATCAAATATCCCTCGGAGGCAGCAGAAGTAAAATGGTACTAATTGCAGTTAGAAAAAGTTAAAATCTAAAATCTAAATCTAATTTGCAAATATAGTTGTAATTTCATTGGCCCATATTCATAGTTAAAATAAAGTATACTTTTAGTCGGTTTTACTTTAGAGTCGACTCTAACTCAATCATAGACAATTTAAAAATACTTTTGGCGAGAAAGTCAACTCTAAATTTTAAAACTACCTAAAGCTGTTTTTAACTTATTTTTCCAAAATTATTTTATTTGGTTTAAGAACACAATACTCTCTATCTGATTTTTATACCAAAGTGAACAAAATAAAAACAAGGTTACTTTTTTTTAACGTTTGTTTAGAAATTGTATGAAAACATTTATCAAATTACAGTTGACACCCAGTGGAAGGTGGCTAAACTTAAAGTATACTTTATTCTTGACTATGAAAGTAAAAAAGATAATAAGAGCTTTTTATTTTAGAGTATACATTAGCAAGAGTCGACTTTATTCTATAACTATGAATTTGGGCCATTGTATTTAGAATGTAATTCTTCTGTACAAAATATTAATTTCATTATAAGAGATATACAATATGAAAAAACTGGACTAATAGAATTTTTCCTGGAAACTGGACCAGACTAAAAAAACTGGAAAATTCAGGCGAATCCAGGCCATCTGGCAAGCCTATTCACAACATAGTTTTTTAGTTCCTGAACTTGCCACACATTTAATTTATATTACTTTTAAGATTAGAGTGCATATATTTTTTATCATTAATTACTATGCTTGTGAAAATAAGCATTATATATTTGATTTAATAAAATAAACATGAATTCTTGTTCTTAAAAATTCTTGTTTTTCACTAATTTTAATAGGTTTTAGAGATTAGGAACAAATCACCCATTTTTGTATAAGATCAATGTCTTTTTTACACGGTTTTTTTACACGGCTTCTTCTGGAACCAATCTACCGTGTAAAAACAGACTTAGGTGTATACCATATAAACGAAAAACATCGTTGCATTTTTTAGTACGGTTGGCCACAAACACAAAATAATTTGTAATAATTTTTTTTACATTTTCTTAGAAAATAAACCAAAATATGTAAATGTGTTTGTGAATGTTATAAAATATATAAAAAAATTTCTTTAAAGCCTTTTAGTTTTAAAATTTTGTTGATTTATATAGAAATTATTTTTGGCAAAAGTACGAAATAAACATAAATGTGCAACTGTGGCAAATAAGTTACTAAATTTATACACGCAGAAAAAAAAACATGGTTGTTATATGGTCACAATAACCATATTATGTTCTTTGTAACAATGTATAGTTGCGGAGAACAAATTATAGTTGTTTTCACCAAAACTTTAGTCACGATAAACATTTTTTGTTAACTTTTAACGATTATATGGTTGCTGTGCTCAAAAAATGCAACATGGTTGGTTTTAACTTAAAAAAATTTCAACCACAACCAAAGTTTTATAACTTATTAAAAATAATATAAAATATTTAATTATAGTATATTATTGTTAATCAAAGTATGTTTAAAAGCAACAGAATAATGTTTACGCTTAAAAATATTTTGTTCTCGTACTTGACAGTTTAGTAATTTTTTTGATAGCTAAAATTTGAAATAGTTTTTTATTGTTAAAGAAATTGAAAAAAATAAAAATTGTGTACAAAATAAATAATTAAAAATAATATGCAAAAGATGATAACAAATAAAGAGGGAAACAAAACATTTAAAAAAAGTTAAAGTAAATATGTATGTATTGTAAGCATATAAACCTTTACTTTTGTGTTTGAAGCATAATTGTGAAATCGTTTATTTGTTATTTTAAGCAAATAATTGATTTTTTATGAATTAATGTTTTTAAATAATTTTTATGACAAATCGTTAATAAATAAAACAATAATCAGTTTTTTATATCAGAAAAATGTTGCACTTACGAGACTATATTATAATTCAATTATATAAGATGACATTTTCAGCCATATTTTTATATTTTAATTTAACCATTTAATGTTTCATTTGAACATAATTATGTTTATACTTTGGACAACAATATGGTTGAAAATGTAACAATACTATGTTTTGCTAGCAACCATATAATGCAACCATATTATGTTGCTCTTAGATTATGGTTACCTCAACCATATTTTTTCTTTGCGTGTATATGTACATTGTAGCCACACAAATTTCTTTGTTAAGTTACCTAAGCATTTGACAGGCTTTTCGTTGAATTTTTGACATAAGCTAAAGCTAGCTTATGCACATTATAGTTGGGCCTTTACATTTCTTCATTTACGGTCTGCTAAATGTACCTTTATTTAGGGATGATATTACTGCGCAAAAGCTCACGTTGCTTTGAATAATGCTTTAAACACATTCGAGACAGCAGCTACCGACTGCAAAATGTCAAAAATAGAATACATGTGCTTATATGGGAATGATTATTTAGACGACAGCAAGCCAACAAGGCGGCAGGTTGTTGTCAAGGCTGAATTTTCCGCTGCAGTTGAATTAAACTAATTTCTATTTTCGTTGGCGACCATGAATCCAGAAAACAAGATTGCGCATGTCCGTTATTTTGTTATATAGCGTTCTCTCTCTTATGTGTGACGTAGGCATAGAATATTTTTTGTAAACAAACTTCATTTGTGTATGGAAAGTGCAACAGAATTAAAGTAAAAATCGTGAAAATTTTTTAAAAATAAAAAAAAAAACTAACTGAATTAGAGTATGACGGTCTAGAAAACCTCGCAGGCTATATTTGCCACAAACTTAAAAATTATATTCCAGATATTGCAGTGGCACAAAACGAGGAAGGTCCTTCGTATTCGTTAGTTGATCATGTATCTGAGGGCGGACTAATAAAGCCGACACTTGAAACTATGAAACACATTGAAGAACTGAACCAAGTATTCCAAAAAAATAATAAAGACGGTCTTCTCATTAAACAAGATTTTGTAAAAGATTTATCTCATCATATCAAATGTGATGAGAAAATAAGTAGCTTTTTTACTTTTTAGATCAAAAATGTTTTTTGAAATACTAAAACTTAATGCGGGGCTTAAAGACTACAGCATGACCAAAAAAAAAAAAGAAAATTAAATAAAATAAAAAATTAACTTATATTATAAACATTTTGGTCCTAAACTTTTTACAAGAAATACTCATTTTCATTCTATTGTGACGTAGATGCGCAGTACAAAATTTTTTGAATGGCTGAATGCGCAATTATGTTTTGATGCCAGTACTATAAAACATGTAAAATAATAAATATTTTAGGAAAATATTGTTGTTGGTGAAGATTGTAATTGATTTGGAATACAAAATATCTATATTTTGAATTCTTGTCTGTCTGGGTTCGCATCACGTAGAAGCTGTTGGATAGATTTGAGTAGAATTTTGTGAGGAGATCCTATAGAAACTTGATTCAAATATAGAATATTTTTTTCGTAGAAGAATAGAGATACAAATTTAAAATCAATAAATTTTACCGTTATAATTGTAATTAAACAGTTGTCAGCACATTTGATTTTTATAGATAGAAAATTTTTAACACTTGAACATACTTTGCAATAAATATTTAAGAGTAGAAATACAGCCTTACGGTTGCGGCGACGGATGCGGTTAGCTGCTATACATTTGTATATAATTTTTGGCAAAATCGAACGTAAAAGAGTTAAGAATTTTAAAATATTATTTTTTTATTAAATATTCTTCCTTTATTATTTTTTTCAGAAAATTATGTAAGAAAATTATGTAAAAAAAAAACAATAATTAGGCGCTGTTAAAGTTTTTATTGTGACATACCCAGCGTGACCATTTTAGCACTTTCGGTGCTAGATTCAGCACTACTTTTGTTGATTTAGCATCCAGATTACCGATTTAGCACTTAGCACTATTTTCAGCACTTACCAACTCTTTATTTAGCATTTTTTAGCACTTGTAATTAATTAAATTTACAAATTGTTCACAAAGTAATTAATGCACTTATTTTATTTTTATTGCGTTTTTAAGACTCTTTATGTTTAAAAAATTTTTTATTGTTTTAAGAAATTTGTTTTTTTAATGCAAATAAATATTTCTATGGCAACATAAGCATAAATGATAAAATTTTGTACTCTCCAAGAAAATATTTGCTTAAAACTAAGACATTTAAATTTTGGCACTATGTTTTAGCACTTAAAACAATTTTTTAGCACTTATTAGCACTTTTTTGGTGCCAATTTAGCTCCAAAATTTTTTTGGATCTGGACACACTGGACCAGCGTTGTCAACTTGGTGCGTTTCGCACCATTTTGGGTGCTTTTTCGAATTTTTTGTGCGAAAATTTCACGTGTTGGTGCGTGGTGCGTTTTTTTTTAAGTTTTGGTGCTTTTTTTAATTTGTGGTGGTACCACAAAAAAATTTTTATACAAAAAATACACCTGTTTTAATACCATTTCGTTTAAGACATACCAAATCATAAGCACAAAATGAAACGGTATTGCTGTATTAATTTATGTTATGTTAAAAAAGAAATATTTCACTGTATGGAATATACTATCGCTTTTAGATTTTCATGGTCATTATTTTTGTAGTAAAGACTGCTGTCGTATCTATTAAACAGCTTAGCAAAAGCAGAGTTTTGTCGTGATCAGTTAACGAATATGCGAATATTTATAATCAAAAATGGTTTATTGTTTTTCAAAGTATTCTCCAGCATGATTTATACACTTTTGGATGCGCTCAAACCAGTTGTCGAAGCACTTTTTCCACTTCGATTGAGACACCTCTAAAAAATGGTTTTTGAACACTTCAACAGCTTCTTCTGGCGACGAAAATTGTTGACCACGCATTTTTTTCTTGATGTGCGGAAACAAGAAGAAGTCATTAGGTGCCAAGTCAGGGCTGTACGGCAGATGACCCATTAATTCGACGTTTTGGCCGGTCAAAAACGCTCTGGTTTGAGCCGATGTGTGAGAGCTCGCATTGTCATGGTGAACAATGATTCGTCTTCTCTTGTTGGTTTTTCGAATTTCTCCGATGACTTCAGGCAAACAATTTGTACTGTACCACTCAGAATTGACCGTCCTACGTTGCTCAAGCGGAACAGTCGCCACATGACCAGTTTTGCCGAAGAAACAGGCGAAGATTTGCTTCGAAGTGCTTCTTCCACGAACAACTTTCGTTGGATTTT
The DNA here is from genome assembly GCA_916610165.2 of Gymnosoma rotundatum. Taxonomy (NCBI): domain Eukaryota; kingdom Metazoa; phylum Arthropoda; class Insecta; order Diptera; family Tachinidae; genus Gymnosoma; species Gymnosoma rotundatum. The sequence goes on along the minus strand of OU744338.1, from coordinate 68,725,688 downwards.
GCTCGTCTTTGAAGACCCGCACGGTCGATTGTTGTTTCGTTTCGGGCTCATACGCATAGATCCATGATTCGTCACTTGTGACGATCTTATAAACGTCTTTTGAAGCACCAAAATCGTTTTTTTGCAACATTTCTTTGCACCAATCGACACGAGCCTTTTTTGAGCGACTTTCAAATTGTGCGGGATCCAACGAGAACAAACCTTTTTTACGGCCAGGTGTTCATGCAGTATCGAATGTATGCTGGTGGAAGAAATGTCCAAGGATGTCTCTATCTCTCGATATGTCGCATGTCGATCTTGCATTATGAGTTCACGCACGGCATCAATGTTCTCTGGCACAACAGCCGTTTTTGGACGACCTTCACGGAATTCGTCTTTGAGCGAGCTTCGGCCACGATTAAATTCATTATACCAATTTTTCACAGAGCTATAGGATGGTGCTCCATCGCCATACAAAGGTTTAAGTTCATCAATGCACTCTTGTCGTGATAATCCACGTCGAAAGTTATGAAAAATGATGGCACGAAAATGTTTACGAGTTAATTCCAATTTTTTCTACATTAATTTATTCAAGTCACTGTAAACAACACAAGTAATGGTCGTACGTCAAAACGTTTTGAGTACGATTATGCTTAAAAATGACAAACTTTCCAATAGAAACGTCAGATTACACTTGGCAGCACTCAGTGTTGCCAGGCTAGAAATATATATAGCAGCCCTCGTACAATTCAACTGAATGTTGCTTTTTTATGTTTATGCATGTAGAACTCAGTCATTTCTGAACCAATTTTGAAAATTGTTGATAATATGATATATCATGCTTACAGATTGGTCTCGTTTAATAAACAGTTCATAATCTTAAAAATTAAAGGGTGTCCCCATACATATTTTTTTACGTGTATTATGAACTGTAAAGGACGATTCTGTAAAATATAAAATGACTGCGTATTACTATAGCTCCCAATAACAAAAAGTTGTATAAAAATACATCTAAATATTAAAAGGTGCCCCCATAATTGATGTAAATTTACTTATATGGGCCTATGTTTTGTACCGTTATAGACAAACGCTTGTAAATTGGACAGAATGTCGGTTGCTATGGCCGATATAGTAACAAGTATTAATACCAAAAATTATGAACTAAAGGGTGTGCCTATAGTTCACTTAATTTGATGTATATGGCCATACTTTTTAACAGTTGTAGACAGACGTTTGAAATTTACGACGAACCTGAATTGCTGAGTCCGCTATAACAACAAGTATAAAATTTGGATTTGGATTAGTTGATATAATTTCAAATTGTTCATAATATTTTTTTGCATTTATAAGCCTTTAATAAAAAGAATTTTGTAGGGCAATTTTACTTATTAAACTGTATGTATGTAATTATACAGAAATATTTTTTCATATATGCAATATATGAAAAAATGTATTATCTAGTACAAATTAACACAAACATATTAGTTTATTTTTTATTTTTGGTTCGTTTTATTTTTTATTTTTTTTTTATTTAGTATTTTTTTTTTTTTGTTTGTTTGTAAAAACCTTGAACTTTAAGACTGCTTTATTGTTATATTTTTAATACAAAAAAATTACACTATTTTTATAAAACTAAATCATTAAAGATTTTAAATAAAAAAGAAATTCTAAAACTTGGTGCGTTTTTTTCTCCACTTTGGTGCGTTTTGAAATTTCAAAGTTGACAACGCTGCACTGCGTTATACGCTTTTTTTTCAAAGTTGGAAACGTCACGCAAAGCGATAAAGTTTTATCTGACACGGCCTTAACAGAAGTTGCCAAACAAATCATAAAAAAAAATCTCCAATTTTAGTCCAAAAACCTTCAAATCTGATTTTGGCAATTTGAGAAGCCAAAATCTGCAGCAGATAAATCCGCACTTCTGGCAACAGTGCTGTAAGGTTGTATTTCTACCCTCAAACTTATTTTATTACAATTACTTTTCATGTGAAATTTATTATTAATGTCGGGACGGCGCGAACGCCATTCCCGGCTACCAAAAATTACACGCACGAGTTATTCGCATTAGGAATAATCGCGGAGGTCAACTCAACCGAATGTGCAATGGCCAAGCCTCACTCCGGGGGAACCGCCTTCATGATCACGGTAACCCCTACGCCAGGTAAGTATGCTTCTGCTCGCACAAACTAAACTTCTTATGCGATAGCAAGTATTAACAGAACGAGAAATATAAGAAAATTTATAAAATATTTAATGTAGTTGGTTGAGTTTATTCAAACATTGGTGGTTGTTTTTGTTTTTTAATATCAAGCTAATGGCATGCTAGTGTAGTACTAAAGTAGCACCATGTGTTTGCAGTTTGTTTTTTTTTTTCATTATCTTTTCTACTGATGGTGAGTTTGTATATGTATGCACACAATACAATTACATCGCCAAGCAACAAACTTGCTTGTGTATCTTCTTGGGCAATCATAAAGAGCTTCTGTAATAAATATTATAAATCGCTCTGTAAGTTTGTTTGTTTGTTTGTTGGTGCGTCAATCACAGCTAAACTCCTCAAACAGAGGGTTTTTTATTGAAATATATAATAGTCATTTTTACTGTTTTATGTATCTATATATATAAAAATGAATGTCTGTCTGTTTGTTTGTGCTTTATAGGAGGCCAAACCCTTGGACCGATCTTCCTGAAATTTTCACAGCATGTTACCGTGACTCTGGAAGGAATAATAAGCTATGTAAAGTTTTAATTGGACAAAGGGGCGTGGCACCGCCCATATAACCCAAAAATTTAAATCGCCATATTTTGGCCATTTTTTGGCCTACGTCGACGATATTTGGTACATATGGTATTGGCATAATTAGGAATACGTACCAGGAGAAAAATTAAAAATCGTAATATAGTCTTAACTACTGGACCAATCGTCATTAAATTTTCGCAATAGGATATTCTTGACTATATAAAGTTGGGAGTGGACAAAGGGGCGTGGACTCGCCCATATAACCCAAAATTTAATATCGTCATATCTTGGGCATTTTTTGAAGTAAATATATAAATACTTTTAATTTTATTTAAAAACGAGGGGGGTAGCGAAGCACACCGGGTTCATCTAGTTTATTATATTGTTTAATGTAAATGTTTAGTTTAATTTACATGCAAATATGGACGTGGACACTTCATACACTGAAGTCTTTGTTTCCACTATTTTAGCAAATTTAGTTAAATTTTCTTGAGACATTTAAAATTTTTTTACACAAATTCACTTAAAAAAATCAAGTTTGTTTTGTTTTGGTTAACTTTAATACGTATGTATGTCAAAACAGATGTTTATTTTTTGTAGTTAGTGGTCGATAGTCGTTAAAAGAATTAAGTAGCTGGCGACTTGGCTATTTTTGTAGCCAGCTACTTTTGTAGTCGGTAGTCGATGGTCGGTAGCCTTTGGTTGTGTTTATAGCAATAGAGTTGTACATTTCATAATAGAGCGTGCTCTAAATTAAAAACTAACACATGTTATACAACATATACATATTTTATATTTCATGAGATTTACACGGTGTGTATTGATTTACATATGAAAAATCTGACATTCCATATGACTTGTACACGCCGTCTAAACACAGCATTAATAATTGTGTTTCGACATACAAAGAAATGGCGTCTCTGGATGCGCTTACATATGAACGTTAAAAGTGCTAACAGAAAGTCGCGCTATAGAATTAAATAATTTCATAGTTAACTTTTTTAATAGTTTAAAATACTAATAGTCGTCGTTTTTAAGTTTAACGAAAAATTAAAATATAGCCTTGTGATAAGATACATTTCAATCGATGCCTTACTTTCTCAACCTCGTATCTTAAAAAATACAACTTTTCAGGAGGGAGAAAAAACGGTTCATCTTTTTATACTTCGGTGTTTGAGTAAAACTTCAAATGCAATTATTAAGGAATTGGTTACATCTATGTATATTAGTAGAAATAATATAATAATCTTTTTTAGTTTAAGCATTAAACGCATTTATTGAGATACGAGGTTGCTGCACTAACAGTAATTTTAATTGTTAATACTTGATGAATAAGTTACTCGTTTGTTGCACTTATAGCTAATAGCTATAGAAAGCAATAACGCCGTTGTACCAAAATTATGCAGTGAAAACAATATTTAATATAGAATGAATGTTTTATTTTCAAGAAAGGAAAAAAATAAATAAAAAAAGAATTCATAAATAATAAAAAAAAGAATTCATAAATAATAATATCATTGTTGTGGCAAATTACCATAAAATGAATAATAGTCGGCTGGAATCATACGTTTTAAGTCTTGCAAGTTGTCATATTTTCTTTTTGAAATAGGCAGTTGTTGACTGTAGAGACCCGGTAGTAAAATGTTATCATTGTGTTGCACTTGTGGTCGCAATTTACGATGAGGTAAAAGTTGCCAATCTTCATGAAAACATAATTTGTATTGAACTCCGTCATTAAAGGTATATTTGAGAGCTCGCAAATTTATAACGCATGGGTCACCTTTTTTGGTGCCTGGTCAAATTGATTTTAAGTAATCGAGTGAAGAGAAATCTCGGAAAAATGTATGATTTAAATAATGTGCTTGATACGGTTTCAACAATCTGGATTATAATCTGTTTTATAACCATATTGAAATCAGCTGGTACATATAATTCTCTTCCTTTCTTCTTTCGCTCTATGGAGGCATTCACAGAATCTTGAACAACGTTCCTTGTCTTCGGGTTTTTCTTTCCTGGCGCGCTCCTTACTTGTTATGTGAAGTTGATATTCATCTTCTGGGACGTTTTTATTTTTATAACTAAAGCAGATATCACATTGATCTTTCTTGGGTCTGTATATACTACTATTGGCCTTTTGTACTGCGTCTAAGAAGCATTTGTACGTTGCCTTCTCAGCCTTATCGATGTTGCGATCATACAAATATTTTTCAAAAACTGTATACACTTCTGCCCAAGTCTTGTACTGAACGTCTATATATTCTTTAGTTGTACTCTGTCGGCAATAATGTGATGGCATCTTAGATAAATTTTGTAGAAAAAAGTTTACGTGATTTACTTTGGCGATGTTTGTTTTGCTTCGACGATTGAGTGGTGCACTTTTCTTGAACATGCCAACGTCGCTTGCGTTTAGATTGCCAGTAACCCATTTGGACACGCTCCATTCACCTAGAGAGAGTGTACACAAAAACATTTTTTTACAAACAACCTTGATCTCCCCAGAAATTTTCAATGTGTAGACTAATATGTTTACTCGCTTTTTTCTCTTCCCAAGACAGTGGCCAAAATATTTTAAAAATATTCTTTCTATCTTCTTCTGTAATTTCGTTACACTGCTTACCGAATTTTTTTGCACATATTTCCGAACGGCAACGAGCCTTCAAAGTTCTTTCTCTTCTAATTTCCAGTACTCCATTCCATTCTTTTCTCCGCTTTATCGATGAATACTCATGGCTACGCATTCTCTTGAGTTGTTTACGGTTTCTATCCCAGTTTTGCTTATTTCCCTGGCCTTTACGTGCTCTTTTGATTGTAATTACGCCAGAGGATTCATCCAACAATACAGAAAGAGATACATTGCCAGACAAATGTGAATCAGTGCTGGGCGAGTACTCGCTTTCACTTGCTGAATTGGAGTGATTGAGATACGAAAATATATTTTATTAATATTTACAGAATTGAGACAACGTATTGAGATAATAAGTTGTTGATATATAGAACAAAAAAATAGCAACCGTTTGATATGAAAAAGTGAAAACCGTATTTTTTTAAGATACAAGGTTGAGAAAGTAAGGCATCGATATGTATGTATGTAAGTTAATCACAAAAATTAAACATTTTTGTTAAATAGTTCCAAAATATTTTTTTCTTATTTATATCTGTGGCAACGCAAAATTCTTTGTTTACAAAAAATAGATTTCAAATAATTCCCGCAAACGTCAAAAATGTTTGAAGTGGAACTACCTTCTCTTCTTATATCATGATTAAACCCTTCAAATAAAAATTTACGTTTTCCAAACTTTTTTCGTTGAAGGATACATGTATATTTTATAGATATGTATGTTTATGTATGTATGATATATTTTTTATTATAGAAAACTTATTGATAGTAAGATTCAATGCAAAAGTTCATGAGTGAATAAAAGAATTTTTATTAAATTTAGCACAATCATCATCAATTCATCAGTTGGTTAGAACTTTTTTGATTTCTTTAATAATTAACACCTTTGTACATACATTTATATTTTTGTTTGAATTCTTTCTACCTTTTAAAAAAATCTACAATTTATTTTTCTTGTTTAAATCATAAATTCCAGCATGTTTGCAATTACTTATGCAAATAGGTTGTGACAGGTAAAATAATTTCACTTTTGTTATTTATAAAAAAAGATTGCTTGTAAACGGAAATATTATGCTTCCAAATGCAAAGATATTAGCAAATTTTTAAGACATATGCTAAAAACTGTTTCCCTTACTTTCAACAAATTTAAAACTTCTCTAATTAACAGGAATTTGTTAGAAAACTATTTCACAAAATCTATGTATATTTTTGTTAAGTTATTCTGTAGACGACAGTATTTTAATAAATACTTTTAATAGTTTTTTATTATTCTGACAACTAATTCGTCAAGTATTAAGAATTATACCTAATAAAATTAAAATAATAAATATTTTTCATTTAATTTTTTTTCAATTTCCCCATTTTCAAGATTGCAAAGATACAAAAAAGTTATAACATCAAAAATACTCAAGAGTAACAAATTAAATATTAAAGAAGTGTTTAAAAAATTACACAATAAGTGACAAAATATAATTAACAAAATAATTAAAAAATTTATATTGTAAATGAATAGAAATTATTAAAAAAATATATTGGCCCTATTCACGATCTTGTGCAAATGGTCTTGCATCATAGCATTTGTTTTTTTTCAACTTAAAACAGTCAATTGTTAGAGAGTTAACAGTGCAAGCAATATCATTAGTACATATTGATGTATAAAAGCAATATAAAAAGAAGGTAAATGTGAGTGGACAGCGAAAGTGAATCAACTCATGCAGCTCTCTATTTACAAAATTAAGTATTAAACATGAAAAATGTATAAAGCTAGAAGTGCCCACGACTTCCTGTGCTTGTCATTTCTAATTTTCTTAAAATTCAAACCTAGAAAAATGTGTTTTTAAATATTAATTCCAGAGTTCTGTAGACAGTGTTGAAAATTTTCCATTTACAAAAATAAAATGTGCAGACAACTGTTTTCGTTCCACTGTACCGGAAAAATTGGGAGCTTTCACATTTGTATCTCTTTATTTTCTACGAAATGACTTATGTTTACGAAAAAAAAGTATTCTATATTCGAATCGAGATTCTAAGGAACCACCTCACAAATTTATCCAGTAGCTTTCACGTGATGCGAACACAGACAGACAAAAATTCCAAAAGTATGTGTTTTGTATTCTATATCTATTACTATCCACATCAACATCAAAATTTTAAAAAAATATTTCATGTACAGAAATTAAATTAAGAAAAACCTTAAAATGTTTGTAGAATAAAATGCACTCTGCCTTGCAGTTCTTCTAATTCAATTTTACGTTTTCTTAATTCGATTTCATCGGACTTAGCTTTAGATGACGTTTTCTAAGCTCTTCTTTTTAAAGTTTCTTCCTTTGATATGATGTTTTTTTCTATTAAATCCTTGAATGTCTTTTAACGACTTCATAAACAGTTTTGTTTTAATGCTTAATTATTTGATGAGTACATAAATTTTAACGACAATATTTAAAAAAATTATCATTCAAATGCGACAAACATAATGTTACATTTTTCCCTTCTAGAGCAAACGTACGGATTCTTTTTGATTGCAAATACCACTGTGGCATATTATTCTGTATTCTTACTTTATGGCTTTCTCTGGCTATACTTCTTGATCCTACCGGTCTTGTAAACTCTTGGTCTCGTATTTACTAAACTAAAAACATCCATGCTACACTACTGTGTTACTCCGGCGAGACATGAACTACTCGATGCCTTGTTTTTAGTAACCTTAACCATCCACAGACATCTCCACTACTGCTTTTATCCAAGCCAGTCATCTCCTTTAATCCAGTAGCCACAACACACGTCTGCCATACACTGTTGTTATGCTGTTACACTTCCCCGCGCTAACCGCTATTGCTCTTACTTTTTATTATAAAGGGCTTCTTGACAATTATCTGTTACTCCTTTTATTAAATTAGACGTCTTTACTAAGTCGTCTGCCATGAGCCAGTTTAGATTAAGGGCATTGTAGCTGACTTTTTTATTGTTTTCTCTTTTGGTGAACTCCGTAAGTCATCACGCGTTTACATTATGACTCTTTTGTAGCAAGTGAGAGAATTTTATGATGTTTTATCAAGCAATCTTTCGAGTGTTGCCGTATTAATTTTTCAACAATTTTTGAATATTATACGAAAAAACAGCCATTTGGTAACACCGCTTAAGCATATAACTGCAAAAAGCGAGAGAAAGAAACAGGAATGAGAGAAATATGAGAGAAAAAACTAAAAAGAGTCATGAAAATTCATTTCGTGCTACTTTTGCTACCCCGCAAGCTTCTCTACACCTCTTGCCTAAAAACTTGTGCATCATGACTTTTGTAGCTGATGCAATTTGCCCTTAATGTAAATTCCCTCCATGGCTTGACACAATAATTGTCTTTGCCTCTCGGGAGGTTTGTACTGCTGTTTATTTATTTTAATTGCATGATAACAATTATTATTTGCATACATTCCCGCATGCGGTATCGAACTCGGACCCCCTGGTTTGTAGTACGCACCACTACCAACGCAGCCATTGAGGCCGCTCAGCTCTTGTTAGCTAATTGTGGTTTTTATTCTATACACACACCATTAGTTGAATTAATTTATTCACCACGCTCATACGGATACCAACAACAGGGGCTGCCAGATCTTATATTCGTAACAATTTTACTGATTTTTTATATATTCAACGCAACGACATCTATCGCACCATTTTAAAACAACGTAATATTTTCGACATGACAACGACAACCGTATTAAGGCTGATTAATAATAAACACAAAAATTTTTAAACAGTTTTTCTTTTTTTATAAGTATGAGAATTGAAACAAAACTCTATTATTCATTTGGTTTAAATACCTACAGCCGTATGCATAATTAAAACTTAGAATGAGTTTGGCAAAAATAAAGAAATTGATAAGGCTCCCAGTGTGTTTTGCCGTACGGCCTGGCACTTAAAATCATTGTAGATTATTGCTGTGACCCATAACAATATTTTAGCCCAATTTGCGGTATCAAATTGTGTAAAGAGTCATGCAGAGACCCTGCTTAGTTTCGTTGCTTATGCTAAGTTTTTGTTATGCATACAGCTCTTAATAAGTTTCGCTTAAATGTAATTCAATTTGGATTTGATACAAGACCCTTAAGTTTTTTATACCAAATATAGGTAGAATCCACTGATGAACTATATGAGCAGTAGCGAAATGGGCATACTGATATGCTTTCCACGCAGTAATACAGTTTATTTTGCAGTTTATCAAACACAAATAAAGTAGATTATCATAAAAAGATAGTTAATAATAAATTTTAATAAAAATTTATAAAATTAAACATTTATTGAATAAATTTACTTTCAAAAAATTACTGTGCTAAATTTTAAATATTCCGTTTTGAATCAGAACTCACCGATATTGATTATTGAAGGTGAAAGCAATGCTTACTTAGCTGATTAATATTAAAAAAAATATAACTAATATTCTTTTGGTAAACAGCGTTGCCAGAAGCTTTGAGAAGAATATCATTGTATGCGGAAAAAAATTACGTTTTATGGAAAAAATTATCATTTTTTCAATACAAAATTTATTTAAAAATTATAATTAAAATACATATGTTTACATACATTGTATATACGAGGGCTGCTCTATATATTTCTGGCCTAATAGTGAAAATGCGAATATTTATAATAAAAAATGGTTTTATTGTTTTTCAAAGTATTCTCCAGTATGATTTATACACTTTTGCATGCGCTCAAACCAGTTGTCGAAGCACTTTTTCCACTCCGATTGAGACAACTCTAAAACATGTTTTTGGAACACTTCAACAGCTTCTTCTGGCGACGAAAATCGTTGACCACGCATTTTTTTCTTGATGTGCGGAAACAAGAAGAAGTCATTAGGTGCCAAGTCAGGGCTGTACGGCGGATGACTCATTAACTCGACGTTTTGGCCGGTCAAAAACGCTCTGATTTGATCCGATGTGTGAGAGCTCGCATTGTCATGGTGAACAATGATTCGTCTTCTCTTCTTGGTTTTTCGAATTTCTCCGATGACTTCAGGCAAACAAATTGTAGTGTACCACTCAGAATTGATCGTCCTACGTTGCTCAAGCGGAACAGTCACCACATGACCAGTTTTGCCGAAGAAACAGGCGACCATTTGCTTTGAATTGCTTCTTCCACGAACAACTTTCGTTGGATTTTGCTCGTCTTTAAAGAACCACACGGTCGATTGTTGTTTCGTTTCGGGCTCATACGCATAGATCCATGATTTGTCACCTGTGACGATCGTATAAACGTCTTTTGAAGCACCGCAATCGTAATTTTGCAACATTTCTTTGCACCAATCAAGACGAGCCTTTTTTTGAACGACTTTCAAATTGTGCGGGATCCAACGAGAACAAACCTTTTTTACGGCCAGGTGTTCATGCAGTATCAATGTTCTCTGGCACAACAGCCGTTTTTGGACGACCTTTACGGAATTCGTCTTTGAGCGAGCTTCGGCCGCGATTAAATTCATTATTTTTCACAGTGCTATAGGATGGTGCTTCATCGCCATACAAAGATTTAAGTTCATCAATGCACTCTTGTCGTGATAATCCACGTCGAAAGTTGTGAAAAATGATGGCACGAAAATGTTCACGAGTTAATTTCATTTTTTTCTATATTAATTTTTTCAAGTCACTGTTAACAACAAAAACGTTCAAAACGTTTTGAGTACGATTTTGCTTAAAAATGACAAACTTTCCAATGGAAATGTCAGATTGCACTTGGCAGCACTCAGTGTTGCCAGGCCAGAAATATATATAGCAGCCCTCGTATATAAGTTATTATTGTTAAAAGTGTACGAAGTTTTACGAAGAACTATTACTCTTATTCATACTCGTACAGGGTTTCATATTTTTAATAATATCTTGGTTAATTTTTTAAATTAAAACAGGAAAAGTTTCTTATTGCTGAGTAATTTTTTTTGTATAAGATACCTTCGAGAATGCTGTTGTCTAATATATTTCTATATTTAGTTTTGTTTAAATTAACTGTTGAGAATATTCGTTCAACATTTGCTGAAGAAATGGGAAGACTTAATAAGTTTTGAACAAATTTTGACAACACCGGAAAAGCTGTAATGTTGTCAGCACGAGTTATTTTTGAAACTTTTGACCAAAATTCCCCACATCTAAGATTATCTAGAGTTGTAAAGTTATCACTGAATTTTATAAAACGGAGTTCTCTAAATTGGTTATCTAAATTAGTTTTCATTTCGCAGCATTGAGCTAGAAATCTTTTGTTTTCAAAGTCAAGGTCGCTATTGAGACTCATGTTCACATATTCTGTTTGTATAAAATTGTCTAAAATTTTTAAATAAAGGCATTGCAGTTCCTCATACATTCTATGTATTTGACAGGATGAGCTTTGAAAAATTTTGTTTTGTTTTGCTGATACGAGTACAAAACTTATCTTCACTATGTGGTACAATAACAATGAAAGTATACTTGAAACACAAAAATTATAGTTTTTATAAATTAAAAATCATAATTTAAGAAAAGAAATCATCAAATCATATTTTCGTTCAAAAATTATAAAAGATATGATAAAATCATCATTTTGGTAACGCTGTTGGTAAATTTTTATTTATCTCTTAAATTGGCTCTCTTTTATGTACATAACTTTGAAATACGGAAACGCCTTTCGGTAAAATTTGTGTCCTGAGGGATACCAATTTCGATACGAAACACTGCTTTTGCAAAATACAAAGTTTTTACATTCCGATTAAATGCATTTTTCTTGTTTTCAGTTTTTCATTTGAATTTTCTTAATGGTCAAATGACTACATATTTACACACACGTCCTGGCAAATACTTAACTCACTGTTTATACGGCAGATTTCGAGACTAGATTTATACGAAGCTATGTATTTTAATTCTCTTTTAAATTTGCACCGAATTTCGGTTGTTGTAACTGAATAAATATAGCAGTCACAACTATTAAAAAAATGATTCTTAAGTGACTATGAAGTATTATTGTGAATTAAAAAAACAAAATAATTTTTTAATATTTTCTTTTATTTTAGTAATAAATTATAGGAAGAAGATTATACATTATAAATTTCATGATTCGAACCATTAAATGCAACTTTCTTCTTCCTTTACGTCATGATTTCTTCTTTTCCACATTGTTTCTTTAATTTGCTATCCCATTCGCACGTTTTGCGCTGCGAAATAAATTAAATATTATAAAATTATTTTTATATATAAATGTCTTTCTGAGATAATTTTGAACTTACCATTTACCAATATTGGAGAACTTTTCACCACTTTTAATAAATCTTTTTAATTTTGAACTAAAATATATTTGATTTTTGTAATGTGTACAAAATTTATTTATATTGTGTCAAACATTTTTTGATTTCAGAATGTACAATCGAGTTTTATGATTTTTAGTTCCAAAATTTGGTTTTCAGTAGTAATGTACTGAATAAGTTTTGTTGCATCTTCCATTTAATAGAATAGATTTAAGTAAAGACACAAATTGGACATGTTAACTTTTCTAAGAGGTGTTAAAACTAACATTTAGAAGCAAATAGCATCTGTTAACTTTAAGTATAACAAATAAATCAAGACTATAAATTATTAATGATAAAAATCAAATTATTATATAATTTTTAACGTATCAAGCGAATTGTTACTAAAGTTTTTTCTGTGTGTACTTGTTTATGTGTTATTTCAAACAATCATATGAACTTTTGCCGACATCTGTACAATGTATACAAAGCAAGCGTTAAATTTCCCTTGAAAATTCAATACATATTATTCAATGCAGCCCGCTTGCGAAAACTAGAAATGTATAGTTGCTTGCTTATGTGTTAAATGCTAAGTCAAGATAAATCACCATAAGGCATCATAATGTATTCTTATTTGAAATTAAGACTTGTGTTTAAGTGTACATAGCAAATGACTAGCAAGTGCATTTCTGTGAAAAGGAAAGTCCAGATATTATGCAAACGTTATTCTTGTATTTTAATGAAACCTGTTTCAAGTTTCTTTTTGTGTCACTAACCGGCTGTTCTCATAACTTTCATTTTCACTGTAAGAATGTGGATGATGCGAAGAAAAAGAAAGAAAAGACAGGTGAAGAGTTTGAAACCTCTAAAGATATTTCGTAACGAGACTTTTATGTTTTCATCTTTAGTTTGCTTAGATTTTTTTTAAAACTTTATTGCAAAATTTATTAATATTTAATTTAATAAAATTTAAGTGGAAATGTTTAAATGCCTTCTTCTCATCTCATTTGAGTCCTTAAATAATTTTTCGTGGTTAAGCAATCGCATGTGATTTCAAAAACACCAACTTTTGTTTTACATGTTCTGAAACTCCCGCGTTTTGCTTGCGATTTGCTCTTTTTCAAATATCTGTAGCTGCCTTACTTAGTTTCACTTCTTTAAAACAAACATGTAATTAAAAAAAGAACGAATTAACAAACGGACGCTTAGAGATTGTGACAATCCAATGGATACTTCAATCCAATGTATATTTATGAATTTAAAAAAATAGCGCAAGCCAAGAAATATCTTGGCGACAAATGGAGTTTTTGTTAGTGATATTTTATTTAAATGTTACTTACAGTACTTAAAAAGTATTTTTGTTAATTATAAAATGCACGTTCGGAACTCATATCGTCCAAAAAGTAACTTAAATAAATTTTTTAAGGTCCCTTAACATTTGAATTGAGAATTAAAATAATCACCGACTACCGCACTAATAGCAGCTGTTTTTACGAAATCGCCAGTACTCAACAAAACAATCAAAACAAAGAATTGATAGAACAAATAATAATTCTGAAAATTTATTGGTCCCGTTTTAAAAACAGTTCATAAAGTTAAAAATTAAAGGGTGTCCCCATACAACATACATATTTTTTACGTGTATTATGACCTGCAAAGGGCGATTCTGTAAAATTTTAAATTACTGCGTATTACTATGGCTCCCAAAAACAAAAATAAATCTAAAAATTAAAGGGTGCCCCCATAATTGATGTAAATTTACTTATATGGGCCTAACTTTTGAACCGTTATAGACAAACGCTTGAAAATTCGACAGAATGTCGACTGCTATGGCCGTTATAGTAACAAGTATTAATATTACAAATTATAAACTAAAGGGTGTGCCAATAGTTTATTAAATTTGATGTATATGGCCATACTTTTGAACAGTTGTGGACAGACGCTTAAAATTTACATCAAACCTGTATTGCAAAGTCCGCTATAACAAAAAGTATAAAATTTGGATTTGGAAGTTAAAGGGTGTTCCAATATTTAATGTAATTTTGTGTATGTGCCCAAACTTTTGAACCGTTATAGACAGAACGCGGAAACTTAAAAGGGACCTGTGTTGCTAAATCTGCTATATCAACGAGTTTATATTTTGAATTTAGAAATTAAAGGGTGTCCCATAATTGATGAAGGTTTACTTATATGAGCCTATCTTTTGAACCGTTATAGACAAACGCTTGCAAATTGGACAGAATATCGATTGCTATGGCCGTTATGGTAACAAGTTTTAATATTACCAATTTTAAATTAAAGGGTGCGCCAATAGTTTATTTAATTTGATGTATATTACCATACTTTTTAACAGTTATAGACAGACTCTTGGAACTTACAACGAACCTGTATTGCTAAGTCCGCTATAACAAAAAGAATAAAATTTTGATTTAGATTTGGAAGTTAAAGGGTGTTCTAATAGTTGAAGTAATTTCAAGTGTGTGGGAGTACAGATAGACAGCTGAAATTAACAAGGGACATGTTTTGCTAAGTCCGCTATAACAAGAAGCTTATAATTTGAATTTAGAAAGTAAAGGGTGTTCCAAAAATTAATGTAATTTGTTCTATATGCCCGTATTTTTTGAACCATTGCATACAAACGCCTTAATTTTAGACAGAATGGTATTATTTATTATAATAAGAAGTATAAAAATCTTATATTATAAATTAAATAGTTTATTTAATCTGATGTATATGGGCAAACTGTTGAACCGTTAAAGACAGATGGTTGAAATTCACACAGAACCTGATTGCCAAATCTACTACAACAGCACGTATATAATTTGGAAGTAAAAAGGTGAGCCTATAGTTGCTGTGATTTGATGTATATTGCCAAACTATTGAACAGTTGAACCAGTATAAAGTTTGGAGATATGAGGGTGTCCCAATAGTTAAAGTAATCCAATTTATGTGGCCATACACTTGAACTGTTTTGAAGTCAGTTTTTTTCTCAAGAATTATAATCTACATCTATCGTCATCATTTCAATTTATTTTTTACCATATAATCATTTACTGCGTCTCGGAAACAATTTCTTTCTGTTTGTCATTGAGACTCCGGTTACTAACAATTTTTAATAAAAAAAATGTTTTTGCACTTCTCATTTGTTAAATTATAAATTTAAGCAGCTTTTGCTAATGAGTTGATTTGATCAATCAACGAAATAGACATTGGGACTAGATTTAATTTCAAGAACATTGCTCTACAGTCCAATTCTCATTTTAACGTGCTTAAGACAGAGATTTTTACGGAGCGTTGCAATTTGGGTTTGGATAAATAAAATATCATAAGAAGTGGAACAAAAAAATACCATGCACAAAATTTTATTATATTTAGAAAATGTATATTATTTTTTATCAGGAGAGACCACCAATATGAGTTTTCTCAAGGAATTTTATTTGTAAAAGATCCCTGCATTATTCTGATATTAATGTACTCGTACTAGTGAAGTAAAGTGTTTTTTGCATATTAATCGCTGATCCCCTAGCAACAGCTAGAGCAGAAAGTCTGTATTGATTCAATTCAATTTAAGTTTAATGGAAAGGCAACTTTTCCAATAGCCATCATTAGCACTTAAGTGCACTCACAAATAATCGATTATGGTATGATAATAATTCGTCGATATATAATGGAAATTAAAAATATTTATAGCCGTCCAAAATATAGATTTTTTTTAATATTTAGTTGGCATGTCCTTGGACACCATGACATGCCACCAAGATTTAAATTGAAATTCATTATTCATTAAATTAATTTAGCATTAACTATTTTTAAAAGACAGCAACAGGATGTAATAATACATCATCAAAACTGTATTTATTAGTTTATATTTATACGTTTAATAAATATAACTTTATTAAAAGTGCATTAAAAAATATTTTAGATTTTCCTTTTTAAAATAGAGAGAAAAAATACTTGCTTAACTCGCATACAAATAATGTTCAAAGAAACTTTTTTGTTTTGGTTTAAGTTTAAATATGGTAAATATATCGGTATCGAAACATTTGATTCTTAACGGCCAACAATTGATTTCTCATCTTTTTTAAGACAAGAGGCGTAATACGTGTAAAACATTTACAATTTTACTTGTGTGTTTTATTTTTACACATCACACTTTTGCAACGAGTTAAATTTTAAATCAATTATTAAAAAATACAGCTCTTAAAACTAGATTCTATTTTTAGTTTATAAACTAGCTTTACGGTAATCATATAATCTAAGCCTAATGAGAAATTAGTAAAAAGTGTTTACAACAACAGAGGTCCATAACTCGGAAAATGTGGGCGAGCGCCAATTTTTACACTTGATGTTTTTTTATTTTTTAATTCTCTATCGCCCCATATATTTGCTTTTTTGAGTGGAGTTGCTTAATTGTTCCAAACGGTAGAGAAAAACTAAAGGAAGGCGGGGTGTTTTGCCCGCTGCCTCAAAGGACAGGGACCGATCACAAACGATGTCCACAAACGGACATCGCTTAATCGATATCGCTATGCATTTATACACTTTATGGATTCAGAAATAAAAAAGGCAAAAGTCTTTTTTTATGGGCATAAATTTTCTGTAGTTTATCTGGGGAAAATTAATTTCTACGCGATTATGGATAGATGGAAGGACGGACATTACTAAATCAACTCTTTCATCAAGTGCATATATCAATCAATATTATCCATCATATAAAAATGCACTAATATATTATCTAAATTTAAAATTCCTGGCTTATTTATTGTATGCCTCTTCTCTTAAGTGGAAAACTGAAATAAATAAATTTAAGATTTTTTTAATTCAAAATTATTTTTTCAAACGAACGTAATGTGATAAAGGTTGACCAAGGCGGATCAATTACCAGGTGGCAGCGTGGAGAATTTATTATTTTTTGATGGTAGAAACGAATGTCAAACTTCATATATAAAAAATAGTACACAGATTTTTATATATGGAGTTGAATTCACCTACGCTGCCACCTGGTAATTTATTCGCCTTGAGCTTAACGTTAAGTAATATTAACATCTTATTTATAGATTTAATTTGCTTTAATCGTGATTGGTTCCTTCAAATATAAATATTTAAGAGTATTATATCAAGAGCAATATTAATTAAATAAGAACTCCATTGAATCAGTAAAACAAAAACACAATAAAAACTCAATAATATTTTATACAAAAACACAGCAAACATTTAGTTATTATTTTTATTTTTTTTTTTTTAATTTTTCTACATAAAAGTTTCCTTTTGAAACCATTCATAAGTATTTGAAGGATTTAATAAAAAAAACAAAATTTGGGTAGTAGCGTAATGGCTATACGGATATGTTTTTCCCGCAGTAATATACATCATTTTGTAGTTTTATATATTTCATGAGAATATCATGAAATACTTATATTTGAAGAAATCAAGCACGATTTAAGTAAAATTAAATAAAAAAAATTCCGAATTATATATTTTCATATTGATATTTATACATTTCTTTTTCTAAAAATAACTTGTTCTAAAATTATACAGAATCAAGAAATAGTTTTTGCTTGTTTTAATTATTTTAGAATTCAATACGTTTTAAAAATTTTGGAAATACGTGAAATTTTTCGTTTTTTGGTGATCTGAAAATAAGAAACTAAAATTGCTGCAGATTTTTTATTCTGGAAACAAATATTTTATTATTATCTGAGTATAAGAAGAAGTCTATTTATTTTAACAGAATTTGCTGATATTACGAATATCAGACTTGATCTAAACATTTTGCTTTATATGATAACGACAGCAAAATTTCCGTATATAAACAGTTGTTAAAAAAGGGTTAAGAAATATTTTATCTTAGTCAATGAACAAAATCAATCCAAATCAGTACTCCTAGACTACTCAAAAATGTATAAGAGGTAATTGTTTTTTGTATTTAAGCACTGCGTTTAAGTGGGGTTCGGTGTTTGATGCTGACAAATTAGACTGAACAGTTATTCAATAATTTGACTTGGCCTCTTGATCCAATGATCAGCACAATATATGCCAAAAATATAGTAATGATTTAAAAAGAAAATATAAATTGATGTACATATGCATGTATAAATCTGAATGAAATCCCTTAAATGTAAAACAATACATATGTACATACATACATATAAGGCTAAAAACAAGCACTCAAACATGTAATTCTGAATGTTAAATTTCACTTTCTTTTGTAACGACAGCGATTTAAGAAATGTTAATGTTTAATTTAAAACAATACGAGAACTGCAACCGCTTACTTTCATTCACCACACACTGACAGTATCAACAGTCTGTAGACAACAAATACAATGAATGAATGGCACCAGTAGCAAATGTATGAAGCAGCTGTAGGAGCTTGCCTACTTACATTTTCATTACTTAATATAATGGCCTTAATAAAAGTTACTGCTGCATGTTGGTTAAAAAGAAATAGGGGCCAGAGATATTTCAATGCCAAACTAATGACTCTGTAAGGACGTAAATTTTTCTGACTAAATGTATAGTTATAGAGTCAGTTGAATGTAAACTTTACATTCAACTGATAATGCAAATATTTTCTAGCGTTACATCATATAAACTGCCCTAACATATTTACCAACCCTTTTTCTATTTACAAATATTTTATAATAGACGCCTCATAAGAATAAATGATTCTAAAAACATATCAAAATCTCTAAGAGACTTTTCTGAAACAAAATCGCGTGCGAAATCACTAATGTTGGTACAAAAAATGTTTATTAGCTTTAATTAAATTAACAATTTCATTTTGATTTCTATTACATTAAATTTAGATTCAACTTTAGTGTTTTTTGGTGTGATATTGTTTAGTTGTAATCTTTGGTGTAGTGAACGCAGTTTTGTATAGTATAGTATAGTATAGTATAGTATAGTATAGTATAGTATAGTATAGTATAGTATAGTATAGTATAGTATAGTATAGTATAGTATAGTATAGTATAGTATAGTATAGTATAGTATAGTATAGTATAGTATAGTATAGTATAGTATAGTATAGTATAGTATAGTATAGTATAGTATAGTATAGTATAGTATAGTATAGTATAGTATAGTATAGTATAGTATAGTATAGTATAGTATAGTATAGTATAGTATAGTATAGTATAGTATAGTATAGTATAGTATAGTATAGTATAGTATAGTATAGTATAGTATAGTATAGTATAGTATAGTATAGTATAGTATAGTATAGTATAGTATAGTATAGTATAGTATAGTATAGTATAGTATAGTATAGTATAGTATAGTATAGTATAGTATAGTATAGTATAGTATAGTATAGTATAGTATAGTATAGTATAGTATAGTATAGTATAGTATAGTATAGTATAGTATAGTATAGTATAGTATAGTATAGTATAGTATAGTATAGTATAGTATAGTATAGTATAGTATAGTATAGTATAGTATAGTATAGTATAGTATAGTATAGTATAGTATAGTATAGTATAGTATAGTATAGTATAGTATAGTATAGTATAGTATAGTATAGTATAGTATAGTATAGTATAGTATAGTATAGTATAGTATAGTATAGTATAGTATAGTATAGTATAGTATAGTATAGTATAGTATAGTATAGTATAGTATAGTATAGTATAGTATAGTATAGTATAGTATAGTATAGTATAGTATAGTATAGTATAGTATAGTATAGTATAGTATAGTATAGTATAGTATAGTATAGTATAGTATAGTATAGTATAGTATAGTATAGTATAGTATAGTATAGTATAGTATAGTATAGTATAGTATAGTATAGTATAGTATAGTATAGTATAGTATAGTATAGTATAGTATAGTATAGTATAGTATAGTATAGTATAGTATAGTATAGTATAGTATAGTATAGTATAGTATAGTATAGTATAGTATAGTATAGTATAGTATAGTATAGTATAGTATAGTATAGTATAGTATAGTATAGTATAGTATAGTATAGTATAGTATAGTATAGTATAGTATAGTATAGTATAGTATAGTATAGTATAGTATAGTATAGTATATAAGGTATTTATTCTCTTATGGTAATATAATAGGTTTGCACTTTCATATAGGAGGCCAGCTCCGTTTAATGTCATAAGGTCTATCGGTGATAAGTAGTTAGACAATCGTATGGTCCTCAGATTGTTTGCGCTTTCAAAGCACTGTCCAAGAAGACTGTTTTTAAGGGATTGAGCCCTCTCAAGAAATTTTATAGCCGACCCTACCATATACGAGTCAATTCTATCGAAGCCTATTGCTTTGTATATTGATTTGCAAGATGGCTTGCGGTAGATGCCATCAGGCCCCTGCTTACACCATAAGCCAAGGCAAGTGACCATAATTTTCCTCTCCCATTTCCTTAGTCTTTCCATCTGAGCAGAAGAAATTCTGGACCAGACTGGGAAGGCATAGGATATGAGAGGTCGAATTATCTGGCGATAAACAAAATTTGCATGGAAAATTACACCAAGGTATTTCATCCTGTCCGAAACCCTGATCAGTTCGCTGCCTATACTAAGAGTTGGTATGAAAGATCTGCTAATGGGATATAAAAATTTACGCTTGCCCTTTATCATAACTGCATCAGTCTTATCCATATTTAAGTGAAGGCGCCACTTACCAAAGTAGGGCTCCAGTCGAGTCAAGTAGTTGTTAACTCTTCCGTTTACACTACGAGCGAGGGGCCCAGAAGTTGCAATGAGTATATCATCTGCATACATTAACAAAAGATCGCCGTCAGCCGGTTTAGGTATATCAGCCATAAATATATTATAAAGTACAGCGAGGATCCCTGTGGTACTCCAGCACTGACAGATTTTTCAATCGATCGAGTTCTGCCTATTCTAACGCCGAAAGTCCTATCAGATAGAAAATTAGAGACGATTTTACACACACTTCTATCGAAGCCCATGTCCATCATTTTAAAAACAATGCCATCCTGCCAAGCGGTATCAAAAGCCTTGGCAAAGTCCAAGTTAACCGCAATTGTAGGATATCTTTTGTTCAGACCTTTGGAAACATAGTCTGAAAAAACCATCAATGCATGCGAAGTTGAGTGTCCTTTTTTAAATCCAAACTGACAATCTGGAAGAATATTGCAGTCTGATATTTTGTCCGTGATCTTGGAATGAATAAAGAATTCTAATAACTTTCCAAAGGGAGATAGGAGAGAAATCGGCCTATAGTTGCTGCTCTGCCTTGGGTCAGATTTGGGTTTCAATATCGGAACTATTAACGCCCTTTTCCATGCTCTCGGAAAGTATCCCAAGTTTATGCAGTGGTTCATTAGAATTGCCAGAAATCCCCAGGTATCCCGACGAGTTCTCTTAAGTACTAGATCAGGAATTTCATCCCAACCACTCTATTTTTTGTTTGGTCTTCTCCTTAAGGTTTCGCCAATGGTTTCTGCTTTAATCAGCTGGCTGCGCTACCATCTGCGGTCGTAGTCCTATCAAAAACCATCATAGGTGTCCTATCCTGTAAAGTGGAGACTCTACTTGCGACGGTTACTGCAAAAGAATCGGAACCTATTTCATACTCGTGCACGCTGTGGAAGTGGTCCGCCAGTAGATTAGCCTTCCCTAAGTCATCAGATACTATTGAGCCATCCGCAGTGATCAGATCGTAGATGACAACATTTTTACTTAAACCAGCCGCAGACTTTAAAGATCTATACGTCCTATCATTCAGCCTAATGTTGCTTAATTTTCTCGTCCAGTTTTCGCGCTCGTAAACTGCAATAGCACCCTGTATTATTCTATCCAGGTTTTTTACTTCTGCTTTAAGGATAAGACGACGTCCTGGGTCCTCACATCTTTGAACTATACGGCGCAATCTCTTTTTTTCATCAATAAAATGAAGTATATTAGGTGGAAGCTTCAAAAGCCCTTTACTTCCAACTAGAACCTTAGGAGTAGAAAGTTCCATAGCATTCTTAAATGCATATGTCTTTGACTCTATGCACTCGTCAATCTCCGTTTCGGACACGTTCGTATCTACTGGTAGCGTACAGTCGGCAAGTTCCCGGGATAGAATCGCATTAAATCTTGCCCTGTCCATCTTGTCAAAGTCTAACCTTGTTGGTCGTATTCTCCCAACACAATCCGCAATGCCAAAAACTGCTTCCACAGCGTTGTGATCAGATTCAAAATCAAGGGTTTTAAGCCCATTTCCCATAATTATAGGAGACATGCCAACAGAAGTTATCATTATGTCTATATATGAAGAGGAAACGGCCGTAGTTCTTGTCGGGCCATCAGTGGGATGAATTTCTAGGTTCGGATTTGCTAAGAGTAAATCTTGTAGCAACCTACCACTTGTGTTCTCCAGGGAATCCCCCCAATACGGATGCCTAGCATTTAAGTCGGCTCCAACTACCTCTGCCCCAGTATTGGCTAGGTCAAAAACAGGCCTAATATCAGAGGCTGACATTGTCGATGTTGTCTACGATACATCGACACTACAGTTATAGAGGACCCATTTATTCTGTGAATGCGCACAATCGTGTTTTCTAAAGTTCCAGTGTCAACTATTACCCTTTCACATGAAATACTATCCTTAAATAGAACGGCCGTCCCTCCTCCTTGTCCAGATTGACGATTCTGTCTAAATATTATATATCCAGCAACGTCTAACTTGTGTCGAGGACTTAATTTATGTTCAACTATTAGAGCAACGTCGGGTTTGTGTCTATCCAAAAATAGTTTTAAATAGTGTCTCCTATGTTTAGAGACAACTGAATTCACGTTAATGAAAATTACTTTAAGTGTCCTAGACATTGTTCTGTAGCATCATTAGCATCCCAAGCAAAGCCCGAGATTTACCCTCATCATCTTTAATTGTATTATATTCACGTGCAAATCCACCGATTTTATTAATACAGTTCAACAGACCTCCTCCAAAGAATCGTTTACAGTCACTGTCAATCATCGCGAATTGAGCCATTGCGCTCTTAAGAGTTGGCGCAGCGCTGCTCGGCGCCGTTTCAAAAGAATTACATGGTGTTGAACCGCCTTTAGGAAGATTGTTTGCCACAGCAGATGCGTATGACACTCCAGGGTTAAGGCCACTACTAAAGAATCATCGAGGTCCCTGGGGCTCCACCCGAGATGCCTTTTTTGCCTTTATTTTCTTTAAAAGCCTTAGCCTTTGTGGGCATTGCTTAGAGCTGGCTACGTGCCCCTTAACTCCACAGTTAACACATTTTACCGGGAGTCCCACCTTTCTAGTAACCTGTCCAGTTACAGGATCAGTAAGCAACAATTCGGTTATGTTATTTTCCTTCGCGGGAATACTGCACTTTCCCGGTCCATGGGATGCACCACATTTTACACATCGGTACGGCATCTGGCAATTTGAAGATGTATGCCCAAATCTCTGGCAGTTGAAACACTGGGTGACAGCACCCTTCTTTCTATATTTTTTCATGCTGACACGGCAGCGAAGAATATACCGTACCGCAAAAAAGGCCGAAATATCGGAATCTCGTGATAGCCTCAAAAGCCATCTATCATTACCTAGTTCAATAAGACCTAGTATATTAATTCCAATATGAAGTCCAGTCAAATATTGCATGACGTCTTCAACAGTGTATGTACGCGAGAGACCCTCTATAAGAATCGAAAACGGTCTCATTCCTTTTGGTGTATATGTATAAAAGTTTACCCCGTTGTCCTTAAGCAAAACCTTTACCTTTTCAAAGTCGCCCAGAGTGCAAACCCCTATATTAGTGGCATTTTTGCCCATAATCTTAATATTATAATTAGTATGGTCAAGTGCCTTATCAATAATATTAGTTATTTCTTTTACATTAACATTATAAGTAGTAATAACTGGTATTCTTATCTTACTTACAATGTTACTTTTTCCTTTTAGTTTTTTACCGGCATCAAAATTTTGAGTACGGGGAACCTCTTCTGCTTTTTCTTCATCAACTTCCTTCTTGGATGCGTCGTCATTATTGCTTGTTGGGCTAGCGTCAATAGTTGAAAAATCCATACCTTCTTCCGCATTAGCATTTATTGATTTGTCAGAATTCGTATAACTGGCCACAACAGTAACCTTCCTCTGCTTTTTTTTCTTCTTCCGAACCACCTCTACAAAAGTCGCATCTTCCTCGCTAGATGCCTTGTCATTTTTTCCTGTTAAGCCTTGCGTTAAATTCCCTTTGAATTCTTCAACCATTTTTGTTAGTTTTTTATTTTCTTCAATAATGGCATTGAGTTTGAGGCTAAGTTCCTCAATTGCCTTGTCCTTTAAACTAAATAGCCGGCTTACTTCGTCGTCAGATGAATATTCGCCAGCCACCCTCGCTCGCTTGAGTGAATACAGGCTGTCGTCCGCCATTGTTGACAAA
Source organism: Gymnosoma rotundatum (assembly GCA_916610165.2). Taxonomy (NCBI): domain Eukaryota; kingdom Metazoa; phylum Arthropoda; class Insecta; order Diptera; family Tachinidae; genus Gymnosoma; species Gymnosoma rotundatum. The sequence goes on along the minus strand of OU744338.1, from coordinate 68,700,742 downwards.
CTCTACCTGCACCACTAGTTTGAATATTACGGATGTTGAAAATTTTGCAACAACCCTTAAATTCGCACAACTTTTTTTTATGTTTTTCTTTTTTTTTTCACTGCACACTTTGTAAGTACGATTACTGTCAACAGTCGAATGTGTGAGTGAACGCAGTTTTGATAAATTTGTTGCTTTTTGTAGGATAAATCTTACAGCATTTCTATGATGTTTTTAGATGTCCTCGGCTACACGAGCGCTATCATAAAAGTATAAACGTGTATTTCCTTTACCTAGACGTCCGGGTAAATCACTTAAACACTTTCATGCTTGGAATTGTGAACTAAACTTGGAATTATTAAATTGCTAACTGAAATGTCACACGTAATTGTAGGCATTATCAGTTTTCACTTCCCATGTAAAAATGTGCATATTCATCTTCAGTAAATAATTTTTTTCTTAATATATAAAAAATAGAATGAATTAAAAAATTAAGGAAAAAACCGATTATGAATCTTACCATTTTATTATTATTTATTTATTTACTCAATCCCTGTATAATTAAAAAACAAGAAAGTAATACTGCGTTTCCATTGACTTAAAAGTAATTACTTAGTTTTGACAAAAACACTTCGAAGTGTGTCCATTGAGCTTAAGTGTTTTGTAAATTCGAATTTGTGACATAACGTTGACATTTTCTGCGTAAAAGAAAAAAAAAACTATTTTATTTTTTGTAAAAATCGTTTTCATTGTTTATTCAATTTTTGTTTTTACATATTTTTTCTTTTTATATTTTTTTATCACTTGTTTTGTAACAAAAAAGATTATTGTCTTGATAAATACATCCAATATGAATAGATAGAACGAAGTTGAACTTGAATATCCTAGACGCAACACAGTGTTGCAAAGGCAAAATTAGTTCGAAAAAATACATTTTCGTCATGATTTGAAATAAATCAAGTGATTTAAGTTGTTTTGGTGGCATAAAAAATGTATGGAAAATCAAGTAGCAAAGCACTAGATTTGAGCAAATCAAGTGTTTTAGACAAAATCACGTCAATGGAAACGCACTATAATATACATTGATTAGATTAGAAGGTCACAGATTTATATAGATAGAAAACTTTACTGTAAGACATTTGTATTTTAAGATTGGTTCTTTATATACTGGGCAAAATAATTAAAATAATTCTTGCAAAAAAAAAAAAGACTTCAAAACAGATTTCATCAGTCTGCCTATAACGGTTCAAGATTATGGCCACATAAATAAGATTACATTAACTATTGGGACACCCTTATATCTCCAAGCTTTATACTTGTTCAACTAGTCAATAGTTTGGCAATGTACATAAAATTACAGCAGCTAAAGGGTCACCCTTTATTTTTAAAATTCAAATTATATACTTGCTGTTGAAGGTTTGGCCATATACATAAGATTATATCAACTCTTGTGAAACTCTTTATAATTTAAAATTTTTATTTTTCTTATTATACGACACAAAGTAGTGGACATTCTGTCTAAAATTTAGGTGTTTGTACACAACGGCTCAAAAAATACGGCCATATGGAACAAATTACATTAATTTTGGGAGCACCCTTTAATTTCTAAGCTTCTTGTTTAGCGTACTTAGCAAAACAGGTCCCTTGTAAATTTCATCTGTATGTCTCTGTTCAAAAGTTCGGCCACATACACCAAATTACATTAACTATTGGAACACTTGTTTATAGATGGGCCCATATACGTAAATTTACATCAATTATGGGGGCACCCTTTAAGTTTTAGATTTATTTTTGTTTAACATTTTGTTGTTGGGAGCTATTGTAATACGCACTCATTGGATCAATGGATTCATGTTACAAAACGCCCAAACACTAATTCGGATTGCGGTTAAACTACTCCAAACAATCTTTCAATCATACATTTACGTTTATTATCAATTGAGAGCAAACTCATCGGAGCAGACAACTTAAACTTTCTTAAACCCAGCTAATGAACAGCAATCTCACGCGCTTTTGCTTTCTGACCCGCCAATACAGTATCGTAGATTTTTTCGACATTTTCGAGTGTATTGATCTCAGCTGACCGTCCAGAATGTTCAGCGTCGTTTGTACTTGTGCACCACAACGAAAGTCAGTAAACCAGTTTGTGACTAATGAAATCTTTGGTTCAGAGTCTCCATAGTATTTTTCGAGCTTTTCCTTGGGTTGATTGACTGTTTTTTTTTGTTCGCAAATAATCGGCCTTATTATGAGTGTCGTTGTCGTGTCGAAAACAAGGCGTTTTTTTAAATCGGTATTATGAATGTCGAAAAACGACAAAAATACAACACTGTTGGCAATTCTATTACAAATTTCGTTACCATGAGTGTCGTATTTAAATGTCAAAAATTGCAAATATAGTCGTTAAAGTTTTTGTTCACGACATAACGAAAAAATAATCAAAAAAAAAATTATAAAAATGGATATAACTAAAAAGTAAGTAATTATAACACTTAAAAACTATTTAATAACGATTTTTTTCACGATTCCATTAATTTTAGAACAAAAATCACAAATATCAGGCAATTTAGGCGAATGGTGTCGCTGCTGGAGCAAAATCCATGCTTGGTTAGAGGATTTAGCAGTGGCATAAACAAAATCAACGTTAAGGAGGAGTGGAGCAAAATTGGAAAAGAGCTTAACATTTTAGGGCCACCAACACGGAATGGGGAAGGATGGCTAAAGGTTTGGGCGGACTATAAGTTTAAAGTAAAAAAAAAATTGGTTCACAATAAAGCCGAATGTCGTGCTACCGCGGGTGGTTCTTTTAAGCAATTCGTACTATCCCCAACTGAAGAAGCTGCTTCCAATTTACTCCAAATTGACACAATTTTAAATCCAGGTGGTGTTGCGTTTGGAGTACAACGCAAAAATCGAAATAAAAACAGCGACAATGAAGATAATGTAGCAATGATTGTGAATTTAGAAATTGAACAACCAGCCTGCTCAAATCAATCCAAAAACCCCAAACGAAACTATATTGGCCCAAAAGAAGTACGATCCTTACATTCTACACAAAACCATACATCAAAGGCACCCATACAAAGAAATGATGTTGAAGAAGTACGTACCTTACAGTCAACAAAAAAAACTTCAACTAAAAAACCAACACAAAGCTATGAGATTCTTGGAGAATCAAGTTTAACACCATCAACAAAGTCCTCAACTAAGAAAAAACAAAAGATGATCTCCTTGAGGAGCAATTGAACGTCCAAACAGCATTGTACACAGAAGTGAAGCATTCTTTAGCTGAAATTGAAAGGTATCAACGCAAAAACTTTAAATTAAAGGAAGAAAAGTTAGCACTTTATAAGGAAGAGTTAAAATGCAAGGAAGAATTTAGAAGAGAACTTTTAAAGCTTAGAAAAGAGGAAATAGAAATTGAACAAAGACGTATTGCACTAGATGAGATAAGAAATGGTTTACAACGTTTTTAATTTAAAAATTTTCAAATTATATTTTTCTTAAAAATTTCCACAGGTATTTTAAAAATTTATAACAAAAAAAATTTCAAACTTATCTTAAAACTTATCAAATGTACTTTAAAAATTTATGTTTAAATATTTCTAAATGTATTTTTAAGTTGTCCATATGTATTTTGAAATTATCTAAATCTATTTTAAAATTGTCCAATTGTGTTTTAAATTTTTATAGTTTTAAATTTGGATAGTTTTAAATATATTTAGAAGATTTTAAAATATATTTTTAAATACATATGGATAAGTATGAAATAAATTTTGCCAATTTTACAAAACATTTGGGCAATTTTAAAATTCATTTAGAAAATTTTAAAAAACTATATAATTTAAACTTTTATTTGGAAAACTTTAAAATACAATTGGAATAAGTGTATTTCCTAGTACTGTGAAATATCCTATTGGTCCTATTTTATACAATACATATGTGTTTTAAGATTTTTTATCGTTTTTTTTCATGACTTAAAAAAAGCAAATGTGAATTTTATATTATTTTTTTTTCTATTTTTCTTATTTTATTTTTTTAATTAAACTTAGATAACAATGTACCAATAAAACTGAATTAAATATTTAATGATTGCATTACTGATATTCTTATATTTAAAGCGTTTAAATCGTCATCTACAACAAAATTTGTTGTTGGTAATTCATCCATTACCTCAATTTCAGGAATTTCGGTTTTATAATAAATGCATATATTGTGTAAAGCTGCACAAACAGATGTAATTTTAGCAGCCATATTTGGTGTGTAATGCAATTGTCTTGCGCCTAGTATGCACCGGAATCTGTTTTTTAAAACACCAATAGTTCGTTCAACTATATTTCTAGTTCTTGCATGTATATAGTTAAAACGACTTTCTGCAGAACCTTCTCTAGCAGATCTGAATGGCGTTATTAAAAACTGTTCTAAGGGGTACCCAGCATCCCCTAAAAAAAGATATTTGATGTGTAATAAAAGAATTTTATAAAAACAAATTGAATTACATAGGTTAATTGAAGTTAGAATCATGTTTTCAAATAATAATTGATTTTTTTTAACTACAAATAGAATTTTTGAATTATAAGTAGTATTTTGACATTGCAAAATATCTTTTTCGAATTACAATTGGAATTTTTGAATTACAAAATAGAATTTTGAAATTGCAAATGGAATCTTCCAATTACCAATGGAATCTTTGAATTCATTTTTAATTTTTAATAGTTTTCTAAATCACTTTTGATTTTTTGAAGAAAATATGTTTTTTAACTTACCTAATAACCAAGTATTTCTTTCGCCAGTATCATATTGCTCTCTTAATAGTTGTTTTAAGTCACTGATGTTCCATACTAAGGAGTCATGAACAGATCCCTGATGATGAGATGATATATATCTTATTCGAAGCTTATGATCACATACCTACTGTAAAAACCTTTTCTGTTTCTGTATTCAAACTGTTGTTCCTTTTCAGGTGAAATTATATTTATATGCGTTCCATATAAAAAATACGGCCATATGGAACAAATTACATTAATTTTGGGAGCACCCTTTAATTTCTAAGCTTCTTGTTTAGCGTACTTAGCAAAACAGGTCCCTTGTAAATTTCATCTGTATGTCTCTGTTCAAAAGTTCGGCCACATACACCAAATTACATTAACTATTGGAACACTTGTTTATAGATGGGCCCATATACGTAAATTTACATCAATTATGGGGGCACCCTTTAAGTTTTAGATTTATTTTTGTTTAACATTTTGTTGTTGGGAGCTATTGTAATACGCACTCATTGGATCAATGGATTCATGTTACAAAACGCCCAAACACTAATTCGGATTGCGGTTAAACTACTCCAAACAATCTTTCAATCATACATTTACGTTTATTATCAATTGAGAGCAAACTCATCGGAGCAGACAACTTAAACTTTCTTAAACCCAGCTAATGAACAGCAATCTCACGCGCTTTTGCTTTCTGACCCGCCAATACAGTATCGTAGATTTTTTCGACATTTTCGAGTGTATTGATCTCAGCTGACCGTCCAGAATGTTCAGCGTCGTTTGTACTTGTGCACCACAACGAAAGTCAGTAAACCAGTTTGTGACTAATGAAATCTTTGGTTCAGAGTCTCCATAGTATTTTTCGAGCTTTTCCTTGGGTTGATTGACTGTTTTTTTTTGTTCGCAAATAATCGGCCTTATTATGAGTGTCGTTGTCGTGTCGAAAACAAGGCGTTTTTTTAAATCGGTATTATGAATGTCGAAAAACGACAAAAATACAACACTGTTGGCAATTCTATTACAAATTTCGTTACCATGAGTGTCGTATTTAAATGTCAAAAATTGCAAATATAGTCGTTAAAGTTTTTGTTCACGACATAACGAAAAAATAATCAAAAAAAAAATTATAAAAATGGATATAACTAAAAAGTAAGTAATTATAACACTTAAAAACTATTTAATAACGATTTTTTTCACGATTCCATTAATTTTAGAACAAAAATCACAAATATCAGGCAATTTAGGCGAATGGTGTCGCTGCTGGAGCAAAATCCATGCTTGGTTAGAGGATTTAGCAGTGGCATAAACAAAATCAACGTTAAGGAGGAGTGGAGCAAAATTGGAAAAGAGCTTAACATTTTAGGGCCACCAACACGGAATGGGGAAGGATGGCTAAAGGTTTGGGCGGACTATAAGTTTAAAGTAAAAAAAAAATTGGTTCACAATAAAGCCGAATGTCGTGCTACCGCGGGTGGTTCTTTTAAGCAATTCGTACTATCCCCAACTGAAGAAGCTGCTTCCAATTTACTCCAAATTGACACAATTTTAAATCCAGGTGGTGTTGCGTTTGGAGTACAACGCAAAAATCGAAATAAAAACAGCGACAATGAAGATAATGTAGCAATGATTGTGAATTTAGAAATTGAACAACCAGCCTGCTCAAATCAATCCAAAAACCCCAAACGAAACTATATTGGCCCAAAAGAAGTACGATCCTTACATTCTACACAAAACCATACATCAAAGGCACCCATACAAAGAAATGATGTTGAAGAAGTACGTACCTTACAGTCAACAAAAAAAACTTCAACTAAAAAACCAACACAAAGCTATGAGATTCTTGGAGAATCAAGTTTAACACCATCAACAAAGTCCTCAACTAAGAAAAAACAAAAGATGATCTCCTTGAGGAGCAATTGAACGTCCAAACAGCATTGTACACAGAAGTGAAGCATTCTTTAGCTGAAATTGAAAGGTATCAACGCAAAAACTTTAAATTAAAGGAAGAAAAGTTAGCACTTTATAAGGAAGAGTTAAAATGCAAGGAAGAATTTAGAAGAGAACTTTTAAAGCTTAGAAAAGAGGAAATAGAAATTGAACAAAGACGTATTGCACTAGATGAGATAAGAAATGGTTTACAACGTTTTTAATTTAAAAATTTTCAAATTATATTTTTCTTAAAAATTTCCACAGGTATTTTAAAAATTTATAACAAAAAAAATTTCAAACTTATCTTAAAACTTATCAAATGTACTTTAAAAATTTATGTTTAAATATTTCTAAATGTATTTTTAAGTTGTCCATATGTATTTTGAAATTATCTAAATCTATTTTAAAATTGTCCAATTGTGTTTTAAATTTTTATAGTTTTAAATTTGGATAGTTTTAAATATATTTAGAAGATTTTAAAATATATTTTTAAATACATATGGATAAGTATGAAATAAATTTTGCCAATTTTACAAAACATTTGGGCAATTTTAAAATTCATTTAGAAAATTTTAAAAAACTATATAATTTAAACTTTTATTTGGAAAACTTTAAAATACAATTGGAATAAGTGTATTTCCTAGTACTGTGAAATATCCTATTGGTCCTATTTTATACAATACATATGTGTTTTAAGATTTTTTATCGTTTTTTTTCATGACTTAAAAAAAGCAAATGTGAATTTTATATTATTTTTTTTTCTATTTTTCTTATTTTATTTTTTTAATTAAACTTAGATAACAATGTACCAATAAAACTGAATTAAATATTTAATGATTGCATTACTGATATTCTTATATTTAAAGCGTTTAAATCGTCATCTACAACAAAATTTGTTGTTGGTAATTCATCCATTACCTCAATTTCAGGAATTTCGGTTTTATAATAAATGCATATATTGTGTAAAGCTGCACAAACAGATGTAATTTTAGCAGCCATATTTGGTGTGTAATGCAATTGTCTTGCGCCTAGTATGCACCGGAATCTGTTTTTTAAAACACCAATAGTTCGTTCAACTATATTTCTAGTTCTTGCATGTATATAGTTAAAACGACTTTCTGCAGAACCTTCTCTAGCAGATCTGAATGGCGTTATTAAAAACTGTTCTAAGGGGTACCCAGCATCCCCTAAAAAAAGATATTTGATGTGTAATAAAAGAATTTTATAAAAACAAATTGAATTACATAGGTTAATTGAAGTTAGAATCATGTTTTCAAATAATAATTGATTTTTTTTAACTACAAATAGAATTTTTGAATTATAAGTAGTATTTTGACATTGCAAAATATCTTTTTCGAATTACAATTGGAATTTTTGAATTACAAAATAGAATTTTGAAATTGCAAATGGAATCTTCCAATTACCAATGGAATCTTTGAATTCATTTTTAATTTTTAATAGTTTTCTAAATCACTTTTGATTTTTTGAAGAAAATATGTTTTTTAACTTACCTAATAACCAAGTATTTCTTTCGCCAGTATCATATTGCTCTCTTAATAGTTGTTTTAAGTCACTGATGTTCCATACTAAGGAGTCATGAACAGATCCCTGATGATGAGATGATATATATCTTATTCGAAGCTTATGATCACATACCTACTGTAAAAACCTTTTCTGTTTCTGTATTCAAACTGTTGTTCCTTTTCAGGTGAAATTATATTTATATGCGTTCCATCTATACATCCAATTACACCAGGAAACCCAGTCTTATAGTAAAAGAATTTTTTTATTTCGTACTTTTCATTTTCCTCCGTTGGAAAGGAAATCCATACTGGGCAAAGTACATTGTACATAGCATCTATGCACTCTTGGAATACATTGCTAACGGAAGACTGGCACATACTAATATTGTAGTCATTACCAGCGCCTTTTTGGTAACTACCCTCAGCAAGTATCCGCATTGTCGGCGCAAGTTTCAAAATATTTGGCAGACATGCCGACCTTGTCGGTTGTTTTAATTCAGGTGCAATTTTTTCCAAAACATATTTAAAACCCTCTTTATTTATTCTAAAGTAACTTACAAAGTATTTAATCATATATTTTTACTTACTTGGAATGTGGCATGGCAAATATGTTGGACTGTTCCCGTAACTGTCTCCGAATAGCATTCATCTCGGCTGTAGTATATTCATCCTCATCATCAGAAGATGAAAATGCAGCAGTGCTTAACATTTTGTTTTTAAATAGAGTTGTTTGTTTATTTTTCACTTTAAATTTATCCAACGATGACGACCACAATTTTCCTTTACAAAACTATGTGACTAAATACACTTTTTTTATATTTTGATTTGATAAATTTTGATTTGTTTGTACACTTTTATTTTCTTTAACGAAATTTCTTTACCAAAAATAGTTATTTAAATAAATGTTTTTATACCGCCGAACAGCTGTTTTTGACAGTTTTCGTAATCAGGTAGCTCATAAATATTTAAATTAGTAAGAATTATGAGACAATCTGTTATTTTCACTCTTTTACAAAAATGTCGTTTTCGTAAATTTTACATGATACCAAATAAAATTAAAAACGACAACGACTACGACAATTGTCGAAAAAAAATACGACACTCATAATAAGGCCGAATATTATTTAATAAGCACCATTTAAAAAAATACATGAGGTTGAATGTTTTAAACAGCTGTTAAACGCAATCTATATGACGACGCTTGCTTAAAATTTGACAGTAGTCTACTAATAGGTGGTACTGGTGATGGGAACGGTGTTGCATTTTATATAACTGCGAGGGACTTCTTGATTCGCCCTTGTATTTATCAGATAATGAGTCAGATTCGATTTAGAGAAAAATTTATGTTAAGAAGAAATTTTTTATGGTTGCTTTGAAAAAATTTGTTCAAGTCTGACGACTGCATTTGCAAGTTTTAATGCATCATTTTTTTAACTCTTTTAATCTAGTACTCGTATTTGCTCATTAAATTCCTCTTATCTTTCTGCGTATAAATTTTTAAAGTTTAAACTTATTTTAAGCCCTTCTCTGATAATTTGTTATCAACAGTAAATTAAATTAAATTTGTATAAATAAAATTATATATTTTTAGTTATCTTTATTTTCTATTGTTTTACAATAATAAATTTTGCTTTCGTCAAAATTTGTTCATACTTTTTGAAGGCAAAAACTTGAGAAACTTCGAAGTTAATTAAAATCCTTGAAGAAGTTTTAAGGGACTAGCGGACTTAATGGCATCCAAATAGTGTAGAAGTAATCACTAACTTGTTTTAAAAATAACTCCTAAATAAAAAATGAACGTAAAACAAAACCAAATTCAGTTAATTTTTAATAACTCCTGATAATGAGAATTTTTTCAATGATAAAAACACGTCTACTGCCTCTAGAAAGTATTCATGTTTTAAATATACGTATGGCAAAAAGAAAATTGGTGAAAATTACGATTTAAAGTAATCGAGGATAAACTAAGTCTAAACAATATACTTTCATACAAAATTTGTAATTTATATTAAATTGTAACATAATTTACGTTATTTGCGATCGATTAGGTTAAACTCTTTTTTTTTCATTGAATACACGTTTTGCAGATATTTGTTTTTGAATGTTGTAAATCTTTTTTACACAAATGGAATTAAATATTCGTTTAAGAAGTTGTTAGATAATGTGTCAAACAACCTTGCCTGAATGAGAGCGATATAATTATTTGTTGGTCATATAGAACATGCATTTCAAATATTTTGAGTTTTTATAACCAAAGTTTTTTTTTTTATGTCAATTTACAAGTTGGCGCGTATATTTTAGTTTTATATTTACATATATATATTTTTTTTTTTGTTTTTAGGTATGTAAGTTCATTGTGTTCAGTGATCCATTACAGTAATAAATTAAGTCACTAATCTTGTCATACAAGTATTATGATGAGCAATGGCTCCAAAAAAGTAAACTAAAATGTATACATTGTTGTTGCCTACATAGATCCATAAACACTATGAAAGCAAGATGTGGCTAAAAAAAACTAAAACAATACATTAAAACAAGTACTAAACTTTATCGCTGTCAGCAATTCTGAAAACAAAGTGCAGTAAAAGAGTTTACAAAAAATTATTGAATATAAACTTTCATTTTTAACTCAATGATTTGTGGTGTTTCGAATGTTTTTCTCTCATCGATAAAACTGTCATGTGAACGAAATGAAAAGTGAAAACTTAATTGAATAAATCAAAATACTTTTAATAATTCGAAGACAACAAGCTTTTTGTGTTAACTGATAAACTGACGTCAAGACACGAAGAAATACAGCAAAAATATAAATACATAAATAAAACAAAAATAAAAATGCAAAAATATGTCAATAAGACATTACATACATACATACCAAGGCGAATTAATAAAATAAAAAAATATATTTGATGAAAAAAAGTTGTTGTAATTTTCAGAATAAAAAAATTTTAAAAATTAAGTTACATAAAAATACAGGAAAAGTGACCAAAATGCTTTTGTACCAATAGTTTGCCCAAATCACATGCATCGTTCCATTCTTGCACGTTGACCATTTGAAGACTAACAGAATCTTCCACAAAAAAACCAAGAAATTATAAATGTGTTAACAATAATTTCACTATCTTTTTACGCATATTTTGTTTATACACATCAGGAACTGCAAATACGGTTCCATGTTGTGGTAGTTTTCTCTAGGAATTTCAATTGTTTGTTTTCTATTAGCAATCAAAAAAAATTAAAATAAAATAAATTTAACAAATTATTTATTTTTGAAAATTTTTTTTGACAACGGGCTTTTTCGCCCGTGCGTTCACCTGTATTATTTCGCCATGATACATCCATAAACAATAAATCATTTTAAAACATATTAAGTCTGTTTCTCTAATTTTTGGGTAAAGTTCGTGAAAATGAGAACAAGCATCGTATTCTCTCATAAAGAGAAAAAATTATATAAAAGTACGGAAACACAAAATCTAAATTTAAAACACAAAATAAAAACTCAAAGTATATTTGACTGTTTTAATAAGAAAAATAAATTTTAATAAATCACCAAAAAGAAATAATAATTTATTTTGTATTTTATTTGTGCTTAAATGCTGTTGCCAAGTTTAAATAACTTGCACGAAGACAAAGTTTGGTCTCTTTCGTGCACGAAGAAGAAGAACTTCCTTCATTCAAAACCGCTCTTAAATTTTGAAGTAAGAAAACAATTTTCATACAAATTGGGATTCCACGGGATCCCGGAAAATAAACACTTAAATTATGAATTAATTTACTTTAATCGTGCTTGATTCCTTCAAATATAAAAACATCATGATATTCTGAGTAGCGAAATGGCCATATGGATATGCTTCTCCCGCAGTAATACATAACAAGAGTGTTATACAATTTAAATAAATTTTATTATATTTAAAAATACATACGAATATACGTATTTGTAATATGTATGAAATAAATATTTAATTTATTTTTTTTTATTAAATTATTATTTGAACTGTGAATATTATAAATGAATAGAAATTATTTTGGCATAAATTCATTTTTATTTTTAATTTCTAAAAATCCTTTTTAGAAATAAAATTATTTTTACAAATGTATGCGGACGTTTTCTAAAGAAAACAAGAAAAATTAAACGCTAGCAGAATGAAATGTTGCACTTTCTGGACCGGTACGACCTTCATCAGCATTCTTCGCATCTATCTACCTTAGTTGTGTATTTTTATAAACATCATCTATTTAACCAACTAACTTTGTCATCCTCTTTTCCTTAGATATAGATATAAATGTAATTCGCATTACACTTGTCACATGCCATACTGACTGAGCCATTTTATGGCCATTTATACTTTCGGTTACCGAAATTATTTTATTACGGGTTTGTGGGAAGCCACATGATTATACGAACCAGTCCGCAGCCACCAACGTATTGAACGATACAAATAAAATTCAACATTATCTAATTATTTTTTTTGTGGAAAAGTTGATACTTGCCATTTACATGTTGCGTAAAATTTGGGATACCCTAAAGTAAAAACTAAAAGAGATGTCTTTTTATGAATCTTCGCTGTCTGACAAGTGACCAGTAAAACATTAAAAATATTGTGATGCATATCGCTTGTCATTATGCCATACAACCTGCACATAAAACAAACAATTTTATCTTAAAGAAAAGTTTATCTCACACTAAATTTTATGCATCACTACGTCACTAATTCATCAATCCAACCTGCCTATCTGCAAACTAACAAACCATTTAAACACTAATAGTTTTAGATAAAGTGAAAATAAATTTTATTTTGTAAAATACAATAGAAAATAAATAAAATTTTAAGAAAATGCAATCTAATAAATTGACAATTTCGCACCAATGATATGAATGAAGATATAATATTTCTCAGGTCGACTGCAGGTTATTTACCAAGTGGAAGAGATCTGATTTAATATGTCAATGTGGCCTAAAGTATTTGTTTAATAAGATATTCAAAGTATTTCTATAATCTTATAGAAGAAACTAAGTTTGTTTTAAAATACAATTCAGCATTTAAACTACGAATAAAGCAAAGAAATATTATAAGAAATGTATGTATATTTTAATTGTGGAACAAACCAAAAAATATTTTTTGTTTATTTGTTTGAATACCAATTGTTTATTTTTTTCATTGGATATTATAAAATAGACTAGATGAACCCGGTGGGCTTCGCTACCCTGCTCGTTATTAAATAAAATTAAAAGTATTGCGAAAATTTAATGACGATTGGTCCAGTAGTTAAGACTATATTACGATTTTTAATTTTTCTAAAAAGGGGCGGGGTCCCACCCACTTTTCTCCTGGTACGTATTCCTAATTATGCCAATACCATATGTACCAAATATCGTCGACGTAGGTCAAAAATTGCCAAAATATGGCGATTTAAATTTTTGGGTTATATGGGCGGTGCCGCGCCCCTTTGTCCAATTAAAACTTCATATAGCCTATTATTCCTTCCAGAGTCACAGTAACATGCTATGAAAATTTCAGGAAGATCGGTCCAAGGGTTTGGCCTCCTATAAAGCACAAACAAACAGACAGACATTCATTTTTATATATATAGATTTTACACTGATACATCTTCATATACTTTTATGCTTTAATATTCTTATCATAATGCCCACTGGCATTGTATCGTTTGTAGTACGGGCATAGTGAGACTTTTAAAAGTCTTATAATGTCCGCATATAAGACTAAAATGGCTTCGCTTACCAAAGGGTGGCCGATAACAGTATCGCTGATAAAATGCCCATGGATATTATGTAGCTATGAATGTCGTTTTTAGAGTGGACATGTCACTTATAAAAGTGTCATAATGTTCGGAAATAAAAGAACAACGGCTTCGCTTACCAAATTTTCTGCATTTTCTGCAGGCGAAAAGATTTTGTGCTTTGTGGTGTGACCAATACTGGCTTTGCTTATCAAGGATTTTCTGTTTGCAGGTTTATAAAAATTTTACATATTTCATACATAGAATGACATAAAATGTACCTAAAATGGACGTTATAGCTTTACATTAATTACCATTATGCTGAAAATCAGTAAGAACATATACTTAAATATATGTATGTATGTATGTATGTACATATGTATTTATGTATGTATGTATGTAACAGCTTAAATTTGATTCAAAATGTATCAAGCAAATACAACTAACTGTAGTAGTTATATGAGGTGTGGCGATTTCCCTTTTTTATTACCTATTGTTTTTTTTTGCAATTTTATACAAAATGTTTATAAATGTAAATTAAAATTCATAAAAAAATAAAAAGCCATTCACACAACTAACAATTTGTCTATAGTTTGCATGATTAAAAAAAATGTTGCAGTTTGAATTATTTGTTTTTTGACAAATTTTCCAGAGTTTATCTCTTTGCATTTTTCTCTTCCAATTACGTTCATATGTATATGCAAATCGGCCAACTAACAACCGCGATAACAACAAGTGCCGCGTTGCCTTTTTTTATTTTCTTTTTGTTTATGCTTTCATAAATCTCAATGAAAATATTAAGCCATATTTTTTGCAACTGTCAATAAACTGTTTAACTTGTAAGCAAATTTTATTCATGCTCAAACATAAATTTATGTTTATTTGTTATGCAAATGTACATAATACGGATATATGTAGGAATGCACTTTAAAGTCACGTTAAGCGTTTATATTTATATTTTCAGTGAATGTTCAAAACGTGGGTCTTTATAATTTAACACAAGCAATAATGTGAAGCCTTAATCAATATTGTTTACAGTGCTTAACACAATTAGATTTTGACAACTGTACCAAATTTTGCAATTAATTAAAATAGAATCATACATACATGCACGTGTGTATAAAAATTCACTTGAATTAAAAAAAAAAAAATTAAATTAAAATATTGATTTTGTATTCCCAACTATAAGTTTGTCTGGATAACTGGGGGTTTTTTGAATTGTTTGTCTTGAATACAATAAAGTAATTAAATATTTGATAATAGATTTAGGCCAGTTGTTATAAGTTACAAATAATTAAAGCTAAGATTTTGTTGACCATATAACCAGCATTTGACTTTATTGGAATCTATAAAAATACCGATAAGCCGAATAAATCCCGATATTAACTAATAACAACGGACATTAACCTTAAATCAATATTATTTTTTAGGTATCTTATTAAAATCGATAGTTTGGTTTTGACAAATCCCATAAAGTGTTAGTTGTTATGCATAGCGAAGGCGATTGAGCGATGTCCGTCTATCCTTCCGTATTAGCGTTGTAATTAAGTTTGTCAAGGCAATAGATCAGCTAAAGAAAATTTAAACACGCCAATCGATAAGATATAGCGTCGAAAGAGGAAATTAGCAAGATCGGTCGATGCCCTTCGAGGCAGCGGTCAAACACCACGCCTTTCTGTAATGCTTTCATTTTAATGATATAAAAAATGAAATAAATTATTTTTGGCTTAAGTTTAGTTGTATTAATAAATACAACAATTCTATACCTTTAATTGAAATGATTAAACGAAATCTGTGTTTAACGAACAAAGCAGAAAGTTAAAAAAATATCCAAAGTATTTAAAAACGCAGTAACCAATGAGAATCCGTTTTTATTTTTTATTTCAGTTTTATTTTTTTAAATTCACTAGACAACGTAAAGTACGTTTTGAATATTTTTCATATTATATTCATATATGATGCAAGTAAAGTCTAGTCCAATATCCATTAGTCGCTTATATAAATCTAGACTGGTAAAATAATTATCAACAATGGTTGTTTTTCACAAACCTTTAATAACGCACTGTAGGTGGTATTTACTTCTTTCCCTTTTCCTGCTCGAATTTAATTTTGCTCTTAGCCAGTTTCGATATAACCTTAAAAGGGGAATGTACTTGTACGTCACTTATCCACAATATTTTGATGCTCAATTTCTGGTATCAGTGTTGCTTATCCATTTTATGACGCGAAATGTTTGTATCTATTGTTGCGAAGATGCTATCTTTAAGTCATAAAAAGACGTAATAATAATTGTCACTAAGAAAGTGAAACGAAATGACCTATTGTGAGTGTTTATAACTAGAAAAGTTTCTACAAAATTTCTCGATTACAAAATAAACAACTTATGCAAAGCGAAAAGCAAGGCGAATTAATAAAGTTGATCGCACGGCTACAACAATCCAACAACTCAAAAAACAACAGGCAATTTGTTGCTACAAAATTTAGGTATGTTGCCAAAAAATATTGTTAAAAAACAAAATAAAAAAAAATACATATATGTATTTGATAAAAAAAAGTTTTTGTAATTTTCAGAATAAAAAAAAATTATAAAAAATTAAGTTATATAAAAATTAAAATCCAGGCAAAGTGTGACCAAAATTATATTGTACCACTAGTTTTCCCAAATTATATGCATCGTTTCATTCTGGTACTTTGACCATTTGAAGACTTATATAATTTTCCACAAAAAAAAAAACAAGCAAGAAATTATAAATGTTTTAGCAATAATTTCACTGCCTTTTTTCCGCATATTTTGATTATACATATTAGGAACTACGGTTCCAAATTGTACCAGTTTTCTCTAGGAATTTCAATAGTTATTTTGTTTTCTATTAGCAATTAAAATAAAATAAACTAAAAATTTAGTTTTAACAAATAATTTATTTTTGACAAGTTTTTTGACAACTGCAACAGGCTGTTGCAGATGGGCTTTTTCGCCCGTGCGTTCACCTGTATTATTTTGCCATAGCGAAAAGTTAACAAGCAACACACATACAAACAAACACCTCCATTTCATAACAATTAAATGAAAAACACATCATGTGTCTGAAATCATAATGGAAGATTCTACAAGTAAATAACATTTTTGTGACATGATAATGGAAAATGCTACTAATAGATGGCGCTAAAATCGAGGAAATTTTAAACCCCTTAACGTTGGATATATAAAAGTAACGAAACTACATGCTGACTCATTCTGATTGTGATCCTCATTTAGCGAGGATCTAGTAGTACAATAATTTATAAGTTACAAAAGTAGAAAAGTTGCCATTTTTGTTTATTAATCGCGAATAAGTAAATAGTGGCTTAAATAAATTTTATCATTTAATTAAAGATGTAAAAGTAAATATAACATATATGTTATTTTTTGTGTGAAAATGCATAAATGTAACGCTGCATTTTCTGGATTGCTACATCCTTCATCAGCATTAGTTTGTGCACATTTTAGACATCGTCTATTCAACTAACTAACTTTGGGAATAAAATAAATGATTTCATTTATTTTTAGCAAGAAAAAATAATATTCAAAAGTAATTTCGGCATAAATAATTCTTTTATAATCACAAAATCTTCGTTTAGAGAGAGTAGTGTTTCTAGTTATGGAAACATGGCACGGGAATTCTTTAAAAATTCCGTCTTATCTGATGTACAACAATGTTGCACATCTCTTACTAAATCTGCGCTGTATAACGCTAAGATCCTGTCAAAAACATATAAATGATGCCACTTTCAGCGGTCTGTCTCTGTCTGATTTAATTAAAGAGCTCTTTGAAGATTCCACTACATGCGCAAAATTATACACCTTTAGGTACTTGAACATTATTTTATTTTTTATTTCTTACATTTTAATGAATTTATTACGTTGAATTGCAACTGGAGGTAATTTAGGCGATGTATCTATATAAGTGCGACCACCATCCCCTGATGAAAGTCAATGCTTGCATATGAAGAAATTCTAGTGGAGCTCGTGATTGTGTTGATCCTCTTAGTGCGGAAAGTAATCTCAGGGTGAGCCGAACACTGATTATTATGAATCTGCGTAGCTGAATGTAAGCCAGGGGCTTCGTAATTAAGCCAGAGGCAGGCATGGGGCACCCGGCAAGGTTTTAAGCGAGAACTAGACACCATCTCATTGAAAATAATCAGTGTTAAAATTTTTTTTGCAGAATAAATCCAAAAAGTGATTAGCTTTTCGATTAACAAATTAAGTTTGAATCCCGTTATATACTATACTCTTAAATTGACTCACACGGACACTGCCTTAAGTCATGTCTTACTTTTCAATTCTTTTTTCTGTACAAAAGAATAACTTTATTAAATATTAAAACTTTAACTAAAAAGCTTTTTTAGTTTTGCGCTTTATAGGTTTTTTTTATTAATGTCAAATAAAAAAACGGAATTTATTATCGCACTAAGTGGCAGTCTAAAATGTTAAACTGCTGTTTTAACTTAAACTTTAGTTCAAGGACGGCAATGAGGTAGACAGATAAATGATTCATTAAGTAAAATTGTGTTTAATAAAATTAAAATTTTTTGTCATTGTACTGTTTATGCACTGATTTATGGCAGATATCATTGTAGGTGGTCCAGTTTGTAAATTGGTAGCAAATAACAAGAAGCAAAAGTTGTTAAAATTATAAAAGCAAATATAGTGCATGAGAATTGCTTTATGTATAATAATCACACCTTTTAAGTTACACAAAAAAAAAACATAACTTCGATGGTTGATGAAAATACATTTTATTAATCATAAAAATAGTATATTTTTGCCAAAGTACAATTTGATTAACAGCTTAAAGTGCATTTTTTAAAGTGAATTGGCTGAAATACAAAAAAATACATCAGCGCTCACTGCATAGAGAACATCCCGCTAAGAATTGCTAAAGATATCGATGGTTGTATTAAAAGCCTTAATGAACAAATTGAGAAAGCCTTTAAACATGCTTCTTCCACATATCGGGTGACTAGGTGCAATAGCGTTTTTCTGCTGATATTGAACACCTTTTGTACAGAGTCAGAAGAGAATGGCAACAACACAAATTGCCTCAACTTAAAACTAGATTGAGAGAATGTACAAAAATCTAAGGATCTTTTTAGAAGTACTAAAAACATCTTCTCTAAAACAACATCTGGAAAGTCTGGATGTAACTTCACAGTCACATTCTTTATTGTGGCGTGCAGTCAGTAATCTTAACAGGCCCTTAATAGAAAAACCTCCACTACGTAATCTTAACCGCCGTTGGTCAAAAAATTACAAAGAAAAGGGCAATCTTTTTGTAAGCCATCTACAAAATGTGTTCACTTCTAATGCAGGTACTGAAATGAGCAAACTACCGCCTTTCGTTGATAGACCACCTGCAGAAATACAGTTTCAGTTTTTAGAGGTCGTTAAAGCTATTGACAATCTAAATGTTAAGATAGCTCCTGGTTTTGAGAAAGTCAGCAACAAGATGCTTTTAGAACTGGCTCGCATCGCTAAGAGAATAATCCTCTGTCTATTAACCGCTATCTTCTTATCGTTATGGAAAATTGCCTTGGTAGAGATGATTCCCAAGCCTGGAAAGAATCCTTCAAAAGTAGAGAAATCGCTAATTATCAAGCTGACACCGATTTCGAATGTAAACAACTGAATTACCAATCACCAGCTTGGCTTCAAATGACAAGACAGTACCATTGAACAAACACATAGATTGGCACAAGTTATAAGAAATGCATTTAAGAAAAGAAATACTCTTCGGCGCTCTTTATTGACATTTGTCAGGCTTTTGGCAAAATATGGTATGAAGGCCTAATGTCTAATTAAAGCAGAACTTGCCAGTGAATCTTCAACAGCTATTAAAAAATTACATAACCGATAGACAGTTTGTGATTAAAGAAGGAGATTATTTAAGCCGTCCTAAACATTTGTTATTTACAGCAGATATGCCAAAAAACAGCAAAACCCACACGTCAACATTTGCTGACAATAATGCTTTTCTCAGCACTCATGAAGATCCAAAAGATGCCAAGTGGAGAAATGGGCAGAAAAATGGGGAATAAAAATAAATGAACAAAAATGCACCCACATAACTTTTATCCTACGTAGGGAATCTCGCCCTCCAATCCATATTAATAACCAGATAGTACCTCAAGAATTGAATGTGAAATATCTGGGTATTTATTTGGACCGTCGCCTCTAAGCTGACTCAATTGAAACATAAAGCAGCGCAAATTCATTAGCTCACTGGTAGAAACTCCGTCCTTCGGCTCGATTGCAAGCTTTTGCTTTAACCCACTATCTTAATGCCAATTTGGCGCATGGTATTCAGTTATGGGGCACTGCCTCCACCTCTTATATTTAGAAAATTCAACGCCGTCAAAATAAAATTCTACGAGTGATAACTGCCGCTCCATGGTATATTAAAAACAGCAATATACACAAGGATCTTGACGTTCCAGTTGTCAAATGTAAAATAACTAAATACGTGGCCCATTATTTAAGTAAGCTAAAAACTCACTCGAATCCCCTTGCTCGGAACATCTTTAAACATCCCGGGCATATCCGTTTGAGGCAGAGGGACAATATTGCTCTTAGATGAATAAATCCAAGATGCTCATTTTGTTTTATGAAATTTGAACACTTATTTTTAATTCATTGAAATGAAGATTCAATTTAACTAAAAAAAAAATAAAAGTCTAATTTCTACGTTTCGTTACCTTCTGTTGATATTTCAAACAAGTATAATCAGTAGATTAGCAGTCGTATATGTATTACCTTTCAGTTTACAATATACTCTACTATTCAGAGTAACGTATAGTAATAAGGAAAATCTGCTAATATTTTTTTAAGTATACGTTTTATGAGAAAAACAACCAAGAGTGCTATATTCGGCTAAGCCGAATCTCATAAACGCTTCATAATCTATGTAAATCTAGTTTAGTTAAGTAACTCCAATCAAAAAAGCAAATATGGGGGATATATATGGGAGATATAATGGGCGAGCGCCAATTTTTTCACTTGATGTTTTTTTTTCTTATTTTTTAATTCTTTATCGCCCCATATATTTATTTTTGTGATTGGAGTTACTTTATTGTTCCAAATGACATGAAAAAACTAGAGGTTGGCATTGTTTTTTGCCTGCTGCCTCGAAGGACATGGGCCGATCCTGCTGATTTCCAATAGCACCTCTTTTGACAATATATTTGATCGATTGCCATATTTATTTTATTTGTAAAATCAAGTTTGCCGACTGAAGTTAATATTAACTTTAATGGTATTTTTTTAAATTTTACGACTTCCTAAAATAACGGAACAAGGGAAATTTTAATTTTTATAAGTGTGTTATTTATCAAACTGCCAAATATCTGTAAGTCAAAAATAAGAAATTGTTTTGTTATTTACACTTGGAGCTAGTTTAACCTTGATAAACTAATCAACATAAGGGGGGAAGCTTTATTTCTTTTTATTGACCAGAATTATTTCTATTTATTATTTTCTGTTCTGTTGTAGTTTTTAAAAATATTCGATTTAAGCAAGAAATTATTTTCAATAATTATTCCCTTTTATTTACTACACATTTCAATTTAAATCCCTATTTTTCGTTTTTATTTATTTATTTATTTTGTTTTTAATTTTAAATGCCGCTGAGATGTATTGAAAAACAAACAATAAATCAAAGTTAAAATTGATAGGTGGCAAATTGTTCCCGCTGTCATCCGGCATTACCAGCGTATGCAACATGTAATAATTCTTGTTAACAAATAAACTTTTTTCACAATAAGTTGCAATAAAAAAAAACAGATGTGGCTTTCCACAAATTACAACGTAGCCCACAAAAGTAAATATCAATTATTAATATAAATAAAGAGATGATTTATATTTCTACAGAGACTTAAAGCAAAAACTAAACTAAAATCTGCAAATGTTTTTAATGGCGCATATTCAGAAATCATTATCAAGTATTAACTTTTTTAGTATCTATTTAAGTTATTCACAGTTGGTTACTTTCAGCACAAAAACTTATCACTTAGCGTTTGAGGAGATCTTTCAGAAATTAATAATCGTTAAGAGCCGAAGGTTTTTTTATTTTAATTCTTTTTTTAATAGACTATTAAGTAAAGTTGTTTTTAAATGTATGTAATATGAGTTTATTGGAATAAAAATGTGATAACAAATAAATTAAAGTCAAACAAAATAAATCAAAAACTGAAACAAACTACGTACTAAATATAATTTTATATTAAAAAATATTATCGGGTCTTAATGGTATTTAAAAAAAATTTATTTCCTAAAAATTCTTCTTAAAAGCTTGTAAATGATACCCATATTGACCTGATATCTTAAAATATATAGTGCACAGTCGTTTTTTTTAATGAAAAGTTTAGAGGCCCATAAATCGTTTTTTTTCTTATTTTTTTAATCTCTATCACCATGAATATTTTTTTTATTGGAGTTACTTCACTAAACTATATTTACCTCAAAATTCTATAAAAAAAAAAAAACTTTTTTTATAACTAAAGAATAAATTTTTAACAATTTGTATAAATTTTTTAAAGAACTAATTTAATTTTTTTTAATTTTAATAATATTTTCTTTACGTGCTAATGCACATGGTTGTATTTCTTTTATCGGCTGAAAGCAGTTATTGTGCTAGTTATAGCATGTATAAAAGGGAAAATTAAGCATTTGCTTCGCTCTTTGAATCATGATAACGAAGCACGCCGTTTACATGACCCGTCTTACATGCTTCTTTTCGACTTCTGCACAAAAACTAAGACAGTATGCGAATTATTTGTTCTAAAAGTTTATTATCCGTTTTAATTTTTGTTGTTTGTAGTTTATTAAATTAAAAATTGTAATTAAATTATATGCTTTTGCATTCAAACATATTCACGCTCCACTTTTAACATTGTTTTACTTTTTTGCTTACGATTATATACAGCTAGTTCAGATAAACTTGCGATAAAAATTAGGGCAGACAAAAATTTTTCATGCTTCGCAGTATAATCAAACTGAATCGTCTCAAAATAACATGCTTCGCTCTCAAGATATTGTTTGGCGAAGCACGTTGCTTCTCACATGATTTAGCTGCGAATCATGAATGAGAGAGCAAAACAAGAATGTTAGGCTGAAAATAATTTTTATCTTTTGACGTCGTCCCTACTTCGACGCTTACTAGCGGCTGCTGACTACGTTGGGCTCAAAGGTGGAGCTGGTTTGAAAAACCGCCTGTTATGCCGGCGCCGCCGATGATTTTTATAACGCTGTTGACAATAACAAAACAAAAACTGAATAGGAAAACTAAAAGCAAAAGTGAAGAATATGGAAAATCACAAAAAAAAGAATAAAACGGAAAAACCATCTAATTTTCTTTAAAGATTATCTTCGAAACGTTTTATTATTTAAAAAATTCAGTGGAAAATAGTTCTACTATTTATCAATCATCTGTGAATTTCATACTTTGTAAGAAGAATTGTAAACTTAACCAAAGAGGTGATTCAAAATTTTACAATTGCATAAATTCGACATCTTGAATACACAAGATTGTGAAAGGGGTAATTGTAATCATTTTATGTTTTACATATGGTTAGGGACACCTCATACGTTTATTTCGTTCATCTTGTTTAATGCAGTATTATTTGAAATACATTTTTACTTATTTCAATCATAAAAGAAATCAATATTCTATCCATTGTTAAAAAAGATTAAAATAAAGAAAATTCAGTGGAACAAAAGATGGCATGTCATAGTGTCTAAGGACATAATGTCCATGGACTTGATTTCGCACTCAAAAGCGAAAACATAGGCCGTAGGCGCCTTATTTCATAATTTTACAGTAAACAATAATTAAATATTTTACTTAAATTTGTATATTATTTACAACAACATAACTAGAAATATTTAAAACTATAGCAATAAATCCTTTTAATATTTTTCACTTTTTCGCCAAAGTAATCTGCGTTAATAATCAGAAAAAAATCTAATCGAGATTTGTACCTATTTCTATAAGAAATGTTATAAATTTTTGTTCCACTTAGCGCCTTTTGTTTACATAACATTAGGTGTGTTCATTTACTAAAAATTTGTACAAATTTGTAACAATTGTTACTAGAAAGCGTTCATTAACCCAAAAAATTTGCAACGAGAGAGCGTCGAAAGAGCGTAAAAAATTGAGAGACAAACAAATTCTTGCAAGTTTTTACAAGTAAAATTTTTACTTGCAATAATTATTTCAACAGCTGTTTTGTGTTTGTGTTTACAAAAAAATATTTCAAAATTTAGTTGATAATAAAAATATTTTGGAAAATTAAAGAAATTGTAAGTAAATGTAAACTTTTAAAACGATAAAAAAGTGTTAAAAAGATAAATTTATATTTGTGTAACTTAGAAACAACAGAAGCAAAATAAGATATCTAATGAAATTGAACTAAGCAACACAGTATCTAGTACATCAGTGGCAAAGGATGTTCCGGCAAACAATCTTAGTGTTGTAAATATTATGAGTAGGTAGCTATTAACGCATGCTTATTCTACCACGCATTAAAAACACCATTTTATGAAAATCGCTAGGAAAATAAATCACAAAGTTGGACATAAACATTTCTGCGGCCTTATTCTGTCGTTATTTCCGATATTTGAAATAAAAATTCTATGTATAGGCAGGCTATTATAACGTATGAACTAATCAAAAATAGATATTTTATTCATTCATTTTTGTCAAAAGTAGTTAATCACCTTTATCGTATATAGCGTATTTCGACTACATCAGGTACTAGATTAAATAAAATTGCAAAACTTTTCATTATTCTATAACAAGACGTACACGAAAAACGCCAGTTACGACAATGCTGAATATAAATGACCATAATCAGATCATTTTTATAATTATATACATATATGTATAATTTTTCCAAAAATTATAGGGGTAGTTATTGAGTACTCATCCAACACTATTTTAACTTGCAAATTTTAGCTAGTAAAGTGTTCATTTACTTTTTCACATTTTTGAGAGTAATTTTGGAAAATTTCTTGTTACTCTCTCGTTGCTAATTTTTACTAGTAAAGTAAATGAACACTGCTATTTTTTCATTTGTTAAATAAATTATTTTGCTGTCAACTTTTTTACTGCTAATAAACACATTATTTAATTTTTCTATTTTTAAATTTAATAAATTTTTAATGTTAATACTTCTACAGTTGATGGTAAACTAACTAGCTGCTTTTTATCTTAAATAAATCTTTAAACTTTTACAATATAAACCGTTTCTCGTTTTTCTTCTTATTGAAATCGTCTTTCATTAAGCATATTCTTATATAACTGGAATAATCTTAGACGACAAAACGGCCTAATGTTGGTAATTTTGGGGCAATTTTACATTTTTGTTGTTGAGCGATTTTTTTAGGGTCATTTTGCATGCAGCCGTAAAATAATTTACTTCTTTTTAAAAAGGCGTAATACTATTTCTGAATATGTTAATCCAATCTTAATCAATATTCTATTTGGGTACCTTCAGTCACAGACTTGATAGATTGGTCCTTTCTGCTAATTAAAAAAGAAACTTGTTTACAGTACATATCTTATTCAAATAAAATTTCTATAGTGTTTGATAATTAGTTTCGGCATCGCAAAAATCGCCAAATTTAACAAAAGTAGTATTATTTTTTCCTTAAGTCAACTAACTAACGAAGAAAAAAAAATGTCTCCCAAATTAAAAAAAAATAAAAATAAATGCGCTCGTTTCGTTACTTTAGTTTAGTTAATATTTAATGGTTCACACTTGGCTAAAATATTGATATTATCTGTCAATTCAAAGAAAAATATATTCATCTGATCGTTTATTTAAAAATTAGTTGGAAAATTATGTGCAAACAGGGTATAGTATTATAAATGAATAGCCATAAATTTTAGATCTGAGGAGGACTACTCAACCTCTAGAACAAGCTTAATATCCTAGAAAATTTTTTTTTGTATAGAATTTCTAATGTATGATGCAATTTTTAACATAGTCGCAATCAAAAAAGTTCTTAACATATGCTTTGTACACAAAGTTTAGAAACGCGTCCCTATTGTTTTCGTTACATGTGTGTATGTCCGTCCATAAAATTTTCACATTTTTACTATAGCCGCTATTAAAATAAATATTAAAAATTAAAGGATGAATATAGCCTTATCTTTTAAACCATTATAGGAAGACGCTATAAATATAAAAAAATTCAAGGCCGTCTAATAGTATCGTCGTTTTTACAGGACCTTATTTTAACTTTACCCAAAGTATGTTTCACTATGTCCACTATAAGTTTATTTAATATGTAAAATGAAACAGGACTTGCGAAGTAATCTCAAAAGTAAATGAATATCAAAATTTTTAATTAAGAAAAATCCCTCTAAGTGAGACAGAATTCGAAAATGCCGACAACAGAATAAACGATAATAAAAAAAAATATTAAATACATTTTGCATAAAAAGAAAATATAATTTAATTTTTGGTTCCTTATAATAAAAATCTGCTTTGTAGTTATTTTAAGCAATATGGCTCCGGTTACAGATATGAAACTCTTCTATAGTTTAATTTATAAAAGAGGCGGGTTTATTTTACCAAATCCGCCACTGTACCTAGTAAGAAAACCCTACTGTAAAATATTTGGTTACTGTTAGACCTAACAATTTGCTGCTAAAGAAAAGCAATTTTAAATTGATGTTACTTCAATCGTTTATCTTTTTATGAAAATATTTAAACCTGTCTCCCTTACAAAAATTTTTTGTGTGCTCATTTTTGAGTGTAGGCGAGCCACTGTTATTTTTTTGATATGTTTTTACTTTCTTGAATAACAACTTGCATTATATGCAGGTATAGCTGTAGATAAACTTATTTATGTACAGACACTTTCTCCGTTGACAAAAAGATTAAATGAAATAAATCACATACGAGTACCGAGATGAAAGAAAAGATGGTAGAAAATAATTAGTATAACCACAAATATAGCCGTATCATTTAAATAGTTAAAGTCAGATATTTGATTTGATTTATACAGAGTATGCAGTGCCGTGTTTGCTAAAAGGATGAGTTTTACAAAATTTAAAGTGAAAGAGTTTTCTTATAGGGACATTTTTTCTTTCCACAGTAATTTGCTTCAGTTTTTATTCATAAAAACTTACGACCAGTAAAAAGCACGTGGACACAGTGCAAAAGGTAAGAGAAAATAATTTAAAGGGTGTCCAAATAGAGACGCAATTTTACAAATAAATGTAGTTACTTTCAAAATTTTATGAGAAGCATATTGTAGAGCAATCATAAAAATATAATTGAAACTAAAGGGTGTTGTCGAAATAAAAAAAGAAAAAGGAGAGTGTCCAGATAAAAAAAAGAGATGGAATTATTGGCTGAGAAAGGCAAAATAGAGAAAGAGAGAAAACTGCAGGATGTGGAAAAGTTAAAGAAAAGAAACTGCCGCGAAACGCAATTAATTAAAGGCCATAGCCGTGCCAACTGGGAGTAGGTAAGACAACCAACCGCATTATTGAGGAACTAAACCTATCCAGTTCCAATGGCTAAACATCGGATAGGTTTTTAAAGTACCGGTGTTCAAGGTGCTACCGCAGTCGCTATCCTAGTGAAGAGCACGGGCATAGAAGATGTTCATGCTCTTTCTCATCTTGGCAGCTGCTGCAAAAGCCACTTTAGGGGAGACCCATGGGTTCCAAACACGCACTGCTCAGTTACTGCAGCTACCATAACGTGCAGTTATACTGCCTGCATCTGCAGAAGTACAGACGTTTTCCTGCGCCCTAATGAGGGTTAGATTTTCCTAGTAATCAAACAAATTCTTATTTGAGGGTGTTGTAAGCATACCTTTGAAGGATGTGATTGTGGCTTTACAATCGGTGTAGAGACAGATATCTTTATTATTGAGTTTTTCATTCGACCTGTTTGTTGTAAAGTTCAAAATAAAAAATGTCTTTATTTTTATTTGGAACAGATATTTTTATTAGATTTTCTATGGAATCTTTAGCAGTTCACCGCTTTTCCAAAAGCAGACATGTCTTTCTGTAAGAAGTTGTAGTTAATCGGAAGTCTAAAGCTCGTTTTTATCCGAGATTCGTCAAGACTTTTCTTCACTCTTGTCACCCTTTTGGAACCATACGTATAATAACGGCCCTTTAAGTTTTTTGATTTTGTGTTCAAAGCTCATGTTATACTTAACATTTAGGAGTTAAGTTTTATTATATGTTAAGGATTTATTATAATACCGTAAAATTGTAACAATCAAACAATTTATTTTTTTATTTTTTTTATTAAATTAGGACTTGTACCGTGGATGTTAGGAATTAATGAACTATTTTTTGCTATAGTTTATTTATTTTAATTTCTAAAAACCTCTTTTAGAAATAAAAATTATATTACAAAGAAAAGAAGAAAAATTAGGTGCCTGCAGTATGTAATGCTGCACTTTCTTTTCATTTATGTACTTTATTTGTGTAATTGTAAACATCATCTACTTCACCAATTAACTTTCAATTAATTTGATTAGAATTTACACACAAACTCACAGGAAGTGAAAAAAGATATCTAAGTTTGTCATTCTGTTTGTAATTTCTACAATATCCATTTCCGATCTCATAAAGAGTTCTTATGCATAGCGAAGTCGATTAAACGATGGCCATTTGTTCGTCCGTGTTAGTGTCAAAATCGATTTTGCCAAGGCACTAGAAGAGCTAGAGACAATCTAAGCACGCCAATCGAGCAGACATAGTGTCGAAAGAGGTGCAGCAAGATCGATTTATGTCCTTTGAGGCAAGTGTCCAAACACCTCACTTGCCTCCAATATAATTCATTTCATTTGGAACAATGAAATAACTATAATAAAAAACAAATATATGGGGCGATAGATAATTAAAAAATAAGAAAAAAAAACCATCTAGTGAAAAATAACTAGAAAAACATGCGCGAGCGCCAAGCGCATGTTTTCCTAGTTATGGGCCTCTGAACTTTTCAATTTTTTAAAATATACAATATGCATATCATTTTAAAGCTTTTGAAGAGATCTTTAAGAAAATACTAATAATTTCTTAAAAATGCTTAATCCATTAAGAGCAGATGACATTTTTATATAAAATTTAACACGGTACTTAATTTTTTTCTTAATTTTTAATCCTCTGTTACTCCAATATTTGTTTTTTGATTGGAATTACTTTACTAAACTTGATTTACATACGTGTATGTTGAAGTGTATATGTATGGAAATTTTGTTTTATAAAAATAAATAAATAAAATAACAAAATAAAAATTTATAAAAATGAAAATTTATTGTGAATATGGCCTTTAATATATACTAATTATTTTTTTTTTAAATCGATAAATTGATTTAATGGTGTTTTTCTTAAAAAAACTGCCAAGTTCACCACGACTTTAGCAAATTTTCCACTTTTCGCTATTAAGCAATTAGTTTTTTCTTTTTATGCGATTTGAATCCCTGACAAAGAGGTTTCGAAATTGTCATAGTTTCTTGCCTGACCTTGCCGAGAAATACCAGTAATCATTTATTGTTAACAAATTATGAAAATTAACAATTTATTATAATTCACTCAAGGTTTTTATGTTTAGAAGAGAGAGTTATGAAGAGTACCTGCAAATTCCATTTTATTGTGTTCCCAAAAACTTGTCACTTTTCGAAACTAAAGTTGGTTTAAAAAGTGTACATAATTTCTTTGATGGTTATTTAATTTCTATTCACTTAAAAAATATTTACTTAACTATTTCATTAATAAACATAACAAAAGAAAATTTAAAATAGTAAAATGAGAAGAAAAAAAATAAAGTAAAAAGACGATTTATCTTTACATAATCAACTGGCGTAACATTATAGCCACACTGCCACCAGCCCTAAAAATGTAATTATTGTAAGTTCCACCATTGGTCGTCACTATGTTATTTGGTTAATGTTAACACATTGTTGACCGGCAATTTTACTGAAAATTTATCTCATGTCAACGACTGTTATTTCGTAATTGGATGTGGAAGTAAAACAATAAAAATAAACTTTAATAACTTAATAACACAGTTACCACAATTTGATTCACAATAATTTGGACAATCAGATAAAGAATCCGCGTATAATTCATTGAAAGGTTTTTCATTACGTACCGTCATCGTTTAAAAAAAAAAATTTTAATTCTTAAATATTTTTTACAACAAAAGATTTGGCGGGTCTTATAAGCGGGGAAAAGGTTTGTGTTATACTGACTAAGGGCCAATTTTTGAGTTCGTATTTAAATACGCATTTAGTTAATTTTCATTTAAATTTAAGTTGTATTTAAATGCAGTTTCATTTCTTCAGTTCTTATTTAAGTTCTCATTTAAATATCACAAAAATATGATTGCATTACGAAATATCAAAACAACGTGCCCCAAGATAGCGTCGATTTTGGGAATTAAAAACCGGGAAAAAACCGGGAAGTAAAATTCCCCGGGATTAGATATTTTGAATTAAAAAATAAAATTAGAATAAATTTTGGCGTCTAGAAGAAGAAAAATTGATTTAAATTGTAAAAAAATAAACAACACAAAATATGTGGATGATTTGTTTTGTATTATTTCTGCACCTGGTATTGAAAATATTTTGGAAACATTTAATAGTTTCAATAGTTGTTTAAAATTTACAATAGAAATAGAAAATGATTTTAAATTACCCTATTTAGATACGTTAGTAATAAGGAGAGGGAATAAACTAAAAATGGATTGGTACCAAAAGCCAACAGCTTCCGGGAGAATTATTAATTATTATTCAAAGCATAACAAAAGAATAATTATTAATACGGGAAAAAATTTGATAGAAAAAGTACTTAAGCTAAGTGATAAGGAATTTCACAAAAGCAATAAAGATAAAGTTAAAAAGATATTAATTGATAATAATTTTCCAATGAGAGTGATAAATAGTTTGTTTAAACAGTTAAGGTTTAGAAGAGCAAATAATACAAGAGATGTTACAGAAACTAAAGTTTATAAGTCTTTAATTTATGTACCAGAAATAGCAGAAAGGATTGAAAAATCAAAAATTTTTGATGGGGATAAATATAAAATGGCATACAAAACTTATAATACTTTAAATAGATTATTTAGTAAAACAAAAGATAAGATTAAAAATGGGACATGTCAAATGTAGTTTACAAAATACCTTGTAATGGTAATGATAGTGAGAATTGTAATAAGGAATATGTAGGTACGACAAAAAATAAACTAAAAACTAGAATAGCTGGACATAAGTCTGATCAAAGATACAGGGACGTTAATAATTCACAAAAAACTGCACTATCTTCCCATTGTGCCAGATTTAATCATAATCCTAACTTTGAAGATGCATCTGTTTTAAATATAGAAAATAATTATAAGCGTCGGTATATGTTAGAGATGTTACAAATAATTAAAATACCAGCAACAAAAAGAATAAACTTTAAGGCTGATACTGATAATGTTGCGCAATGTTATAGACATTTAGTGCATAAAAAATAATTAACGTTTGAGAGTATATGATTGCTTGTAACATTTCTATCGTGAAAGTTTATGTTAATGTATTTGAATTAAGTTTTTTAACATTTTTAAATAATTTAAATGTTTTCTGTTTTTTAAATTTTTATAAGAATGTAAATGTTTAAAATTTTTGAGTTATTTTACTTCAATGTTTTTTGAGTTTTAAATTAAGAATGTAAATTTTAAATATTTGAGTTTTTTGTCGTTTGGTTTTTGAATTTTCTGTTTTTGTTTGAAAAAAAAAATAATTTCATTTTAAATTTGTTATTTAAAAAAAAAGAAAATTTAAATTTTGTTTCCTGTTTCCTGATGATGCCACCCAAATTTTTATTATTTATAAAACTGACCTAGTGCTTAATAAATTAGAAAAGAAAAAGTTTTTAATGATCACAAAAAACCGTTGCTGACTTTTCCCTTGGAAACTATTATACTCTCGCCCCAAATGGCCATACATTATTAAAATAGAGATATTAACAAAACATAAAATAATGTTCTATCAATGGCTAAAATGTTTGTTTACTTTTGTTTAGTTTTGCGAAACAACAACAAAAAATGCCATAACCATATGGTAAAACTGTATTATTTAAATGGACTTTAAATGCGCAAGATTTGTCATTTAAGTTTCATTTAAGTGTGCATTGAAAAACTGAATTTTGTACTTAAATAGAACTTAAATTTAAATGACATTTAAATACGAAGTCAAAAACTGGCCCTAAGAATTGCACTGTATGGTCGCCAAGAGAGTATACAACAGCGATGCGAAAAAAGCGCATCACGAGTTTACTCGTGGCCTGTCAGCAACGTTCGGCCATAAAAACACGAGTTAACTCGTAACCGGTCAACAATGTGTTAATTTATAACAAATATGTAATAACTGTAAAATTTTTAGTTTTTTAACACACCAGAGAAAAGGGAAGTAATTATAAATGAAATAATGTTTTTTCTCAGTTTTTTAGTTTTATGTCACTTAAGATAATTGTTATGCTCTTTTAGGTTTTGCTTTTGCACATAATTAATACACAGCCAAAACAGTTATTGAAACGGGAAAGTTAAAAAAAGTAATAAATAAACGCAAACATTATTATTTATTTTAAATATTGTAAACGACAAAAATAAATATTTCATGAGAATATCATATTTGAAGCAATCAAGCACAATTAAAGTAAATTAATATAAAAAAAGATGCCAAATAATAAATTTTCTTTAAATTATATTAATTAATTTTCAAAAAATCTTTTTATCCTGCTATTTTCCCGATTAATTATTCAAATCACCGATATTGATTATTGAGGGTCAAAGCACGTCTCGATGGCCATTTCGTTATCGCTTACTTAACTCTTCAGGAAACTTCTGACAAAGATTTTAAATAAACTAAAGATTTTTGTCCAAACAAAGACAAAAATCAAAGTTTAGGCAAAAACAACAATAACCAACAGTAATTCTATTTTTCTTTCTCCGCTGTATATGGCTAAATTTTTTTCGGCTCTTTAATACAGTTGAAAGAGGATGAAAAATAAAATATCACAAAACACTACGATAATTTGTTTATATGCACGGGCACTTTGCAAAATTAAATCGAGACGTGCTTTGATCCTCAATAATCAATATCGGTGATTTGAATAATAATTCGGGAAAATAGTTTAAAAAAAAATTCCCGTTGTTTAATATAATGTAGCATTTGCAAAGTGCCCGTGTCGTGGCTATCAAATTGCTAGCACAAAAAAGCAACAACAAATGTACAAGACGAGTTACAAAGGGAACGACAAAGAAAAAAGCTTTAAGTTGTGTGTGAACTTCGTCTCACCAAATTACATTAAGATTAGTTGGTTAAATAGATGATGTTTACGACGTACATAACACAAGGTAGATAGATGCAAAGAATGCTGATGAAGGATGTGGCGGTCCAGAAAATGCTGCATTTCATTCTGTTAGCGTCAAATTTTTCTTGTTTTTTTTGGAAAACGTCCGCATACATTTGTAAATAACTTTTCTCTCTAAAAATGTTAAGAAATTAATTAAAATGAACCAAAAAACCGAAAATAAAGTAAAATTTCATTATTTTCCAAATTGATGGTTCGAATCCTGGTCAGGGGAATATTTACAATTTTTATTTTTGTTTTTTCATTAAATCTTTCAAATACATATGAATGGTTTCCAATGGCAACCCTTATGTAGAAAAATTAAAGAATAAAAATATTTACTCAATGGTTACTGTGTTTTTGTAATAAATTTTTTGAGTTTTTTATAGCTTTTTGTCTTATTGATTCAATGGAGTTCTCATTTAATCAATTTGGTTTTTGGTACAAGACTCTGAGACTTTCATTACAAAATTTGGGTAGAATCCACTGATGAGCTATATATGAGCAGTAGCGAAATAGCCTTATGGGCATGCTTACCCCGCAGTAATACATTTCGTTTTATAGTTTAGTTTAAATAATAAATATTCCATGAGAATATCATGAAGTATTTATATTTGAAAGATTCAAGCACAATGAAAGTAAATCAATATACAAAGTAAACGACAAAATCTCGGGTAGGCAATTTTATATTGAAATCTTATAGATAATAAAATACAATAGCTCTATTCACGATCTTGGTGCAAATAGTCTTGCATCATAGCATTTGCAAATTGTGTAGCATATTTTACTCATCTATATGTTTTGTTGGTGTGAACTAAAAGTATGCAGCACAATTTTGCAAATGCTATGATGCAAGACCATTTGCACAAGATCGTGAATAGGGCCAATATTTATTTCCTTAACTTTAAATTCTTTAAAATAAAGACTTCTCAGCATACTCTATTGCCCTTACAAATCCTTTGCCTTTTCGACCAAGAGTGTCTTTCAATCTTCAATAAATGTATTGTTGGAATTTTTCGGATTTCGGCTTTAACGAATTGTGTGAATTAATCTTTATGAAATCTCTACATCTGGAATAAATATCAGTTTAACTCAGCTTATTAAAACTTAATTTTTTATATGACATAATGCTATTAGATTTAATTTTTGCAGTTTTTAAAGCAAAATATTTAAGTTTTGAAAATAATGTCCCTGCTTTTTTTAAATCAATGACTGCTCATGGGTATTTATTTCACAGACATTTCTGAACACTACCTTGTATTGGTATAATTTTAGGACCTTTTTGATTATTTAGCAGTTAAAATTAAAAAAAAAACACATTTTATACAGCCTGTTCCTGTTTTTATTGAAGCAGAAGCAAGCAATTTCACTGTTCATTGTTTGTTTTTTTTTTTTTAAATAATTCTAGCGAAAAAAACCAGATGAAAACAGATTTCATCTGTCTATCAGAAGTAGAGCCACATATGTATTTCAAATTAAATTAACTATTGGGACGACCTTATATTCCATCTCCAAACTTTTCACCTGTTAGAGCAGACCTACCACTACAGCTCCATAGTATTTTGAACCGTCTGTCTAAAGCGTATATAAATATTTCATGATATTCTCATGATATCTTCATGATATTCTTATGAAATATTAAGATTTGAAGGAATCAAGCACAATTAAAGTAAATTAATATTTATTTTATATTTAATAAAATGCATGCAACTAACCGAAATATTAAGATTTGAAGGAATCAAGCACAATTAAAGTAAATTAATATTTATTTTATATTTAATAAAATGCATGCAACTAACCGACATTTAAATTACAAAATTTATATGTAATTTGGCATCTAAATTTAATATAATTTATTTAAAAAATATAACCACCTCATGAATTTCACTCACCTGATAAACTTTAGTACAAACGTTATATAAAAGCTAT
This sequence comes from Gymnosoma rotundatum, assembly GCA_916610165.2. NCBI lineage: Eukaryota > Metazoa > Arthropoda > Insecta > Diptera > Tachinidae > Gymnosoma > Gymnosoma rotundatum. The sequence goes on along the minus strand of OU744338.1, from coordinate 68,665,471 downwards.
GAGAAAAATAATAGATCTACTACTAATAGCTAAAAAGCTTTTTCCCTCGTTAAACTTCTCTAATTAACGTTAAATGTAACGAAACAAAATATTTCTTTTCAGGCGTAAATACTTTACAAGTGAACAGACTGCATGTACAAATATATTTCACCACAAGTGAAAAAGGGGTTTTTCCTAATTTATCATTACATGTGTAAGTTCTACAATATCGATTTCCTATCGATCTCCATCTGTCCGTCCGTGTTCTGGTTGAAATCAAATTTGCCAAGGCACTGGATGAGCTAGAGAAAATTTAAATATGCCAATCGATCAGACATAGTGTCGAAAAAAAAATCAGCAAGATCAGTCGATATCCTTCGAGGCAGCGGCCACGACTGTCTCTAATTTTTCCATATCATTTGGAACAAATTTGGCTTAGTGATGTAACTCCAGGTTAAAAACAAATATATGGGGCGATAGAGAATAAAAAAATAAGAACAAATATCAAGTGAAAAAGTTGGAGCTCGTCAATTTTCCGAGTTATTTTAAAGTGGCCATCAAGACGGGCTTTTACCCTTTATAATCAATATCTGTTATTTAATGATCGGGATAAAAAATAGCTCTTTAAAAAAATTAAAGGCAACATTATTGACTCAAGAATTTGTGATGTATAAAGCTGGATAATCTTACTTCTCCTAATATGATTGTGTTTTAAATGTTAGTAATAGTATCTCTTTCTGGATCTGGTGCTCTGTTGGATATAAAACATTTTTCTTAGCCGATTTGTTTGGCCAGAGTACATACGGTTTTATTGTTATTATTAAAACTTCTATAATTTCCAGTCTTTTTGTTTGGTTTTGGGTAATCAAATAGCGATCAAATAATATGTTTTCACTAAATCCGCAACACAATTGCCAAAGGTTAAAATGCTTGGAGTATTTATCTCTCATTGCTCTTTACCATACCTGGATGGATGGGTGGTGTATTTTAAACCGACTTTTTTATATTTGTGCCTCTATAGGTATTTCTGGATCGATTTTAAAAATGTCTTATTATTTGAAATGTAAGTTTCAAATAAATAAGAACAGTTCATAATATAACAAATTAAAGGGTGTCAACATACATGATTTTTACGTGTATTATAAACCGAAGAGTGTCCCCATAGATAACGTAAAACGCTTACAAATTGGACACAATTTCGAGATCTGCGACTTTTAAAGAAAAGAGTATTAATATTCAAACCATAAATTAAAGAGTGCCCCCAATAGTTGATTTAATTTGATGTATGTAGTTGCCTTTAATTAAACTAATAGCCAATTTGAGTAATCAAGAAACATTTATTGATTTAGTGATCAATTTTGGTTAATACAAATTTAGGCCTAAAATATCTTTCGTCTTGTTGGACGTTTTAACTGCAACTAAATTAATTCGTTAACTTAAGAACTAAAAAGAAGTTTCGAGTATGTCTCTTATTGTTCGTAAGGTCTCAAGGTTGTACTTAGCCAAAGTTGTATTTAGTAAGAGTTACCACTTCTCGTTGTTCGTCATAGTCCTACATGTATATGTCCATACTTTGGAACAGTTGTAGACAGACGCTTGAGATTTACAAAAAAAAACCTGTATTGCTAACTCCGCCAACATTTTAACCGTTATAGTCAGACAGCTGAAGCTTACATGGTTTTTAATTTGCATTTAGAAATTAAAGGGTGCTCCCAAAATTAATTTAATTTGATCTATATGGCCGTATCTTTTAAACCATTATATACAAACAAAAAAATTATACAGTTGAAAGAAAAAGATAAAACCTTATTGAAAAACTTGCTTGTTATTGCAAGCTGTAATAATAGGATGTGACATCATTTAAAAAAATTTTACCACAAGTAAGACAATCGCACTGAAAATTAAATTTAAAACCAAACTGACACAAAAACTTTTGCTTTTAAACAGTAACTACGTAAACGTCATAAATCACTCAACTATCAAATACGCCTATTTTTAGAAGATAAATGAAATATAAATTGACCAACATTGAACTTAAAATTCATTTTACTTTTAATTCTTTAGGTCTCACAGTGTGCAATGAATTTGCTTCGTGCAGTAATCTGCTTGAACTAACCAGTTTATTGTAATAAGTGTATGGCCGTTACAGTAGATCAAGCAGAAGTTTTGCATGATCGACTAAATTAGACAAGAGAAATTAAATTTATGTCAATATGTAGCAATTGCGTTAAACTAAATTTTACATATTGCACCCATTAGATCAAAAGTGACACAACTCAAAATTTTAACTTTTCAGAAATACGGAAAAAACACTGGTTTTGACCTGAATAAAATGGTTAAAAACAAAAACTTTGGACTATTTAATAGAAAATCCGTACCGAATATAAAATAAAAAGTTCTTTTTATTTGTTTAATATTTATACACTAGATAATGAAAAGTTTAATTAAATTTTGAGTTCAGTCACTTTTGAACTATGTGTGCGTCTCAGATACAGCTTACATGCCGAAGATAAAAGTTGTTAATATTTAAATATCCTACAAAATGCAATGATTTTTTTTTAATTTCACTAAATTGGAAAGTGGATAAAACTATTAATTTAATTCAAAGATTGTAAAAATTCCGTTAAAAAAAATTCCTACAGCTAACAAGAGAACAGATATATGATTCTTTTGAAACTTTAACTTAACTAAATTCGTGTAAATGTTAATTTATTTATGGCAATAACTTAGTCATTTTGGAACCGATTTCGAAATATTTTTATTCGAAAGTTTATGCTAATAGATTGGTTCCGTTTTAAAACAGTGCTTCATTTTAAAAATTAAAGGGTGTCCCTTACATTATATATGTTTTTTACTTGAAGTATGTGCCGTAATAGGAACCATTTTAAAATTTTAAAAAGTAATAAAAAGAAAAAAATCTTAAAACTAAAGGGTGTCGCCATAAGGATGAAAATAATTACGTATATATGCATATCTTTTGACCCATTGTAGGCAAACGCTTGGATATTGCGAAGAATGTCGATTACTGTAACCGATTTAATAAGAAGCATAAATATTCAAAATTTTAATATAAAGGGTGCCCCAATAGTTATTAAATTTGATGTTTATGGCCAGACTTGTGAACAGCTATTGACAGATGGTTGAAATCTACAAAGAACCCGTTTTACTAAATCCTCTATCACTACAGGTATAATATTTGAATTTGGACATGAAAGGGTTTTCTAATAGTTGATTTAATTTGATGTTAGTGGCCCAACTCTTTTCAACCGTTATTTACAAACACTTGAAAATTAGACAGAATATCCGCTACTTTGTGTTGTAAAACAAGAAGTATAAATATTTAAAATTATAAATTAAAGAGTGTTACAATAGTTTATGTTATCTGACCTACATATATGGCCACGCTTTTAAACCGTTATAGACAGACTGCTAAAAACATTTTTGTAGTCAGTTTTTTATTTATTTTGTTTTGCAAGAAATATAAAAATATATTGTGTAAAAAAGTTTTAGTCTTAGACAATGACTTGTTCTTTAGATTTTAGGTTTCTATTCTCATGAGGGTTAGCTTATAAGAATTTTGCAGGTAGATGACTATTAATGCATTATATCCAAAATAAAACTGCTAAGTGCATATTGGTTTAAACATCCTGCTCTAACATTTAACAGCTTTAAATTTTTAGAAACTTAATGTTTAAGGTTTTATTACAATTCTGTATCTTGCACCCTATACTCAGTTAACTAAGAAGTTTTCATGCTTTTTTAGAGGGTTATGCCCCACTGTGCTTTTCTCTTGTAGTCTTCGCTATTTCACTCAAATAATCCAACTTTTATTTTAAATAAAATATTAACGATAGATATTAAATAAAAGCAATGTGTTTGTATAAAAAAAAAAAATTTATGAAAAATCTTAAAGTTTCGTTTTATATGAATTTCAAATTTGCTTTGGATTGAATTGGTAAATTTGTATAAAATCGTAAAAATTAAATTTACTAACATAAATTTGCACAAAAGTTTAAATTTTCATATAATGCTGTATTACATTTTATGCGCTTAATGCTCCAAACATTCCCTTGAGGGTGAAATTTTTCGGTTAAAGTAATCATAAACAAAATGCAATACAAAACACAACTAAAACGCAAACAAAAATCCAGGTAAAATTAAAGTTGTTTGATTTTTATCTTTTATATCAGTTTTTGTACTTTTCCCATTTAACAAAAATTTAAAGCTTTTGGTTTTTGTTGCGGTTGTTGTAACACAGTTGTTGATTTTCAGACTCTTATACAATTTAAAGAGCGAAATTTTTTTTAACATCAGATTATTAATGCTTGCGCTATTTATAATGCGATTGTACTAATGTGTATAACTTTTCACCAATTTTCGGTACTTTTGTTGTAAAAGTTATTTTAAGTTTTGCACTTGCGGTTGCTGATATCGTAATTTTGTAATTTTACTTTAATTTTTTTTCCATTTTGCATAGATATGAGATGTTGTTTACTGAGAAATTTACGCCTAAACAGCATTATTTGAACGCTTTTTATAATAGTATGTGACCATGAGACAAATTTAAGCTCAATTAAAGGTACCAAGTTTTACGTGTTGCTTGTATGGTTCGCAGCATTAGCTTTCTTAACCAATTATTCTCAAATAGATAAAAGTGCTATATTCGGCTATGCCGAATCTTATATACCCTTCACCATATATGCAAATTTAGTTTAGTGAAGTAACTCCAATAAACAAAAAAAAAAAAAAACAAATATGTATATTATTTTATTAGAATTAGTTCATTGTTCAAAATGCTATGGGAAAGTAAGAGGCAGGTATAGGAATGACAAACTTAGATATACCCTTTTTCTTTTTCCACTTTCGTGTTCCGTTGATGCAACCACTCATCCCCTGTCTACAGCTAGATAGATATTTTTCTTCTCTTAACTTTTTAAATAAAATTGCCAAACTTTTTTTTATAAATGCTTGATTTTTAATTTCGAAGAAATAAATATTATTGCTTGTCAATAAAATAAATGTTATTTCGAAATAAAATCACTAAAATATTGCCTTTTGATAACTTTAGTCTGGCTGTTATATTAAAAAATTATTGCCCTAATGATAATGGGACTAAAAAATTATTAATCAAACACAAGCACCAAAGCTTACGCAAAATATCAATAATCAATTGCTATTTTGTGTTTAGTTTTCTTCATACACTTTAATAGATTTAAAAATTTTTCATATTGTTACGTTTTTCCCTTTTCAAGACAAACGTACGGATTCTTTTGATTGTAAATACCACTGTGGCTCATTTTAAATTCTGTATTCTTTACTTTGTGGCTTTATCTGGCTATACTTCTTGATCCTACGGTCTTGTGAAGCCTATAGTCTTGTATTTACTAAACATGCGTTATAATTACAAACGCAGCCATCCACGCTACACTACTGTGTTGGATCTATGCGTATGAGCCCGAAACGAAAGAACAATCGACCGTGTGGGTCTTCAAAGACGAGCAAAATCCAACGAAAGTTGTTCGTGGAAGAAGCACTTCGAAGCAAATGGTCACCTGTTTCTTCGGCAAAACTGGTAATGTGGCGACTGTTCCGCTTGAGCAACGTAGGACGATCACTTCTGAGTGGTACACTACAATTTGTTTGCCTGAAGTCATCGGAGAAATTCGAAAAACCAACAAGAGAAGACGAATCATTGTTCACCATGACAATGCGAGCTCTCACACATTGGCTCAAACCAGAGCGTTTTTGACCGGCCAAAACGTTGAATTAATGGGTCATCCGCCATACAGCCCTGACTTGGCACCTAATGACTTCTTCTTGTTTTAGCACATCAAGAAAAAAAATGCGTGGTCAACGATTTTTGTCGCCAGAAGAAGCTGTTGAAGTGTTCAAAAACCATGTTTTAGAGGTGTCTCAATCGGAGTGGAAAAAGTGCTTCGATAACTGGTTTGAGCGCATGCAAAAGTGTAAAAATCATGCTGGAGAATACTTTGAAAAACAATAAAAACATTTTTGGTTATAAATATTCGCATTTTCACTATTAGGCCAGAAATATATAGAGCAGCCTCGTATACTGTTTATTATACAATAGATAATAAAATCCTTCCGCCCGGCTGAAGGCCGACTATGCAGGAAACTTTTGGTGAGCGGAGCCAGGGTTTGTTATACGATAGAGGTTAAACCCTTCCATCCAGCCGAAGGCCGGCCAGATTGGCTCAATGGTCTCTCTATGGTATATGGGACAGCTGCTTCACTAACAAAATATTGTGTGTATAGCCGGCCTTTGATCATATAGCTATGATATATGGTATGATATATTAAAGTTAAGGACATCTTTCATTGGGGGTACATTTCATTTTTTTTGTATTTTGAATTAAGGGTTAAGTTTTTGTTGTCTTATTTCATTTTGGCGTTGAGAGGTATTTCGTTTTTTTTAATTTTAGAATTAATTAATTTTTGTTGGGACTTTTTTGGTAGTTATTGCATTGGGAGTTTTTTTATTTGGGAGTTATTTCATTTGGGAGTTCTTTCATTTGGGAGTTATTTCACGGTACTGGTTTGTAGTGCTGCTTTATAATTTTTAATTACAATTTAACAATTATTATTTTCCGTTGTGGGCATGTCCGAAGGTGGGCTCGAACTTATGATCTTTTGTTTTACAGCAAGCACCTCTACCCTGTAGGGATTGCCTGATTTTATATTCTTAACAATATGTTTTCAACTTAACATTTTATCGCAGTACTCTACCTCAACAATAAGCAGAATCGTAGCGACTGAACTGGTGAAAGTCATTCAAAAATCACTGCGCTTGGTTGTGTTTTATGGCTTGATGGAGTCATTGACTGTCAGTCTTAAATGAAAAAGTATAATATTTCTGTGTTACAGATTTAATTACTGCAAAAACATTGAATTTTTTAGTGATTCAGTAACTTAAAAGCTGAGGAGGTTTTTTGTGATTCTTAGAGTTAAAATGTACAATAAAATAGTATTTTTAAATATTTTTAGTTGATATTTGCAGTGTACCAATTTCTTTGAGCAACGTTTTTATGCATTTGTTGAAAACTTCTTTTGTGGTTTTTCGTGTATGCGACCCGTGTGGGGTGTTTTTCCACTATGCTTGGCCCTCGCTTCTTTAAACATAGAGCCAACGATAAAGGCGACCAGTAAGCATCCATGATAACCTTTTGTTTTCGTCCTTAGATAGACGTTTACTAACAGCGCCACATGCTAAAGAAACGCGTCAAAATCCAATTTGTCTTTGCGAACGGGTATTTTTCGGAATGGTGTTGCCAAACTGGGGCTATTAAGATCATGCTTATGAATGCCTTGAAACTTGCCGATTAAAATGAATTGGAAGATATTTTTGTGCGGCACATTGCCGAGATACTGCTACGAAACTTTAAAATTTTTAGAACGAACTACGTTCAAGGTTTCAGCATTATTTTACTTTTAACGAGAAAACAAATGTCACTTAATGAAATAACTTAGGTTAAATTTTTATTATAACTTTTTTTTTTTGGAACACTTAAACGGAACATCATCGACAGTGGTTGCAAAATATAAAGAGTGGGCAGGTTTATTTAAGTTTTTGGATGCAAGGTTACCTTGAGTACTGCTATTTTTCTACAACAAAATACTATACTTTAATCATTTATAAAACATTGCCCACGTTAAACATAAAATCAAATTCAAGTATAAACATAGATTAATGAAAAAGTTCAATGCCATTTCAGAAAGAACGAAGTCAAGTAATAAAATTTTATCTTATTAGTGGCCTTAATCTTTTAACATTTTTCAATTACTGTTTAACAAGATCAAATTATATGTATATAAGTATATTTTGTATAAGTGGTTTTAGTAAAAGGTGTAAAAATATGAGAAAAGAAACGAAATAATATTAACACTTTAAAGTTATTGAACGTACAAGTGCATTTACCAACAATTTAATACCAAATTCGCACCAACTTGAATGAAAAAATATTAAATATGAAAGGTAATTAATAAAGCTTTCAATTTGAATTTCATTTTGTTGAGCCATTTAAAAACAGATAACAATAATTTACGAAAAGTCAGATAAACAAAAAGTAACTTAAAAGTATAAAGTATTATTTGAATAACATAAAAAAGCATTATTAGCATGAAAAAAAACGCGACATGCATACGCAAACTGGACTGTCTTAAATCAGAAGATAACCATAAAATAGAGACCGTTTACATCTCAATTTAAAAACTTAAAACTACTTAAAAATAAGATTTATGTGCTGTTTCTGTATTACAGGCGATCAACTCGTCTGAAAAATTTATATTGAAAAAACTCAAAAAACTGAGTGCTTTTCAAACAAATATTTAGACGAGTTGATCGCCTGTAATACAGAAACAGCACATGAAACTAAACAATAAACACAACACAAATACAAGGTTCATATAAATTAGACTCTGTTGGAGCCAGGGATTAAATGAGAATAAAACTATGGTAGACGGCATTCAAAGACGTTATTTATTGAGGTTAAAAAGTTCGAGCTAAATACAAACTGGTGATAAATACAAAGTGTTTGAACAATTAAAACCAGATTGACAATTAAAAACTTCCCACATTATGCTGTTTTTTTGATTTTCAAGACTTCTTATAAACCTTTTCAGCAAGAGGCTGCACTGTTCTCTTTCTGTAAATTACATTATTTGAATATCTTTTGACATAGTTTTCGAAATTAGCATTAACACAAAGTCTCAAACAATTACTTTAAAGATCTCTAATTCCTTCATAACTGATGGGGAGCTAGAGAACCAAATGGGAAATCGATAAGTATACAAACTTTATCAAGCAAGAGCTTGGTCCTTTGATCAAGATGTTTATTTACTTACAACTTGAAAAGCATGACCTTAATTCGTTTACACTTTATCTTAATATCTCTTGCATATTGATTAAATTTAAAAAGCTTATTTAAAGATATTTGGTATAATCTTTGAAGGAGGTAACCGTAGCGCACAAAGAGAGATTTAATACTTAATCTAATTAACTACATTACAGGGAAATTTTCCAAAGACATTGCGAAAACAAATTACTTCTGATTTAAGGCCTTTAATTTTAATAGCCCAATTGTTATAAAAACTAACAATTTCTGAAAGATGAGCATGAACCTAAGGCAACTTCCGGATTTTTTTCATGCTCATAAATAAAACAGTCATCTGCATGTAATATACTTTTTGAATCATTAAAAATGAGAGGAAAGTCATAAACAAGAATGTTATATAAAAATGGAGCCACTACTGTACCCTGCGGGACACCACAAAATATTCTTTCTAAATCTGATTCAGTATTATTCATGTCGACAGAAAATGTCTGTCCTTAAAAAATTTAAAAACCTCATAAGTTTAGAAATAATACCGAAATGATATTCTCGATCAACGACAGTACATTCTTGCTTTTTCAAATTATAAAAATGGCCCTTTTTAAAACTGAACTGAAAGTTGTAGTGAAATAAAAGATTAAAAAGGCAGCATTTCGTTACCAGTCAAACAAATATTGAATACTAGCTATTTTCGTTGCGTTTACTAGTACGATTTTTTTACGACCACTATTTCAATTTATCTAGTTTTTTATTTGACTATGCACACTAATATACAAGTTACTTGTACAAAATGTTAAGACGCTACGTCTTGCAGTTCGCTAGGTAAACGACAATACTTTTCACCTTGTATGGAAGGTACCACGTACACTATGCATATTAATTATAATAATAATTCGAAGTATCACATCCGCTATTTCAATCAAGACTGTGCTTCATTAAACTATATACATACATATATTGTTATGTATGTATATAGTTCTTGAGCTCCATGATACTAATTTTTCAATTTTTATGGGAGGCACCACACCTAATCTAGCTAGTTTTTAGCTGCATTATGCATATTAATTAGAGAGTTAATTGATTAAAATTTCGATGAGTCACCTATAAGGGTTAGCATGTAACACGATGATAAATATTTACTTTATATAGGAAGTGTCACGCCCATTTGAAATATAAATACCCATACTGCAGTTATAGCTTTCCGACAAACAAACACATTTTGTGATGAATAAACTTTTCATTTTGACATTATAAAGCTTGTGGCACACGGAAGAATCTTTGCTTTACACCGCTAAGATCGCATTTAAGTGGCTATAATATCTCCAATTTTTCACTGAACATTAATAGCCTCTGTTATTAAAAAACTCTCATTTTGATAATACGGTTCCACTATATGTTACAAACCAAGGCATTCTAGCTGTATATTCTCATATAAAAACAGCAAACATACACAGATTCAAATAGCTTAAAACAAGGTCCATTAACTTTCAAGGCCATATTCCATAACCAGTTATAAACAAACAAACCTAGACAACCAACACCAAAAGATAACGTGTTAATTAGAAATAAAAATAAGTGACAAAAAAAAACAAAAAACAAATAGACGGCCAATTTTAAACTTTACACACCTTAATATCGACAAAAATAATAACAAAGTAATAATAACCTTAACATAGATAATTATATATAGATGTGTGTAAATATGTCGCAGCTGTATTTGTACAATTTGGAGTAAACATATGTATCATCGGTAAGTTTGGTAATTGTTTAGCTAAAACTTTACTTTCATGAGTTATCAGACTACGGCATTTGTCCAGAAAATGGGGATTAAATGTTTGTTTGGAATTAGAAATTTGCATAACAAATTTTGATGTTTTGGGAATTTTTAAGGCATTTACTACGAATATATATAAGTTTAAAGGTAAATTTTTAATAAGCCTGCTAAAATAATACTATCGGCCTTTCGTAGTTTAAAGGTTTGTATGAACAAAATATTTGTTATTTTCTTTTCTTATTTTCTAAGCACTAGGTCAGTAGCATACATACGGTTATTCAAATGGAAAAGGGAAGTCTCCAATTTCGCAATACACCTTAACACACATGGAACACGAATCAGGGAAAATAGATGAATGTATGACAGTGTTACGCTCAATTAAAAAAGGACAAAGAAAACACAAACGTTTAACGGAGACATTAACGAAAAGGTGGTCACAACCTTTAACAGGATTTTTACACCACTCAAATTATTAAAACACTCTTCCAAACGAAAAACATCCACAGATGGCCACACCTACTTATCCAATAATAAAAGACGGAAATATTAAACTATTTACCCCAATAAACATGACAGATATCATGCAATCTACCTTTATCATACCATTTAAACGGACAAAATTACCTAAACCCATCACCTTATATTTTTAACGCTTTATATATTTTTAACACTATCTCTTCAGTACTAACAAAAATGTGAAAATTATGTTATCAGATTGAAAGCGCTCGCCAAACGAACTAAGTATACCGCCAGAGATGACAGTTTTCACCGGAAGATACAACAGCAGTATCATATTTACTGGCGGAACAAACCCAATTATTTACTAATTTATTTTATTTAACTTTTGTAGAAAATATACTTGAATATATCGTAGGCTAAAAATATGAATATGTGAACCCTTATTTTAACATGATAAAACTTAAAACTAAAATTTAGTATTCGGAGATTATTACTAAATATTGGATTTTTAAAGCATTACCGAAATTTTAACTCAGAGCCTAAATAGTCTATTGCAAATAATTAAATCTGAGTAACAGCCCTTTTATTTTTTATATTTCATTTTTTTTAGTATAAGTGCACTTTAAAATCATGTTCACTTTTTTAGTTCTCGCTATAGATCTTTCTACAAGACAGTCTCTTAAAGATGCAGTCAGAGCTCATCTGGGGCTTTCATATTTTAAGCTTCTTTGTCTGGCCGGATGGAAAAGCGTAAGATATTACAGATCTTATAAGTTAAATAAGGAGCCTAAGTTTGGTGCTTAGGCCAGCCTTTCATCGTAAAATCTTATGGTAAAAGAAATAAACCTTCTTAGCAAGTTCCACTATGAACACAATGTGACTATAGAATTTCTGTCATACATGGCCCAAGCGTCAATAATTTAAATTCGTAAAGGCCAAATGGCGTACTGATAACCGTTTTAGTGATGTCGTCCGGGTAAATTGGAGCCTGGTGGAAGGCTTTTTGAAGATCAACTTTTAAAACTGTTTTTTTATTTCGTAAATTTGCTGTGAAGTAATTAAAGTATGGCAGCGGATACCTATCAGGTAAGGTTTGAGTATTTAGGGCCTTATGTCGCCACAAGGCCTCCAAGCGCCGCACAGTGTCGTGTTTCCATATAACTAGCGGCCAAAAATAGAAGGAGTTTTCACAGAGAAATGAAATTTGACGCAGTTGCTGTAAATAATAAAATATATTTAAGTGCAAAGTATGGACAATTTCGGAGCAAGGATTCGTGTCCTTCCCATATATCCTGGAAATAAAAAAGTGCCATAAGGAACGAAAAAACATACCTAGCTACATGAAATTTTGTACACTGATTGCATTGGATATGTTTAATGTCCTGACCAAATTTGGTTTAAATCGAAGCAAGGAAAAGACAAACTCAAAAATGTCCTTTTTGCAAAAATTTGAAAATATCGTAGAAAAAGTAATATTACTTTGTATTTTTAACAGTACGACTCGCTAATAATATTTTTAATTTATGAACAAAGTTTTGTCAAATTTTGAGCAAAGGTAACACACCATATGTCCTTAAAAACAGGCATTTTAAAATATCTTAAAACTTTAATCTCCAACTACAATATTGTCAATTATTTTCTAAACTGAATTGAATGAATAAAATTATACAAATCTTTTATTTTGTTCATAAATAATTATTTTGAATTACGCCCAGCAAAAAATTAAACATTACCTTAAAAAGTACTGGCCATATAATGACTTACTTTTGTGATTGCATATATTTTGTTACTCGTTTACAAAACACATTACATTAGTCTCCAAAAAAGGAAGTAGTAATGGAACTAGTTCTTTATGTTAAAGGAGACTACCGTACTGATGGAACTCATTATTTCTTTCAATAATTACAAACAAACAAACAAAAGTCTCATGCCTTGTTAAAATTATTAAGTTGGCAATCTAGTTGAGAACTTTTTTGCTCGGCGGCTTTAAATTATAAAATGATTTTTTATAAAAATTCAATACTAAGAGCTTTTAATAAATCAGGAAGAACTGCTTTTATTTTCTGTTAAAACATTCAATACAGCTCCATCTATCATAGTTAGATGCATTTTAAAGTGGACATTAAAATTTCTGTTACTATCTGCGTAGCAAAAGGATTCTAAATTATCGATTTCAGATTGAATATGATTTGGTGTAGATTTTATTAAACTTGGATTTTCTTTTTGTAAATAAAAACGAATTGGTCGACAGTGTTTTGTCGAAGAATGTTTATTATTACTCCATAAAACTTCTTCAGAAGCCCAGTCTAAGAATCTTAGAGGAACAAATGAAACGACAAACAAAAACTCATCAATTAAATTCGAATCACAAAACTTTTGTTTATACGTGCAGAACATCCATTAAAACCCCACTTTATCATTTTTTGTTCAAACTGATTCAAATCTAATTAACTTTTTGCAGTCATATTGAGCAAAATTTTGTAATGGAACTTCTACTGACGTTTCTGAAACAACAATTTGTTGTGGCATATATTTTTGTTTCTCGATTTGCAAGGCGTAATAAGATAGAAAGCAGTCTTTATGGACTTCATTAACAACTTTTCTCATCATATTATACTGCCTGTAAGGTAAATCCATATCATTAAAATGTGCTAAACCTTTTTCTACAGAAATAGATGTTGAAGTTGTGGGGCTTGAACATTTTTTTGCAGCTTTTCTAGAAGATCTGAACTTTTTGATGCTACGAGCTCTTCCACTTTTCTCCTACTCGAACGCCCGGAGCAGTCTTCAAAAGCTACTAAAGGTCTGCCTCTTCGACTAGTGTTAGTTAACTACTTAGAAATAAACACTAATGTTACACACTTACAATGTTTAAGTATTTATCAGAAAAATAAAAAGGTGTATCAAGCCACGCAGAAAATTTCTTCTCAAATCTTTTCTTCATATAGTAACACTCTAATAATCTCATCTTAATATGTAAGAGAATCAAGTGGACTTCATCAATTTTTTTTGTGATCAAGTTTTGCTTTAAATAATTTTTCTAAATATTGTACTACTTCTCTTTCAACTGCCCTTTGTGTATTATGCTTTAGCCAAATATTAAAAAATGTACGAATTTAAATCCGAGTACCCACTGAAAATTGTTAAAGTAAAGTAAAGGGGGAAGCGAAACCAATTTTTTTTTAAAGTACTTACTTGTATAAATAATAAATCAAAGTATGAAAAATGCTTTTTTTAACTTTTTTTTAATTGTCCACTAAAGTTTAAAGTTATTCCATAAAACAATTTTTTCTCTTTGTTTTTTTTTTATAGCGTTTATTTGATTTCAATTATTTTACTTAAACTATAAATAAACAAATAGTAATTATAAATTTACAATTATACACAGTCCCATAGTTCGAGCTCTCAAGTATACTTAATATATAAACTTTTTTATTTAATTTTTTTTTTTGGAAATTTAGATATATATATAGCAATTTAAGCTTTAATGCCATCAATATAATTTAATGTAACGAAAAAATTTTTATAAAAAACATTACTTTTATATTTAAATGATAAAATAAGTCAATGGGTAAAAAGTCAAAAGGGGCGGTTTTCAGGTTAGCCACCAAAATTTATTTTTATTTATGTTTGGAAGTATATTTTTATCATCCAAATATATACTTTTATCAAAACTAGAATTATCATTTGTGGTTTCATTGCTATGGATTGCTTTTGTATTGGCTCTTCTATATGTGTGGTAAAATATAGGTATGCCTACTTCATTTTGAATAAATCCCTTACTATCTAGGAAGACAAATGCCTCAGGTGGTACAAATCCGCTTTGTAGAGTTTTGTATATATATTCTTCATTAGTGTAAAAAGGCGCCATAATTAAATTATTCGTCGTGCATTCTGAGCTTTTAGCGATATGATTTCTTATTAGGTGGATAATAAAATTGTCAATTCTACCTAATTTAGCCGTATTATATAATTTTTTGTTCGATATGAATTTCGTATAACCACTGTTTGGTGATCTATAAAGCGATGTGCATGCTCTCAGACATTTTATTTCGAAAACTCTAATTTTTTCCATATATGCTGGGGAAATTTTGAACCATATTTGACAACCATATGTTAGAATAGGTCGAATTAATGATTGGTACAAAATGACTTTAACTTGGGATTGAATGTGTTGAGAATAAAATAATTTCTTATACATAAAAAAAGCATTTCTAGCTTTTGTTAACTGCATATTTATATGACTATTGAAGTACAAAAATTTATCCAAATTAATTCCTAAGTATTTAACTATTTGTTTATTGGGGATACATATATTTGAATTAGATTTTATGCCAAATTCCTTCCATTTTGTTTTAATGTTGTGGTTACACCTTCCGACTGGAGGTCGAAAAAGGATTGTTTCACATTTTTTAAAGTTAATTTTCATTTTCCAATCTAAAGCGTATTGTTTAATTATTTTAAAATTTTGTTGTAGTTTGTCATTAATTCTTTCTATTGTACTATCAGCTTGGTAGATTATAATATCATCAGCATTTTTTCTCTTTGTTCTGGTTAGGAATAACGGCGTATCACATATGACAATTACATAATTTATATTTTAGTAAAAATCTTACAACTTTATTGACACCTTTCAAAAAAAAACAAGCCTTTAAAGTGACAGAATTTTTCAGTTATTTTGGAAATATTTGCGAAGGTACTTACAACTATCAACTTTAAATACTGATAACTTCCCTAAAAATTCCCTAATAATTTTTTTAAAATAAAGTGTACTTAATAAAGCAGCATTAAAACTAATTTCAAATTAAAAAGTTGATTGTGTATATTTTTGGCGCCTTCGCGACACAGTGCGCCGTCACTTTTCTTTACCATATGCAGCGGACTGGATCAGTTGCTTTTGGAAGGTTGGCAGATTCCTGTTTTGTTTAAAAATCGAATTCTGCCTTTGCTGCTCCGTCAAAAGGCAACGTGGGCGACAGAAAACGGCTTGGCCTGTGGTCTCGAAGCGGTGGAAAATTGATGAGTTTTGTCGTGAGTCCATACGGTGACAGCTTCGTATATCCGGAAATCGCGCTAGAACTTCAATAAAAGGCTTGTTCACATAATTAATCTGCTGCCTCAAGGAATGTTGATGATGAAATTGGAAAAGCGATGCCCGTGTTGTTGTCGAGGAGCCGATTACAAGGAAAGTCAATAATAAGAGTGGTAACGCGTGCTAAAATAAAAAACAAAAAAAAAAAAAAATCACTCCGCAATCCCAAGTCTAATGTTATTCTTTTTTTTCCGAAAACTTTAATCGATAAACCGTTGGTGGCATAAAATACGACTGCGGTGGGTGGACATCGATCGGCTTCACCGACGCCGGCAACACAGAAACATCTGCGCCACTATCTACAAGAAAATATTTAATAGACAGTCTCTCTAATTTGCAAGCGAAAAATTTTGCTTTCGGTAGGGATGTTTTTGCCGGCATCCGCTATCTGCGCTACAAGTCAATTAGAATTTGGCGGCAGTCACTAGCTTGTTTAAATTTTGTTAGTGGGTTTGACCATGTGTTTGCACGTACGTACTACGTACTTTGTGTCCAGCAATACGTGACTTGCAAAATGTACATGTTGATATTTTTATGATAACAAGTATGTTTATTTGTGAAATAAATAGCGAACTTTATATTTTCAATTTTTTTAAACTTTTTTCAAAAGGAAATCGAGACTTTAAAATAAAAAAAACCAAACAAATAAACATGAAATATACAATAAAAAGTACTTAAATAATAAAATCGAAAACACACAAAACATAGTTCGTGACAACCTTTATGGCAAGAATCATTTTACCAACTGCAATATATTTTTTGCTGTCACATATTTAAAATAAAAATTGTCAAAGTAATTTTGTCTTTTGAACTGAAAACGACAATTATTATTTTGCAATAAATAATAAAAACTAAAGGACTTAGAGGTAAAGCGTCTTAGGAACAAAGATAATTGTATAAGCACACCCTTCTATAATACACTCAGGAAATTAGTGTTTGTCAAGTAGAATTATTTTTTTAAACTTCTGTGGCAACGATGCCGTCCGAAACATAACATGTACATACATTGTCTTAGACAAGCCAACCCCACAAGGAAATTAGCGACTATCTGGGACTTTTATTGCCTTTTAAGGGCTCTAGAGCCCTTTTTTATATCATCACTGTTTTCTAAAACTTCATCTCTACAGTACATTTATAAGACCTTCGGAACTAAGTCCAGTGGATAGTAAAACGGGAATGTATTGATCACTATACAATAATGAGCTAAAAGTATTCAATAAAATGCAATAAAAATAGAGTTGCGAACACTTAAAGTCAAAAACAACTGATAGAAATCTATAAACAGACAACAGTGAAGAACAATAGTTGCAGAAGCACTGCTGCCTAAAGCACTATAGTCGCTAATTTTTTATGTACAAATGCATTAATTTTATTAAATTTTACTAACTTCCTTTTTCGAGCAAAGTTAAACATATTTTTTTAATGAAAATGACAATAATATGAGTCAAGCTTAAATGGAGAGCAAAAGTGTATAAAAGTAAGTTGCAAAACAATCGCTAGAAAAAGTCTACACAATGTTGCCAAGTACTCTTTTAAACATGAATGCAAAAATAAATAATTTTTCTTCGGTTTTGTGAAATACAGCATTAAGAAGTCTCTTTTTAGAAAATTACTTTGGTAAAAGTTTATGAACTATTTTTTAAATACTATGTATTTAAGATTTGTATATAACGACCCAACAAATACTCGTGTTGATTTTTTGGCGAAATATGAGGATAAGAACACTAGAAAACTTAATTAATTTTATGTCCAATATTCCATTAAACTGACTTTAAGAAAATAAGCAGGTTATCAATTCGACTCAATGTTACATTTTTTATGTTTGTACCTGCAGAACTCATTCATATCTCATCCGATTTTGGAAATTTTTTCTTTTTTGCAATGGTGATGCTTACAGATTGGTCCCGCTTTAAACAGTTCATAATCTTCAAAAATTAAAGGGTGTCCCCCATATAAAATACATGTTTTTTGTTAATTAAAGAGTGCCTCAATAGTTCATTTAATTTAATGTATGTGACCATATTTTGAAAAATTATAGACAGACGCTTAAAATTTATAAAGAACCTGTATTGCTAACTCCGCTTTAACAACAAGTATAAAATTTGATTTTTGCAATTAAAGAGTGTCCCTATAGTAATTAAGGAGTTTCCTTATAGTTAATTCACACAACGAAAATTACATTTAATTTGATGTATGGCCACATAAAAAAAGTTTGTTATTTTACAGTGTCAGCAACAATACAAAGAATAATGGGTGACATCATAGTTACTGATTTTTTGTATACTTTGTCCGCAATACAACAATTATAAAGGTTAAAATTACTTTTTTACTTTTGGAAAAATATTTTTAAAAATTTCTGTCTAACTCTCTCTCTTAGTTTGAAATAACTAGCAATTCTCGTAGCCAAACCTGAACCTCGATCGTTCGTACTTTTTGTTTTTTAAACAAGTTCTTCTTTGCGTTTGTCGGAATTCTATTGGAGTCTTTTTTTAAACGCACAACTGATTAATCAGTTTTAAGTCATCTTGGGTAGTTTTAAAAGACTCACTTTGGTGATTGTTCTAAAAGCAATCTTCCAAATGCTAACTGGGATAATATAATTATTCACGTACCACTTTTAATATTGTTTTATTT
The DNA here is from genome assembly GCA_916610165.2 of Gymnosoma rotundatum. Lineage (NCBI taxonomy): Eukaryota > Metazoa > Arthropoda > Insecta > Diptera > Tachinidae > Gymnosoma > Gymnosoma rotundatum. The sequence goes on along the minus strand of OU744338.1, from coordinate 68,646,684 downwards.
TTTTGTTCACAGTTATATACATCTAGTTCAGGTAAACTAGCGATAAAAATTAGGGAAGACAGAAATTTTTCATGCCTCGCAAGTAGATTCAACCTGAATCGTCTGAAAATAACATGCTTCACTCCCAAGATTTTATATGGCGAAGCACGTTGATTCGCTCATGATTGGTCTATGAATCATGAATGAGAAAGTGAAGCAAGAATAATGGGCTCCGTGGAAACAGTACAAATGATGGCAATCATTTTAGCTGTATCTCTTCAAACTTGTATTCTGTTTATCAATTCATTAGCTAAAATATTATGTTTTCGCCGTAGCCAATTTGCTCTTAAACATGTACGAGGGCTGCTATATATATTTCTGGCCTGGCAACACTGAGTGCTGCCAAGTGCAATCTGACATTTCCATTGGAAAGTTTGTCATTTTTAAGCATAATCGTACTCAAAACGTTTTAACGTACGACCATTATTTGTGTTGTTTACAGTGACTTGAAAAAATTAACATAGAAAAAAATGGAATTAACTCGTGAACATTTTCGAGCCATCATTTTTCACAACTTTCGACGTGGATTATCACGACAAGAGTGCATTGATGAACTTAAATCTTTGTATGGCGATGAAGCACCATCCTATAGCACTGTGAAAAATTGGTATAATGAATTTAATCGTGGCCGAAACTCGCTCAAAGACGAATTCCGTGAAGGTCGTCCAAGAACGGTTGTTGTGCCAGAGAACATTGATGCCGTGCGCGAACTCATAATGCAAGATCGACATGCGACATACCGAGAGATAGAGACATCCTTGGACATTTCTTCCACCAGCATACATTCGATACTGCATGAACACCTGGCCGTAAAAAAGGTTTGTTCTCGTTGGATCCCGCACAATTTGAAAGTCGTTCAAAAAAAGGCTCGTGTCGCTTGGTGCAAAGAATTGTTGCAAAAATACGATTGCGGTGCTTCAAAAGACGTTTTCACAGGTGACGAATCATGGATCTATGCGTATGAGCCCGAAACGAAACAACAATCGACCGTGTGGGGCTTTAAAGACGAGCAAAATCCAACGAAAGTTGTTCGTGGAAGAATCACTTCGAAGCAAATGGTCGTCTGTTTCATCGGCAAAACTGGTCAAGTGGCGACTGTTCCGCTTGAGCAACGTAGGACGATCACTTCTGAGTGGTACACTACAATTTGTTTGCCTGAAGTCATCGGAGAAATTCGAAAAACCAACAAGAGAAGACGAATCATTGTTCACCATGACAATGCGAGCTCTCACACATCGGCTCAAACCAGAGCGTTTTTGACCGGCCAAAACGTTGAATTAATATATCACCCGCCGTACAGCCCTGACTTGGCACCTAATGACTTCTTCTTGTTTCCGCATATCAAGAAAAAAATGCGTGGTCAACGATTTTCGTCGCCAGAAGAAGCTGTTGAAGTGTTCAAAAACCATGTTTTAGAGGTGTCTCAATCGGAGCGGAAAAAGTGCTTCGACAAATGGTTTGAGCGCACGCAAAAGTGTATAAATCATGCTGGAGAATACTTTGAAAAACAATAATACCATTTTTTATTATAAATATTCGCATTTTCACTATTAGGCCAGAAATATATAGAGCAGCCCTCGTATATAATGAAATATAAATTTTTAAAAGTTATTTTAAAATGTACACTACGATTTTCTCTTTTGTAACATACAGACTGCACATGCCTATGTACATATAAAAATAAAATATTTATATGTTAAACAATAAATTAGGCCTTAATTCCAGCACTATTTTTTTAATTTATAATGTCAAGAAATTATGTGCAATTTACGCACACACGTCCATGACCTTTTTCAATTTTCTAAATTTTTCAGGGCTTCTCCCAAGCCTTTAACTGTTAGTGCTCACCAAGATTTTAAGGTCCCGTGAAATTTAGAAATTTGAAAATTAACCCTTTTTTGTATTTGACTTCAGTGGAATAAGGTTTCATTCATACCTGTCATGGGTAAACTCTCTAAGCTCCTTCAAATATTGAATGAGCCAACATTTATTTGTGGTCCTTTGTTACCCGTTTGGTAGTTTCTTCCATTTTATTTTTAAATAAATAAAATTTACATAATTGTCATTATACAAAGTAGAATTTTTGTTTAACTTACATTTTAGCACCAGAAAACATTCGTTGCTAAACATCAAATTTTTTTTAATATCAAACCAATTATTTGAATACAAATTTAGAACGAACGTTACATATGCGGCGAATTGAATTGTAAGACCCTGCCAAATTTAGAGAAAAGTGTTAAAAAATTACATTTGTAGCCAAAGATTTTATTTAGATTTTTAGCGATGGAGATTTAGATTAAGCGATTTACAAGCTGCTGGTATTTATGAACAAAACTAAAAAAATTCATGTTTTTTTTTATAAAGTTTTTTATTTATTTTTTTTTTAATTTTATTAAATTAATATTTTAACTCTGAATGTTATAAATGAATTGAAATTATTTTGGCTTTAGTTCATTTATTTTTAATTTCTAAAAATCTTTTTAGAAAGAAAAATTTTATTTTTACAAAAGTATGCGGACGTTTTCTAAAGGAAACAAGAAAAGATATACTATATCTATGTCCGACCTATAAGTATGTATATATTCTAGGTTCTTATTCATAGCGAAGTTGATTCAGCGATGTCCGTCAAGTTTTCCTTTGCAACAAAAATTTCAAAAAAAATTTAATCAGACATTGTGTCAAAAGAGGTGCTACTGGAAATTAGCAAGATCGGTCCATGTCCTTAGATGCAGCAGGCAAAACACCACGCCTACCTCAAATTTTTCCATATTATTTGGAAAAATGAAGTAACTCCAACCAGAAATATAAATATATGGGGCGATAAAGAATTAAAAAATCAGAAAAAACAACCTGGCGCTCGCCCATATTTCCAAGTTACGGGTCAATAAAATTTAAAAATGTTTTTAAATATCAATATGAGTATCGTTTAAAAGCTTTTGATGGGATATTTAAGGGATATTTTAATGGGATGATGGGATATTTTTATTTAAAATTAAGTAAGTACTGCATTTAATGTTTTTCCTATTTTTTAATTCTCTATCACCTTAATATTTGCTTTTGTGATTGGAGTAAACTAGATCTACATAGATGGTGAAGGATATACATATAAGATTCAGCATAACTGAAGGACTCTTAATTGTTTGTTGGTAAAATGCTAAAAAAGGAAAAATGCATTTGAAATTTATTAAAGAGTTTTAAAATAAGATATAGATTTTACAGACTTCAAACAGAAAGGCTTTGGCAACACTGTGGTTTTATTTGGTATGTATAGTTGTAGTGTGTGTTTTAGCTGCTTTTTTTTTTTGTTTTTATTTTTCTTCTTTGTTGTTTAGTTTTAATTGCTGTTGTTGTTATAGTTGTTTCGTTGATGTAGTTGGTTGTTTTTATTTGAACAATTTGTGATAAAATCTTGTGACACGATCTTTTGACCCAAACCAGGCGCCAGTAAGCCATTTTATTTAATTTTATTTTGAGGATTGTTATTTTTATTTTTTCTTTGTTTTTAATATTTTTGTTTGTTTACTTTATATTTTAAAAGAAGGGAGTTCCATTATTTTATTGTTTGGGCTATTGCTGTATACAACATGATGATAATGATATATTAATTGCCTCTCTGTCTTATTTTTTTTTTTTTGCGAAATTCCCTTATTATCTCGGACCACAGAAGTTGGTCTAGAAGCGCTATTTTGAATTTTCAATTCACGTTCGCCAAACAATTTTTTCGTATGATAAAATATGTTTGTTTATAGCTACTTGTCCGCGATCGAGCATGACTTTAGATTTTAATAACAAATTTTATTTTAAAAATTTATTTCTACGTGATGGAAAACTAATGTGCTGTTTCTGTATTACAGGCGATCAACTCGTCTGAAAAATTTATATGAAAAGCACTCAGTTTTTTGAGTTATTTTCATATAAATTTTTCAGACGAGTTGATCGCCTGTAATATAGAAACAGCACTTAAAATTATAATTATTTTATTTTAATGTGCTGTTTCTGTATTACAAGCGTTCAACTCGTCTGAGAATTTTGTATGAAAATGACTCTAAAAACTGAGTGCTTTTCATACAAATTTGTCAGACGAGTTGATCGTTTGTAATATGGAAACAGCACTTAAGTCTTTATTTCTTGAAACAAAGGAAACATTTTTTAGTTGTTGTTTTGATTAAAATTATTTTAATTAATTGCTAAAAATTTTTTTTGCCAATTAATTCTTGATTAATCAACAACTTTTCATTTAAAGTAATAAATATTTAAAAGCAGTATTAGAAATTAATAAATGAAAGTCAACAGAAACGAAATCATTTTTTATAAAGGTTTGCAAGATTAAGGGCCATTATTACAACTTGATTTAGTCTGCCTGGTAATAGTTTTGCATTATTAAAACTTTCAATCGCTATTGTTATTGTTATTATTAATATTATTCATAAAAATATTTAATGCATAAAAAATAATAAGTAAAATTTTTATAATGCAAATAAAACCATTTATCAGTCCTTTAACTAACAGCAAGTTGTAATAATGGCTCTAAGTATAACATTAAAAGTGCTCCTTCTCTTTTTCTTTCAATACAGAAAAAGTCGCTTAAATTGTAGTATAGTCAATCCTTAATTCTGCCAAATAAAAATTGCAAAGCATTCTGGGTCGAATTGCCGCAACATTCTAAATCACTGTAATTGTATTCCACTTGAAAGAATTATTGTTTTCTGGATTGAAAACAAGACAAAAAATTCCTATTGTCGGAGGAGATCACGTTTACTCACCTGCCCATCACTGATGAAAGTGCCAGCACTGTTGTTAATCCCTTTGTTTGTTTGTTAATCCCTTTGTTTGTTTACTCGTTACATTATTATTGTTCAATATTAATATTTTTAATGCATTTGTTTCTATTATTTTTGATAATTTGTTGCCTTATATTAACAGTTAATTTTATATTATTTCGTAACCCAAATATTTTCATATTGTAATTTTAGTTTTTAGTCTTAAAATTAAATTGAATAAAGAAACACAAAAAATAATTGTCTCGCGTTTTAATAATTAATAATTAAAAATAGTTAATTTTCTTACGCGACATTTTTTGGCGACCGTGACAGGACGGTAGTTCTAAAGTTTAAGTTAAATAAAAATTTTATCGGTTTTCTTGGACTTTTTGGCCCGTAGAGCCACATCAAAAATATTTTGTTCGTTCGATTTGTGATAAAGTTCTTGCAAATAATTTGTAGTCTACGCGTGACCTAGTACCAATTTTTGTGGTTTTTTTCGTGTCATCTACTGCAAATATTTCAAGTTGTGCCTACTTTCGTGTAACATATCACAAAAATTCGTTGTTTGTGTGCATTTTGCCTATAGTGGTACAAGTGCATTTTCCAAAAAAAAAGTCGTGAAACCAGGTTTAAGTGCTACCTCCCTTTCGAAGATAAGAAATATCGGTTCGTGTTTTGAACATATTAAAACTTAAATATTTTAAATAAAATGGCAACCAACGATGAAGTAGTTCCTGAGCCACAAAACGCCAGTGGCCCAGAGTTAGCAGCATTAAAACATCAAAGAGGCACAATGAAGCGTAACCTCTCATATATGCAGAAAAAGATTGAAAAAGATGGTGAAAATGTCGATGACGCCATTTTGGAATGCAGACTCGAAATTTTAGAATCGTATTTCAAGCAGTTGAGCCACGTGCAAGGAAAAATTGAACAGCTTTGTTCCTCTGATAATGGCCGAAGTGATTACGAGGAATTATTTATCGCTACAAAGGTAAAAATATTAAGTATTTTAAAACGTCATCGTGGTTCGGTATCAATGGATGCTAGTCAATTTAATGCTTCTGTTGCTGGTGCAGTGCATTCATCTCGCCTGCCTTCATTGAAGTTACCCAAATTTGATGGCAAGTATGCTGAGTACGAAAGGTTTATTACTGCTTTTAATAATTTAGTGCACGAAAATCATTCAATTACGGATGTCGACAAATTTAATTATTTGCTAAACTGCTTATCAGGCCCAGCTTTAGCAGTTGTGGAACCATTTCAGGTAACTGCACAAAATTATACTAAGGCACTAGAGAGATTAATAGAACGCTACGACAATAAAGTGTTAATTTTTCTTGAACATGTTAATGATTTATTTAGTGTTCCTAATATGATAAAAGGTGACAGTGCTTCGTTACGAAAAATTATTGATACTATTTCGGCTATTCGTGGTTCTTTGTTGTCTCTCGGTTCAGAAATGGAGGTGCTAAATGGTATTTTAGTTCACATTGTATTATCGAAAATCGACTCTGAAACAAAATTTAATTACGATGAGAAACAAGACTTCAAATCATTGCCGACTTGGGATGCATTTTATGACGTTTTAAGCAATCGTTGTCAATTTTTAGAAAGCCATGGAAAAAAGGTTGAAATTTCTGAAAAATTTAATTCTGCAAAGGCAAAGCCTAATTTTAAACGTCCATCTCAAACTTTTGTTCAGTCAAACTCTAAGTGCTCGTATTGTAGTTCATCGGAGCATAGTTTAAATTCTTGTGCATCCTTTTCATCCCATCCTGTTTCGGAACGCTTTAATTTCGTAAAGCGCAATGGCCATTGCATCAATTGTTTGAACAAAGGTCATATGATTTCGAATTGCCCATCTAAATCTCGCTGTAAGGTATGCATATCAGCTCATCACACAGTGCTTCATTTCTACAAGGTTCCTGAAAATTTAAACCCTCCAGTAACTCATGATATCATCCAAAATCAACCTAATAGTTCTTTGGTAAGCAATCCAGTTCAAGTTGAAAATAATCGTTCAACTACTTTCGTCACTCGGGCTCTGAAAAGATCACTCATCCCAACAGCTGTGGTTCTCATCAAAGATTCTTGTGGCATATTTCAACCGGTAAGAGCTTTTCTTGATTCCTGTTCAGAAATAAATTTCATTCTAGAGGAAACTGCAAAGAGGCTCAAATTGGGTTTTCATCCGTACACACAAGAAATCTCCGGCATTGGTGAAGTGCGCACAAAAATCAAATCTTACGTTGATGCTACATTAAAATCTCGTTTTAATTCGTTCGAGTGGTCCTCAACTTTTGCGGTAACTAAATCGATATCATCCCGTCAGCCCGGCGAATACATCGAACCATCTCACTGGGAGATACTTAACACTATTCAGCTAGCCGATCCATTATTTTACAAGCCCCAGCGGATAGAATTGTTAATAGGTACAGAAGTTTTTTTTAACTTGTTGGTAGACGGTCAAATCTCATTGGGAGACAGTGGCCCAACATTGAAAAATACATTGTTCGGATGGATTGCCGGTGGTAAATTTACAACTAAATTCCCCGCAGCTCCAATAGTTTGCAATTTAGCTATTGAAACTGTTGAAGAATCCATTGAGACAACATTAAAAAGGTTTTGGGAGATTGAGGACTATGTAAACACTCCATCAAAGTTTACAGAGGAAGAGGAAGCCTGTGAACAACATTACACTAAAAATGTCAGAGTTATAGAAAATGGTAAGATCCAAGTTCGTTTACCATTTAAAACACCACCAGAGGTACTTGGTAACTCATTTGATATGGCCTACAAGCGTTTTTTGTCGCTCGAAAGACGCTTAGATCGCAATTAAACACTTAAATCTATGTACGTTAAGTTCATGGATGAATATTTGTCGCTTGGACACATGTCGCTGTATACTCATTCGCTAGATGGTCCAAATTTCGTCATTCCACACCATTCTGTACTTCGTCCAGAGAGTACTACAACAAAACTCCGTGTCGTATTTGATGGCTCAGCTCGCAGCTCCTCAAACATATCGTTGAACGATATTCTTATGGTTGGCCCTACAATTCAGCAGGACCTAGTCACCACACTTTTTTTGTTTCGTTTGAATAAATTCGCGCTCACAGCTGACATCTCTAAAATGTATCGACAATTTGAAGTCGATGAACGGGACCGCAAGTACCGACTCATTTTATGGCGCAACAGCAGGGAGGAAAAATTGCAAGTGTTTCAACTTAGCACTGTTACATACGGTTTGTCATCAGCCCCATTTTTAGCAATTCGTAGTTTGTTTTTCATTGCAGATAAATATAGCTCATCGTTTCCTCTTGGTTCCAAGACCCTGCGAGAAGACTTTTATGTAGACGACATCCTTACTGGTTCCAATAACGTCGAAACGTTGCTCAAAAAAAAGGCAGAGTTGGTTCACGTACTTAAACTACATGGGCTCGAATTGGCAAAATGGAGCAGTAATAGTTTTGAAGTTACATCGAATAATGAAGCTGAAGTCCCGATAAAAGTTCCAGAAGACGAAATAAGAAAAACCTTAGGCATGTCCTGGAAACCACAACCTGAGTTAGAGGAGCCAACAAAAAGGTCAGTTTTGTCACTTGTTGCAAAAATTTATGACTTGCTGGGAATTTTGAGCCCGATCGTGGTTCGCTGTAAAATACTTCTTCAAGAAATATGGGTTCAGAATTACGACTGGGATGACAAGCTGAATGAAGATCTCAAATCTTTATGGCTCAAAATAAGAGATGACTTGCAGTATATAAAAAATATCGAAGTGCCTAGATATGCGCTTACATCGCCTGAAATACTTGGTGAAATCCATGGTTTTGCAGATGCCTCCCAACGTGCATATGGGTGTTGCCTTTATTTTCGAGTTTTGGTCGAAGGCAAATACAAAACAACTCTACTGATTGCCAAGTCCAAAGTAGCTCCTATTAAGGCACAATCATTACCCCGGCTTGAACTGTGTGCCGCTGTTCTGCTTAGTAAAACGTGGGAAAAAATAAAATCAAAAATGACTAAATTTGTATCGAAAACCTATTTTTGGACTGACTCGAAAATTGTTCTTCAATGGCTTAAGCTGCCCTCATCAACATTACATTGTTTCGTCGCTAATCGTATCTCCGAACTTCAAACCAACACTAGAGATATTATCTGGTGTCACGTTCCATCCAAAAGCAACCCTGCTGATATTGTATCCCGCGGATGTAGTGCACAGGAATTACCAACAACAATATGGTTTAACGGTCCTAGTTTTCTTCTCGATCATCAATCAACTTGGCCCAAAATTGATGAAACAAAAATTAGCTCAGAAATTTTGGAAAGAAGAAAAGCGGCTGTTTTCAAGTGTACTGATGCCCCAAAATCAATAATCGAAGAGATAATCGATAAGCATTCATCATTTTATAAGGTAATTCGAATAATTTCATTTGTTTTTCGTATTTTTAACAGATACCCAGTAGACCGCAACTTGAAGCCCGAAGATGCAGCTCATATAACCGTAGCAGAATTGGATTGTGTTTTCTGGCGTATAATTGGCCATATTCAAAATGGCAATTTCAAGGAGGACATTGTCGCACTTTCTAAAGGAAAATTGGTTCATCCCTCGCTACAGAAATTGGCACCATTTCTACAAGAAATGAAATTAATAAATGGCTCAGCTATCACATTACTGCGTGTTGGTGGCCGTCTAGCAAAGGCACCTATACCATATGATGCCCGATTTCCTGCTTTGGTTCCCAAAAATCATCCGTTTGTATTATCGTACATCGAATATTTGCATCGCCTTCATTTACACGCTGGTCCAAAGGTCTTACTGGGTATCATTCGTCAAAAAATTTGGCTCATTAACGCCAGAGAAGTGGTTCGAAAGGTCGTTAGAAATTGCATCCATTGTTTCCACCACAAGCCAAAATTGATGAATCAAATCATGGGTAACTTACCAGCTGATCGACTTCGACTTTGTTTGTTTACTCGTTACGTTATTATTGTTCAATATTAATATTTTTAATGCATTTGTTTCTATTATTTTTGATAATTTGTTGCCTTATATTAACAGTTAATTTTATATTATTTCGTAGCCCAAATATTTGCATATTGTAATTTTAGTTTTTAGTCTTAAAATTAAATTGAATAAAGAAACACAAAAAATAATTGTCTCGCGTTTTAATAATTAATAATTAAAAATAGTTAATTTTCTTACGCGACACCTATCAACTTCGAAATTTATTGTTTTACCGAAAATATGTTGACTAATATTTTTGTGATGTATTAAAGAAGAATCCAAATTACAGATTAAAAGTTATCTTGTGGTATTGAGGCACTTATTGTGAAGAGTATTTAAAATTGAATTTAGAATTCACTAATAAAGTTTTAAAAATTTTATATTCCCGAATAAAAATCTGATAACTATTGCGAGAGTCTCATTGAAAAACATTTGCGATAATTTTATCATGCGATTTTGTAAGTCACACATCAATGGTAACCTTAACCTCAATAAGATATTTTACACAGATTTACATTTTTCTGACTTAAAAAGGCCTGATTTTTATCTATGTGAAAGCATTAAAACGAAAATTTTTTGGAAGCTTCTTTACAGTTCACAGTCCACAATATTTATGGAAGCTTTAAAAAATATTTTATTGTTCTAAAAATCCAGGCAACAATCAGAAGATTAAAACTTCTATCTAAAGTTTAAAAAAAGAAATTTAATGAAAAAAAAAATATTGCTCAAATTATTGCGTGTTGGGTCAACCTGATTTGCACGTTTAGTTCTAATTAGTATTATTCCAACTTAATTCTTTTATTGTAAACTGCAAAATATTTTAATATTTAAGGTTACACATATGGCAACAAAGCGATACATGAGCGAACAGTAGCGGCATAATTCTTCAACTGTTGCCAGCAGTACATTTAAGTAACCTAAAAAAAATTTTTAATTTTTTTACAACATGGTTTTATTTTAAATTAAAAAAAAAAAACAAATAGCTTTAACTTGTTCTTGTTGTTTTTCAGTATCTGTAGTTTAATAGAGAATTAAGATCTTTCGATAATTTGTTAAACGTATATAAACTTTAAGCAAACATATCCACTATGTAACTCGGAAAATATGGGCGAGCGCCAATTCTTTCACTTGATGTTTTTTCTTATTTTTTAATTCTCTATCGCCCCATATATTTACTTGTTTGATTGGAGTTACTTTATTGTTCCAAATGATATGAAAAAATTAGAGGTAGGCGTGGTGTTTTCCTGCTGCCTCGAATGAAATGGACCGATCAGGCTGATTTCCAAAAGTACCGCTTTCGACACTATATCTGATCGTTTGAGACATTTATTTTTTCTTCGAGGCAAATTGAATTCAACACTAAAACGGACGGACAGACCACATCGCTCCATCGACTTTGCTATGCATAAGAAGTCGGAATATATATACTTTATGGGGCCGGAAATGGATATTGTAGAAATAACACACGGATTGACAAACTTATATATTCCCTTTTTCCCCTTTTTTTTTGGTGAAGGGTTTAAAAATAGTCTAAGACCAGTGTTCATTGCATAAAATTGTAATTTTTTCACATAATCTGTAAATGTTTTTAAAATTTAACCAGTTGGTGTTTTACAAAAACACATTATATGAACGTAGTATTTCCAAAGCATGAACAAATATAACAAACATTTACAGCTCACTATGTTACTTTTATTAGGTATGTAAAACTTAATTGAATATTCCAGATACCCTGTAGATAACATAACAAAAACAATTGAGGTGTTTGATGAAAAACACCACAACAAGTCAAACTTTCAATTATGCAGTTATTTAACAACAGTAATAACAAAAAGACATCCTTATACACATTGATTTATTTTCAAGTGCTTAACGATAACGTGCATATTAATTACACTTATCCCTAGATTTTATACAATAACAAAAATTGCTTTGGCAGATGTTTAAGCAAGATATAAAATCAATTTTTCTCCAAATTCTTTTGAACAGTTGCAACAAAAATTCTTGTCACTTTATTTAAAAAAAATGTAAACCATTTTTAAAATTAACGTACAAATAATAAATTTAATAATCCAGAATACTGAAACAGAATTAGGTCATCCTGTATCCATCTGATTTCTTGCTTTTATTCTCTACATTTCATTTTGAAAATATCGTATGTTTTGTCAAAACAAAGTAAAATAAAACAATTTAAAACTAATTTTTGTACAAGTTTCTTTTTGACAAATTTTGAACTCACCTTTAAACGATACTGGTTAATTTTTTGTCATTTTTGTTTTTATTAACTCACCACATGTGAGTTTTCATTCCCTTTCATTCATTCATTTTTTCATATTGATTGTTATAAAAAATTAATGAAAAAGGTAAGCAAAATTGGTCAACTTTCATGTGATACTGCAACCTTTTCATTTATTAAGTTGGGACAACAACCCTAAGCAAAACTTACAATTTTCGGAAACAAGCTTGTTTTTATTAGAAAAGATTTATGACAGGAAAGAATTTTTTATCAAGGGTTTTACTTAAGCTAGTCAATGGGAAATCTGCGGTATGATACATGTGGTGATACATACATATTTATATGGTGAAGGGTGTATAAAATTCGGCATATCCGAATATAGCATTCTTAATTGTTAATATTTAATTCTTTTTATGTCTTCATTTGTTCGTTTTAAGAACAAGTAACGCAATTCATTTTAGTAATTTAAACTACAAGTATTTGGCTTTTAGTAGTAATGCAAAAAAATTAATTTCTTTGCAAAGGACATTTAAGTAAACGTAAAAATCGGTCGGATAAAATTTAAATGCGACCAAGATTTAATAACTCATTTCATTTAGTACTTTTTAATGAAGAAAAGAAACATCAATAGCAGCTAAATTGTGATAATTTCAACCGATTTCTTTTATCAATATAAAAGGAATATAAGAGTAATATCATAATAAATTTTAAATATATTTAACGGTTACAAAATCGTATCGTCATAATTTTATTGCACTTGTAAGAAGAAATTCTGAGTATATTTAGTTCAAGTAACATTAGATTACTCAAGACTATAATTTTAAGATAAAATATTTCGAAGCAACAAAATTAAGGAACCCAAAAGTAGAGGATTCCGTTGAAAAATTTCCGTTCCATGATCAAATAAAAACTAGAAAGACAAAAATATTTGAAAAGGTATTCATATTTTCCGAACCCAATTGACAAGACAACTATAGTTAGAGTAAATCTTGTCTTCTTTATCCTAAAGAATTTAGTTAAAAATTTCTTATGCCTAAATAAATTATTAGACAAGTGCAGTAGCTTTTTATACCCTTTACCACTTAAAGTTAAAAAAGGGTATATCTAAGTTTGTCATTACGTGAGTTATTTCTACAATATCCGACCCCATAAAGTGTATATATTTGGACTTCTTATGTATAGCGAAGTCGATTGAGCGATGTCCGTCTGTCCTTCCGTGTTGAATTCAAGAGTGCTCACAAACAAAATGTATTACTCTATCAGATATAGCGTCGAAAGGGGTGCTTTTGGAAATCCGCATGATCGGTGCATGTCCTACGAGGCAGCAGGAAAAGCACAACGCCTACCTCTAATTTTTTATGTCATTTGGAATAATAAAGTACCTCCAATAAAAAATATATGGGGCGATAGAGAATTAAAAAATAAGAAAAAAATATCAAGTGAAAAAATTGGCGCTCGTCCATATTTTCCTAGTTACGGGGCTCTGAAATTTAAAATTTTTTTAAAATATCAATGTGTGTATCATTTTAAAGCTTTTGAAGATATCTTTAAGGAAATACTAAAATGCTTAACCCATTATGAGCCGAGTCATTTTTATGTAAAATTATATGCAGTACCATTTTTTTAATTTTTTAATTCTTTGTCACCCCAATATTTGCTATTTTGATTGGAGTTACTTCTCTAAACTAAATTTACATAGATGGTGAAGGATGTATAAGAATCGGCATTGCCGAATATAGCACTCTTACTTGTTATATTTAAAATAGCGCTGCAGCTTTTTAATTAGTAGTTTGACATTTAAGATGAAAAAGTTTTTATATAAAAAATTATCTGCTGTGGAACTACACGATGATGACGATACGGTACGACTTAAAACAAAAACGACATAAACATTATACAATTTTTTTTAGAGATATTAATTATTGCAAAACAACTTTCCAAGGGAGAGATGCGCAAATGTATTCGCTAAAGGAGTCACAAGTTCGACGGGTGTGCGCCATACATAACATGGTTAAAATTTTTATTTGGAATATGCTGTCGCTCTTTTTTTTTCTAATTTCTAAGGAGTCTGTTACACTAGGGAGTTGTGTTACTTAATATTTAGTAAGCGCACACTTTAACAATTTGCTATCGTTAAAAGACAATTTGTGTTGAAGTTGCTTCAATTGTTCATTGTTTTGTGTAAATTTTAAAATCTTTCAAACAATCCGGCTTGTATCCTCTAACAACTAATAAAATTTATACAGTAACTTTGTAGTGTGGGCGGGAGTTGCTTTCTGCTTTTTTCTTAAATAAAATTTTGCTTTGACAATCACAATTATGTTTGCAGGTAGATATGTGAGCACTTTCTCTGCTGAAAACCATTTCATAACGAATTAAAATGCAAAATTTGCTTACTAGTAACGTAAACAAAAAAAAAAAAAAAAAAAAAAAAAAAAAAATCAAAACGATATAATTAACATAATCGTGCCGATATATATTTCTTTTATTTTTCTGGAAGATTTATTACTATTGGCTTTTGTTAAATATGTGAAGCGTGTTTATGTATTATGTCGGTTGTTTTTTGGTTAAGTTTAACCAAAGATGAATATTCGAAAAAATCAAAATAAAAGCTAACAGAAAGTATGATATATTTTTAACATAATTTTATTTTTGCAAAAGCTAACTTAATTTCTTAAATAAGTTCTATTAATATAAACAAAGTTTTTTGATCTGCACTACACTAATTAAGACTTTTACTTTAAATTGACATGTAAATAGGTTAAGAAGGAAGTAGTGAAAAAAATTAGTTTAAGAAGGAACTGTAAATAAAACAAGTAAGAGTGCCACATTCGGCTATGCCTAATCTTTTATACCTATTAATGTAAATCTAGTTTAGGGAAGTACTTAAATAACAAAACAGATTTTTGGGGTGACTGAGATTAAAAACATAAGAAATAAGTACTATACATATATAATTCTACATAAAAATGTCGTCGGCTCTTAATGGTTTTTTTAATTTAGTATTTCCTTAAAGATCTCTTCAAGAGCTTTTTAATTGTACCCATATTGATATCTTAAAAAGGATGGTGCACAATCATACTTTTGTATGAAAAGTTCAGAGGCCCATAACTCGAAAAATATACCGAACGCTATTTTTTTTACTTGGTGTTTTTTTCTTTTTTTTAATTCTCTATTGCCCCATATATATATATTTTTTTGTTTAAATTTCATTAACTTGAATTTTTGATGATATATGCACATAAGTGCATTGATAATAGACTCCTACAGCTTAATCGTTAGACTTTTTGCTGTAGATTTTTTCAAACTCAGCTAATTTTATCTACAAAAAATCGTCGAGAGAATATCGATCTATGCTGCATCGTTGTCATAATATAAAAAGCAGTTATGATTTACTTGTAATTAAGCATCTTCTTTACACTTTTGTTTACAACATTTACATAAAAAATTTACCAGACAGATCGTAATAATGTCTTTGGAAAAAAATTACTTAAAAATTTGAAATTAGCAACTTATATTTAAATTTGGCAGTGTTCTCTTAATAAATTATAAACAAAAAACCTAATGATATGTTGTCAGAGAAAACTACTAAGTCCGGCTAAAAAGTAGCGTAATATTTCACGGTACTATTCCAATTAAAGGGAGCTCAACTATAAATGGCTTAAGCAAAACGAATATAAACTATGATCTCTTATTTACTTACTTTCATTTTCTAAAAAAACTTTTCTGTGCGACTTTATTTTAATAAAATGAAATTTCATGTCACTTTTGGAAAAGTTCCAGCGATATCCCTGCTCATATATAAAGTCAACTAACTGCATTTGAGACGACTTTGGAAAATAAAGTTTTATTCTATACTGTACGACGTCATATGCAGTCTTAAATAAAAGAAAACAAGTAAGAGTGCTATATACGGCTATGCCGAATCTTATACACCCTTCACCATCTATGTAAATCTAGTTTAGTGAAGTAACTCCAATTAAAATAGCAAATATTGAGGTGACAGAGAATTAAAAATAAAAAAATGGTATTGCATAAAATTTTATATCTAATTGCCTCGGCTCTTAAGCACATTTTTAAAATCTTAGTATTTCTTAATAAAGATCTCTTCAAAAGTTTTTAAATGATATCCATATTAATATTAAAAAAAATTTAATTTCAGAGGCCCGCAACTCTCTAATTCTCTATCGCCCCATATATTAACTTTTTTGGTTGGAGTTACTTAATTATTCGAAATGACATGAAAAAATTACAGCCAGGCGTGGAGCTTTGCCTGCTTTGACATGGGCCGATCATGCTGATATCCAATAGCACCTCTTTCGACACTATATCTGATCGATTGAGACATTTATTTTTTTTTTGTCGAGGCAAACTTGACTTCAACACAAACGGAAATCGCTGAATCGACTTCGCTATGCTAAGAAGTCAGAATATATACAGAAAATACAAACGGATTCAAAAACTTATATATACTCTTTTTCCTCGTTTTGTGGTGAAGGGTATAAAAACTAATATCTAATGATCAGGCTACGTAAATAAATCGAATTACATAAAAATGTACGAGGGCTGCTACATATATTTCTTTCCTGGCAACACTGAGTGCTGCCAAGTGCAATCTGACATTTCCATTGGAAAGTTTGTCATTTTTAAGCATAATCGTAATCAAAACGTTTTGACGTACGACCGTTATTTGTGTTGTTTACAGTGACTTGAAAAAATTAATAGAGAAAAAAATGGAATTAACTCGTGAACATTTTCGTGCCATCATTTTTCACAACTTTCGACGTGGATTATCACGACAAGAGTGCATTGATGAACTTAAATCTTTGTATGGCGATGAAGCACCATCCTATAGCACTGTGAAAAATTGGTATAATGAATTTAATCGTGGCCGAAGCTCGCTCAAAGACGAATTCCGTGAAGGTCGTCCAAAAACGGCTGTTCTGTCAGAGAACATTGATGCCGTGCGTGAACTCATAATGCAAGATCGACATGCGACATACCGAGAGATAGAGACATCCTTGGACATTCCTTCCACCAGCTTACATTCGATACTGCATGAACACCTGGCCGAAAAAAAGGTTTGTTCTCGTTGGATCCCGCACAATCTGAAAGTCGCTCAAAAAAAAAGGCTCGTGTCGATTGGTGCAAAGAAATGTTGCAAAAATACGATTGTGGTGCTTCAAAAGACGTTTATAAGATCGCCACAGGTGACGAATCATGGATCTATGCGTATAATCCCGAAACGAAACAGCAATCGACCGTGTGGATCTTCAAAGACGAGCAAAATCCAACGAAAGTTGTTCGTGGAAGAAGCACTTCGAAGCAAATGGTCGCCTGTTTCTTCGGCAAAACTGGTCATGTGGCGACTGTTCCGCTTGAGCAACGTAGGACGGTCACTTCTGAGTGGTACACTACAATTTGTTTGCCTGAAGTCATCGGAGAAATTCGAAAAACCAACAAGAGAAGACGAATCATTGTTCACCATGACAATGCGAGCTCTCACACATCGGCTAAAACCAGAGCGTTTTTGACCGGCCAAAACGTGGAATTAATGGGTCATCCGCCGTACAGCCCTGACTTGGCACCTAATGACTTCTTCTTGTTTCCGCATATCAAGAAAAAAATGCGTGGTCAACGATTTTCGTCGCCAGAAGAAGCTGTTGAAGTGTTCAAAAACCATGTTTTAGAGGTGTCACAATCGGAGTGGAAAAAGTGCTTCCACAACTGGTTTTAGCGCATGCAAAAGTTTATAAATCATGCTGGAGAATACTTTGAAAAACAGTAAAACCATTTTTGATTATAAATATTCGCATTTTCACTATTAGGCCAGAAATATATAGAACAGCCCTCGTATGTATATAAAAATGAAAAAAGGCGCATGATATTAATTTGATTTGTTTCTTCGCCATTTACTTTAAGTAGCTCGACATTAATTTAGAAAAATACAAAAGAGCACAATCTCAAGTTTTACTCAATTCCACCATACCACAATTTAAAACTTGTTTAGAACATTTCTGCCGTAAAACAATCGCAGAATGCAATTGCGAGAACTTTTAAAAATTTATATTTTTAATAACTTTTTTATATTTAATAATTAATTTATATCTCTTTTTTATAAAATTTGTATACCATTGATTTCTTAAATAACTTACTAATTACTTACTTAAGTATTATAGAAGTGGAATTTATAAATGATGAATATGGTCAAAACACTAGCAGAACGTTATTGTTAACATAAATGCCCATAGCTTGAATAATTTGATTAATTAAAAAACATTTTCAATTAAAGGAAAATGCGGCACAAGTGCATTTTTCCCAGCAGTTTAGATGGTAAAGAATGAAGGAATGTTAAATTTCTTTTATATGGGGTTTTCTCATCTGAGATAGAGACATCGCTAGGATGTGTTTATAGACCAAAAGAAAAAATACGTCTCATTTTTATTCTTTTAATTCTTACAATCATTTCAGACGACTACAATGCAAAATTGTTGATAAAATATTATCTACTTGGTAACATGCTACTTCTTGATTTATTACCGGTTAACAGGAAATACCCGACACATTGTACCTCGACTTATTGAGTGCACCTTCGTATCCAGTGAATCGAATATAATTTTGTACTAACACAACTTTTAACCTTGAGGTTCAACCTATTTTACAATGTAATAAATATTATAACTTTGAAAATCCTAAATTAATTGAGTTTGAATTTATTATGTCCCTTCTGTTAGTGCTCAGTCTTCGTTTTTGGAACCTAAAAATTTATTTTTGGCAGAAAATAAGCTTTTGTTTTCTTAAGCTAAGATAAATTCTGTAAATTAATGTGATTTGGTATTTGCGAGGTGGAAGAGATTTAAGACCGTCGATTAAAAAAATAATTAAATATTATTTAAAAAATTTTGGCTTTTTGATCGAATCCAAGATAACTTGTATAACTTTTCAGAAAATGGGAATCGTTGGTGGGATAGTAATACTAATTGCCAAATAACGTAAATAAACTACTAAAGTCTTTGATAACATCCTTCTAATTCAAGCAAACAAAATTTTTAAAATTTTTCCTCAAACTTGGTTAATATGGAGAATGGCTTAAAAAATTTACAACAGTTTGAGTTTTCTTGTGTTACTAAGAGCACAATTTTCTAAAACATTCATTACACAATAATTGCTTAAATAAAAAGAAACGGAATTTCCTTCATGTGCCACAATATTTTTATACCTTCGTCAACTCATAGGAAAATCCACTAGTTACTACACAGTAATAAACGTGCATAGCAAAGAATCCAATGTTGAAGATATTATTAAAGTGGCATGTGTCCTTGTAGGGACATAATGTTCATTGACCTTTTGTCGCACTCAGAGTAACATAATGTCATATATCATCCTTGCGAGGGCTGCTCTATGTATTTCTGGCCTAACAGTGAAAATGCGAATATTTATAATCAAAAATGGTTTTATTGTTTTTCAAAGTATTCTCCAGCATGTGCGGGGTCCAACGAGAACAAACCTTTTTTACGGCCAGGTGTTCATGCAGTATCGAATGTATGCTGGTGGAAGAAATGCCCAAGGATGTCTCTATCTCTCGGTATGTCGCATGTCGATCTTGCATTATGAGTTCACGCACGGCATCAATGTTCTTTGGCATAACAGCCGTTTTTGGACGACCTTCACGGAATTCGTCTTTGAGCGAGCTTCGGCCACGATTAAATTCATTATACCAATTTTTCACAGTGCTATAGGATGGTGCTTCATCGCCATACAAAGATTTAAGTTCATCAATGCACTGTTGTCGTGATAATCCACGTCGAAAGTTGTGAAAAATGATGGCACGAAAATGTTCACGAGTTAACTCCATTTTTTTCTATATTAATTTTTTCAAGTCACTGTAAACAACACAAATAATGGTCGTACGTCAAAACGTTTTGAGTACGATTATGCTTAAAAATGACAAACTTTCCAATGGAAATGTCAGATTGCACTTGGCAGCACTCAGTGTTGCCAGGCCAGAAATATGTATAGCAGCCCTCGTATAAATAAATCTAGAAATAACTCTGACATTAAAAACTATAGAGGAATTGCTAAACTAAATATTGTTTTAAAAAATGTTTAAAAACTATTTGTTAATTATATCTGTAATCAGGTTTCAACAGTTATATCTCTTGCCAACATGGTTTTCGAAAGGGCTGCTCCACTACGACTAACATTCATCATCTTTTAACTTTAACAAATTTTGAATTTTCGCAAATAATTCAAACCGATGTTGTATATATTGATTTTAGTAAACCTTTTGATAAGGTCAATCATACTCGTAAATTACTTTTATTAAAATTGTATTTGTTAGGTGTATCCCGTGGATGTTTAAACTGGCTAATGTCTTATCTATTCTGTAGAAAGCAAAGTACAACTTAAGTGCGTAAATTTAAAGTCCCTGCATATGAAAATCACGTTACTATCAGGATATCCTTATTTGAAATTCACGGCCTTTTGAAAACACCCTGTGATTTTTAAATTTATTATTTACAATTTATTTTCATAGCGGACATATTTTTACATGCTCTGTGTGATTTTCAAATGTTGCCTACTACGGTAGAAAAACTAAAGCTATATAACTGAAGATCCCGTCAATATAAGCGCACCCTTTAATTTAAAATGATATTTTTTGTACTTATTGCTCAGTGCCTATGATTTTACTGACACTGTGGAAATTTGGCGTGTACACCTTTCACAGTTCAAAAAATCACAATATTTTAATGAATATTACATCACTTTTAGAGCAGCCTTTAATTATAACATTTGTACAGTAATACATATTATGTGAAAATTTCAAGAATCCACTTTTTTATTATGGTTCCAGTAATAAACTGCTGTAACGGATAGAAATTCTGAAAAAAAAAGTATAGGGTAAAGTTTGTACACTTTGTGTACAGAAAATTAAGCCAAATTGAAGCATAATTTTAAATACAAATATTTTGTTTAAAAAAATTGTTTCAGTCTGTTTTGTTTTATTATCTTAACTTTCTCTCATACTAACAGTATTTTCTTACTCCTTTTTTTTAATTTAATCAGTATAAAAATTTGCTTTATAACTTTTGCTTTCAGAAAATGGTTTGGGTAATAACTTATGGCTTTTTAAAAGCTTTGGATAACAGGGCTTAACCAACAGTTTAAAACACTTTTCAGAGAACTAATTTCTAGCAAGTTATTACACCATTATAGACCAGAGTTCGGAGTTGCAAAGCAACATTCACATATTGTATTTTTGTGTGTTTAAAAATTTTATTTGTTGTCGAACTGACATATTAGTATGTTTTGCAACAGTTTAATGAACTGCAGAATTTTGTATGCCAGTAGAAAGGTATTTTACAGAACTTCAAGGCGATAGCCATGTCTGTACCTTATTCTAGGAGCCAAAGCCGATAAAAATTAAGTATGAAACCTCGTAATTTCGGCACTTTTTTTCTTTAAATGCTTTTTCCATTTTGGATATTTTTCCGTTTGTCATTTTGGTATTTTTGAGAAAAATTCAAGAGTTTGCTTTTCACGGTTTCAATTACACAGCAAGAACCTAATAGAATGTCCTTTAATTTGTTGTTGTTTTTTAGAACTGTGGCTTTTTAAATACTGCATTGTTAAAAAAAAATTCATGAGTTTTTATTGTTAAAACTACATTTACTAAAAAATACTGTTTAGTTTTTATTTGACACTAGATGAACCCGGTGTGCTTCGCTACCCCCCTCGTTATTAAATAAAATTAAAGAGGCGAGGCCACTCCCACTCCCAACTTTATATAGTCAAGAATATCCTATTGTGTAAATTTAATGACGATTGGTCCACTTTTCTCCTGGTACGTATTCCTAATTATGCCAATACCATATGTACCAAATATCGTCGACGTAGGTCAAAAAATGACCAAAATATGGCGATTTAAATTTTTGGGTTATATGGGCGGTGCCACGCCCCGCTGTCCAATTAAAACTTCATATAGCCTATTATTCCTTCCAGAGTCACAGTAACATGCTGTGAAAATTTCAGGAAGATCGGTCCAAGGGTTTGGCCTCCTATAAAGCACAAACAAACAGACAGACATTCATTTCTATATATTTTACATAAACAACAGTGTTATTTGATGTAGCCTGTATAATAATAATGTCTTGCAATGTTTGTTGTAGCGCCAAAAATTAAAACTCTATATACAATCAATCAATCTTTTGTTCGAAAAAAAGATTGGGCAGGTTAGTTAGTTAGTTTGTTGTGTAGTGATCTCTTGTTTGTGTGACGTAGACATAGAGAATTTTTTTTAAAGTAAAAAACAATTTTTCGGAGCAAAAATATATTTTTAAATTCAAAAATTTTGTGCGGAACTTAAAAACAACTAAAGCATATCCAGAAAAAGATAATTAAATAAAATGAGAAATTTAATTCAATTTTAAACATTTTGGTTTTATTTTTATTTTGAAAAACAAATTTGCCCACTAGACAATTTTTGTTTTGTATTACTAAGTGCGCAATCTTGTTTTCTTAAATGTATGTTTTTTCCATACATGTCACAATATATTTCTTGCCGAACTCTTATTCGTGTGACAACAAAATATTAAAAACCAACACAATTATATATGGGTATTTGGCAACATACAAAATCTAAAACCACACATACTTGATGTATAAAAAAAAAATATATATGTATGTTTCTTTGAGCTGTTTTTGCTCACATATGTATATGTACGAGTTTTGCACGTTGTGTTTTTTTCTGAACTCTGGTATAGACATAATATCATCTCTTTAATAAAATATACAATTTATTTTAAAAAGCGTTAGTTAGTCTAAATAGAAAAATATTTTAACTTTTTATGAATGAAACTCCTAGATTTTGCTGCCAACAAGACTTTAACGTCTTTAATTACTGGCAATAAAATACTAGAATACATTTGCAATCATTCAACGGACATCTATTTATAAAATAATTCTGCACACAAAACACATTTCTCTTCGAAGGTTTGAGGTGTGTTCGTGACGTGTTTTTTGTTCGGCGTGAGCCAGTGGAAATTACGTTTGAATCAATTAGCATATCTGCAGCATAACAGTTGTGCGACTCCTTAAACTTAATGTGAGGAAAAGTCTGGTAGTGTAGAGGAAGTGGGAAGTGGATACCTCCATAAAACGTCATTAATAATTATACTGTGTCTAGAAACAAAATTATTTTCTTACAGCTCGACAGCTTTCTTATAACGAGTTTCTTTTCCAAAAAATGAACATTCTGCGGAAAAGGCAAAAGGAATCAAAGCGGGGATATTTGTACTCTTCCAAAGAATGTATTAATTAATTAACAGAGTCAATTCATTAAATTAATTCTTAGCTTTATAAATCTGCAAAATAAAATTACACAAAATAATTGTAAATAGAATAACAGCATGAAAATTATAAAAACCAATTTTTGTATATTTTTTACTTTGAAAGTTTTTTCCCAAGTCCAAGTTCATTAAACAAATTTGTTATTAACTTTGGAAGCGATACATTCTTAAACTTACGCAATATTTGAATCGGTGCCATTTGTGTGTTAACGTGATGGCAATTCTAAGTTTGCAGCTAAGAAATTCCTGTAAAGCGCTTAAATACAAGAAAAATCTCTTCTTTCCTGTTAAAAGATAATACATCGTTCTTTAATCGTAGACACCCACACATAGGAGCATTTTTACTTTTTTAAAAATAACGTTGGTAAAACAGTGACCGTAGCCGTTATGTGAATACAGAGTTCTCTCTCTCTCTCTCTCTCTCTCTCTTAAGTGAATAATTAAAAATAAACGTTATATTTTTCGTTTAACCCGGTATTTTTATCTGCATAGCTGATTAATTTAATTTTATTGTATTGAAGCTATAAACTAATAAACCCACAAACGTGGCCATAAGTGATTTAAAATATTATATTGGCCGGCATCTTGAAACAAAAGCACACACGCGTGAATCTCTATTAAAGCCCGTTTCCTAGATTTAGCGAAAGAAACGTCAACGTGTGTGGTATGTTTTAAGAAGCAGTAATTTTTTATTTTCTTTGGCAATAACATTTACAACATTTCTACTTTTATTATCTCGCATTTAAAGTTAGTAAAAGTTAAAGTAATTAACTTGTGAATGAATTTTAGTAGAAGTAAAAAACTATGCCGCCCATTTAACATAAAATTTTAAATGAATGTTTAAATATTCTCACCCACATACTTACACTAGGTGTGGTAATACCAAAAACTTATTGCTTTTTTATTGTTAAAAAAAAACAAAGCTGTGGAGAAAACTTAATTACAATCTTCTCGCTGGATTGTCATAAAAAATATATATTTGCCTTTTTTGTACCCTTCACCACAGGTGGAAAAAGGTAAATCTAAGTTTATCATTCCGTTTGTTATTTCTATTCTTCTATTCTGGATTCTTATGCATAGCAAAGTCGATTGAGAGATTTCTATCTGTCCGACCGTGCTGAAATCAACTTTGCCAAGGCACAAGTTGAGTCAAAGAAAATTTAAATACGCCAACCGATCAGACATAAAATTTTTTTTTAAGACAGCAAAAATACCTTCGATTTTTCCCTATCTTTTATCTAACTCGTTTAGATTCCTACAGGTGTTTGTAATAAAAAATTAATGAAAAGGGTAAGAAAAATTTGTGAGCTTTTTACCACATACCATCTATTCACCACTATATTTACAAAGCTGGAACAACAACCCAAAGAAAAATTTACAATTTTGGAAATAAAGTTTTTTTTTTGAACAGCAAAACTTTATACGAGGGCTGCTATATATATTTCTGGCCTGGCAATACTGAGTGCTGCCAAGTGCAATCTGACATTTTCATTGGAATGTTTGTCATTTTTAAGCATAATCGTACTCAAAACGTGGAATTAACTCGTGAACATTATCGTGCCATCATTTTTCCAACTTTCGACGTGGATTATCACGACAAGAGTGCATTGATGAACTTAAATCTTTGTATGGCGATGAAGCACCATCCTATAGCACTGTGAAAAATTGGTATAATAAATTTAATCGTGGCCGAAGCTCGCTCAAAGACCAATTCCGTGAAGGTTGTCCCAAAACGGCTGTTGTGCCAGAGAACATTGATGCCGTGCGAGAACTCATAATGCAAGATCGACATGCGACATACCGAGAGATAGAGACATCCTTGGGCATTTCATCCACCAGCATACATTCGATACTGCATGAACACCTGGCCGTAAAAAAGGTTTGTTCTCGTTGGATCCCGCACAATTTCAAATTCGCTCAAAAAAGGCTCGTGTCGATTGGTGCAAAGAAATGTTGCAAAAATACGATTGCGGTGCTTCAAACGACGTTTATAAGATCGTCACAGGTGACGAATCATGGATCTATGCGTATGAGCCCGAAACGAAACAACAATCGACCGTGTGGGTCTTCAAAGACGAGCAGAATCCACCGAAAGTTGTTCGTGGAAGAAGCACTTCGAAGCAAATGGTCGCCTGTTTCTTCGGCAAAACTGGTCATGTGGCGACTGTTCCGCTTGAGCATCGTAGGACGGTCACTTCTGAGTGGTACACTGCAATTTGTTTGCCTAAAGTCATCGAAGAAATTCGAAAAACCAACAAGAGAAGACAAATCATTGTTTACCATGACAATGCGAGCTCTCACAAATCGGCTCAAACCAGAGCGTTTTTGACCGGCCAAAACGTCGAGTTAATGAGTCATCCGTCGTACAGCCCTGACATGGCACATCAAGAAAAAAATGCGTGGTCAACGATTCTCGTCGCCAGAAGAAGCTGTTGAAGTGTTCAAAAACCATGTTTTAGAGGTGTCTCAATCGGAGTGGAAAAACTGCTTCGACAACTGGTTTGAGCGCATGCAAAAGTGTATAAATCATGCTGGAGAATACTTTGAAAAACAATAAAACCATTTTTGATTATAAATATTCGCATTTTCAATATTAGGCCAGAAATATATAGAGCAGCTTTCGTAGTAGAAAAAATTTCTTATGCCGATTTTTATTTAAACTATTAATTGGGAAATCTACAGTAAGGTAAATTTGGTTATACATCTATTTATTGAAGGCTATATAAGATCAATAGTAGTGAAATATCTTGGTAACTACTTTAATATATTGAATATATCGTTTTACATTTGATACTGATAAAGTAGTCGCTTTAATGTGAAGTGTCCGGATTAATTTTAAATTCCTATAGATTAAGAGTTGAGCCAATAGAATTTCTTATTTTTATTTCCAAAAATTAGGGCTTCCTATTCTATGTTTTCCCTACCTGTTCTACTTACTATTTGTTTATATTTCAGTGACCCAAAATAATAACAATAGTTATATCGCATTCATTTACCGTATGACTTATATGAATCAACGCGAGCCACTAGAAATCGCATACTCTACATATTACAGTTCTACTTTGTAAAGCCAATTTATAATTATACTCTAGGTTTTATTATTGACTTTTTTATTTTTATACGCTTTACCACAAAACAGTTGAAAAAGGGTATATCTAAGTTTGTCATTCCACTTGTAATTTCAACAATATTCATTTCCGACATAAAATATATATATTCTTACTCCTTATTCATAGCGAAGTCGTTTGAGCGATGTCCGTCAGTCCATGTCCGTGTTAGTGTTGCAACAAGTTTGCCGAAGCACTAGATCAGCTAGAGAAAATTTAAATACTCGCAGCGATCAGACATAGTCTCGAAAGACATCCTGTTCGAAATTAGCAAGATCGGTCCATGTCCTTCGAGGTAAAGGGCTAAACACCATTCCTACCTTTAACTTTTGTATATCATTTGGAAAAATAAAATAACTCCCATCAAAAAAAAAATAAAATAAGTAAATATTAAAATAACACAATAGAGAATTAAACAATAAGAAAAAAGATCATCTAAAAAAATTGCAGCTCACTCGTATTTTCCGAGTTGTGGGCCTCTGACATTTAAAAATTTTTAAAATATCAATATGGGTATCATTTTACAGCTTTTAAGGAGATCTTTAAGGAAATTCTAATATTTATTAAAAATACCAAATTCATTAAGAGCCGATGACATTTTTATGTAAAATTATATTTGTGTAGTACTTCTTTGTTCTTAATTCTCTGTCATCCCAATATTCGTTTTTTTTTTTATTAGATTTACTTCACTAAGCTAGGTTTACATATATGTATGCTGTAGGGTATATAAGATCCGATTAGCCGAATATAGCATTTTTACTTGTTATATTCATATTGGTGTATACACTGGCGAGCAAAAGCGAGTGCATGTTTAATATACTTTTACTTAAACCGTCATAAAATGACAAAATACAAATGCGTTTTTATGAAACTTTTATTAATTAATCTTTATTGTATTAGCAAAAACATGGTGTATTGCAAGTAATGATTATGTAACAAAAACAAAAATTCAATATAAAAACATAAGGCAACTCAATTAACTCAGTTTTGCACGATCCATTAAAAAGTTTTTTCTTGTTTCTAATAACGCTTTTCATATGCTTCGGCATACTTTCCATCAAGTTTTCCCTAACCCTAGAATATCATACTCATTTTTGTGTCGAAAACATCATACTTCGTCGAATCGACTACGCTGTATTCAAAAGGATGCAAAGGATGATCTGTATATAGAAAATTTCCAATGCTTAGTTTTTTCAATAGTTTCTTATGTATTTTATTGAAAAAAAAAACAAATAAATGTTGTTTTTAAATATAATTTAATCATAAAAAAAAGTTTCACAGCACTCCTTTAGAAGACAAAACATAAAACAAAAACATGCGTCGTCGTTTCGACGAAGTATGATATTCTAGGGTTAAATTCACTTGGAATAGCCTTCCATTCGCTTTTGACACGGTTCCAAAGCTCCTCTATGCTGGTTGGCGCTCGATTGTGTTGTTTCAATCGCCTCTTCAATATAGACCACAAATTTTCCATAGGGTTGAGATATGGACTTTGCGCAGGCCATTTCATTACATGAATTTTTTGGCCAGACAACCAATTTTGGACAACTTTCGCCGTATGTTTGGGGTCTCCGTCTTGTTGGAAAATAACCTCGTCCTCAGGATAGGCGCTGCATTCAGCAAAATCGGGTAAATGGATTTAAAGAATTTGGAGGTAATCTTCTTTCTTCATGATTCCATTTATTCTAATAATAGGTCCTAAATGCCACAAAGTAAAACAACCCCAAACCATCAAACTAACTCTGCCATGTTTGTTTCACATGATGCTTCTGAATAGTTTCGTGAGGTCTGCTCCAAAAATATTTCTTCCTATCAGACTAGAATTGGTTAATTTTAGTCTCCTCCGACCAAATACCTTGTTTCCAGTCTTCTAGGCGTGCTCTTATATTTTTATCGGACTGAGCTGTCTTTTTCTTTTTGACAGCTGCCACAAAACCTATTCTTTGAAGTGCTCTTCTAGCGGTCCATTAACTTACGTCTTTATTTATAGCATTAGCAGCCTGCTTAGGTGTTTTCGAACCATTCCTTTTCATCTCGCGTATCATTAACCGAGCATCTGAATCTTTTAACTCACACGTTGACTCACTTTAAACTTATCAGCAAATTGTAGGGATGAGTGTCCACTTTCAGTCAATATTATTATGCTATTTTCTGTTTCTTTGTCAATTTTCCTCATCTTAATTTTTAGTTTATTTAAAGGTACTAATCCTGGTACTGGGAAATTAAAAACACTGCACAAAACACAACTCACAACTAAAACAGGATGACAACGTTTAAATATTATATGTATAACGGAAAATTTTAAATTGCAGAGAGTAGTACAGCCTACTGTTATTTCATGTATTCAAAACGAGCAAAACTGAGTTATCTGAGTTGCCTTATGTTTTTACATTGAATTTTTTTGTTTTTGTTATATAACCATTACTTGCATACACCATGTTTTTGCTAATACAATAAAGATTAATTGATAAAAGTTTTACAAAAATGTATTTTTTATTTTTCGTTTTATGACGGTTTAAGTAAAAGCATATCGAACATTCACCCGCTTTTGCTCGCCAGTGTATAAAAATACATTACACCTCCAGACGATGCGTTTTAATTTAACGTACACCTTTCGGTTAAGAATACGGAGAGAAATTTAATCACACAAATCATCTCAGATTAAATCAAATCACCAAAATGCTAATAAGAGAGCTACTAGAATCCCGCAGAATTGCTTAAAAGATCTTGACATTGTTCTGCGATAGCCAAAAAAAAGAGAATCAATTTGTTAACCATTTATAACATGCTTATACTTCGAATATTTCTCCTGTCAAAGCCCGACTTTCGATATTATTTTTTTCTTTTAATGAATAATTATTTTTATGTTTTAATACAATTCTACCCACTTAATACTTCCTCTTAAAATAAAAGGTTTTACTGAACTAAAAAAAAACATATCAGATGCGGGTATTAATTTTTTTTACTCGATTGTATTTTATCAGCTTCACGCACCTCTTAATTGATTTGTAAAATAGCTCTTTAATCGTCGGGCTTCAGGATAGCAGTATTTATGTGGCTATAAGATCCGTTGTCCAAAATGGAATTACCTTCAGACGTATTAT
This sequence comes from Gymnosoma rotundatum, assembly GCA_916610165.2. Classification (NCBI taxonomy): domain Eukaryota; kingdom Metazoa; phylum Arthropoda; class Insecta; order Diptera; family Tachinidae; genus Gymnosoma; species Gymnosoma rotundatum. The sequence continues at coordinate 68,617,079 of OU744338.1, read as the reverse complement.
GACAATTAGGAAGTGGTAAGCGCAATTTAAAGTATATCTTGCTGATGGTCAAAATGATTTTGTGGATCCTCCCTATAATCACTAATAAGATTACTAATAAAATTTTATTCGATATAACAAAAGGAATATTATTTAACATATATGCACAAGCCGACAGCATCTAGTTAAGTATACAAAAAAGAAAAGTAAAACAAAAGTTCTTTAATTGAATTACATTAAGCTTGTAAAACATCAAGCGATATGTTTGAATTATCAAATACAAAAGCCAAAAACGATTAAATACTTTGAATTTTGCTAAGAATTTTTTAATTCCATAAATATTTTGTTGTTGTTAATTTTACTTTTAGTTTTTTTTTTACTAACGCAAACAGTTAAAAAACCAATGAATGCAGTTATTTTATTATAAAAACACCAGAAGTCATGCATTCATCTTTCTATTGCTAAAGTGAAATCAAAGGAACATCTTTCAAAATTCAACTAAATAATTATTGCAAAAAAAAAAAACCGTCTTCAAAACAAATTTTAGCTGTTAATATATGTATAACGGCTAAAAAGTTTGGCAACATGCATCAAACTACTTTAACTATTGGGACACTCTTTAATTTTTAAATCCAAATTTTGTATTTGTTATTTACTTGTTGTTATAGCGGATTTAGCAATACAGTTTCAACCATCTGTCCGCAACTGTTTAAATTTGGTTATATATATAAAATATCATCCACTAATATAACACCCTTTAATTTTTAATTTTAAATATTTATACTTTTATTATACCAGACAAAGTAAGTGACATTTTTCAACAGTTCAGCAGATTGACCCATAAAGGTCAAATTACATCAACAATGGGAACACCCTTTAATTTTTAAATTCAAACTGTATACTTGTTATTATATCAGACTTAGCAATACAGGTTCTTTTTTATACTTGCTATATTAATCGTCATTTTGTCAAAATTTTAAGGTTCAAAAGATAGGCCCATATAGCTCAATTTTCTTCACCTAAGGGGACATCCTTTAATTTTTTAATTAATTGTAATTTTTTTTAATTTTAGTGTGGTTCCCTTAACGAGTCATAATACAGTTAAAAAAACATGTATATTGTACAGGGACACCCTTTAATTTTTATAATTATGAACTGACGAAATTAAACTCTGGTTCCAAACGTAGAAATCATCTTTACTTTGCTGAAATATCCTTTAAAAAATTGAACATCAGAAAATCAGGATGTTCCTGCAAGAAAAGGCGGTCTCACGCAAAAAAAAAGAGAAATGTTACCCAAGAGCTGTAGCACCTGGCGAAAACCTAAATATTGGTTTGGAAAGACAGCTCTATAAAGCAAAACAAATTCTTTTACAGCCCAGTTTTACTCTGCAACTGGATACTTGGGATCCACTTAATAAGAGTTCTGCTGTAGGTTTGTGGTTTATCTTGAATAAAATTTGTTAACAAATCGCGATTATATAAATTTCTGATAGCGACTTGTATTGGTAGGGGAAAGCAGGTAAATGTTAATTTATATCTCCATGACTTAGCCAAGAGAGTAAATTGAAATTGTTCAAGAATTTTCACATTTTTATGGAATGGAAAACCTAACCCACAATATTCACATATAATTTTTTCATATCATTTGGAACAATGAAGTAACTCTAATCAAAAGAACAAATTAGAAAATATATATATATATACCATAATGTAATATTTTTAGTCAAGGTATGATTAAAAGCAAACAAAATAATGCTTTTAAAAATATTTTGTTCTAGGTCTTGACAGAATGCTTTTCTATCAGTTTAGTTTTTTTTTGTTAGCTTAAATTTGAAATTATTTTTTACTGTTAGAGATAATTTTTTATATTTGTGTTTTATTCACACTTGTGAAACCAATTAATTACATTTTTTCAACTTAAGTTGTCTTATAAAACATCAAGAATAATTGCTATTGTGTAACAAAATATATCAGAGCAGATGCCAAATTAACGTGTTAAAAGTTTTAGATAAATGTGTTGTCAGTTCCGAGTTACGTATCTTCAATACGAGAATATAAAATTTTCTCCATAAATGGATTTATGGAATGTATGAAGATAAGATTCCATTATAAACTTTATTTCTTGTATATATGATTCTTATAGCCTATGCGTCAAAGCCTTATAATTATTGCTCACATATAACTTACAAATAAATGACTTTTTTGTGCATTTATGTTTTTAAATAATTTTTGTGACAAATCGTTAACAAATGAAACACTACATTATAATAATATGTCAATTATATCAGGAAATCTTTGCCCTTAACTATATAACATGACATTTTAAACCATATTATGATATTTTAATTTAACCATTTAATGTTTATATTTGTACATAATTATGTTTATACATTACCATGTTATGGTTAAGCTACACAACAATATGGTTGCAACATCAACTGCATTATTATTAAATGTAACAATAATATGTTTTGGTAACAACCATATAATACAACCATAGTATGTTGCTCTTAGGTTATGGTTACCTCAAGCATGTTTTTCTTTGCGTGTATCCTTTTTTCACTTTTCGTGGGGAACGGTATAAAAAGAAAGCGACTAGCTCTAATAATATTTGTTAATTAATTATTATATAAAAGTAAGTTGTGCTAATAGTATCCAGTTGAATTTAGTGGATTATTTATGTTGTTATTTTTATTTTATTAATTTTTTATTAAACTCTGCTGATTAAGATAATTCTTGCGAAAAAAACCGAATTTAAAACAGATTTCATCTGTCCATCATCCTCTTTCAACTGTATAAAAAAGCGGAAAAAAGTTAGCCGTGGAAAAAGAAAAATATAATTACTGTTGGTTATTGTTGTTTTTGCTTAAACTTTGATTTTTGTCTTTATTGTTTGGGCAAAAATCTTTAGTTTAAAATGTTTGTCAGAAGTTTCATGAAGAGTTAAGTAAGTGGTAACGAAATGGCCATCGAGACGCGCTTTGACCTTCAATAATCAATATCGGTAATTAATTTAAATGGGATAATTTAAAAATAGCACGGAGATTTTTATGAAACCCAATATTCTATTGACCTAGTAAAAATGAAGCAGAGCACGCCTGCGTTGCGGCAGTGACACGGTGTGTTAATTTCACAGCAGCGCTAAAGGCCAGGATTCACTATTATACTCAGTCGTACGATCTGTCAAAAATTTCATGTGTGCTCAAAAAGTATGATAGTGTGGATTAAAATTGTATGTGTGTGACAGAGATTTTGTCAGATCTGTACGATTTCATAATCTTTTGAAATAATTCATAAAATATTTTTCTCTATGCGATCAGGGTTGATTTTTTTAAGATGATGAGAAGAAAAACAACAAAATATTAAAACCATATGTTTTTGCATCTTTTTTGTATAATAGTGTGGCACATACGATGCCATTTTGGAACGATTTTTAAAGTAGGACAGAATTCTATCAGATTTTTGTGTGATTAAATCGTACGATTGTGTATGATAGTGAATCCTGGCCTTTAACTACGTTACTTCATTTACCAATGGTGGTATCCTACCTTTACCCACAACACTATTATCTCTTTAATGAAGTAATCGCCTTACTTATTATTGCTCGTGTTAGTTTAGATTTGATAAGGATTTCTTGAATTATTAAAAAACACTTTGCTAATCTTTCGATATCACAAGTTGCGTTTTTAGAGCGATCATCACTTAGTTGTACCTAAGAAAAATGCCTATGAAATAAAATTTCAATATGTAAATAACCTATTTTAAATAATAAAAACAAAACAATAACAAAAAGAATAGAAAATATTATGATGAAAGAGTTTTTAGTTTATTTGTCATATGAAATAAGACTAAAGCTGAAATCACATTATTAAACAAATGTACAGATTTAAGCCAAATTGTATATGCACAGTTTTGTGCAAAAAAAACACGTTTGATATACCGATGACTTTCTTAGTGTTCTCACGATTCTGGCATTTTAGCCAAAAATTTTCTGCGCTTATATCGCAACCGCAAGTAAGTGACAAATATCGGTACAACCCTATCATACGGTTTGTCCATTTGTCTTTAAATCACTTAATAAAGAAACAGCTGATAGGCTGTGCATAAAGTAAATAAAAATTTTGCAATTTACGTGCAAAAAAATTATGTGTCTAAGAAGAAAAAAAAATTAGTTGCTATAATATTTGCATATTTAATTAATAAAAACAATACGAAAGCTAGAAAAAAGTTAAAAAAGCAAAGTGTTTGGGTGCGGGACTGGCTTCAGAAGAGTAGTACGGACGGCGCATATGTAAAAAATCTCTGCGAGTTTTGGGAAGTGAACAATCAAAATTTTTTGTTTAAAAACTATTTGCTCATTAATGAGCAACTTTTAATGAGCTTCTGCAACTGTTTTTCCAAAATATAAGAAAAAGCCACACCAACATGCGCAAAGCAATACCAGTTAATTAACGTTTGGCGGTTACACTTCGCTTCCTTGCCTCTAGAGATAGCTTCAGAAGTTTGTCTGTTGTTTTCTGCATTGCTACAAACATTAGATCTATATTTGTGGCTGAGGTTTGCGATGCAATTTACAAAGCATTGAAAACCAACAACGAACAGTTGTGGTAAGATATTGCCCAAAAAAAATTAATTAAAAATGGAATTTCCCCAATTGGATATACCTATTATAATGAGTACCCACACTGCATAGTGCTCATGGCCATTGCTGACGCGGTGTACAAATTCCTAAACATTGATGTCGGGTGCAATGGAAGAGTTTCGGACGACGGAGTTTTTGGAAAGTCTACATTTCAGAATGCTTCAGACTATAATACTCTTAGACTACCTCTACCGCAATCTTTGGCAGGCCATGAACTCGTAGTTCCATACCTTTTAGTGGCAGACGATGCTTTCTGTATGCAAAAACATATCTTAAAACCGTATTCAGTAGTGCGATTCACTAACTTTTAACACTATAAAAGGTGGTTAGCTTTAACCACACAATTTATTGTTTGCACTAACCACTATGTGATTCACTAACTTATTTATAACCATGGTAAACAGTTCTATATTTTCTCTATTTAAATTGATATTACTTGGCAACTCTGCCAGGCGAAATGTCAAAATAGGAGAAAATAACAAAGAAGAATACAAAAAAAAAAAAAAACAAAACAAAAACCTTGTTTTCAATAAAATTTAAATAGTTTTGTGCAAAGTAAGTAAAAAATTATAAATTATTGCTATTTTATTCATTTAGTAAAATAATTTTAAATTTTCAAGTATTTAGAATGGTTAGTACTTCTGCGAAAGAAGTGTCTGCCGAGCAGCTTAGTCATATGGTTGACTTTATGATAAGCAACCCGGGACGTGCTGGCGGTAAGTTTAAAAAGCTCCATGGAAAATTGGAGTGTGGCAAGTAGTGGAGCGAATTGTCCGAAACTCTAAATGGTCTTGGTGGGGTGGTTAAAGCGTTCAACCAGTGGCAGACGGTAAGTAAACATATTTGAATAAATATAAAAAAATATAAAATTATTCATAATCACAAAGGTTTGGAAGGAATTAAAAAGCCGCACCAGTACTAAAGTTCGAGACCGTAAAAGGCAACAAGCGCTAACGGGAAATAACACAAGAGGCCTTAAGCGAAATCGAAAGGCGGGTAGTGTCTGTTATCGGCAACGATTACATTGAGGGTCATGCATCCGTTGCCGAAAATATTCGAATGGAAGAGGTAAGTTACGATGAAATTAATATATATTATATATATATATATAAACAGGCTGATGCTTTAAAGGTAATTATTCACTTGAGATAAATTTTCAGTAACAATGAATTTTTATTTTCTTTGCTTTGTTTAATTTTGATAGATGCTAGCTGAATGTAGCGCTTCGAACGTAGCGATAAACAAAATTATGGCAGATGCCATAAAAACGATGGGGGAAGGCCTGAAAGAAACTGCCATTGCGATTACTAATTTAGGCAATGTAATAGTCAAAATGTAAGTTACTGTGTGCATTAAAATTTTTGTTTATCTATCTAGTTATAAACCTTTTAAAAAACTATTATGATTAAGGCTAACATTTTAAATAACAATTAACAAGAAAAACGTTAATATAATAATGCCATTATAGAGTGTCATATATGTGCTATGAGTCTTATTCATAATAATTTATAAAAGGTTTAATAACGATCATTAACTTTTTGTTTCAGACCTAAAAAGTGATAAACAGATGTACATGTACATATTTTAAAATTTTTGTTGTTTAATTTTATTTGTTATTGGTTCTGTTAAATTGTTTGTTTATCTTTTGAATTATTATTATTAGATTAATTTTTTTTATAAAACCTTTATTTATTTAAATATTGCTTTATTTATCTACATGTGGTAATAGCACAATTTCTATTTTTTTATGTTCATAAATATGTATACATATTTTTAGTTTTGTTTTTTTTTTGTTTTTTAATTTTAATTGCTTTTTTTATTTTATTTATTTTTTTATGAATTTTTTGCTTTGTACTTTATTATTTTTATTATTATTATTTTTTAAATTTCATTGAATGGTTTACCTTTTTATTTCATTTTCATTTTTTTACGTTATTCACTACCAATGTGCAACTTTTTTTTCAATAATAAAAAAATAAATGAATAAAGTCGTTTTACTTTACAATTTCATTAAAAAAGGGTTTTATTTAATAACATAGGCATATACATATGTAAATAAAATGGTATAAAAACAATACATATATGTACATAATATGAAAGTATGTACGTAATATGCTTGTTAAACTTATAATATATAACAAGAGTTGGTAAATGCTTTCTACAACAATTGCTAAATACTTTTGAACTATTGTCTATGTAAAATTATTTGCAATTAAGCGCTCTTGGACACGTTTCGGATGGTGGATTTTGATTTATCCAATCGCTACTTGTATGAGTCACTGAAGTCACAAACTCTGTTTCATAGCTTTAGTCGTGTAAATTTATATTATGTAACGTTGCGCAAGCGTTAACAACTATTCCGTCAAAGCCTGGATCATATAGAAGCATTCTTTGCAACGGCTTACTGATGACTGGCTCATGGATATACCCCATTACTCTCCTACAGGCCGTTGGTAGGGATAGAACGATACCAATATGGTATCGATATTTTTACTCGATAGAGTATCGATCGAAAAATATCGATACGTACTCAATATCGAACAAAAAGTATCGATACCTACTCGTATCGGTTGTCTATTTCACAAAATTAAGGCAAACAAAAATAAAAATACATATCGCTGGTCTCATGCAGTGTGTTGCTACTAAAGTACCAAATTGCTATTTTTTCGAATGCTTGACCCTTTTAGTGCCCCTTTTTAAACAGAGCTTACTCTACAACTTTTTGATGTATTGTACCCTCTTTAGCCCCTTTTTTTTGTTATATGGCACTTTTGGTTTGCTTTTCAATTTAGGTGGTTGTAAGAAAAACTAAAGAAGGTTTATCTCCTATTAATAAAATATATTTAAAATTTTTGTTGTTTCTTCTTAAAAGCATGAACAAATTCAACCAAAAGAATCCGTACGTTTGTTTTTAAAGGGAAAAACCTAACAATATATATAATGTTTCCTCCACCAAAAATATTTTATTAGAATTGTTTAAAAATTTTCTAAAAAAGAATATATAAGTAACTCAAAAATAAAAATATAGACTTTCTTAATATTTTGTACTTTAAGGATATTGTTAACATACATACACATCGGTTATGAAACTGAAAGTGTAATATGTGCTGAAGAGTTTTCTAAAATTTTTATAATTTTAGATGTAAAAAAATAAATATATGTATATGTATAAATATACCAAAAAACGATTGCATCTATATTAAACATTCATGCTTATCTTTGCGATGAAATATTGAAAGGCAAAAATTAAAATGAAAAAAACTTAATATTTTAAGATATTTGCATCCAGATTTTTTTACCACTTATGATGACATTAACTACAATGATCTCGTTTTAGAATTTAGTTTTGTTATAAGTGAGCCTGAAGATTTCATAAACATTTTAAACACTCTTTTGAAGAATTTTGGCATAAAATTGGTAGTTTAAGGAATTCGCTAGACGGACCACTATTTCCTAATTTGTACAACTGGCCGTACATGTATTAACTCTACCTCACAGCAGTGCATCTGATGATATTGTATGATATAAATGGATCTGCAATGAGCTTTTTGTTATTTTTCATAATATTTTTTAATAAAAATGCTAAAAAAAATGATGTGCTACTTTGTTTCTCAACATTTTTGTGCGACTTTATATATATAAAACCGTAACTCGGAAAATATGGGCGAACGCCAATTTTTTCACTTGATGTTTTTTTTATTTTTTAATTCTCTATCGTCCTATATATTATTTTTTTTTTGGTGGAGTTACTTTATTGTTCATAATATTATGAAAAAATTAAAGATAGGCGTGGTGTTTTGCCTGCTGTCTCAAAGAACATGGACCGATCATGCTGATTTCCAATAGCACCGCTTTCGACACTATATCTGATCGATTGACATATGTATTTATTTTTTTATGAAATCAAGTTTGCCTCGGATACAAGGCAAAAAAATGGGTCGTACCATTGCGAAATCATGTAATTTCAGTAGTGAATTTATTCATTGCCGTCGTTGCAGGAAATGTCTAACTCCGTACATAAAAATCAGCGTTCAATTTATTATATATAAATATAAAGATAAATAAATGTAATTGATACGTTAATTTTACAAGAAAGTTTTTTCTATGTTTAAAAAAGTTGTTAAGAGAAATGTTTAATCAACTTCCAGAAAACATGTCTATTTTCGAAGTTTATTGTTAATTCAATTTCATTTTCATAATGCTGTAACTCTGTATCTCAAATTAAATATTTCTGCAGTTGAAGAAGTTTTTTTTATCCAATATTTGGATAATAAAGTATCAAAAAGTCTACAAGTTCCAGCCTAATAATTTTTAACCGCACTACCACACATAACTAATTTATACACATTTCATAAAGACCGTAAAGGCGTCACGCTCAACATAAACTTCAAGTCAATATGCAACGAGTATTTTTGACCAATACGTGTACTTTTTTACCGATACTTACTTGGTATTCGGTGGTAAAGTATTAATGCTAAAAGTACTTGGTATCGAGAGGAAAGTATCGAATATGTACTTGTATTTACTCGTATCGTTTCATCCCTAGCCGTTGGAAACATCCAGTTGCATAGGAACGTAAAGTCGCTAGCACCTGAAAAAAATATATTTTTTTTATAATAATATTTGACAATGCATATATATACCTGTTTTTCAGATGATATTCCAGTAATCCTAGAACCTTTTAAAAGACCATCAAGTTGTGACACAACTTCTTCAGCCAATTCCGGACTTAAACGGTAGAGTTTTTTAAATTCTGTTGATGCCAACTCAAAAAGATGATCTCTATCACGAAGATCACGACGGTTAACTAAGAGAGCATTATCAAATGGCTCATTCTCCAATAAATCGTAGACTAAATACTCCAAAGCCATTTTATTCAACGATCGTTAGGAACACGGTAAACAAACACAGAAAAGTGTTAATTAAACCACAAAAAAAATGCTGCTGTTAATAAACCACAATTTGTTTTGTTAAAAATAACATCTGACTGAAGCAGCTTGCTTTAAACACCAGTAAATATCGTTTAAAGTGTTAGTGAATAGCAAAATGGTTAATTTTGTGGTTAACATATTTAAACGAAACAATTGTGGTTAAAAAAGCATAGTGAATCGCACTACAGGTAAAAATTTGAGTGCTGGGCCGTATATTCAATTGCCGATTGTCACTGGCCAGACGTGTTGTTGAAAATGCATTTGGAATAATGACAAGGAGGTTTCAAATACAACATCGTTCGATTCAGCAAAGCGTGCGTAACGCAACCCTAGTAACACTGGCCTGCTGTGACTTATATAATTTTTTAATACATAAAAATTCCAATAATATGGAAGGATTTTCAATGAATATGAGCGATGAGCAAGGCAACATTGTTCCTGGAGACTGTAAGCAAGATTTTCGTCAAATACGCCTGCAAGGTACAGAAGAATGCCCAACTTCGTATATAAGCAATGAAGCGAAAGAAGTTCGACAGGAATTCGAGCATTACTTTATGTCGGCCGCTGGTGAAGTACCTTTTCAATATAAATCATTGTGTAAAATTAAACAAATGTATAACATATTTATGCAAGTTTATTAAACTCAAGTTAAAAAACTTATTATTCTTCTAAATGTGCAATTGTACCCATGGTGGTTCTTATGATATTAATGTGCAGTTTGTTTGCAACATTTTATCTTTTTTCTCTACGAATATAATTCCAAAGTTGTGCCACTTGTCCTCCTTTTCAACCTTCAATAGCGACAAAGCATGCTCCAGTGTATTCTCTGGAGTTTTTTTGTAATAAATTTATTGAAATTGAACAATTCGACGAATTGTTGAAAGTATCTTCGCTCTCGCAGACAATATTAAGAGATGACACCAAAGATGCTGTTTTATCCTGGCATGGTTGTGATAAAACTGCATGGCATTCCAAAAAGGCCAATGAGGCTTCGAGTTAGATGCGGCTTGACCCGATTTTGTCATAATTTTTTTGTTTTGGTGTTGTTGTTGGCTGTTTTGACCTTGGCCCATTTGTTCTGGCACTCATTTACGTCATGCCCAAGACATTTTGTTGCAACATCCCGTCATGCGTTTTCTCTTTTTCGGCGGTTTATATAATCTACGGAAGAGTAGTCTCAGAGACATGGGTTTTTCTCTATGATGGCTATCAAAGTCATAACCTCTTCCGTAGACCATGCCGTCGTTACGTGCGATCGCTTCCTCTTACTTGTTTCTGGCGTTGATGTTGCACCATCTGTCAGACTGCCGGTATTTCCACACTCTGTATTTACTTCATACATATCCATGATCTTAAAAAATTATTAAACATTATTTATCCAGTATTTATCGAATAAATACAACTACTTACCAGTGCTACCAAAACTATCGAACCATTTCCCCGAAAAAAAATGCTGACATAAACCGCTAAAAAATTTGTTGAACAATTTATCTTTATGCCCTTCACCGAGACTAACTTGGTTTCACAAAAAAAAAAAAAAATTTCTATCGATCAGATATAGTGTCGAAAGAGGAGCTATTGGAAATCAGCATGATCGGTCCATGTCCTTCGAGGCAGCGGGCAAAACACCACGCCAACTTCGAATTTTTTTCATGTCATTTGGAACAATAAATTAATTCCAATCAAAAAATTAATATATGGGGTGATAGAGAATTAAAGGTAAGAAAGAAACATTAAGTAATAAAATTTGCGCTCACTCATATTTGCCGAGTTACGGGGCTCTGAAATTTTCAAGTTGTTTTAAATATCAATATGGATATCATTTTAAAGCATTTGAAGACATCTTTAAACCATTATGAGCCGATGGCATTTTTTTATATTTTTTAATTCTCTGTAAGCTAAATTTACATGAAGAAGGGAATATAAGATTCGGCATAGCCGAAAATAGCACTCTTACTTGTTTAATACTGTTTTCAATTACTAACTGCCGTATTCATAAAATAAACTTATATTATTTTTTATAAATACGAGTATGGATATAATTGTTCATCTCTAGTTAAGATTTGGATTATCTATACATATAAGTTTCGTTTCGAGAACTGAAATAAATATTAGAGGTTCCGATTAAGTTTAGAACCTTGTAATCGTAGCAGTATTTGTTATGCCAACAGAGACCATATGTAAAGCAACAAAGTAATTATAAAGAGGCAAATAAAAAAAAAGAATTGACATACTTAACGGTTAAAATAGCATTAACTATATTGGTTTGTATTAGAACACCGCATGCAAAATAATCGCAAGGCTAACTCAGCTAGCTCTTTGAAAATTTTATTTCCAGCCGAATTTTGAATTTCAGAAACTTCGTAAAAAAATATGTAGTATCCATTAGATTATTCCATTTTATAGCATTTATATTATTAAGCTGATTTAAAATTGTTTCGATTATTTCCGGGCTATAATCCAGTTGTTCCAAATATTGAGAGGCATCCTCTTTTTTTTATAAATACGTTATTTGCTGATAATTTATCAGTTTTTTCTAAAATGTCCCGATTTTCTGGTAATCTAAAATGACAGTCTCCATTAGTTAGAAAAAGTTTTTATTGGCCTAATTAATATATATTTCTTTATTTAGTTTTGGAATTATTGTTTTAACAGTTTAGAAAAAAAACAAGGCAGAGATGGAAAATCTATAAACATATATATATAAAAGGTTACAAATACATAGTAGACCTTACTTTGTAACAAACAAAACTTGGTGTAGCTTAAATAACGCTAAAAACCCGCCAACTAAAATTGTTCAAGTTAAAAAAAATCACTTAGCGGTTTTTTTTCAAACTTGCCGCTTTTGGGAGCAAAAAACCACCAGATCTAGCGGGAAAACCGCCGTTTTGGCAACATTGCTACTTACCAAGATATGCAATCACTCAATGAATAATGCAATATCTTCAAGTATGGTGTTGTGTTTACATTTATTTATAGATAATTAGTGCTGCCAAATTTCAAAATTATGCTGATATTGAATCGCTCTGCTACAGTAAAAAAAAATCTTCTGATTTGACATGGTGTAGGTTGTATACCCTCAAAATCTCATATCGGTCTTGATTCGGAACTTTGATTGGGCAGTAAGTGGCAGAACAAATTATCGGCATGTTAAGAGTTCTTTTTGTCTTCATTGATCTGTAAAGCGTTAACACGATTGGTATAACAGAGTTGTTTTTTAACTGTATATCGGCCAAAAAAATTGGCCTATCTGTCATTCACACGATCTGTACATAAAAATGGACAGAAATGTGTACATTTGACCAATCGTGTGATTTCAGCTTAAGCAGAAACAACTCTTAAGCAGTGGTAAAAGAAATAAGGTAGATAAATAAAAAACGAATTATTTATGTACATTGTACATACATATCGCACACATAGTTCAAAAGTGTCTGAACTCAAAATTTAATTAAATTGTTCATTATCTAGTGTATAAATATTAAACAAATAAATAGAACTTTTTATATCATATTCGGTATGGATTTTCTACTAAATAGTCCAAAGTTTTTGTTTTTAACCATTTTTATTCAGGTCAAAAGCAGTTTTTTTTCGATTTTAAAATTTTGAATTGTTTTGGGTTTTTTATATTAAATAAAACTTTTATTTATTTATTTCAGTTACATTACAATGAGTTCGTCGAGGTCTAATATAAATCATAAAAAAATGTTGTAATTCAAAGATGAAACCCCATGAGAGAATAAGAGCTTTATTTAGCAAAAAAAAAAAAAGGTAAATAAGGCTTAATTAAAACTAACATGCCAAAACTATTAAGCCAAATATTGTTTGACCTAGTTTTATCATATTTTTTTATTTTTTCAGTACAAATTTATGATTTTCTTTCTCTGGTAAATACTTACGAAATCAGAATTTGTGTAATGTGTTTTTTTTTTTTTGAAAAAGTTTGATAAACTTATTAAAACAATTTATCTTGACAAGTTTGTCACCACCTTGATTGGGTTTCGATCAAAGGCATTAACTTCAAGAAATAAAAAGCAAACACCGTTATAGTTTAAGATATGACGCCAAAAGAAATTTAAAACATATAAATAAAAGAAATATAACAACCAAAAAAGATTTAAACTATTTTAGCAGTAAATGTTTTTTGTAAAGTATATTGCAACTTGATGCGGTGCAACAAATTCACACAATTCACACAAAGTTAATATTATTTTTGCATCTCTTTTAAATTGTTTTTTTTTATCAACTCTTTAATCAATAGTTTTGTTTCATCACATGGTCACAAGAGATAAAAGGATATCATTCCGTATCTTTATGTTTATCTTATTAACGACACGTTTGAACATATTAAATATACACTGATCACTTATTTGACAAATTCGTGCAAATAACGAAAGCGCGGACATAAATCATAAATATGTAAATGTCGTTTAGACATGAAGTTGTACTTTGATTAAATGTCATTAAAGGCCATTAAAACAGTTAAATACAAAAAAAAAACAGATAAGTTTGACAGACTTAATATAAGCTCACGATTTACATACGATTTGAACTTTTAATAATTTGATATTGAAACAATTTTCACAGCAGTTGGGGTGCTTTATAACCACAGAAAATTTTCCTATTATTATTAAACATGTTAATTATTTAATTAATTAATTCTCTTGCTAAGAAACTACCATTTTAAACACACTTTTATTAAATTTTTCAGCCCGACAGTTTTAAAGGGGCAGATGTATTGATTTTTTTTCCAGCGTATGTCTTAAATTTTATTACATTTCGTTAATTAATTTCGTTGCTTATCTTTTTATATGCACGCTGCTTTTGAAGTTGTCGTCGATAAGTTTGAAAGAAATTTAAGTTTTTGGACAGGTGGCAAATGATAGTGACGATGATGTTAGTAATGATTTACAGAGCCAATGTGGATGGAAATTGATGTGATATCGAAAAATGAAAGCAAATGTTTTAAGTTTTAATTGCAGTGGGAAAAACTACTAATGGAAAATAATTTTAAATCAAAACTAAAGATGATTTTACCGAAGTAATTGCTTAATTAGGTGTAGTTTTATTTCAAAATAAATATTTATTCATTAAGTTTATTCAATTAAGCAAAATATTTCTTTTGTCGGTCAAGACCTGTATATTTTAAACCGGATTTTAAATATGTATCTAAGCTTATTTTTATTGATAATTAAATAAAAACTTTTATTTCACTTTATAAACTGTTACCATTTTACGTATAAATTTTTTTAACATAAACAAATAATCATTCAATTTATTTTCATTGACTTGTGTTTCATTCAAAGAATTTTCGTAAATGAACTATTATTCTTCAATAGGGCTAAAGTTTATTATTAAATGTCACTCAATGTTAAGAGAATAGTACTGCAGAATGTCATGCATATTTTGGACCGCCACAGCCTTTGTAAGCTCAAGTTAGTCTTATGTTGCAATTTTTTTTACTAAAACAATTGTAATAATTGGTTAACAATTCATTGATATATGTATGACTGTTTCGAATGCTGTGGAATTGAAAGATGTTCCTGTCGGTGTTGCCGTTTGGTAACATTTTTTATAACTTTTAAAGGCTCCACAAATTTTTGTAAGTTTTGGCACAGACACCAAATAAAGTAACATTACGAGGGCTGCTATATATATTTCTGGCCTGGCAACACTGAGCGCTGCCAAGTGCAATCTGACATTTCTATTGGAAAGTTTGTAATTTTTAAGCATAATCGTACTCAAAACGTTTTGACGTACGACCATTATTTGTGTTGTTAACAGTGACTTGAAAAAATTAATATAGAAAAAAATGGAATGAACTCGTGAACATTTTCGTGCCATCATTTTTCACAACTTTCGACGTGGATTATCACGACAAGAGTGCATTGATGAACTTAAATCTTTGTATGGCGATGAAGCACCATCCTATAGCACTGTGAAAAATTGGTATAATGAATTTAATCGTGGCCGAAGCTAGCTCAAAGACGAATTCCGTAAAGGTCGTCCAAAAACGGCTGTTGTGCCAGAGAACATTGATGCCGTGCGTGAACTCATAATGCAAGATCGACATGCGACATACCGAGAGATAGAGACATCCTTGGACATTCCTTCCACCAGCTTACATTCGATACTGCATAAACACCTGGCCGAAAAAAAGGTTTGTTCTCGTTGGATCCCGCACAATTTGAAAGTCGCTCAAAAAAAAAGGCTCGTGTCGATTGGTGCAAAGAAATGTTGCAAAAATACGATTGTGGTGCTTCAAAAGACGTTTATAAGATCGTTAGAGGTGACGAATCATGGATCTATGCGTATGAGCGCGAAACGAAACAACAATTGACCGTGTGGGTATTCAAAGACGAGCAAAATCCAACGAAAGTTGTTCGTGGAAGAAGCACTTCGAAGCAAATGGTCGCCTGTTTCTTCAGCAAAATTTGTCATGTGGCGACTGTTCCGCTTGAGCAACGTAGGACGGTCACTTCTGAGTGGTACACTACAATTTGTTTACCTGAAGTCATCGGAGAAATTCGAAAAACCAACAAGAGAAGACGAATCATTGTTTACCATGACAATGCGGCCAGAAATATATAGAGCAGCCCTCGTACTAAAAAGTATTTGTTTTATTATTTGAGGCATAAAACTCTCCGATAGCCTCTGTTTAATCTTTATATTTTTTAAGATTTTTTAAACTAATTAAATTATAATTTAAAACAAAATTTAGGGCACTATGGTGAAAAACTAACTTTCAGAAAAAACACAACCGTTTGAATTAAAGATTACTCTGTTCTTTGTTTAGATCCTGTATAACGTATTGTATTTGTAAAATTTCAAAAGGAGTTGTCACTACTAGCCAATATTTTAAGCAGAATAAGTGTATCTTTGCTTGCTGAATTCAGGAAAGTAACAAAATGTAATTTTTATACTTGTTTCATTTTTTTGTTTCTTATTCTTTGTCCTAATGTTAAAGAAATTAAAACAAAACCAATTTAAACACTAATTAACTACAGGGTTAATGTACATTTCAAAAATAAAATATATATTTGTGAATGCGTAGTGTATCCCAATAAAAACTATGAACTGTGATTACTATTACCGATATAATAACACGTATAAATATTCAAAATTATAAATTAAAGGGTGTCCCAGTAGCTAATTTGATTTGATGTATATGGCCAATCTTTTAAACCTTTATATAGAGATAGTTGAAGTTAACAAGGAACATGAAATAATAACTTAGAAATCATAGGGTGTTTCCATAGCTGAGGCAATACGACCTATACGCCCTATCTTTTGAGGGAAGTATAATAGAAGAAGAAGTAAGTATATGATAGGAAGTATAAATATTTAAAATTATAATTTGATGTATGCGGGCAATTTATTGAACCCTTTGAGACATACAGCAAAGATATTTCTGTAATCGTTTTTTTATCCAAAAATTGTTTATGGTTTTATTTCTGCAGTTACTTAGTTTTTAACTGCTCAGTATCCCACTGGAGATCCTTTTCAGTTTTGGAAATAAAAAAGGTAACAAGGGACTACTACAAGCGGCGATTAATGTGCATGATGTTTTCTTTTTAGCATTTTACAGTAAAGACATCACTAAAATGGCTAATAACACGATTACGGAATTTAATGCGCAAACGATTGCTTGTTTGATGAACTCTCTGACATAATGAATTTCAACAAGAATTTTGTATTTCAATTGTGGCAACACCAACAGCATGATAGTTATGACAATTAATTTGTTGACGTGTTTTAGTAGATGAATTGGCAATTGTTACAATGAATTCAATTTCGCTCGAAAATCGCGCTAATATATTTTATGCAGGAACAACCTGCTGGTTTTACTAAAAAAATCATTTTTAAAGATAAAGCCCTTTTTCACTTGCCAGGGTATGCCAACGGGCAAAATTGTCACATTTGGGATTTTAAAAAGTAAAATTGTTAACCTATTAAGAACCGATTATTAGATCTATGCAGTAACAATTTTTTTTATTTTTTAATTCTCTATCACCCCCGTATTTTTTTTTTTGATAAGAGTTACTTCACTTAACTAGATTTTCAGAGCTGGTGAAAGTTTACATATAAGGTTCGGCATAGCCGGATATAGCACTCTTATTTGTTTTTTTATTTTTATTTTATTCTTTGAATATATAAAGAAATTTAAAATTACCATCAAAAGACAAAACAAAAAACAAAAATTTTGTATTAAATAAAAAAAGTTAAAATTGATTTTCCAAAAATGTTGGGTTATAAATAGTGAAGAAATAAATCATATAGTCATATCAAGTTTAGACAATAGGTAGCATAGTTTTTAGCAATATGCATTTCAAAAATAAATATCTTTAAAAAGGTTCAAAAACGAGTAAAATTAATTAAATGAAAGGGAACTAATTTTTAATTTTTTACTAAATATCTTAACGGTATATTTATCAGTAAATCGCGGTTGTACACGCAAGTTATCACTTTTATTTTTGTAACATTCACAGGTGGACGGGTGGAAATATATATATATGTGTATACCGAAGTCGAGTGAGCAATATCCGTCTGTCAGTCCATGTTCGTGTTGAAATCAACTTTACCAAGGCAAATCGATCAGAAATAGTTTCGAAAATTTTGCTATTGAAGACCAGGAAGATCCGTCTATATCCTTAGAGGCAGCGGCCAAAATGCAATGCTTATTTTTCCAAAACTTTCGTTTGTATTCCTAATGTGGTTGAAAGTAAAAAATAGCCTCCCTTTTTATTCACCGTTTTGGGATAAAAACTCTAAGCAAACTGAAAATTTCTAGAAAAAATTATTTTTTTGAATAGAGCAACTTTATGGTAGGAAGGAACTTCTTATGCAGACTTTTATTTAATATATTCAGTGGGAAATCTGCAGTATGGTACACGTATTTATACACACAGAGAAAAGATATTCGTTGTAACAACCGAATTTTTTGTTAATGAAATTTTGTTGGTTGTGAGTATTATTTGAAATCCGGTTGAAATGACTGAATTTATATGGTACTCCTAGCTACTTTATAAAATGATTCGAAAAGAGGACAGTCAATAAAAAATATCATGGTGAATGAAATAAAACAACTTCATAATTGTTTACAAAACTTTATGTAAGAAATAATTTCAACAGAGAGAACATAATGTATGATGAATACCTCAGCACTACATCTTTCTATTTTCTTCTGATTTCTTGCTATTGCCAAATATCTTTAATTTTCCTTACCATACGAAAATATTGTGCATTTTGCCAAAGTTCTAAATAAAATATTTAAAAATTATTTTTATTTGCAAACGTCTTTTTACAGAATTGGTTAATATTTGGTGATTGTTTGTTTTTGTAAACTAAAATATTGTTTTAGGTTTTCATTTTGTGTATTTATTTCTTTCTCCGTTTATAATGTCAAAAAAGCTTTTGTTTTTAAAAGTAACATTACTATCCTTATTAATGTGCTGAATTAATATTGTTTCATCTCCCAATTAACAGAAAAATTTATAATAAAGACATAAATGGGTCTAGTTAACTTTCTTAATGGTTGTTTTGATCGACAATTATTTACAAATATCATCTTTTTAGTTTACTTATCAAAAATATGTCAAGATCATAGCTTATTAAGAATAAAAATTAATTTACGATATTAGTGGTTAAATTGTAATAATCTCCAAAGTTTTTTTTACTAATCTGTTTTCTGTGTGCATATATGGTGAAGGATGTATAAGATTCGGTATATCCGAATATAGCACTCTTTCTTGTAAATATTATTTTGTGATTTTCTTTAACGGTCACATCTTTGAAACTAATAATCCACGACATGCATAGTAAAGATTTCGAAGCTAGACGCTCGCAAGCAATTGCAATTGAATATTTTTTTGTATTGTTGTTGTACATTATTAGGAAAAACACGATTGCAATCTAGTTTTGACACGGTAATAAAAGCAAATGAATTATCATTTATCCATTGTAATTTACATTAATAATTAAAGTAATATAATGTTTTTCAAAGATATGCTAAAACACCAATTTTCCTTAATAAAAAAAATGAAAAGCTCTCATCTCCATGAAAATCATATAAGTTCAATCTTATCTTATTTAAGCATTATTTTGTTCTTGTTTAAAGGAAAATGTGTGTGGATTTATGAATATTAAATTGTTGAACTAGGCATCTCATTTGCAAACTTTTTAAAGAAAGAAAGAAACCGAATATAAGAAGACATTTTACAATCTATAATATTTATCAATGGCATTTAATTGATTTAAATACACCATTAAGTGAAACAATTGTTAAAATGTTCAAATGACTGACTAATGCATATGTCGAAACGAACGAACGTAGATGTGCGCATGCTTTTTACACCTAATACTTTTTTAAGGAGCTAAATAATATTATGCTTATTATAAACTCAGTTCTGTGCTGTTAAAGTTTTCTTTTCTTTACAAATATAAAATGTTAAACAAAATATAATAATCATTTATACATCAACAAAAATTATTGTTTTTAGCGTCTGTGTAAATACAGTGATCAGTGTATTACGAGTATGTTACGGAATTAAACGCAATATTCAGTTAGTTAATGATGTTACTCCACTGCTGCAACACAAAAATGTATCCAAACCTCCGTTTAATCGATGCCAATAAAAAAAAGAAATAAAAAAGAAAATATTCAATGAGTTTGTAACGAACCAAAAAAGTGAAACATGGACAAACTTAATACAAACAATGACACAATTGTAAAAATGTAGTAATTCTGAATATAAAATTTCACTTTCTTTTGTGACAATGGCTATGTTAATATGTTAAGTTAAAGTCAACTTCAAAATATAGCTGCCTACCAACGTTGCCATTTAAGTTATTTTCTGTAAAAAAAAGATCAAATAATTATTGCAGCCTAGTAACCTTTTTTCATTATTTTAAATTTAGAATATTTAAAAATTATCAAGTTAACACAGTTGTAACAACCCAAACAAATTTTTGTTTTTTTAATGTATTATTTCTCTTTGGTTTTCTGCATGGTGTTTTATATAAAAGTTTATTTGCTGCTCTAGTTATGGTAGAAAGTAAGAAAAAGGTTTTTAGAAAATAAAAATAAAGGTTTTTTTCTCTTCAATATTATAAATGCATATTTATAATTAACATTACAGCACGCAGCTTCCTTCATCGATACTTCTTCATAGCAAATTCGCCCGCGAAGTAAAATAAGAAAAATAAAATTTGCTTCATAATCAATCGCCTAATCAACAACATAAGGCGGGTTGCATTGAATTAAAAATGAAGTATTTTTTCCTCTATTTTTACTGTTTCACCAACTGTCTTATCACTCATCTATTTATTTCCTGAAGAATGTAGCACGGTTATAGAAATACCTAAATAGATATTGTGCCTGAAGGGCTACTTCTCTTTAAAAAAAAAAAAAAACCTGGCAACGCTGATGCTTACTAAAAAGTTCAACCGTCAGGACTATCTCAACAGCAACATCCATAAAATTTCATTGTAGTGTAGCAACATTTGCTTACAACAACAATTATTGGCATCAGTGTCAATTGTGCAAAGCGGCTGTAGTAGCTCACCCACTTACATTTTCATCATTTAATATAATCGGCGTATTTAGTTTATGTTAGTTAAACAGAAAATAATTCAATGGTAAAAACATTTCAGTAGGACATGTACGACTTTTATAGGATTTAAATTTATTTAAGATTAAAAATTAGAACTAAATTAAAGCAATTCTGGGCTACGAGATAAAGCGTGATTAGGTTCCATATTGTCCCACACGAAATACGAATCTCAAAAAATTTAATATTGACCAAAACATTTGTACACAGAGAAAAAAATTTCTTATGACAACCGACCTTGTGTTAAATCGATTTTTTTCGGTTGTGCGTATTATTTTAAATTCAGTTGAAAGTCCTGAAAAATATGGACTCTTAACTATATTAAAACGTGATCAAGAAAGATCAATATAGTTTTATATTTGAGCAAAGAATGCAAATAATTATTGTAAATCAAATGTGTTCGTATTAGAGGTAAAAATTATACGAGGGCTGCTATATGTATTTCTGGCCTGGCAACACTGAGTGCTGCCAAGTGCAATCTGACATTTCCATTGGAAAGTTTGTCATTTTTAAGCATAATCGTACTCAAAACGTTTTGACGTACGACCATTATTTGTGTTGTTAACAGTGACTTGAAAAAATTAATATCGAAAAAAATGGAATTAACTCGTTAACATTTTCGTGCCATCATTTTTCACAACTTTGGACGTGGATTATCACGACAAGAGTGCATTGATGAACTTAAATCTTTGTATGGCGATGAAGCACCATCCTATAGCACTGTGAAAAATTGGTATAATGAATTTAATCGTGGCCGAAACTCGCTCAAAGACGAATTCCGTGAAGGTCGTACAAAAACGGCTGTTGTGCCAGAGAACATTGATGCCGTGCGTGAACTCAGAACGCAAGATCGACATGCGACATACCGAGAGATAGAGACATCCTTGAACATTTCTTCCACCAGCATGCATTCGAACTGCATTAACACTTGGCCGTAAAAAAGGTTTGTTCTCGTTGGATCTCGCAAATTTGAAAGTCGCTCAAAAAAAGGCTCGTGTCGTTTGGTGCAAAGAAATGTTGCAAAAATACGATTGCTTCAAAAGACGTTTTCACAGGTGACGAATCATGGATCTATGCGTATGAGCCCGAAACGAAACAACAATCGACCGTGTGGGGCTTTAAAGACGAGCAAAATCCAACGAAAGTTGTTCGTGGAAGAAGCACTTCGAAGCAAATGGTCGCCTGTTTCTTCGGCAAAACTGGTCATGTGGCGACTGATCCGCTTGAGCAACGTAGGACGGTCACTTCTGAGTGGTACACTACAATTTGTTTGCCTGAAGTGATAGGAGAAATTCGAAAAACCAACAAGAGAAGACGAATCATTGTTCACCATGACAATGCGAGCTCTCACACATCGGCTCAAACCAGAGCGTTTTTGACCGGCCAAAACGTCGAACTAATGGGTCATCCGCCATACAGCCCTGACTTGGCACCAAATGTCTTCTTCTTGTTTCCGCACATCAAGAAAAAAAATGAGTGGTCAACGATTTTCGTCGCCAGAAGAAGCTGTTGAAGTGTTCAAAAACCATGTTTTAGAGGTGTCTCAATCGGAGTGGAAAAAGTGGTTCGACAACTGGTTTGAGCGCATGCAAAAGTGTATAAATCATTCTGGAGAATACTTTGAAAAACAATAAAACCATTTTTGACTATAAATATACGCATTTTCACTATTAGGCCAGAAATATATAGAGCAGCCCTCGTATCGAGGCAGAAATAAAAATTTAAACAACCAATAGAGTTAGAGTGTAACGAATTTTCTGGATCGCAACATCCTTTTTAAGCAATTTTCTTATCTATCCACAAGGTAGTTGTCAATTACATTTTTTTTATAAAAAAAAAACTAATTGACAAAAATTGAATGCCTGCAATTAGCAATTTTTCACCGGCTTTAAAATAAGAGAAGGTTACCAATTGGTATGTATTATTTAAAGACTATTGTTTTCAGAATTATTTCGTGAATTGGGTTTATCTTTTAAGCAGTAATGGATACATTTAATTTTTTCATTAGGACCAGCACTATGGGGATGGCTCCTTCTTATTCATCGTGTGCCTAAATTAGGAGATTAGGTCATGGAGGGAGTAGTGCTTGTTTACATTTGATTTGAGTTATTCCACACTTACAGTAAAAACCGCCGCAGGGAGTTCATTTCGCATACAAACTGTTCGGATAAAAAACAAATTTTCTCTTAAGGCGTAGTGCGATTCACCATCCAATCGACCTTGAAGGTATGCGTTCTTAATGAAGAATGTGTTTTGTGTAAAAAATTATGGTTTTAAGGAACAAGTTCACTGATTTCATGAGCACATTCCATTGTAGTAATGGTAAAACAATGAAATACATTCGATCTTGCTTCGATGCTCCAGTGATTAAACAAAGCTGGATACCCTACTGTCTCCGATGAGCTTCTTCACTCTTTCGTGCACGCCCTCGACTAACTTTAAAACACTTTTTGAAGCACCGGCCAATACATGAGAGTTATTCTGCACTACAAAATTTTAATTTATCGCAGTTCCTTTCAAGCATGTTTGTTTATCCAAGAAACTCAAATTAAACCATTACACAACTGATCACTAGATCGACGCGTCGCGACGTAATTTACAGCAACAAATCGCTTTTAATTATTGATTTTTTCCTCTGTTTAATATTTTATTAAAATTAATACCTAAAATAAGGCAATCAGACTTAATTTTGATATCGACTTTACTTATGTATTTAGTTTGGGAAGCAAGGATTGTTCTTTCCTGTTCTGTTCGTTTCTGGTTTTTCAAAGAATGTGTTTAAAACTCTTAAAGCATTAATGTTTAAAAGTCTATGTGTATTTAAAAATAACTGCTTAAATTAACATGTTTTACATACATTTACTTGTAGGGTGCAAACGGTACCAATGAAGCATATAAAAAAACTCATCTTAATAACATATTTACAACGGTAAAGGCTTCTGTGATCAAGTATAAGCATATCTTTTTTTAGTGACTTTTTTCTCTTCTACTTACTTACCTCTTTAGTAGTGTACATTGACCTTTGCTGTGTTGACAGCAATATTGTGGTAGTAATGCTGTGTTATTTATTTAAACTCGTTTAACTTTAATTATTTCTAACGATTTTGGCCATAGAAAAACAGAAAAGATTTTCACTTAAATGCTAAAAATGGCAATTTCTTGCAATAAATCAAGGTGACTGGGCATCGAGATAAAACAGACATAACAAACGATTTAACAAATATTTGTTTTCATTTGCTGGTACTAAAACAATTTTCATTATTCAGTTACATTGTTTAATTTTTTTCCTTTTTTCTTTTTATATTTTTTCCAGTAGTAAAGACCACCAAACAAAATTATGCGCCGGCTGATTAGAATCACGGTTGGTCGCTTAGTTTTGTAACAATATCAAAGCTTAATTTGGATACCATAATAAAAGACTAATATGTCATTAATGAGTAATAAAAATTTAATAACTAACCTTTAACAGTATCGTGTGTATTATCTTATCACTGGTGTTTCAGCAATATCTGTTGGAAAGATCTTTTCACTAATAAAGTTTTGCTGGCATACATTTAGCTATTTTTTGTAGCCTTTATACACATGCTAACATCTTTTAACTCTCATCAACTCGGCAAAATGTCAACATGTTTCCATAACAATTGTGCAGGGCCGAGTGTTTAATATGTTGCAAATGTAAACAAGTTTATGGCATTTTCAGTATCTTTCACGCATTCACAGTAATATTTTGCGCATGAAAATGCTGTCAAAAATAAACCTCTAGCCTTACTAACATTCGTACGAATATCAGATATAAATGTAAAATTGGTGTCCATCAGAATTTCCAAATCCAAAAAGCTATCTACCACTTGCAACTGATGACTTCCTAAGAAGTAGTTAGCATCATACAGAGGTTTAATTCCATTAAGTTTATATTTCACCATTTGCGAAAATTATTCATGTCAGACTTAAACAATAACTGATTCGTTAGATTAGAGTAACTAAAGAAAATTCGGATGTCATCTGCTTACATTAAAATATTGGAAAATCTATCACATTTGGGAGATCATTTATAAAACGTGAAAATATAGCTTAAAAAAGGTTTTTATATCTATATATATAAAAATGAATGTCTGTCTGTTTGTTTGTGCTTTATAGGAGGCCAAACCCTTGGACCGATCTTCCTGAAATTTTCACAGCATGTTACTGTGACTCTGGAAGGAATAATAGGCTATATGAAGTTTTAATTGGACAAAGGGGCGCGGCACCGCCCATATAACCCAAAAATTTAAATCGCCATATTTTGGCCATTTTTTGACCTACGTCAACGATATTTGGTACATATGGTATTGGCATAATTAGGAATACGTACCAGGAGAAAAGTAGGTGGGACCCCGCCCCTTTTTAGAAAAATTAAAAATCGTAATATAGTCTTAACTACTGGACCAATCGTCATTAAATTTTCGCAATACTTTTAATTTTATTTAATAACGAGGGGGGTAGCGAAGCACACCGGGTTCATCTAGTTGACTATAAAAATAAGTATGAACAATTCGGCAATTGGATTTAATGCAACTTTGGCCATGCGACTATCTTGGGATTATTCCCGATAATATCGAGTACTGCTCGCACGCACTCATGTTTGACAATGATTCGCGATATCAATATCAGGCACGTCAAATATGATGATTCATACGGGTCACCAGATTAACGGATATAAGTAAAACACTGGAGTTATGGACAGTACCTTTATTAAAAGATTCCGGATACGGATAACATTTAGGCTACAGAACCAATGTGGCACAATCCATCTGCTAAGGATCCTAGAGCATAACTGGGAAATCTGGTGACTGTGCTGGCATGGCACTGCGTTACCATGCTTAAGGACTAAATCTTCCATACCATGACTTCTGTAGAAATTGCCAGGATGAGAAAGATGAAGAAGGGGTAGAGAACCTGCTCTGTCATATAGCTTTACTAGTATTAACTCCTTTATCCGGTCTTCAGTGTGGTTTAGTGATTGATCCATAGGTATGTAGAGGCTTGCACAACTCTTTTCAAATAATGCCTTATATGGCCTTAAAATTTACTAAAAAAAATTACAGCCGAATGGATATTACTATAGAGGGCCAGATTTCCAGTTAGGTTTAAGTTCGATAAATTGTGTGATTATTTGTAAAGAGATAACTGGTAAAAGAATAATTACTGCACAATTTTTTGTATTCATTACATTCAGTCTTGGTAAAATTTAAACCGACTTCAAGAAAAGAAGGAGGTTATACAATTCGGCTGAATGTTGCTTTTTTATATTTGTGCCTCCAGAACTCAGTCATTTCTGATCCGATTTTGAAAATTTTTGGTAATATGATAGATTATGCTTACGTTTTAAAAACAGTTCATAATCTTAAAAATTAAAGGGTGTATTATGAACTGTAAAGGGCGATTCTGTAAAATTTAAAATGACTGCGTATTACTATGGTAACCAAAAACAAAAAATTATACAAAAATAAATCTAAAAATTAAAGGGTGTCCCATAATTGATGCAGATTTACTTATATGAGCATATCTTATGAAGCGTTATAGACAAACGCTTGCAAATTGGACAGAATGTCAATTGCTATGGTCGTTATAGTAAAAAGTATTAATATTACAAATTATAAATTAAAGGGTGCGCCAATACTTCATTAAATTTGATGTATATGGCCATACTTTTGAACAATTGTAGACAGACGCTTGAAATTTACAACGAACTTATATTGCTAAGTCCGCTATAACAAAAAGTATAAAATTTGGATTTGTAAGTTAAAGGGTGTTCCAATAGTTGATGTAGTTTCAAGTGTGTGGTCGTACTTTTAAACCGTTATAGACAGAACGCTGA
Organism: Gymnosoma rotundatum; assembly: GCA_916610165.2. Classification (NCBI taxonomy): domain Eukaryota; kingdom Metazoa; phylum Arthropoda; class Insecta; order Diptera; family Tachinidae; genus Gymnosoma; species Gymnosoma rotundatum. Next base: position 68,590,062 of record OU744338.1, on the reverse strand, counting down.
AACTTAAAAGGACCTGTATTTCTAAGTCCGCAATATTAACGAGTTTATAATTTGAATTTAGAAATTAAAGGGTGTCTCACAATTACTTATATAGGCCTATCTTTTTAACCGTTATAGACAAGCGCTTGTAAATTTGACGCAATGTTGATCGCTATGGCCGCTATATTAACAGCTGATTATGTTTAAAATTATAAATTGAAGGGTGCACCAATAGTTCATTTATATGGCCATACTTTTAAACAGTTGTAGACAGACGGTTGAAATTTACACAGAACCTGATTGATAAATCTACTACAACAGTAAGTATATAATTTGAATTTGGAAATTAAAGAGTGACCCTATAGTTGCTGCAATTTGATGTATGTTGCCAAACTATTAAAAAGTTAAAAAAGTATAAAGTTTGAAGATATAAATGTGTCCCAATAGTTAGTTTATGTGGCCATACACTTGAGCTGTTATTTTTTCTAAGTTTAAGAATTAGGCAGCGTTCTTTAAGGGTTTATGGAGTAGATTTTGGCAACAATTTTCAGTTTCTGTCAAAACGAAATTTAATTTGTACTGTACAAAATACTGAAAAAAAACTTACCTCAAGTAAATAAGTTTTCACATTATTAAATAATGATTATTTATTTTCTCTTATTTGATTTAAAAACATTTTTGTCATTAGATTAATATTTCGAATTTGAAAGTATTAATAATTTAGAGAAAATGTATAATTTTCTAAGCAAACTGTCCAATTCTGACCAAAATGGTAAAACTCATTTTAAAAAGTGAAAATTTCGTTATGTCCATATAGGTTTACTACAAGCAAATGTCGTTTGATAACCAGGCAGGTTAAACGTAAAATTGTGTGCCAACAACTAAACAAAGCAATACGCCAATAAGTTAGAGTTTAAGCAAAACATAATCAAAAGGAAAAATTAAGAATGATTTTATTTTTAGCCAGCTTCAAATGGCTTCGTTTTTAAATAAAAGTAAATCTAAAAGCTTAGCTTAGAATTGAGTGTTTAGCTTAAATGAGGCTCATTTATATTCTAAGTTCTCTATGTGTTTTGTTATAACTAATCAGCAAAAAATTTTAGAAAAGGTAATCTAGTGAGTAGTGAAGCATTTTTGACGGAATGACTTCCCTAGTAGATTAGCAACCTAATGATTTAAACAAGGGATAAGGCTTTTATAATCAATTACTGAGAATCCAAATACATACAAATATACAAATGGTGTAAAAAATTTATAGTAATTCTTAAATTGAGAACGACTAGGCCGTTTTCTGTAAATATGTTTGCAAGTTATTCGTATTTTCGGGGAGAATGTTTTTATGGAAGAAAATTTTGGAAAATCCCTCTGGAAAAGTCGGAAAATTGAAAAAATCGAAAATTGAGTTTTTGTATGAAATTTTGCGTGAAATTATTCCTTAATGGCTCTCCAAATCAGAAAATAGAAAGTTCTTAGTGTAAATCATGGAAAATTGTGGAAAATTGGAAAAATCGAAAATTGTTTTTTTTATGAACTTTTATCAACAAATACGTAGGCGCCTGTGAGCGTATGAATTTGATTCAATGTTAATACGAGGGCTGCTATATATATTTCTGGCCTGGCAACACTGAGTGCTGCCAAGTGCAATCTGGCATTTCTATTGGATAGTTTGTCATTTTTAAGCATAATCGTACTCAAAACGTTTTGACGTACAACCATTATTTGTGTTGTTTACAGTGGCTTGAAAAAATTAATAGAGAAAAAAATGGAATTAACTCGTTAACATTTTCGTGCCATCATTTTTCACAACTTTCGACGTGGATTATCACGACAAGAGTGCATTGATGAACTTAAATCTTTGTATGGCGATGAAGCACCATCCTATAGCACTGTGAAAAATTGATATTATGAATTTAATCGTGGCCGAAGCTCGCTCAAAGACATTGAACATTGATGCCGTGCGTGAACTCATAATGCAAGATCGACATGCGACATACCGAGAGATAGAGACATCCTTGGACATTCCTTCCACCAGCTTACATTCGATACTGCATGAACACCTGGCCGAAAAAAAGGTTTGTTCTCGTTGGATCCCGCACAATCTGAAAGTCGCTCAAAAAAAAAGGCTCGTGTCGATTGGTGCAAAGAAATGTTGCAAAAATACGATTGTGGTGCTTCAAAAGACGTTTATAAGATCGCCACAGGTGACGAATCATGGATCTATGCGTATAATCCCGAAACGAAACAGCAATCGACCGTGTGGATCTTCAAAGACGAGCAAAATCCAACGAAAGTTGTTCGTGGAAGAAGCACTTCGAAGCAAATGGTCGCCTGTTTCTTCGGCAAAACTAGTCATGTGGCGACTGTTCCGCTTGAGCAACGTAGGACGGTCACTTCTGAGTGGTACACTACAATTTGTTTGCCTGAAGTCATCGGAGAAATTCGAAAAACCAAGAAGAGAAGACGAATCATTGTTTACCATGACAATGCGAGCTCTCAAACATCGGCTCAAACTAGAGCGTTTTTGACCGGCCAAAACGTCGAATTACTGGGTCATCCGCCGTACAGCCCCGACTTGGCACCTAATGACTTCTTATTGTTTTCGCACATCAAGAAAAAAATGCGTGGTCAACGATTTTCGTCGCCAGAAGAAGCTGTTGAAGTGTTCAAAAACCATGTTTTAGAGGTGTCTCAATCGGAGTAGAAAAAGTGCTTCGACAACTGGTTTGAGCTCATGCAAAAGTGTATAAATCATTCTGGAGAATACTTTGAAAAACAATAAAAGCATTTTTGATTATAAATATTCGCATTTTCACTATTAGGCCAGAAATATATAGAGCAGCCCTCGTACTCATGGGTAGCGAAGCACGCCGGGAACCCCTAGTTTATTACATAAACTATTGTAGAAAATAATAATGATCATTAGTACGTATTCCAAGGCATTCTCTTTAAATTTAACGAACTGGTTCAATTACTATTTTCATTTTTGCGAACTAATTTAATGTGTTTTGTAAGCGAGTAACAAAATAGGGCAATAAAAAACGTAAATCATTATGTGCCAAGTACTTATTTTGATACCTACCCCTTACGTCAACAGTTTATGTTTCATGTATTTACTGTATAACAATTAAAAGTTGACAATATATTCAAGACACTATAATTATATTTCAATAAAAAGTACAACTTTTAAATGCAATGATTGCATTACAACATATCTGCAGACTCTGCGGCACATAAGGGTATTTTACACAACGTGCAGGATATTATGGTTGGACGGCGCTTTATACATATGTTAAAAAACTTTTTTCGTTTTAATTCCATCAGTGCTGTCATGTCCCACCACGCTTCCTTCTACAGCATCTGTTACCTTTATGGCTTCAGTGGCATTACGTGTAGAGAAAATATTGGGCTTTGGCTATCTCCTATTTAAGGTTTTTCTAGCCGCGTATCTTGTTTGAATTTGAGTATACGCACTTTCATAGAATTGGTTTGCTTTCTGTTGGTCTCCCGAGTTATGGTACAGTATTAATCCGGGGTGGAATCGTTACATACGTGATCGTATCTATAGTCGTGTGAAAAGAAAAACCCTGATACGTTAATCGTATAAACTAAAAGGACAAAATATTTTTATTTTTGCCTGAAACGCTTGAAAAATCTGAATATCAACAGTTTCTCTTTACAAGGGCCTCCAGTCTGCTTTTTTAATATTAAAAAACAAGTTTTTCTTCGGTTAAAACTTTTGATCAACTTTAGGCTTATGCCTAAAGTTATCAATACACTAATTTCCGTCTTGTTAATCATTGCATCATAAACTTGTGCTACTACTACGTTCGTAATCTTAGAAAGCTGTTAGCAGTAGATTTTCCTTGAGCTCAATTAGGATGCTCGTTTTTCACCAAGTTTTTATGTTCATTCATGAGCATGAGATTTAACTTTTTGCAACTAGTCATTCAAAAATAGTTTTATCATAAATGTTATCTACAAAAACTAATTTTATTTAACTTACACATTTTTTTTTAGCGAATTCGTATAACTTTTCAATTTGCACGAAAATTGTTTTCTTGCTTCAAAATTGGGTAAATGAGAGCGGATTTGAGAGAATAAAGTTCTTCTTCTTCTTGCACGAAACAGCCCAAACTATTTCTTCGTGCAAGTTATGTAAACTTATGTAACAGCCTTAAAACACAAACAAAATACAAAATAAACTATTATTTCTTTTTGTTGATTTATTGAAATCAATTTTTGTTTATTAAAACAGTCAAAATACTTTGACTTTTTATTTTGTATTTAAACTTTAGATTTTTTGTATCCGTACTTTTATATAATTTTGTCTCTTTATGAGAGAAAACAATGCTTGCGCTCATTTTCACGAACTTTACCCAAAAAGTAAAGAAACAGACCTAATATTTTTGAGTTTATCAATATAAAAATTTATTTTTCAGAATCTTTTTAATGTTTATTTACTTTAATCGTCCTTGATTCCTTAAAAAATATAAATATTTCATGATATTCTCATGAAATATTTATATTTAAAACTACAAAATGAAATGTATTGCTGCTGAGAAAGCATATCCTCGCTAATGGGTTCTGCCAGATTTAATAAGTCAACAAAATGTTGATAGAGAATTAAATAGTAAACAAATTCATTTATGGGAAAATAGAATTCAAAAGTTTTGTTATTTTGGCAGTTTATGCATTTCATGCAGCAATTAAAATAAATAAATTAAATATCATTATAAACACTAATTAAAGGTTGTCATAAAAAAAAAAAAACAGAAATGACATTTACAAAAAAAAGACATTTATCATACTGCGGGCAGGTAACTTTTTTTTCCTAATGCAGATATTTCAAACAGTTTGTTGATTTGCAATCGAACCAATTTTAAATTAAAAAAATATAGAAAGAGATTTGTCTGAAAAATAAATAATTTTACGCGCCTCGCCATAAAGTATCAGTGCTCATCTATATATAAATAGGCAAACACAAAACTTCGGGATCCTTTTGCTCCTCTGTCAACCGATTTTGTTTGTATTCTTTCAACTGTTTGTAGATATTGTCGAGCTTTACATGTACATAAAATAAAAAAAGGGTTCAATAATAAACTTGGTCGAATGTCGACCACAAGGAAAACTCTAACTGTCATAAATGTACGATTTTGTATATCCCCCATGAGGACGATATTGTTCTGAAAATAAATTTCTAGAATATTGAATTCTTCGACTCGAGGGTCGAAATAGAAAACGTTCTGTTTTTTATTTATTTATTTTTATTTTTTTAAAGCATATGCATCAAAGATCTAATACATAATTGACCTACAAAACTAACCACTCGAAATACTTTTAAATGTATAGGACCTCTTGAAAGACAAGATGATGGATGTAGCATTTAGAACAACTGTGAATCGGTTGAGCGTGATGTTAATTGCAACTCTCCTTCTGATAACCAGAAGAGGCGCCGGTTGGGGACCATATAAAACGTTTTCTGACCTGGTATAAAAAATTTTTTTCACTTCACCACTATCAAATTAAGTCACATTGTGCTCACAAGCGTCTGAATGTTTAGAGGATTTACGATCGTCACTTTATAAAGTAGGTATATAGGTATACCTAACCAAATTTTAGAATAAAGTTGATTTTCTATATAAAAGCTTTGAAAAAGAAGGAATTTATTGCTTATAAAATTTAAACTAAAACATTCCTTTAACCCTTTAATGCTCAAGGTCGCCGATTTTAATTTAAAAAATATATGGCATGTAAAATTAAGAAGAATAATTAACTGTGCTCCCTGATTTAAAAAAAAAATTGTTTTTAAAAAAGTTATTGAGAAAAAAGTCGTTGTATCTTAAAAGATACATTGAGCACTCCCCGTATTATGCTTTCCCAAAAATTACTATAGTAATAAATTTTAGTTTATGTAAGAATTTTATTCACAGTTTTTAACAAACAAAAAGTTATTATAAAAATCGTGTATATACATAAAAACTTAATTTTTAGCAGACAGAAATAATAAACGTAAAGAAATTCTTAAATACACATATAAAATATTAAAACTTAAGGTACATAAATTTAATGGTGATGGTACTGATAAAAGCAATTTCTTTCTGAAGTTAAACATAAATTTACCTTACATTTTGTAAAAAACATCCTTGTTTGTGCAGAACAGTTTGGTAACTTGCATCTTCCTTTTTTATCCATCGTAGTCCAGTGTCCTAACATATCTAGTCTGGTATCCTTTGGCGGCGCTGACTGAGCATTTGGCTTACGACGTTTTTCTTCAATTTGTTTTTCAAGAGCTGAGAGAGAGCTATGGTAGAGTATGAAAACAAAGAATCTGCTATTTCCAACTTAAAAGCAATTAATCGCATTGGCTGCACTTGATGATCTTTGTTTATTCTCTTATATAGTATCCAGGCATTTACACATGTCATATCAAGAAGATGATAAAATATTCGGTTGGTCCACTTTCTACTTTTCATGGATATTTTGTGGCGGCTCATTGAACTATCCATCAGATCAACTCCGCCCATATGACGGTTATATTCCTTTATGATTTGTGGACATGGTATATTTTTGATTGTCTTTTCTTTCTTGTCAAATCGCTTTATTGTTAATGTTTGCTCCTCTATACTTCTATTATTCAGTATAGGTTTGGTACCGACGTATGTCGAAACAAGGTTAACAATCCGATTGTCTTTCCATGACAATGATGTCACTTCGACACCATGTATATTACAAATAAATTCCTGACTCGTTCCACGTTCATATTTCATAATTAGTTTCTCGTCAGGGAGTTTACAGTTTTTAATTCTATTTCGTCGAATAGTTCCTACAGCAAGTATACCTTGTGTGCGTAAATATAATAACAACGGTATAGTTGTATAGAAATTGTCAAAGTACACTATATGGTTTTTGAATCGAGGTACTTCACGAAGAAGGCGAACAACTATGTTTGCAGAGTATTGAAGGTCCGGTTTTGTTTCAGCACGAGGTTCAGCTGATCCACTATATATTTCAAATTTGTATGCATATCCCATTGTATCACACATAACATAAAGCTTAAAACCCCATTTTTTAGGTTTATTAGGTAAGTATTGCTTCATATAGCTCCCAATTTTAGTGGAGCACATTTGCTCGTCCACACATAACCTTCTTAATTTTGGAACGGTGCTAAAAGTGCTGTTGAGAGTCTCAATTACTGGCCTAATTAGATAAAGCCTGTCACGATTAGGGTCATCCTGAGCAGGTCTTTTAGTGCTATCATTAAAATGAATTATTTCACGAATTTTTTCGAAACGTCTTCTACTCACTTGGCTTTTTATTACATCAACGCAACGGTGATTTTTTTCAGACCAATAGTCTCGTGAGTTTGGAAGCTTATAATAAGTCATATAAAAGAGAATTCTAATAAATTTACGCAAGTCCATTATGGTAAAATTAATTTGATCTATTCCAGAATATTTTATGGACTCTTTAACTATATCTTCCTCCAAAGTCTTTGGAAACAAATAACACCAAACTTGATAGGCAGTCCCTAAAGATTTTATGTTATCCGGCAGACTACTATCTCCTCTAAATTGAACTTGATTTTCAATAAATTGGAGATTCCCTTTTTTCCACAAAACTCTTTCAAACTCTGAAGATTGGGGATTTATAGTTACTCCACTAAACTGAGAAGAAAAAGAACTCCAAACATTCTTAGGCCAAGTTTGTGAGTTCAACGTCTCTGAATTAAGCTGATCTAACTGGGCATTGTCTATAGTGGCCAAAAACTCCTGATCATTGCCATCGTTTATCATTTTGACGAAGGCATCATGTAAGGAGTTATCAAGCTCAATTTCTTTTTCAGTTTCAGAGTCATCTATTAGTTGCATTTTAGTATTTCGGTGGTTATCACGTTTTCTCTACTTTCTGTTTCTAAGGTATTAATTGCCTGCAAATCATCGGTATCAGAATCGGTATCAGAATCGGTTTCATCCATGCTGTCGTAGGGGAAATCTTCACTACTGCACAATATTTCACACACTTCTTCATCCGTCATCTTTACTCCACCAACCCTTCTTATACCTGACATAATTATTTTAAACAATATTCCTTGACGAAAAATTATAAAAATGATGTAAAATGGAGGAACCAACGCTCAGTAAATTTAAAAAAACCTGTTACTTCAAAAAATAAAATCCGAATGAAGTTTAAAAACAAAGCAATTCAAATCAAACAAAACGAATTTCACATTTGTAGGAGAGTGCTCAGTGTATCTTTTAAGATACAACCAACTAAAGAAGGTTTTTGGTGGGATGTCGAAGGTAATGATTCTAAATTTACTCCTAGAAGGTTCTAGACATATTTTGACTTATCCTCATATTTTTTTTAATTTACTATTTCTATTCAAGTGTATTTTATTATATTGTTAATAAACCAGTTAATTAATTTTTGAAAAAAATACATTTTTTAAATATAATAGCCAGTAAGTCAATAAATCTGACATATATTTTCTAAAACTAAATTTTAAACACTTTTCTCCTATTTTCTTAATGCAATCATGCATCTTTTGTTAAATATCGTTTTTAAAGAAGCTCTTGAGTACTGTTTTTATGGTTGTATCTTTTAAGATACTGTGAGCATTTAAGGGTTAAAGGCTGCCCAAAAACGGTGCTTGCTTTTACACTCCAGAAATCATCAATGTGTGTAAAAGTCTAAGCGCCAAAAACCCACAATAAGTAAAACGATTTAAAAATATGTATGTCATTGCACAAATTTACATTATTTAAGCACAAACGTACAAGAAAAAAATTGTTTGTTCGTTTGCCTAAGTCCCTGACCATTATTCAGCGAAAAAAGCAAAAGCAGACTAAAACAAAAAAGGGCAAATCATATAAGTACATATATGGTGTAAAAGTGAAGTATGCCTGAAATGGTAAAAATACATAATATGAATTTTAAAGTGTTCGAACGTTTTTTAACACAGAACTTTCAATTTCAGTGTGACAGTGAAAGTCTCAAGTTCACAAAAAAATAAAGACAATTACAAAAAGCTTGCATGAACAAATGTATGACAAGGACTTCATTTTTATAATTTATGCATTTATGTTGTTAGATAAGGCAGTGCTTTAATTGTAGTAACCTGGGGGCTTATTCTCAATTGCGATGCGCAAATGTAATGCGATGCGAAAGATATTTGGTATTCTGTAAGACTTTCGTAATCGCATTCGAATTTTATTTCACAGTATGGCAACACTGTTTAAATGTAAACAAATAAACGTCACATTTATTAATTTTTTACAAGCTTTAGAAGTAAACAAAAGTTGTGGCTTTACAATTTATTAAAAATAAATATTTTAATTTACTAAAAAAGTTGTGATAGTTACTTAAATGGATTCTGTGGCACTATGGTTTGATGATGAAGAAGTTAATAAACAAAATGAAAAGATTAATAGAAGATTGCTTAGAAGCAAATCCGATATTCTAAGCTTGGATGAAAACAGGTAATATATTTTGAAGTTTCCAAAAGAAAATCTTTAGTTATATATGCGAAATACTTATTGAATTTTCAGCTTTGTAATAAATTTTAGGTTAAATAAAGCGGCATTTGTATATGTATGTTTTAAATAACATTAACTCGGAATTCAAGACAGCGAAATCAAGTGCGATTCCACCATTTATCAAATTGGCAGCTGCGTTGAAATTTCTGGGACAAGGTGGCTACCAATACCAAATTGGCCAAGATCATCATCTTGGAATATCGCAATCAACAATGTCGCGATGTTTGGCAGAGGTGTGCATAGCAGTGGAAAAAATCTATGTCCAAAGCATATTCAATTTGAAATGTCCGACGACAAAAAAAGTTGCAAAATCTTTTTTCTTCAAGAAAAGTAACATTCCTGGTGTGATAGGAGTGGTAGATGGTACACACACCCAGATGATAAGGCCAAGTTAAAATGAGCATTTATATTTTAGCAGGAAACTAAAACATAGTATGAACGCAATGGTTGTAAGTACATTTTTATTTTTTTAATACATTCTTAACAAAGATTTATTTCAGATATGTGATCACAAAATGATTATTAGAGCTGTCGACTAAAGGTACGGAGACGCATGCCACGATTCCCATGTATGGAACCTCTCTAATGAGAGGCAAATATTAAAAACACAGTACCACAACGAAATAAGAGGAACTTGGATGCTTGGTAAGTTTTTTTTTATTTTATTTTTTTTATTGTTGTACTTTTACAATTTGAAAAATGTTCAGGTGACTCAGGATATCCATTAGAAACATATCGAAACATTAAAGAGGCTTCTGCTGAAGCACTTTTCAATTAAAAGTTCAGCAAAGCCAGATCAATAATTGAAAGGGTGTTTGGTATAATGAAAGGAAGATTTAGATGTTTGTTAGAGGCCCGGGAATTGCATTACGATCCGAAAAAATTGGTTCTTTTTTACTTAAATAATTTGAAAACACATGCAGACTTACATACATATGAGAAACAATTAAAAAAATTCCACTTCTAGGGATAGCCAATTTGAGGCAGATGAAGATAAAAAATATAAACACTAGAAACAGCTAATTTAATATAATAGAGACAGTTCCATATATTTGAGGGGAACGGGAGGAATAATTGTAGCCTTTGTGTTCAAAAAGTAAAAGGGTCGCTTCCTTTTAGCTCTAGCTTTATTCGCTATTTGAGAACTGGACACACAGATGATTACGATCGATATGAAAAAAATTATAAAAAAAAGAGGAAAACGAATAAAATTCAGCTAGGAATTTTGGCAAAGGAGTTTTAATGTTATTTTGGAATTTTTATTGCAGCTATTATATCGCTAAAAGTAAAGCCACAGTAACATCTCCTTAAAACTCAAGCAATACCATATTGCTTATTTTTCATGAAAAATTGCATAGTGTAAATGCCGTATTGTCTGACAAATTCCTACACTAAACATCACTAATTTTCATACACAATAAATATTTATTCTTATATGTATACATATAATATTACTGAGAATATCCCGAATATTAAGTATATAATAGTAATCAATTTGTTCGAGTAGTATTGCAGAATGTAGATTTTTAGATTTTGGTGAAATTGATAGTAAGTACGAGTAAATAAAAAAAACTGTCAAATAAATATTCTTCTAATACCTTTTGTATAAGGACCTTCAACAGTGATGGAAGCTGATAATATCCGAATGGAATTAGATACTTTTCTGTTGGATACTGAGATTGAATTGGGTTGCCTTAAAAAATATCCATTAATTATACAAATGTTCTTAAAATTCAACATGCCTTTGCCTTCTTCTGCTTTAGTGGAGCGTTTATTTTCCTTAGTGGAATGGTAGATGCTTCTAAAAAAAAGACTCAGCGCACAGTGGGGTTTTCGATGGCAAAAGTCGGAATTAATTTGTGGTGACTTTCTGTATAATTTTAGTTTTTCTTCATCAATATCACTTAAGAAGACCCACTTTTGAAGTTGGGGAGAAATTGGCTGGGTAGCACTTGGGGAAGGGATACTCCCCGTACAAAGTAATTAATAATAATCTAATATCTAGAAAGCTATAATATTTAGAGGCTTTAAACTTGGTAGTAGAAAATTCTGAGACAGGATATATAATTCAGCGAAAAACTGGCGGGATAGTTCCGGCGGAAAAAATAATTAAAACTAATCTGCTATCTAGATAACTATAATATTAAGAGGCTTCAGATTTACTATGAGTTAATTTGAAGATGGTATACGAAGTTAGGTGAAAAACTGACGGAGAAGCTCCATGGGAAGGGCTACTCCCCATGCAACATATATAATAATTAGTGCAAAAAAAGTGCAAATAGTAGTGCGTGTCGCGTGTGCCAACAAGGATGAAAGAATGGTTTTCCTCAAAGCAATGGTCTTCTTGTTTTTTGCTTCGTTCACTACCATCTTCAAAACCAAGCTCCTTTCTACCTATTCTATTGATTTTTTATATGTAGGTGCAACAATATATTTCAATTTTATTTAAAAATGTGCAAAGAAGAGCAGACAAATTTTTTGTGGATATTTCAAAAGCGTTTATGTTTTAGAAAAAAATGTTTTTTTCTTAATTTAGCTTAATTCACAACTGTTTATCTTACATGTGAAAATTAAATAAAAATAAGAAAACAAATTACACTTGAAAAAAAATAATAAATCAATTTTACTAACCTAAGGTTGAAGATTCCATTAAAATATTTTTAATTATCACTTAAGATAATAATCAAAACCAATTTTAAGACACCAAATTTGAAATTTATATTTATATTACAGAAAACGGCAAATAACTCAAACTCTAAAATTGTATAGTGACATAACGGTAGTTGCCAAAATAGAATTTTTTTGGTAAGTGATGTGGAATGTTGTGCACAAAAAAATTATTCGGTTCTCTTAAATTTAATTTTGCAATAAATTCCCATTTTTGGTATCAAAACCCAACGCGCAGCGATAGCAGTTTTAAAATGCCTGTTTCGCTTTGAGCAAATAACTTGTAAAATGTTTTTTTTTAATAACAAAAGTTTTGTTAAATTAAAGATAAAATTTAATTTTCTAATGTCTAATGAAGTATAACAGCATGAGAGGTTAGCATAAGTGACAAAACTAAGCAGGGTCTCTGCAAGGTTCTTCACACATTTGACACCAAAAATAATCTCAACATGAAGACATGGGTCACGGCAACAATCTACTATGATTTTAAGTGGCAGGCTGTACGGCAAAACACATTGGAAGCCTTATCAATTTCTTCACTCTTGCCAAACTGATTTTAAGCGTACGGCTCTTAGTCTTCAATTTTGAATTAGTGCACAAAAATAATAATAACTCAAAGTGAGCTTCGAATTTAGTGCAAAATTTTTCCGTTGCACTAAAATTATTGGAGAAAAAAAGTTGCAATATATTGATGATTGCTTTTTTTTAATCAAATAATGAAATTTTTAAATCAGTATCACTATATTGATTCAGGCTGCAAATTTTCAAATCATCATTAGACATCAACAAAATTAATGCTATAATTTTGCATTATCACTACGAGTTAGTGAAGATTGCCCCAACTACGTTACGTGGATTATGAAAAAAAACTGCTCCCAATGGCAAAAAGTAATACAAAAATTAATCTAAAAATTAAAGGGTGCCCACATAGGTATCGTAGATTTAACTATGCGGGCCGCTTTGAACCGTCATAGACAAACGCTTGTAAATTGGACAAAACATCGGTTGCTTTGACCGTTATAGTAACATAATAAATTAAAGGGTGGCCCTATAGTTCATTTAATTTAATGTAAAAGACCATACTTTTTTATTTAAGAAAGGCACTTCAAATTTACAAAGAATCTGCATTGCTAACTCCGCTATAACAACAAGTATAAAATTTAGATTTCAAAATTAAAGGCTGTCCCAATAGTATATGTAATTTAATGTATGTTGGCAGATGACATCTCTTCTGAAGTCGGGTTTTTGCACGTACATCTGTTGCAAGGTCCTGCCTAAAAAATAAGAAGAAAGTCTGAATAGATGTGTAAGAGTTATGTTGGGTGGTGAAAAAGAAATCTTTTTACAAAATGTGCTCTTGTTTGGATTTTTTAAATACTCTATCTTTTACCAACATGTCTCAAAAATCAGAAATTGTTAATAACAGCAGACGACAGCAGAAATGGGTTAACGTAAACTAAATTGTTGCGCATAATTCCTATTTAAAAAAACACAAAACATTCTAATTTATGAAATATCAAATTGCTTTCTGCATTAAACAAACAAGCACAAAAAAGAAAATTCTGGCTTATTATTACTCAGCATCTTAGGAAATCCTTAATTTATAGTTATTATTTAATAGGTATATTCTTATCGTGCTTTCGAACTACAAGGCAAGATAGTAATTTATTGGGAAATTTTTGTAAACTACAAATTAAACAGCAGGCATAAAAAAATTCAATACTTATTATTTACTTCGTTGAGTTGTGATAAATTGTTTAATTGAAATATTATTGTAATTCCAATATTATTAGTAATGCAATATAGGCGAACAAGATAGGAGACAGACTGACTGAACTACTTTCAAAAAAAAAATGTAAATAAAAATACCACAAATATATCGTTGACCCCTTTAAATGCTACCATTTCTTAAACACTTTTGTGTTTTGGTTGCTTTGTTCTAATATTTTACCAATTTAATTGTTACTACTGTTTTTTATTTTATTTATTTATTTTTTTCGGTTTTTGTTGTATAGAATTTAAATATTTTCTGTGAGTAATAGGAACTTGGGAAAACCACACAAATACGAGTTCTGATAGGTAGAAACTTTAAATTATGATAGATCAGCAGCGACAGGGTAACTTAGGTACACGTTCTTGTAAACGTAAAGTTCGATGCATTTTTTGTTATATAAATGTACGTTATTTTCAATATTAAATTGCACCACCATACATGTTGCATAAAAATAAAGAATTCAATTAAATAGACCTTATAAAGGCGAAAAAACATTGGGCTTGCCATGCGAGTACAAAAGTATTTCAGTATAAAAACAGACAATGACATGGAAAATAAATTACGAGTAATTGGATTTATGAGTTAATAGGATTCAAATATATACGTATATCAACTATTATTATTTATTAAAAGAATATTTAGTAAAACAGCCAGGGAATAAAAAAATAAAATTTATTAAATTAAATTATTTCAAATTCAATTTCTCAATAGTAAAATATAGGTAGAGAAATATTGAAGTATATGGTACATTTGAATACTGAATAAATCGAAAAAGAACAGAAAACTACGGTGGCATATCATAGTGTCCAAGACATAATGTCAATGGACAATATATCGCACTCAAAGGTGACATAGTGTCCATGGACGTCATGCAGTGTTGCCAAAACGGCGGTTTTCCCGCTAGAACTTGTGGTTTTTTGCTATTAAAAGGGGGAAAAACCGCTAAGGTGTTTTTTCAGCTGGGAAAATTTTAATTGGCTGGTTTTTAGCGTTTTTTAAGCTACAATAAGTTTTGTTTCTTACAAAGTAAGCTCAACATGTATTTGTAACCTTTTATATAAATATATAGCTAATCCGTCTCTGCCTTGCTTTTTTTTAACTGTTAAAACAATGAAAGGTAAATAACGAAATATGTTTAAATTGGGCCAATAAAAACTTTTTTAAAACAATAAACGCTATAAAATGGAATAATCTAATGGATACTATATATTTTTGGTACGAAGTTATTGAGTATCAAAATTCAGCTGGAAATAAAATTTTCAAAGAGCTAACTGAGTTTGTCTTGCGATTATTATGCATGCCATGGTCTAATGCGGAATGCAACCAGTTTTTAGTCAATTTAATATATCTTAATCAAAGTTCGATTGCAAACAAATATGTTTGATGCTATTTAACCTTTAAGTATGTCAATTCCTCAATGTTTTCTATTTGTCTCTTTATAATTACTTTGTTGCTCTCTGTTGGTCTCTAAACTTAATCGGAACCGGTAATAAATTAATTGGATTGGTTCCGCAAATATTTATTCCAGTTCTCAAAACGAAACTAATATTTATAGATAATAAAAATCTTAACTAGAAATGAACAATTGTTGCCATATTCATAAAAAATAATACAAGTTTATTTTATGAATACGGCAGTTATTATTTAAAAACTGTATTAAACATGTAAATTTAGGTTAGTAAAGTAACTGCGATCAAAAAAACGAATATTGGGGTGACAGAGAATTAAAAATTAAACAAATTGTACTGCACATATATTATTTTACATAAAAATGTCATCGGCTCTTAGTAGGTTAAAGATCTCTTCAAAAACTATAAACTGATACCCATATTGATATTTCACAAAATGTCAAAATTTCTGAGACCCATAACTCGAAAAATATGGGTGAGCGCCAATTTTTTTCATTTGATGTTTGTGGCAACACTGACTGTGAAGTGTCATTATATATAGATATACATTTGAAAAAAGATAGGAAAAAGGAATTTTGAAATAAAAGTTTAAGTTTTTGTTTAACAAAAATCATATTGTTTTATTATAATTAACCACAGGTTATTACAATGTTTTTTTCTTACTTTTTAATTCTCTATCATCCCATATATTTAATTTTTTGATTGGAGTTACTTTATTGCTCCAAATGACATGAAAAAAATAGAGGTAGGCGCGGTGTTTTGCCTGCTGCTTTGAAGGACATGGACCGATCATGTTGATTTCCAATAGCATCTCTTTCGACACTGTACCTAATTTATTGACATATTTATTTTTTTGTGAAACCAAGTTTGCCTCGGTGAAGGGTATAAAAATAAATTGTTCAAGAAATTTTTTAGCGGTTTATGTCAGCGTTTTTTTTCCGACTAGTTAGCGGTTTCTAGCGGTTTTTTAATAATAATTGGTTCAATAGTTGTGGCAACACTGACGTTATGTCGCTTGAAAAACGACATAATGTCCATCAATATTGTGTTGGTTTTAAAACACAACAATGGCTTCTCTTGTCAAAGATTTCCTGCATAGCCGGCCTTCGGCCGGGAGCAACAATTTTCTCATCTATTATTTAACGAAAATCGGCTTCGCTTACCAAAAATTTTCTGCATAGCCGGCCCTCGGCCCTGCGCAGGGACTTTTTCCCCCATGGTATCGCCAACACCGGCTTCGCTTACTAAAGGTTTTCTGCATAGGCGCCCTTCAGCCGGGCTCAAGGATTTTCTCCTCTATGGACTAAATAACACCGGCTTCGCTTAACAAAGATTTTCTTCAAACCAGTTTACGTTACATCTTTCTTACATATATACAATAAAATAAACCTATAATATCCACGGACGTTATGACGTTGATGGAAATTATGTCGCAGCGTAGTGTGGCATGCCACCAAAACTACCAGCAGTAGTATTATTTGTTAGTAAAATTTATTTTAAAACAACAATTTTGAATAGAGACACATTTTACCATTTTCGTTTGTAATAAAATTACCGCCAGTATCCAAAAAGCAAAATCCAATCTGCCACCTTTGGTGAAAAGTATCCATCTTTAGTTGTTTCTTATTGCAAAATTTTTAAAGATTCTGCTGTTAATTATTACTGTTGTGGGCAGAAAATAGTGTTATGTCATCACATTTTTAAAACTTAATTAAAAGAAAACTCCACACAATACTATCTTTAAAGCAATTTTATATATAAACTCTGTTCCAGAAAATATTTTCGTAGAATTTTTATAGTTATTTAAGTATGTCTGTATAAACATAAAATTATACATATTATATTTTAATCGCATGAAAAAAAATCCAGTTTGGCTAATTTTTACATCGTTTTTTCTTTTCTATGTAAAACTTAATTCTCATTGTTTTGGTTGCACTAGTGTTAAAAAAAAGCTGATTTGGTGATTTGTAGTTCCTGTGTTTTGTAACCGTAATACCATAGAAGTAAACCTTTCTTTTCCTTTTGCTTCAGTAATTTTTCATCAGTTTTATACTTGCGGGTGTAACACTACAATATTACAATTTTACTTGAAAGAATCAAATGTTTATTACATAAAAGTATTTTATAGAAGTTTTCCTAACGATATGTTGTCCAACTACGATATGTATAGGCTAGCCTATGCTGATGTCAAAAACGTAACGAAGGCCTGTCAAATGCTTAATCCTTCATAATAGTGTCTAGTAAAAAAGATTTACAATTACCTTAAACGGAACTAAGAGTACAAATGGTAAAATAATAAAATAATAATAATATTTATTAAAAATCTTAGACATATTTTAATACTAAAAATGATTGTCTCCGATTCCTTACATAAAACCTCTCTTAAAAATTGCATTAATTATGAATCTTTTTTAATTTGAAACTATGATTCATATTTGAGTTTGAAAGATAATGTTCACTCATTACATTTGTTTTTTTATTGATTATTTAATAGTGTGTGTTTCTTGTGTGAAATTGATGTTATAAAAGTTTTGAAGTTTACAACAATGCGTAAAATGAAGAACAATACGTTCGTCTATCATGAAAATCACGATTAAACTTAAGATGACGATTTTATATTGGACCAGTGAACACTGTAATAAACCACAAATTTAGCTGAAAAAAAACTAATAAAGAAAACTAGCTGAAAAATGGTTATAAAGTGGAAGACCCAGTGATAGCATGTGTTGCTTGTAGACATGTCAACACAACAAGAAGGTTAAACGAATGATGGTAATACTGCTAGACGCTTCTTTAGAGCATCAAAAAAGAGTTCAGATGTCTCTGGTGTCAATAAACAATTAATTGAACGGCTTCATATTAGTTTGAAAACCTTATGCAAGGAACACAACTGGGACGTACGACGAATTTCGTCCAACACAACGAATACTTCGTCAAAAATTCGTTGTGTAAATACGTTTTATTACACAATAACGACGAAGACACAGCTGTTATAAGATTTGAAGTTGTTTACTTTTTGTAAGCTGCTAAGGTGACCATAAAAAAATAATATTTAAAAAGATAAACATTAGCAAAAACACAATTAAAAACTATTTTTATATTTAACTTACAGCCTGTACGCTTATTTAAAATGCTGCAAAATAAAAACACATGACTTGTTTTAAGTAAAACAACTTTATTTACTAAAATACCTTATCGTTCACCGGCGTAAGAAATAGAAATTACTCTATTGCATAGTTCGCTGGGAATAAAGAATTTCGTCCTACGTCATGATTGTGTGCAATTTCATATACACAAATGTATTTTTTATTTTTGACGACGAATATTCGCGACCAAAAATTTGTCGTTCGTACCAGTTGTGTTCCTAGCATTAGGTAGTGGTTACCCTATTGATGAAGATGCTTTTGAATGTTTAACTGTTGACAAACGGAATTTATACCTTAACGAATAAACATGATACATTACGCCACTTAGCGTACAAAAAATCCTTTTCCGTGGAAAAGACATAATGAGGTCTTGCATTATTTCTATAGGGCAGCTATAGAGGAGGAAAATACGAGAATTATCTGCCAGAAAAATATCGAAAATAGACACAAATACAGATCTTTACAGTCCACTTTTTATTCCTTAAGATCATTTTGTCGCAAGTTGGCATCAGACTCTTTTTCGAGTTCGTGACTTGATAACAAAAGAAGTTCTTATATTATTATCTGTTGATACTTTTGAGGAGAAAAGATCTTTTAGCGATACACATAAACATGAATAATAATAAAATTTATTAAAAATATTAAATATATGTTAATCCTAAAAAATATTTTATTTGATTCCTTACGTGAAACCTTTGTTTTTTTTTATTAAACATGAATTTCATTATATTCAATATATATAGCAGTATATATAACCACAAATAATCTCAGATAATGTATTTTAATGCAAACGTGAAAATTTGCACTGTATTTGAAATTAATAATTTTCTTATTATTATTTACTTTAAACAAGAGAAATCATAACAGCATTTAAAGTAAATAAAACAATATTATTATAAAATATATTTATAAGCATATTATATAAAAAAACAAAATTCCGCGACAGCAAATCAAATGTATTCCACTCTACAAAAACATTTATTTGTGGACTTCAGTTCTGTTTTAAATAAACTGCTACCAAACTAAACAAATTCCAACTTACTTTATTTTTATTTTGACAGAAACTGTAACAGTTCAGTAAAATCAATTACATTAGATTTCTTAAACTGCATCACTCGGCTTTTTTAGTTTGGTTTTTTTTTAAGAAAATATCTTAAATAATCTTTCACCAGTACAGAGTCGTCAAAGATGTCAAATTGTTATTTTATTTCTTGGCAGTAACACCGAAAAAAATCGTTAACCTTTTTGTCATTTTGTTTTGAATGCATTGATTTATGACTGAAACCATTGTTGGTGGTCTTATATTGTAATTTTTATTTAGTAGGCAGCGGTGGAAGTGGTAGTAGTTCAAATTATAATGGCAAAGATCGTGATTTTGTAACTAGGCAGCTTGGGAATCATGTTTTTTACAATCTGTTCAAGTTTATTAAATCATTTTATGCATGTATTCTTAAATTAAGGTTGTACGTTGTAAATCATATTTGCATTTTTATTTAAATAAAGTTATGACTTTTTTTTCTGGCTTGGTGTTTGTTGTGGTATTCAAACAAAGTTCTTAAAAAAAGCATTAGTTTATCACAGCAAACAAAAAATATCAGTATTATTAATATTATTCTTCTCTTGCCCGGGTCGCAGTTAGTCTATAAATTATTCTTGATAGAAAAAGGAGATTAAACATGTGTTGAGGAACCATTCATCTTAACGCAACTCTGACGTTTCTTTAATACTTATAAATGCATTCTTTCAACTACATACTTTTTTATACATCTCTTGTAATTTCATGTTATATTACTTTTCTTATTATCTGAAAGACGGTCATACACACAACATCATACAGTCCACACATACGTATAACTTTTAATTGTGAAGAGAACAAGTAAAACTAATAAAGAACAATATTAAATCTAATTAAATACAAGTTCTCTTATTCGGTTTTCCAACATAAAAGAATTGGACCTTCTCGCCAAATCTTGAACAAGTGACAATCGGGTGTGTAGTGAAAGTGCAAGTGAATTGGGTAAATCAGAAGCTCCTCTGGACGATTGGTAGCTCCTTTGGACATGATTTACATACATAAAAAAGTGCATGTACATGCGTACAAAAATTCTGCCGGTAACAGATAGTGTCAATGCGGGTTTGTTAAACTGTTTCTTAAACATTTAATATAAAGCTAATTTCGTTACGGGAAAAATATGTACTATTGTTAAACAAAATAAACAAAAAATAAAATAATTTGCGAAATTTTGTATAGCAAAAAACTAATTTGGAAAAACAGTTAGGAATTTAAAGCAACAAAACAAATCGTGTATCAGTTATATTGTAATGCAAAAACAAACGCTTTGATGCAAAAAATTAATAGTGAAAAAGTAACAAAAAAGAAACAAAAATATTTGGTTGTGCTTAACGACAAAGACGTACAAGACAACTTAATTATCATGTTTGTTTATAACATATGAAAGTTATTATGAAAGCTGCGTATTCTGTTAATGTTAATAAAGAAACTAAATTGAATTGGCCGCGCATGTGTAAATGTCAACTTTACATTATTAAAAGCTTTGTACATCAGAACACAGTGTTAAATGCAAATGTTATTTACATAAGTATATACTAGAAAGTGTTATAGAATATACAAAAGTAATTTGAAGTGCATAAGCGTTTATAACTAACATTACATATAATAAACGAATTTATTTCGGTTGTATACTACTGCGTATAAAGGCAAAAACAAACATTAATTTGAACGGGTACTAATAAATGGACAATTTGTTCGGTACAAAACACACACATAACTACGGGCGAAAACCACAAGCGACAAATAAATAATTTATTTAATCAATTGTCACCATTACATAAATTTGCTGATTATTACTGTAAGTACAAATTTTAATTTAAATTTAAATTAACATGTCGTTGTCGATGAAAACAATCCAATCGAAGCGTCGAATGGAAAAGGGTGCAATTACTCGCACATACACATTTGCTCAAGAACCTCCACGAGAAATATTTGCGGAGCAAATTGAATCACGTCTTAGCCGCTTAGAAGCTGCATGGAAGGAATTAACACACCTTACAGGGGAATTATATGAATTTGCAGAAGAAAAGGATTTTGTTGATCCTGAGCAGGAAATTTTAGACTACGAAGAAAAGTATCTTTTCAGTCAAGCTGTACTTAAGCGAATGCTAAAATCTTTCATACCTCACGAATCAACTTCCGAACCACCAGTTGAAATGTTTTCTCGCTTATCAGAACAACATTCTACGTTGTTACAAAGACTTGACTCTTCGTCGACTTTTCGTAACACAAATGAAGACTTACCAAAAATTAGAATAGAGCCCTTTACTGGAAAATACAAAGACTGGCCAGCGTTTAAAGATTTATTTGTTAGTGCGATAGATTCAAAAGCAAACATTTCAAATATTCAAAAATTTCAGTATCTAAAGTCCCTTCTGAAAGACGATGCGGCGAATCTTATTAAGCATATGCAAGTTTCTGAATTATCGTATACATCGGCTTGGACTCGACTCAAAGAACGCTTTGATCGACCACGGCATATTGTCAGCTCATATATTGAAACGTTTATGGACCTTCCCTCCATGAAGGAGGAAAATGCTGTTCTCTTACGTAAGATTTCCGACACATCAAATGAAGTTGTCAGAGGTTTAGAGGCCATAGGCTATAACGAACGTGATCATTGGTTAATATACATACTACAGGGTAAGCTTGATGGTGACTCTCGGCGAAAATGGATTGAGAAGTCTAGGGATGATCCTAAGCCCACAATCAACAAATTTCTTACATTTTTGGATCAGAGCTGCGAAGAACTGGAACTCGGAAAGAGTACTTTCTCTAAATCAACTGCATTCAAACGAAATACATCTGCATTTTCAGTTTCAACCAGAACACAAACTTGTGGTGACTGTGGTTCGGCAGATCATTATACCCACAAATGTCCACATTTTTTGTCATTATCAATCGATCAACGTAGGTCGTTAGTCAAAAGGAAATTTCTTTGTTTTAATTGTCTCCATAGCGGTCACACAGGTAATAGTTGTAAATCTCAGCATAAGTGCCGCTGTTGCCAGCGGAATCATCACACACTATTGCACTATTCTTTAGGTGCTCCGGGACAGCAGGCACATTCTGCTGTTTCGTCAAGAGTCTCTGCTCATCAGGGAGCTACGTTAGAACCTCAGTGTTCTCAGCCGGTGTCGTTGAATACGGTGGTATCTCAACCGGGCACTGCATCGTTTCAGGGCAAGAATCTTACTCACATTCTCCCTACAGCTTTAGCATATGTTCGCGATTGCAATGGTAAATTCATAACCTGCCGTCTTTTGTTTGATACTGCTTCGGAATTGTCATATATCACGGAAGCTTGCATAAAACGTTTAGGTTTACCTCGCAATTATTCTAAAATTTCACTTTCTGGAATCTCATCAATAAAAGCGGAGTCAACACATGGGCATAGTTTTTTACATATAAAATCTAAACATTCACAAAACATCATAAATGCTAAAGTTCATATTTTGGGAAGTATTACATCTTCACTCCCACGGAGTACAATAACACATTTCGACCGTAGGAGATTAGACGCAGTACGTCTTGCAGACCCTTTCTTTTACTGTTCAAATCCTATTGACATTTTACTAGGAGCAGACTATGTATGGGATGCTATAACACAAGAGAAATTGCTAAATGAAAAGGGTAACACAATTGCCATTTCTACTACTTTCGGATGGGTGGTCACAGCAGTAATGACGTCGGTTCAACAGCAGGCATCATCAGCTTCATTTCTTACACTAGGGGACGTCGACAAGTCAATTCAACGTTTTTGGGAAATTGAGGAAGTGAACCGGGAGGAAAAACAGGATGATGAATTCTTACTGGTTGAGCAACATTTTCTAAATACGCATAGCAGACACACAGACGGAAAATACATTGTAGAACTTCCATTTAGGGAACCAAATATTTCATTTTCAAATACATATCAAGGGGCACGCACAAGATTTCATTCTACGGAACGTAGACTTTCTAAAGACCCCATACTCAAAGAATCTTATGTCGAGTTTATGAGAACATACCATCGTTTGGGACACATGCGTGAACTTGCAGCAGAAGAAATAGATGCGGCGGATGGTCGCGTGTTTTACCTGCCACATCATCCCATCATTGGTCCTAAACTGCGGGTAGTTTTTGACGGATCATTTCAAGATACTGAAAGTAATTCTTTAAATGACAAATTATATACTGGTCCACCAATTCAACGAAATTTATTTGCTGTCTGTTTTCGGTTTCGGCTACATAAGGTTGTTTTTTCGGCGGATATCATAAAAATGTTTCGCCAAATTTGGGTGGCCCAGAATCATAGAAATTTTCAACGCATTTTATGGAGAGAAAATTCCCAGGACGAACTCAAACACTTTCAGCTGTGTACCGTCACATACGGAACAGCTTCAGCACCATATCTTTCTGTAAGGGTATTAAAACAGTTAGCCACAGACTACAAGGATACTCATCCTAACGCATCGAAAATTCTTCTAGAAGATTTCTACGTCGACGACGTGTTAACGGGTGCGTCATCACCAGAAGAACTTTTATTTAAGCGTAGGGAACTTATTGATCTGCTTTCGCAAGCCGGGCTTGAATTGAGTAAATGGCTGTCAAACTGTGAGGAGATAGCGCCACCTGACGAATCTAACGTTAATTTTTTAAGCAAACATGACGACAATACAAAAAAGGTATTAGGTATTTATTGGAGTGCAAGAGAGGATAATATTCGATATAGGATCAATTTAGAAAACGTAACCAATGCAACAAAAAGGAAAGTCATATCGGACGTTGCTCGGGTTTTCGATCCGCTCGGATTAGTATCTCCTGTCATTATAAAATTTAAAATATTATTCCAAGAATTGTGGTTGCTAAATCTAAAGTGGGATGAACCACTACCTCCTGCCATAGCAAACCTTTGGATGGACTACAGAAGTGACCTACAAAATTTAACAAAACTTAAGTTGCCGCGATACGTGCCAAATTCTACCTCGAGCATCCAACTACACGGATTCAGTGACGCTTCTATAAAAGCTTATGCTGCTGTTTTGTATTGTAAAACAGAGGACACAGAAGGGAATATTGCCGTCACTCTAATCGCATCAAAGACTCGCGTAGCACCTTTAAAGCAAATCTCACTCCCTAGGTTGGAGCTGTGTGGAGCCCTACTTCTTACCAGTTTAATGAAATCGATTATTTCATCATTGCCTCATCCACAAATTGAAGTCAACGCATGGTGCGACTCTACAGTCGTATTATCCTGGTTATCAATGCAACCAACAAAGCTAAAAACGTTTGTAGGAAACCGTACTGCAGAGATTTTAGAGACTCTGCCTCGAAATGTTTGGAAACACGTCAGCACTAAAGATAATCCCGCCGACTGCGCTTCTCGGGGCCTAATGGTCGATCAGCTGCTAAAGCTAGATCTGTGGTGGACAGGTCCACGTTTTTTGAAAACCAAGCAACAAGTTGCATCGTTTGGATGCACAGAATCCGCGTTCGACAATGTCGAGGTACGAACGGAAATGAAAGGTGTTGCAAAGGTAATTTCCTCAACGAATTTAATCACAACTGCTCTACGTGGACGTGATAGCATGCATCCTCTAGAGCCTGCGCTTCAAAACGTTTCTCATTGGTATAAACTTATACGTGTCGCAGCATACGTACAACGTTTCATCAACTTAATTGTATACAAGGCCAGGATTCCTGCTGAGTATCTAACTTACGATGAAATTAAGGAGGGAAAAAATATTTGTCTCCGAATGGCGCAAGATTCATTCTTGGCGGAAAAAACACGCTTACAACGAGATGGAAAGATAGAAGGTAACTCAAAATTAATCAAACTGTCTCCATTTCTTGATGAAAATGGAATTCTACGCGTCGGCGGACGGATTTCTAATTCCGAACTTTCAACAGAAATACAACACCCTATTATTCTTCCGCGGGAACACAAAATTACGAGACTTATCCTTAATGAAGAGCACATAAAAAACTTGCATCCTGGCGTATCCTCATTGTTTGTAATTGTTCGACAGCATTATTGGATTCTTGGAGCTAGGAATTTGATACGTGAACTCACTCACAAATGTTTGAAATGCTTTCGGCAAGCGCAACACGCTACGCAGCAACAAATGGCGGATTTACCCAGGGTTCGTGTTAGACAGGCCTTTCCATTTCAGAACACCGGATGTGACTACGCAGGGCCATTTACGTTAAAGAATCACCGCGGACGAGGCTCAAAGACTTTCAAGGGCTACATATGTCTCTTCGTGTGCATGGTGACATCGGCCATCCATCTTGAGTTGGCAACAGATTTAACAACCGAATGTTTTCTGGCAGCTCTACGCCGGTTCATGGCACGTCGTGGTAAATGTTCTACAATCTATAGCGACAATGGCAAAACCTTTATCGGCGCAAAACGAAAATTGAATGAAATGTACCAACAGCTACAGGCCGAGGAACACAATAAAACCGTACATGAAGTTTTAGCCAAAGAAGGAATAAAATGGATCTTCATTCCGCCTTATGCCCCACACTGGGGTGGTATATGGGAATCTGGCGTGCGTTCGGTTAAGCTACACATGCGACGTGTGATTGGCTCAACAGTACTTACTTTTGAACAGATGCATACACTTCTCGCGCAGATAGAAGCAGTCATCAACTCTAGACCACTTGGATACGCTGCGGATACCGAAGCTAGTTATCTGTCTCCTGCACATTTGCTAATAGGCAGGCCAACTACAACCGTTCCTGACAGACATGTAATCGAACTCAACCCCAGGCGTCTGGATTATTGGCAACACGTACAATGTATGTATCAAGGGTTTTGGCGAAGATGGAGCCGAGAATATTTGACCTCGCTTCAGCAACGCCCCAAATGGACAAGAAGGCAACCTAATATTTTGAATGACAACATTGTTCTCCTTAAAGAAGCTCATACTCCACCCTGTACTTGGATCACTGGTCGCGTGATTGAAACATTTCCTGGCAATGATGGATTAACTAGAGCTGTGCTGCTGAAGACTTCGCGTGGGACGGTAACCAGACCTATAACCAAGATAGTAAAACTTCCTATTTGCTGAAACGATGTTTCAGGGCCGCCCGGGATGTTGAGGAACCATTCATCTTAACGCAACTCTGACGTTTCTTTAATACTTATAAATGCATTCTTTCAACTACATACTTTTTTATACATCTCTTGTAATTTCATGTTATATTACTTTTCTTATTATCTGAAAGACGGTCATACACACAACATCATACAGTCCACACATACGTATAACTTTTAATTGTGAAGAGAACAAGTAAAACTAATAAAGAACAATATTAAATCTAATTAAATACAAGTTCTCTTATTCGGTTTTCCAACAACATGTATATAATAATTTATTTTCTGGTTTATTTCTCATGATAGCTTTTTTCTCAGCGAAAATGAAAATGCAATTAAAAACAACTGAGAGTGCTATATTCGGCTATGCCGAATCTTATGTACCCTTCACCATCTATGTAAATTTAGTTTAGTGAAGTAATTCCAATCAAAAAAGCAAATATTGGGGTGATAGAGAACTAAATAATAAAAAAGAAAATTGGTATTGCACATATATAATTTTACATAAAAATGACATCGGCTCTTAATAGGTTAATCATTTTTATTAAAATTTTAGTATTGCCTTAACCCTCTAGTACCAAAATTTTTCGTCCGCATTTCACAACTTTCTAAATTTAAACGATCGTGTTAGCTACCCAAAATGCCACTATAAGTTAAAAATATGAGTTAAAAATATATAATAATATATAAAAAACAATTTTTTGGACCTCTCCGAATTATACAAAATGCAAAAAAAAAACAACGGTATTTGGAAAGCAAATAAGTGAGCAACGAATTTAGCCCGTCTACAGGCGGTCTTGGGTACTAGAGGGTTAAAGATCTCCTCAAAACCTTTAAAATGATACCCATATTGATATTTAAAAAAAATTTTAAATTTCAGAGCCCCGAACTTGGGAAATATAGGCGACCGCCAATTTTTTCACTTGATGTTTTTTCTTATTTTTTTTAATTCTCTATCGGCCCATATATTTACTTTTTTTTTGGAGTTACTTTATTGTTTCAAATGACATAAAAAATTAGAGGTACACGTGGTGTTTTGCCTGCTGCCTCGAAGGACATGTACCGGTCATGCTGATTTCCAATAGCAACTTTGTCGGCACTATATCTGATCGATTGACATATTTATATTTTTTGTGAAATCATGTTTGTCCGGCAAACTTGATACATAAGAAGTCGGAATATACATATATACTTTATGGGGTCGAAAATGGAAAGAAAGAAGAATGAAGAAATTACACGTGGAATGACAAACTTAATTACACCCTTTTTCACTTTTTGTAGTGAAGGGTATAAAAATGGATGGTTGTTGGTTGGTAAGTGATAAACTCCTATATCGTTCAACGGATCCTGATGAAACTTGGCTTGTATAAGTAATTTTGCATAGAAAAGGTTTTCTGACTATGTATTATTGAAAACATCTTGATTAAGAGACATATTGTAAAATAAAATAAAATACGACGATTAAGTCACATAAAGGTTTATCAAACTGCTATACATGGCTCTTTGTTTCTAAGCTACAAACTCCTAAGTCCAAAAGTCGTCAAAGTCCGTTTTATTTGATTATTTGATCTGCTAGCAACATTGTTTGTTGTTGTTATTTTCTTGTTTTCATTTATTGCTACATTCATTGTTTTGAGTTTTTGCAACTGTTTTAAAAATTTAAGATAAAACCTTGTGATACGATCTTTAAGCCCAAACCAAGCGCCACTAATTCATTTCAATACATTTAATTTAAAAAGCTAAAATTTTAATTCTCAGGTTTACTTCTTTAAAAAATATTAATAAGATGACTATTATAACCACCACAAAAAGTGGAAAAAGGGCATATCTACCGTGATCGGGTTGGAATCAACTTTGCTAAGGCACTAGATGAGCTTAAGAAAATTTAAATAGGCCAATCGATAAGACAAGGTTGCGAAAATCTTTTATTGAAAAATCAAAACAAAAGCAAAAAAGCAAATCACCATAACTGCCTCTTATTTTTCCATTCCACTTCGGACAATGAGAATTAAAAAATAAGCAAAAAACATCAAGCAAGACAATTGGCGGTCGCCCATATTTGCCAAGTTACGGACCTCTAAACTTTTCATAGAAAAGTACGAATGGGCATAATTTTTTTAAATATTAATATGGGTATCACTTTAAAGCTTTTGAAAAGATCCTCAAGGAAATACTAAAATTTTTAATAAAAATGCTTGACACATTAAGAGCCAAAGACATTTTTATATAAAATTATATATGGTGTTTAATTTATTAAGAAAATTTATTATTAGAAGTTTTTTCTTTAGCTACTGCTCATATAGCTCATTAGTTGATTCTAAATTTTGTATAGAAAACCTAAGATTCTGAATTTTAAATAATAAATATTTCTTGAGAATATCATGAAATAATAATATTTGTAGGAATCAAGCATAATTAAAGTAAATTAATTCCGCATAATAAATTTTCTTATTAAAGTATTTGCATGTACGCATTGCTTATTTGCAAAAATTATTTAAAATTTTTATTATTTTTTGTATTTTTATTAAATAAGGATTTGAACTGTGAATATTATAAATGAATCGAAATTATTCGACTAACCAAATTAACATTGATATGAATACTACTCGTATTCTTATTTACAAACTTAGTTGGTTAAATAGATGATGTTTATAAAATACACAACTAAGGTAGATAGATGCGAAGAATGCTGATGAAGGACGTAGCGGTCCAGAAAGTGCAGCATTACATTCTGTTAGCGTTTAATTTTTCTTGTTTTCTTTGGAAAACGTTCGCATGCATTTGTAAAATAATTTTGCTTTCTAAAAAAGATTTTTAGAAATTAAATAAATGAGCTAAAGCCAAAATAATTTCGATTCATGTATTTTTATTTTTTCATTAAATCTTTAAAATACATTTGAAAGGTTTCTGATGGCAGCCCTTATGTAGAAAAATCAAAGAACAAATAGTTATTCTATGATTAATGTGTTTTTGTTGAAAAGATTTTTGAGTTTTTTATTATCTTTATGCTTTATTGATTCAATGAAGTTCTTATTTAATCGATTTGGCTTCAGACTCCTAGGTTTTCGATACAAAATTTAAAAAGAACTGATTAGCTTATGAGCAATAGCGAAAAGGCCATATGGATCTGCTTTCCCCGCAGCAATACTTTTTATTTTAAGTGTTGAATTATAAATATTTCATGAAAATATCAAAAAATATTTATACTTGAAGGAATCAAGTTTTATTAAAGTAAATCAATATAGAACTTATTTCTAATTTGTTTTTCGATTGGAGCTACTGCACTAAACTAGATTTACCTTTATGGTGAAGGGTATATAAGATTCGGCATAGCCAAACATAGCACTATTACTTGTTGTATAACATTTTAAACTTGCTCTTAGTTAATTAAATTAAAAGGATTAAACAATAAAAAAAGTTATTTTTATTTATATAAATATAACTAATTTATTTATTTATCCATCTACAAAACTCCTCCCAAAACTATTATCGGTTTAATTGCTTGACTCTTAGCTGGTGAGTTCTTGTCAGCAATATTTCAAAAGGCGTGTTTATTCATTTATATTTCTTTAACAAAAAATTAATTATTTTTTAATTGTATTTTACTTTATTCGTTATAAACAACAAACTTTTTTTATTTTTATCCAACATTTAAGCTTTTGGATATTCAATAATCTGGGAAAAGTTTGCAATCAATATGTACAAAATTTAGAGTTTGTATTTTCCGATTAAGTGTGAGTATTTTTGGCAACTATTTATAAAATATAAACACCTGTTGTTTAATTAATTGCCTTAATGTTAAAATTTATAGTTTTTATAATAAGAAAATTAATTATTTTTTCAGTATTCAGTATTTTTCAGTGTGCTGTAATTGGCTGTGCCGAACACCGAATACCCTTTAGAAAGGTCTATTTAAATATTAGCAATAACCCAAATTATCAAAAATATTTTTGCAAGTATATCTTAATTTTCAGTTATATTTTTATCCGAATTAAAATTGCATTTAAGTTACTATTCTTAGTTACGCTTAAGTTTGTTATTTCAGGGATCGACGCATTCTTCGTAGCTGTGTATCTATCCGTATTTATATTTATATTTTTAATAGAATATGTAAACTAATTTACAATGAATTGTTTAGCTAAAACCACTTTATATTGAAATATATCACATTTTTATTTTCTATAAACTTTGTTATTAAACAAATGTGTTGCAGAGTACCTCTCATGCGCTCTCAATTTGAATAAAAATATGAGTAAAATTTCAGAATAGAATTGAAAAGCACAAAACTTTGCGATGCGATATAAGACCGTGAATTTAGATGAAGTATTTTTTCAAAACTATAAACCTCTGCTTGTCTTTTCTTATGTCAATGCTTAAAAGATGTCTGAGTCAAAGCGAAGCTAGAAGAGAGCCAAAGCGACAAAGCAGGTTGTGAAAGGATTTATAGCATGTTTCTCCAAAGTCCTCACGAGCGAAATTAATTTTATATATATTATAAATAATTTTGCATTTGTTCAACGTATTAAATACATTAACTATTAAATAATTACCTCAAAGTTATTCACCCCTACCATGAATATATTTTCACTCGAAATTTTTTCCCCTTTCCCTAAATTGCAATCGTGAATAATTCACGCGAACAATTTTTCACGTAAACAAAAATTCCCCTTATCAGGATTGATTTTTTCCCTCGAAATTTTTCACTTTTCCCTTAGATTTGTTCACTTAAATTTTGCTGGGGAACTGCATACATTATGCCAGTTTTTATATGTTTTTATTAGAATATTTACATCAATAACACATTTTCTTAATTCGATATCAGTTACTGTAGTGTAGACTGACATTATACTCGTTAAGATGCAAAACAAAGAGATCTATTTATTGTAAATTTATGAAGATATTTTTTTAAAAATATATTTAAATAAAAGAAAAAAAAAATGGAGATAGAAAAAATCAGATACGAGGGCTGCTCTATATATTTCTGGCCTAATAGTGATAATGCGAATATTTATAATCAAAAATGGTTTTATTGCTTTTCAAAGTATTCTCCAGCATGATTTATACACTTTTGCATGCGCTCAAACCAGTTGTCGAAGCACTTTTTCCACTCCGATTGAGACACCTCTAAAACATGGTTTTTGAACACTTCAACAACTTCCTCTGGCCACGAAAATCGTTGACCACGCATTTTTTTCTTGATGTGCGGAAACAAGAAGAAGTCATTAGGTACCAAGTCAGGGCTGTACGGCGGATGACCCATTAATTCGACGTTTTGGCCAGTCAAAAACGCTCTGGTTTGAGCCGATGTGTGAGAGCTCGCATTGTCATGGTGAACAATGATTCGTCTTCTCTTGTTGGTTTTTCGAATTTCTCCGATGACTTCAGGCAAACAAATTGTAGTGTACCATTTAGAAGTGACCGTCCTACGTTGCTCAAGCGGAACAGTCGCTACATGACCAGTTTTGCCGATTCGTTACCTGTGACGATCTTATAAAAGTCTTTTGAAGCACCGCAATCGTATTTTTGCAACATTTCTTTGCACTAATCGACACGAGCCTTTTTTTGAGCGACTTTCAAATTTTTCGGGATCCAACGAGAACAAACCTTTTTTACGGCCAGGTGTTCATGCAGTATCGAATTTATGCTGGTGGAAGAAATGTCCAAGGATGTCTCTATCTCTCGGTATGTCGCATGTCGATCTTGCATTATGAGTTCACGCACGGCATCAATGTTCTCTGGCACAGCAGCAGTTTTTGGACGACCTTCACCGAATTCGTCTTTGAGCGAGCTTCGGCCACGATTTAATTCATTATACCAATTTTTTACAGTGCTATAGGATGGTGCTTCGTCGTCATACAAAGATCTAAGTTCATCAATGCACTCTTGTCGTGATAATCCACGTCGAAAGTTGTGAAAAATTATGGCACGAAAATGTTCACGAGTTAATTCCATTTTTTTCTATATTAATTTTTTCAAGTTACTGTAAACAACACAAATAATGGTCGTACGTCAAAACGTTTTGGGTACGATTATGCTTAAAAATTACAAACTTTCCAATGGAAATGTCAGATTGCACTTGGCAGTACTCAGTGTTGCCAGGCCAGAAATATATATAGCAGCCCTCGTATAAAAATTTATTTTATTAAAATGGGTCGGTAGCAATGTCTAGGGTAGGTTAGGCAGGCAACCGCGTTGCCACAGCCCACTTGCGTCCATTGATTGGTCCTGTTGTGTCTAGGGTAACTACAACGTTCTTGAAATAAAATTATTCTCTGTTGTAGTATCTCCTCCTCTTGCAACAACACAATAGCGCCAATCATTAACAAATCTAAATTTTTTATAACTTTAAAAAACTTGGAATATTTTTTCCCCTATTTATATTTTCTTCTTTCTAATTTGTATTCAGTACGAATTGATAGCGGGAACAAATGTTCCCATGAAATTCACTAAAGGAATTTTTCTTCATGGGGAATAAAAATTTCATGGGAACAAAAATTTCACATTTTGTTCACGAGAGGGGTGATTATTAATTTTTCGCAAGGCTGTACGAGGTTTGTATTAAAATTTGTCCAGTTTTCTTCAAGCTTGCTCTGTATTTTTTCTAAAATATAATCAAAAGTGGCTATTGACATCCTCGAGTAGTTGAAAAATTTGTCTGGATCTTTTATTAGTTTTTGGTACAAATTATGAAATTCGCCTCTTTCCTTGCGACTTTTACCTATATCGTGGATTCCTCTCTTTTTACTAAAAAACAAATCATATGTATAATTTGAATAAAAAATTCTTCATCTGAACCCATTTTTAACAAAAAAAAAGTATTTTTGAAACACAACAAGTCGCTTTGTTTAATATATTATCCACTCTGACATCCTGTAGTATAAGTATAGCATGGATATTATAGCTTCTAGCATCGCTTCGCTTATAGCACGCACTCTGACATCAGCCTTAGATATTAACCGTGTCTTTTTAGAGGTCCAATTTTGCTTAAGATTCTAAGATAATATACTTTTAATCTCAGAACGAAAGAACCCGCCGGTGGGGTGTCATAAAACCATATGGCGTCATGTCCCATTCCAATGAGACATAAGGGCATACATAGGCCATTGCGTCCCAATATAATAGCACTTAACGCCATAAAAAGACTTATTTTTGACAAAGATCGCATGTCACCCTATTTCATGTATGCAGGAAAACTATAGTAAGCAAAGCCGGTGTTGGCTATAAGTCCCATTCCAATTGATATGAGACTTAAGGCCATATCAAAATTATGGCTTTATGCCCGCTTGAATTGAGGCATAAAGCCATTATAGACTCAAACAATGCCTTATTTTTTTAAAAGAGAACTTAAAAAATACCAACAAAATGGTTTTAAGAATTTACGGGGGCTTTACGAAAACAATAATCTTTAAGTACAAGATGTTAACCAAACCCATAATATAATCAAACGAAAGTTGTTAAGAGCAATAAATGAAATCGCCAAAAAAAAACTGTATTGTTGTTAATGTTATTGTATTTAATTCTTATATTTGACTAATGTTGGTTTTATCTAATTATTGCTTTTGCATTTTTGTCTTTTAAAAGTACAAAAATGTTGAAATCCTTGCCAAATACTTTATATTAGTAAAAAAGTTCTTATAATATATGAATATATTCTTTATTTTTACCTACTTTTACGCCCTTTGGTGTATCCAAATGCAATAGGCAAAAAGCTTCTGACCTCCTCTGTAAATCGCAGTTTTTGTCATGAAAATCGGCCAAGAAGTTTTCCAGTTCTAGACTTTTATTCCATTTTTTTGTATTTCACTCCACTGTGTTTCATAAATCTTCGGTCGGGCGCAAGGATTTTCTGTTGGTAAATAGAAAATCTGGCATTACACCTAAGCAGCTGTTTTTACTGCACTTCAGTGCAACTCTTTATATTGTAATCTTTACTTACTTTCTTTCACTTCCGTTTTTTACATTGTCTTTGAGATAACCTTGTGCTTAAATAAAAGTCCCTTTTTAATTATTATATTACACTATCTATCGTCTTTAATTTACACAATCACAACAGGTTATGGGCCCAGGTATTGTGATAAATAAAAAGTTGAAGATCCGTTTCGAGTGTAATTAATATTATTTCGATATAATGTCAATGTCAACAAATTTTAATGTTGAAAAATTGATGGGTAGAGAGAACTATGCATCATGGTCGTTTGCAATGAAGAATCTTCTCCAACATGAAGAACTATGGGAAACTGTTCAAGGTGATCATCCTAATACTGGAATCAACGTGAAGGCTGATACAAAAGCAAAAGCCAAAATTATCTTGATGGTAGATAAAATTAATTATGTCCATGTCGAAGATGCCCAGACATCAAAAGAAGTTTGGGACAATCTGAAAAATGCATTCCAGGACTCCGGATTAACGCGAAGAGTTGGATTATTACGTCAACTAATCACCACACGTCTTTCAACATCGGAAAATATCGAAGAATATGTGAGCCAAATAGTTTCAACTGCACACAAGCTCAAAGAGGTTGACATGCCAGTAAGTGATGAGTGGATTGGAACACTTCTGTTGGCCGGTCTACCCGAAGAGTACGCTCCTATGATGATGGGAATAGAAAGTTCCGGTGTTAAAATCACTTGTGATTCAATAAAAACTAAATTACTACAAGACGTTAAAAAATCCTCATCAAGTGACACCACTGCCTTTTTTCTTAAAACGAAGAAGAAAAATGAGGTTAAAAAAGGTTTTAGGTGCTACAATTGCAATCGCTACGGCCATAAATCAGTCGATTGTCGAGCAAATAAGCAAACGCAAAATAAAAACAACAAACAGGTCGGTTTTTGTACCGTATATGCAGCAGGTGCCATTGATATTGATGAGTGGTTTGTGGATTCCGGAGCTAGCATGCACATGTCAATGAGAATTGATTGGTTCGTGAACGTTAAAGAATCTCAAATAAAAGAGATTTTCGTTGCAAATAAGGAAAAATTGGTCGTAAAAGGTATTGGTGACATACAAATACGTATAAAAGACAACAATGGTTGTGTGGTAGATGTTACCATTCACAATGTACTTTATATACCCAAGTTGACTGTAAACCTGCTATCCGTAAGTCAAATAATAGACAGAGGGTATACCGTAAATTTTGAAAATGAGAAATGTACAATTGCCGATAATGGTAATGTCGTTGCTACAGCCCATCTACATAATAATATGTTTAAATTGGATCGTGATGTTAATCAAATGTGTATGGCGGCAACACATATTGATGCTCAAATGTGGCACGCCCGAATGGGCCATTTAAATTTTGCAGACTTGACTAAAACAAAAGAGTTAGTCACCGGTATGGAATTTCAACCGAAATCAAAGGAAAGTTGTATTCCATGCATTAAAGGTAAAATGACAAGAAAGCCATTTAAATCATCAACATCTCGTTCATCAAAATTACTTCAGCTTATACATTCGGACCTTTGCGGCCCGATGGAGGAAATTTCAATTGGCAAAGCTAAGTATTTTTTAACATTTATTGATGACTTTTCGCGTAAAGTCTTTATATATATTCTACAGGCAAAAACGGAGGTACCAACATTTTTTAAAAAATTTATGGCCCATGTCGAAAATGAAACTGGCCATAAAATAAAATGTTTGCGTACGGACAATGGCACCGAATTTTGCAATCAGCATATGTCAAAAATAATGTTAGAAAAAGGCATACAGCATCAAACTACTGTGCCGTACAGTCCCCAGCAAAACGGCGTTGCGGAGCGCATGAATCGCTCCATTGTCGAACGTGCCCGATGTATGCTAATACACGCTGGGCTGCCAAAGAAATTTTGGGCTGAAGCTGTCACAACTGCCGTGTATGTCCTAAATCGTTCCGTTTGCTCTGCTATTCAAAAAGGTACACCACAGGAAATCTGGACTGGTGTTAAACCTGACTTGAGTCATCTTCGAGTGTTTGGTTGTCGTGAAATATCTTATGTCTCCAAAGAAAAACGAAAGAAGTGGGATCCAAAGGCTGAAGATTTAGTTTTTGTTGGCTACTGTGAAAATAGCAAAGGGTATCGGTTGTTACACCCAGCTGGTTGGCTTGTAATTAAAAGTCGTGAGGTCGTATTTTTTGAAAATGAATTTCTACAAAATTCACAAAACCAGAATCGTTCAGATGAACATGAATCAGTGGAAAAGTGCAATGGATGATGAACACAAAGCTTTATTAGACAATAGCACTTGGACCATGGTCAAACTGCCCAAAGATGCAAAACCAATTAAATGCAAATGGATTTTTAAAAGAAAACGTGATGAAAACGGTAATGTACAGAGGCACAAGGCGCGTTTAGTAATAAAAGGCTGTTCTCAAAGGCCAGGTATTGACTACCAGGAAACGTATTCTCTTGTGGTGAGATACACTTCAATTCGTTATTTAATATCAACTGCAGCACAATTTGATCTTGATATTGAACAAATGGATGCAGTCACCGCATTTCTTCAAGGTGATCTTTGCGAAGAGATCTTTATGGAACCGCTGGAAGGTGTTGGTGAAAATCCGAAAGGCAAAGTTTGCAAACTTAATAAAGCCATATATGGCCTAAAACAGGCAAGCCGTCAGTGGAACAAAAAGCTGGATCAGGCCCTAAAGAAAATGGGTTTGCAACAATCAAAGGTTGATCCATGCATATACTTTAATGTACATGACTCCCAAATGCTTTTTATCGCCGTATACGTTGATGACTTATTGATATTTTCTAACAATACACAATTGAAAATTAAAGTTAAAAATGGTCTACAAAAAATGTTTTTAATGAAGGATCTGGGAGAGGCCCGAAGCTGTGTTGGATTACGTGTAACCCGAAATCGAAAACAAGGTGAGATACATATAGATCAATCAGTTTATGTGGAGGAAATTTTGAATCGATTTAAAATGATTGATTCTAATCCGGTATCGACGCCTTTCGATGTAAATACAAAACTTACAAATCCAAAATCAAATTCACAATCTTTTAATAATATTCCATACCAAGAAGCTATTGGCAGTTTGCTTTATTTGGTACAAGGAACTCGTCCAGACATTGCCTTTGCTGTTAATTTTTTAAGTAAATTCAACAATAATTTTGATAACTCTCATTGGACAGCTGTAAAACGCGTTTTTAGATACCTAAAAGGTACAATGAATGTAAAATTAACGTATTCTAAAAAGGAAAACCCTAAAGTGATTGGGTACTGTGATGCTGATTACGCCAGTGACGTAACAGATAGGCGTTCATGTACGGGGTACATATTCATACAACAAGGTGCTATAAGTTGGAATAGTAAACGTCAAACAACTGTGGCCCTTTCAACAACAGAAGCCGAATATATGGCTTTGTCTACAGCAGTTCAAGAAGCTGAATGGTTACGTCAATTAAAAAACGACTTGTGGAATAATTCACAAGAAAAAATAACAATATTTTGCGACAACAAAAGTGCTTTGAATTTAGCAAAAAATGATGCATACCATGCTAGATCCAAACATATAGATGTCCGCCACCATTTCTTGCGCGACAAAGTTAATGATGGGAACGTAATGCTGCTGTATAAAAGTTCCGAAGACATGGCTGCAGACTTCCTCACAAAACCAGTAACTAAAGAAAAACACTTCAAATGCGCCAAGATGTTGGGACTCAGAAATTTCGAGCCAGCTTTTAGTGGAGGTGTTGGTAAATAGAAAATCTGGCATTACACCTAAGCAGCTGTTTTTACTGCACTTCAGTGCAACTCTTTATATTGTAATCTTTACTTACTTTCTTTCACTTCCGTTTTTTACATTGTCTTTGAGATAACCTTGTGCTTAAATAAAAGTCCCTTTTTAATTATTATATTACACTATCTATCGCCTTTAATTTACACAATCACAGCATTTTCTTATCTATGGTCCATTGCTTTATGTCTGTGGACATTATGGCATGCCAAACTCTTAAAACAATAACAGCTTCGCTTACCAAATATTTTCTGCATAGAAAAGCAACACTGGCTTCGTTCGCCAAAGGTTTTCTGCAAGCCAGTTTATAAATACGCTACATCTTTCTTACATAGAATACTATCAAATATACCTATAATATCCATGAACGTTGTGACTCTACGTTGATGGACATTATCAGCCCAATTATAAACAAAAATTTCGTGCGAGTTTTTTCACTTTTCCCTTTTCTCCAATTAGTAATTTTTCCCCCTTCTGATGGACTGTAGAAAGTGAAAAAATTCGGGAAAAAAGTAGGTACGTGTTATGAATTAAAAAATAAAAACAACTTGTAATTAAACAAAGTATCTCTCTTCAACTTACGATGATGCCACATTTTTATCGTTTTTTCCCCACGAAATTTATAATTGAGGGAATTTTTCCTCGAGAAAAACTTTTTCCGTGAGAATATTCATGATTGGGCTGCATATCACTTTATGGTGACATTATGTCCGTAGACGTTGTGTCATACCGCCGATTCTACTAATTGTAATGAAACTTCATTTAAACTGTTTAATTACTAATTACTATTGGAATTAAATAATTGTTTTAATGCGAAACAATATTATGATAGCAGAAGGTTTAAAAGAACTATATGCATAAAACAAATAACCCTTTATAAAAAAATTTATATTCCTATAGATAGGACATACCTTTTTTTGGGAATGTTAAGAAATCCATAAATATTTTACCAAATTTTTGTAATAAAATGTTATTTCAAAATAATGTTTTACTGTTCCTTTGATGTATTTATTTGTTGTACCAAGATAACAAATGACGATTATTATTTATTATGCTTTGAAACCATTTGATCATTACTCAATAATAATGACTAACTCTTAATCAATTATAAATAAAACCTTTTCATTAGACAGCATTATTATTGCTGAAAATGGTAATGATAAAAAATCATTAGCATTGTTTATCATTCAATGCTAATGAAATTAACAATTAATTATTATATCTAATTAATTACATCATGTATTGTTTATTCTACATGTCGATAACATCAATACGATCCAAATTAAATATAAATTCTTTTATTATCCTGTCACGATATCGGCCAACAGTCGTAGATTCCCTAGCGCCATTTTTAAACATGTATAGTCAAATAAAATAATATTAGCCCAAAACTAGCATCAGTGACAAATTTTAGATACTTTGTCTTTCGACAGTCTTTGAACAGAAAATGTGGCAAGTGTGACAAATGACAATTAGAAATGAGTTTCATTGCTAAAGACGATTTTGCTGGAAAAAGTAACCACAAATTTTATTATTAGTGAACTATACTTCGAAAATGTTCTCTTCTTAATTGTCAGGTGTGCAACTTTTAGTTTCTTAAATATTGTAACAATCGTCACTTTTTTAGTTTTTATTTTAAATTTTCAAGTTGTTTGACTCACTTGTTAATAGAAGTTCGTTTACTTCTAAAGTTTTCCAATAAATTTGTCACTTTAACACTTAACATCATGATTCACATTATATGTCTGTGTAATAAATTAATAAAACTTATTTGCAAATCACTTTAGTGCTTTGTCTGAACGCAAGGCATTTAAAGCAATCGATAAATAGAGAGTGTCGGTGACGACAGTCAGTATATGTAAAATTTCCTTTTTACAATTGACAATCCGAAGCAGAAGAAAAACTGCTTTTGCATTAAGCGGATTAAAAATGTTGCTTCCGTATTACTGTCTACTAAAATATGATAAAAATATTTACATTATTCTTACCTAATGGTGTGTTAAGCATATTTTAATTAAGTGTTTGGAATGCAAGGAAATCAGAGAAAGATTTTTTGTCCGTTAAAAATAAAGTTTCGCTGATAAGATATTTACATTCAACACCATATTCAAATTAGTTTAGAAATAAGGTGCGATTATGCAATAGGAATCTGTATGCTCGTTATAGATATAATAAAAAATATAATAAATTTACGTAAGAGACATAGTTTTAGCTAAATAGTTTTGCTGCTATTCGATTCAAGAACTATACCAAAAACTTTAAACAATAAAAAGCTGTTTTAATAGTGCGAGTCAAAAAATCATGACATTGAGGAGTGAAATATCATTTGAATATAAAGCGCAAATATTCTGCGAAGTGATATCAAAAGACATCATCAGTTACTATCCTTTGCTAGATTGCACGCGATAGTTAGCATTTTAGTTCACATTCCTCTTGTGTTACGTGTGTATTTACAATGTGGACACATAACGAGGTGCAAATTTATTTCCTAAAATCCAAGAAATCTCAGCTATTTACTTTTTCTGCAATTGACAGGGAAATTTCTAAAATTATTTGTGTGTTTATTGATTGTGCGCCTTAATTACGACTAATTAGCTTGACCAATTTCGAAAAAATTTTAAACATAGATATGACACTAACAACTTCGGATGCTATATTCGTCTGTGCCGAATTTTAAACACCGTTCACGTTTATTGGCGTTATATTTTTTGTTATCTATTTGTTTTATTTATCAATTTCCCGTTTTACGGATCTGTTCCGCTCTACGTCCACTGGACACATCCTAAGCTTAACCGACCCACTTGAGGTACATTGAACGTGCGTTCAATTCATATGATCATCACTATAGGCCCTATGGCCTGTTGTACAGCCAGTGGAATACATTTACTACTCTAGTGGTCTTTCACCAAATGCATTACGTCTCTCGATTTTTTACATACCAAAAAGAAAAACAAATAATAACTTAAAAAACTAATGCAACATTGAAAATTTGTCTTAAAACAAATAATATCGTAATTTCACAGGCCAGAGTCATTTTTCTCCAAATAAAAAAAATTAGTTTAAAATAAATAAATATTCTACAAATTTTCAATTGTGGCGTTGCAGTTTCAGAGACTACCTACAACCTCCAAACATGTAAATCAACCCCTTGTAATAAGGAAACTTTCGAAATCTTATATAATCTTGATCCTCCTTGTAACCTTAGGGTTATGTCTGAACAACCCCACAAATTTTAAGTGCATTTGTAAAATTACTCGGGTAAAAACTTACCTGTAACACACACTACTTCTTGTTCAAAACTAAATAAAATATCTATTAATTATCATTATTTTTATTTTTTATTATAAAATAATACACACTTTGAATTTTCAATCTGTAAAGTAAAATTTAATACCTGTGAAACACTGCTCTAGCTTCCAGCGAGAGGCAACTCTTCATCGAAATTAACAAACAATTTGACTTTACGGCAGACGACCCATGTAATGCAAGAAAAAATGTATATATACATACATATTTACGTAAATTTATCATTATCATAAAGTGAACTTCAATTCTTTGGTAGGTTTGACAAATGAGTGAGCGGCTAGGATTAAGTCCACACCTACAGTTTGTTTTGTCCTATAGAGACTTCCTTAATCTAGAAAATTAAAAAAATAGTGTAAGCATAAATGTGTAATATACATAAATCTTTTTATTAAATACCAATAAAAGAAGTAGGGCATAGAACACTTGATAACAGAAACACAATTCCTGTCCCAAAGTCGGATAAGATAACACCTATTAAGGCACCAACCCAAATGGAAAACCTGAATAGAAAGAACTACCTAAATTTTAGATTTTTTTTTTTGATAATTGAATTAAAGTTTTTGCGGTAAAGTTGGTTAATATATACATATAGCTAAACAATCTGAAAATAAATTTTTAAAAACGGAAGCAAATTAAAAGCGATTTTTTTAGTCGGTCGATTTTCGTCACATACCTAAATATTGTCTAAACCTTTTTAACTGAGTGTTTTTTAATCTAATTTCGTTCTTTTTTAGCAGCCGCTACAAAAATGTAACCGTGGAGATATCAATAAACTCCGAAAGGAGGAGGCGGTGGAGGGTAAAATAAATAAAGAAATGCCAGTGGACCCCCTGAAAAAAATGAATCCAAAGGGGACAATTGGCGTTAAGAGGCAATCGCCGATAGGAAATCAATGGCAATATTTGTTCTGTTTTTGTGGTTGTTATGTATACCTTGGCTTTGTTGTATACGAATGATAATGTGAAGAGTAAACTGACCTTAGTGGGTCACAAATGAGCACTAGGGGCGATAGATAGATACTTCAAGGAAGCTTGTGAAATTCCTAAGGCGGACAGTGATCCAAACTGTCAATAAAAGTCTCAAGATTTCCGTTTAACGTAAAAAGGCCAATGAGAAATCGACCTCTTGGGAGGTTAATGCTGACTTTCTGTTTTTCAGGGTGTCGTGCTTTCTTACATTTTGATATATATAAACGGTCATAAGACCAGGCTTCCATGGCTTTATTTAGGACTTATTAAATGCCTAACGGACTTAGGAGCGCTGCGGAGTGGGCGTACACAAATGTTTAGAGTACTCATTACTTACGTTCCGTAGACTCACTCAAATTACCTATTTTTCCTAAGGATCGGCATTACATTTGTTTCAGAACATATCCATTGGGCCACAGTGGCAATATTAGCTTCTCGAGGAATCTAATTCATTGATCACCCTGGGGCTGATATTTAAAGAAATAAAATGCATGCTCTTCTGTTGACCTTAGAAAAAGAATTATATTCTTTTCTTACAAAGAAAAGAAAATTATTGCAAAAAAAAAACTTTAAAAATCTTGAACAAGCATAAAATACAGTATATATATATTTTGGAATTATCATAAGACTACAACAAGCTGTTATTGTTTTCGGTCCTTATACAACCTTAGCAGAAAAAGGTCGTACAAATAAAAAGTCAAGTGTAA
This sequence comes from Gymnosoma rotundatum, assembly GCA_916610165.2. Lineage (NCBI taxonomy): Eukaryota > Metazoa > Arthropoda > Insecta > Diptera > Tachinidae > Gymnosoma > Gymnosoma rotundatum. Next base: position 68,546,685 of record OU744338.1, on the reverse strand, counting down.
GCTTCATTGCCTTGAATATATTATCGGTGAGCAGGGGAATACAATACAAGACAATAGCTGATATTACTTGGGCATCTTATCAGGTATCTTTAAGCATGTTACTAATAAGAAAATACGACCAGAAATATAAGAATTGGTAAAAAATTAAAGTCAATTAAAAAATTTTTTTTTTAACTTTTTATTTATTGTATCTTCAATATATTTGAGCTAACAATATTTACTAATATCTTATGTCTAAAATAAAATGAATATGCTTGACAAAAAAAATTGTGTGGTTAACGGTTGGTACTATTGGGTTGTCGCTCGGACGAGAGAGCATTATCCGTCCTTCTTAGACGAATGTAACCACGTATATTTAATATGTTGCGGGCCAGGGGGTTTGAATGCGTTTCAAGCTTTTGTAAAAACACATTTCGCTATTTCTGCTCTAACTGTTGCACGTTTAGATCTTTGTGAATATTCGAATTTTTTATATACCAGGGAGCAACTGTGATCATTCGCAGAATCTTATTTTGACGCCTTTAAATTTTTTTCTTCATTGGTAGCTGAGGCAGTGCTCTATAATTGGATCCCATAGCACAAGATTGGTTTAAGAATCGAATTAAAAATGGGTTTGCAGAATTTATCACATCTTAAAATACAAATTAAAAAGTAATTTAAAAATAAAACATCATAATATAATTACGAAAGCTTTGGAATTTAAAATAAAGCAACGCTAACGTTGGGTATGAGAGATAATTCTGGTTGAAAAGGAAGAATGTAATGGCATACTCAATATTTTACTACTACTATTAAAGTAAGCGATTCATTTTTCTTTCAGTTTTAAAACATGAAATAAATTAAGAATGATTAATATCGCATCCCAGATGGGATTGTTTTCACTCAAGCCCTAACAACGAATGACACATTAATAAATTAAACAACAAAAGCGCTATATTCGGCTATGGCGAATCTTATATACCTTTCGCCATATATGTATAACCACATGTAACATACTTCAGATTTCCAATAAATAGTTGAAATAAAAAAATCCCTCCTTTTTTCTATCTCTTGCCTTTGCAAAGTTTAAGTTTTAAGTTTTCCTAGAAAAATGTCCAGTTTCCAAACAATTATGGGAATAAATCATCTTAATTTGACAACACAAATTCTATAATTTAAATAACAAATTAATTGTATGGTTAAATTCTTTATTATTTGTGAATCATTTACAAATTCCCTTTTCTTGAACACTTTATTATCCGCATTATTTTTTAAATAATCTGAGGCGAATATAAAACGTTTTCGATGTGGGACTGATGTCAAATTTTACTGAAAACCACACACACACTACTGTGATATATAAATAAAACAGTATAAATTAGATTTCTTAGAAACAAAAATTTGTATTTTGTTGTTATTTTGGCGGCAATAAGGTCACAAAATCGTTTAAAAAGTAAACGCTTTTAAATCCACAATTTGTCATGAACTCCAGAAAGCTAAACTATTGATCATGCAATCAACTGCATATTTGCTCTTTTTTTTTCAAGTATTTGTTGTCCAACTAATTCTTATTTAAAAAAAATTACATAATTATCATTTATCATATCAATTTGAAAATCGAAATCGTGTTTTATAAATTAAACAAATTCATAAAGTGGTTCAATGACTTCTCAGTTTTTATTTGCAATTCTGATGGGAACAGATCTAATTACTGCAATGATTTTTATTGGAACCAATTGATTTTGAAATTTCTGCTTTGTTTGCTGCTGTTTACGGCAACATTTACATTATTATTTGATGCTGGCAATTAATTGGTGCCGAGACAAATGGCAGGTAAAACTAATGTCTTGCTATAAGTTTTAACTTTGTCTAATCAAATCGATTACGCACAGGTGTTTCGCTTTTGCGATGGTAATTAAAATTATAAACGCTACTTGATATTTCTGTTTTTGCTGTCATTGTTGTTGTGTTTGCTAATTTTCATATTTTCAGTGCAGATAAATCTACTTGTTCGCTTTGTTGTATTTTAAGTAGGTTGATATGACTTTTGTAGATGTTTTCAGCGTAAACTTCGTTTTCAATTGTATATTTGTTTGTGTTGGTGTTGCTGATGTATATTGTGATATTGTTTAATTTACATCCGAAATTATTTTAATAATTAAATGCTATTTGTTTTACACACACACGCAGCTTAAAAATGATAAGAAATAATTTAAAACAGAAATAAATATTACAAAAATAAATCCGAAGTGAGGAAATTGAAATCTTAAAACGTCGGTAATGTTCAATCGAAGAAATGCAACTAAAAAGCTTACGATCTACTTCAATATTCCCCCTATGATACTACATCGTCGGACAATGGGAAAAAAAGGCTCCGAATAAGATTTTAAATTGAAGTTGACTCAAATAACTCGGTCAGAATATGTTTTTTATGGCGCATATGTTCAAGGAGTGTGACTCACAATGCATTTTGAATAATTGAAACCGTTTACAAAGAAATAAATTGTACCTAAATATCAATTATTGAGTTTCGTTTGGGGCTTGCTTTTAAATAATATTTCAGCTAACGCTAACGAACCGCAACAAAATCTGATCTGATACCATTATAAAAAAATGCAAAGAAAAAAACATTAATTCATATATTCATACATTGTCTTTTTATGTTTTTTGCTTTTACAACTAAATCAATATAATTTAGAGGTCATAAAAATATTTCCCACAAATCTTTTGCTGATATTGAGAATGACTGCACATAAAAAGTTGAATTCTTAAAAATCTATAATATCTAATGCTTTTTATCTTGGCGGCCTAGAGGTGTTGCGAATACAGAAATTTTCAAAGAATTAACAAGAAGTGCGCCGCCACAAATCATGTTGCGCAGTTACAAAAAATATACAATTTTAATGACTGCAACAAATTTAAACTCATTTGAAAAGAGTGTATTTTTACGACACAGCCTAAACCTTCTTTGATGTGTAGTTTGCTTTTTTTTTTTTTTGTTGGAGAAAAAACTGTATTCTTGACGTAAATGTCGCTTATTTTAACTGCCTTTAAGTAGGAGGACACACAGTGGTCATTTTGTGTGAAACTCAATTTTAATAATCGGTCTTCTTTAAAATTTTAAATAGATATTAAGAAAGATTTTAATTAAAAATGCCTTAGGTCATTCGAAGTGCACTTTGTACTTTGGAGCTTTAGTGCTTTGAGGAAATTCGAGGGTTCTTTAATCTTTCTATGAATAGAAAAAAATCGTTGATCAAAAGGGGTTCAACATAAAAATGTAATTTACGGTTGCTAATTATGGTAGTGTTCAATGACTTATTAATGCTTCTCTCTGCATATTATTCGAAGGGAGCCAAGACATATCTTGTCTATTATTGCGAAACTCAAAAAACTACAGGTAGATTTTATTTGCTTTCCTGAAGAAATAATTCGAGCAAGAAATGGCTGAACGAAGCTAAAAATTACGGAATTTTTCAGTTATTCACTTGTAATAATTCTATATTGAACGGCGTTGCCACTGTAGTGCTTTTGATTCTTAATTTGAAGTTTTTGGTAGACTAAGTCTAACTTACTACTCGTGTTTATAATTATTTGTTTGTAAAGTTAAAATGCAGCTTACAAAATGTTTGTGAGATGCTAATGGGTCTTAAGGAAATTACGTAGTTTTTCGAAAAGAAAGTCAGTCGCAACGCTATTTGCTATAGACCTTCCATATATTCAAAAGTTCCAGACATTCTTTTCATTTTGACTTGAAGAAATTATGTTCTACGCAATAACAGGAATATTGGTCAACAGTAATAATCAAATGATTGAAGAAGTTCTGCTAGGAATGATTTTGATTACTGCAAAATAGGGGGTCCTGAGTTCGATACCGCATTCAGACATGCGTGCAACGAAAAATTAATAATTGTTATAATGCAATTAAAATTAATAAACAACAGTACAAACCTCCCGAGAGGCAAAAGACAATTATTGTGTCAAGCCATGGCACATAATTCAGTGGAGACATCTAATTTAATATAAGAGCAACGAATAATTGTCAAGAAGCCCTTTTTTAATAATAAAAAGTAAGAGCAATAGCGGTTAGCGCGAGGAAGTGTAACAGCATAACAGTGTATGGCAGACGTGAGTTGTGGCTACTGGATTAAAGGGGATGACTGGCTTGGATAAAAGGAGTAGTGGAGAGTTCTGTGGATGGTTAAGGTTACTAATCAAGACATCGAGTGGTTCATGCCTCGCCGGAGTAACACAGTAGTGTAGCGTGGATGGCTGCGTCTGTAGCAATAACGCATGTTTAGTAAATACGAGACCAAGGGTTCACAAGACCGGTAGGATCAAGAAGTATAGCCAGAGAAAAACCATAAAGTTTGAATACAGAATAATGAGCCACAGTGGTATTTGCAATCAAAAGAATCCGTACGTTTGTATTCTAAAAAGCGAAAAACGTAACAATATTTTAACAAAAAGTAAATCATTTAATCTTTTTGTTATTATTATTCAGGTTTAGAAAAATGTCTTCTTATTTCACATTGTAAAAATCACTGTTTGGCGGTGTTACTGCTGTCATTTTTTTACTTTGGCACGCTATAGAATTTAAATATTTTCCATGTGTAAAAAAAGTTAATGGCAAAGAGTATGGTACGTATACTGCATGTAAAGAACCAAGTAAAGAAAAAAATCGGCAAAACACCATTAAATTCTTTGAATCTTAAGTGCATTTTATTCTTCGTTATTTTGCTTCATAAAAAGCGCCATTAACTTTTTTGGCATTTTTATAACAGACTTCGTATAATGAGACGTAGAGTATCGTATAGTCTATATCTCAATGAAATTAAAAAAGTAGTGATGTTTACTTACATAACAGTTATGCATGGCTTTCATTACATAAGAATACGAATCCGTAACATCGCTTGTGAATTTTTTTTTTTTGGTCAAAAAGATTTCAATAGTTCATCAACTATTCCTTTTGGTTTGTAATTACTTGATCTAACAATTGCATAAAATGCTTGACCTAAAATATACACTAAATATTTGCTGGAATTGTTAAAGGATAAAATGATAGTTCACGTTGTGTACAACTAGGAATCACAAGAAAACTCTAAAGTTGCTATTTAAAATACTCTTTATAGTTAAGAGGCTGTTAAACAATTCATCGCAAGAAAAGGTTTTTTTTTATAAATAAAATAATACAAAGTTAATTGTGTTAAAAGCGTATGTCCACTAATGAAAAATGAAGGTATTATAATTCTTGCAAGAAAAAAACCGACTTCAAAATAGATTTCATCTGTCGGTCTATAACGATTCAAGAGTATGGCCACATACATCAAATTACATTTACTATTGGGACACCTTTTTATTCCATCTCCAAACATTAAACTTGTTTAACTGTTCAACAGTTTGGTAATATACATTACATTAGAGCAACTATAGGGCCACCCTTTAATTTACAAATTCAAATTATATACTTGATGTTGTAGTAGACTTAGCAATCACGTTCCTTGTAAATTTCAACCGTCTTTCTATAACATTTCAACAGTTTGGCCATATATATCAGATTACATCAACTATTGTAAAACCCTTTAATTCATAATTTAAAATATTTATACTTCTCATTATACCAAACACAGTAGTGTACATTTTATCTAATTTATCTAAGTGTTTTTATAAAAAGGTTCAACAGATACAGCCACGTATATATGTAGGTCAAATTACATCAATTATGGTAACACCCAATTATAAACTTGATTTTTAGCGGACTTAGCAATACAGGTCTCCTGTAAATTCCAGCTGTCTGTCTATAACGGCGTACATGTTTGGCCACATATACAAATTACATTTACTATTATCACTCCCTTTAACTTATAATTTTAAATGTATATTGTTGTTATTACAATGTTCATAGTAATAGACTTTCTTTCCAATTTTCAAGCATATGCCTATAACATACGTATTTACGTCACCTATGGGAACACCCTTTAATTTACGATTTATTTTTGTATTTCTTTTTGTTATTGGGGCCTACAGTAAAACGCAGTCATTTTAAATTTTAAAGAAATGCCCTTTTCAGTTCATAATAAACGTAAAAAATATGTATGTTGTATGGGACAGCCTTTAATTTTTAAGATTATCAACTGTTTTTAAAACGGACCTAATCTGTAAAAATAATCCATCAAATTCCATAAATTTTCGAAATTAAATCATTGCTGATTTGACTGAATTCTGCAGTCACAAACATTAAAAAACAACATTCAGACGAATTGACAACCTCCTTCTTTTTTTAAAGTCGTTAAAAAAATGCTTGGCTTATTATTGGTATTTATCGTCAAGGCTTTAATATGTCTTTATAGCTTTCTTATTCCTGAAGTCTGATTGTTTACTGAAGTATTTTTAACTATTTTACAAGTAATTTTAGATATTTCCTATAACGGAAGAGGAAGAGTTTGATAGACGACAGCATTTTATTATAATTTAATTTTATATTTTCATTAGAAGTCAATATGAAAATTTATTAATTAGAATTTTTTTTATGTTAATCTATGTTAATTGTACATGATTCTTTTAATTATATTGATATTCTCATCAAATATTTATTATTCAAAATTAAAAAATATCCATGTGGTTATTTCGCTACTGTTCATATAGCTCCTCAGTGGCTTCTACCCATAATTCAAGAAAACAAGATTGCGCACTAAGTCATTGTAGAATAAAAATTAGTGTTTGTGTAAAAATTTTAAATAAAAAAAGGAAATGTCCTCGAGTAAAAGTTTTGAGTTTGGCCTTAAAGCTATTTAAAGAAGAGCTATTTTGGATTACCAAAATTTTAAGTTTTTGCTTATATGAACATTTTTATGAAAAACTATTCATTTTTCTATAAAGGAAATATCATACCAGCCTTGATGCTAATAAATTAAAGTAAAATAACCCTTTCCATGCAGAATTTTTGTGTTTTAAAATAAAATTTTAAAAATGTTTATAATGCAATTTATTTTCTTATGCTTAAATATGCTGTGGTTGTCTTTAAGCTCTTTCAAATTCAAAAATATATTTTTGTTCTAAAAACAGGTTTCTTTTGCTGGTTCATGACACTAAATGTGATGAGCCTCCCTAATCAAATCTTTTACAATACTTTGTTTAATGAGTAAACCAAACCGCCATAAAAAAGCATAAATATATTTATTTTAGTAAAGCTTTATCTATAAAAATATGGATTAAAACTTGCCGCTGTTTTTATTTTGGTTATTTTTTTAATAATTTTAATAACTATTATGTCGTAATAAAATATAAAAGGTGTATAGTAAAAACATCACTCGAATTTACTAAAGTTGGCCAATACTTTAAGTTGGTTCAAAGCAGACCCTTAAATATCTCAGTATATTGACTAATACCACTTTAAAAAAGGACAGCTCACGTAACGAATGGATAATACTAGTACTCGCCATAACCGCAGACATTGCTTACTCCCATTGCAACTTAATATTAAAAATAAATGTATAGTTCTTTTCTTTAAAAGTGATATTTTACATCAAATGATTGTGATAATTGTTTACTACCAAATACTGAAAATATGCTTCTAGGAAAAAAGGCATGTGAAACTGTATAAAGTATATATGTATATATATATACCGATGTCTGTAGTAAGACTAGATCTCATTAAAAAAAAAAAAAACTTTATGCTTTTTTTTTATTAAAACTATCCCGATTAAATAAGTTACCGATAGTGATTATTGAGTGTGAAAGCACATCTCGATGGCCATTTCGCTACCGCTTACTTAGCATAACTTTAAATTGATTCAAACGTATGCCCTTTAAGTACCTCAGCATATGGAAAATGGACCACTTAGACCAATTAAAAAAAAAACATTTTATCAACATCCTCATCACATCCTCATACATTGTTTATTCCGATTATAACTTTATATTAAAAATGAATGTGTAGTTAGTTCTTTTTTTTTAATTCTTTTAATTTTTTTATGTGTTTCAAGGTATTTATTTTCTTACCTGTATAAAGGCAAAAATATATTGCCGTCAAGACAACAAAAGTGAAGTAGGTATACTTCAAGTAGCGTTACATGAGGCCATCCTTGACACCAAATAATAACCTACAGTAAACAAAAAAAATAATAAATTTGTTGATAATAATTTTATTGATAGTTCTTTTAAAAAATTTTAACTTCTTTTTTGTTCAAATACACTGAAGATACAAAAAAACTATAAATTCGTGTCAATTAAAAAACATAAATTTTAACGCACATTTATAAAATGTGCAATTAAAACGCATTAAAATATATATTTGACATAAATAATAAACTGCAGGTGGTATTTAGAAAAAAAATTCATGTCTTTTTAATACGATCTTATTACTTTTAACAAAATAACTGCTCAAATAGAAACAGTTTCTGGTTTCGGAAAATATGTAAGAAAGGCTTAATAAAACATGTATTTGATTAAATTTAATTCATAATTCATATTTTTCTGTTTGTTATGGTCAATTTAATTGTCTGCATTAGTTTTTTTCACAAATTTGGTTCGTTTTAAATTTTATTATATGAAAATGAATCTTTAAACATCTTAAGTATTACTAAATCTTTATCTGGCTAAAGGCTGTTACATGACACTCTTCTTATGTAATATATTAGATATATTAAGGTTGCAAAACTAGTTAAAACTAACAAAAGTAGTTAAAACTAACAGTTAAAAACAATATATATAATATTCAGTAATCAGAATATGCGGAAACAATAAAAATTGCAACTGGTGAAAAAGTAAATAAAAAGGTTTTAAAAATTCTTATATAGTGAGTTACGGTAAAATTAGCATAAGAAATTCATAATGAATAAAAAAAACTAATTTAATAAATAGTGCTTCCGAGTCGTTGATTTACACTAATTTTAGATTTTCTTCGCAAATGGAGTAAATTGTTTTTTACTGCATGTAATTAATGGAGGGGCGCTAATAATAACATTTTTTGAAAGTCATTTATAATTCGATGTCTTAATTTATAAGCCCCTTTAAGATGTGTTTAGACTACGTGTACAAGTAATACGGAATGCCAAGATTGCTATCCATATGTAATTTCGCGCGTATGTAAAAATCAGTGTTTATATGTCAATTGCATGTGTTATGTGGACTTACATATGTACGTAACTTTAAATCCTAGTGTGGCACGTGTTAATATCAAAATTAAATTTTAACAGTGTACGGCAATAACAATTTTTAAATCAGAAGTTAGGTACTAGTCTAAAATAAGTGTCCTAAATAATGTACACTTTTCGTGTTCTAAGGTACAGTTTTATCTAAAGTGCACTCCTTGTGTACTATAATAATCGGGTTTAAATTCGAAACTACCTGAACTTGTTTTTAACCAACTTAAAAAATAAGTACGAGGTTATCAATTCGACAAAATTTTGCTTTTTTTAAGTTTGTACCAAACAGTTAATAATTTAAAACACTAAAGGGTGTCCCCATACAAAATACATGTTTTTTAAATGTATTATGAACCGTAAAATTAACCTTTTATATATAAAAAATCGATCAAAAATGAATAGAAAATAAATCTTAAAATTAAAGGCTGTCCTCATGGGTGATGCAAAATAACCTATATTGGCCTATCTTTTGAGCCGTTGCAGACAAACGCTTAAAAACTGGATAAAATGTCGATTACTATAACTGCTATAATAACACTTATATTTCTTTCAATTTGATGAATATGGCCATACTTTTGAACAGTTATAGACAGATGGTTAAAATTTGCTAAAGCAACGAGTAAAAAAAGGTTTTTTTTTTTATTTAGCAAAATAACTATTTTATACTTGTTTTTTATTTTCAACGAAAGATACTAACAGCTGAACAGAGACGGATCTATTTAACTGGTTTGTTACAAACTATGGGCTAACATTTACTTTACTTGATGTGTTCCATATACAGATAAGGATCTCCTTATGTGTCTAATTAATCTATATCTAAATAGGCAAACAAAAAATTTCTTAATAATTTTCTCCTCTGTTTGTCAACCGATTTTGTTCATTCCTTCACATATTTTTAGAAATAAATAAAAAATAATCATATAAAATTGTTCA